>LWDY01000026.1:0-600000 GCA_001624995.1 Puccinia horiana | reverse complement strand
CTTCTCGACCGGATTGACGGTGACCTGGAGCATGCAACGGACGATTTCAGTGGTTACTTGCTCCTGCGCTACCCGCTGTTTTTTCCGAATGGCGAGCAGGGGTGGGTAGAGGGCTGGGAAAGCACTGGAGAACGGAGTGAGTCAATGAAACGTGGTTTGATCCAATTCTTGAGAATTTCCGGGCTGACGTTCTGACTTGATATGGGGCTGCAAGACCAAGGTATCACGCAGTGCGAGTGGTACTCTGCGATGCTATTCGACCAGCGTAGTCGGTTCTCGGCAATCCTCAATGGCAAGACCTTACTACAAGAATTGATTGTAGATCTGTACATATGCGTGGAGAGGACCAGACTTAACTTCTATCGTTTCAATCAGGACAAAATCCGCGCGGACTGCTACAAGGGCGTGATGGAGGCCTTTACTTCGAACACAGAGCAGATAGGTCGTAAGGTGATTCTCCCTTCATCTTTCTCAGGTTCCCCGCGGGCCATGAAACAACTTATCCAGGATGCCATGGCCACTGTGAGGGAATTTGGCAAACCGTCCCTGTTTATCACTATGACGGCTAACGGCAACTGGCCAGAGATAACATCGGCGTTGCAACCGCATCAGTCGCCGCAAGACCGCCCGGACCTGATCACTCGAGCTTTTAGGATCAAGGTCGCCAACCTTATAACATATATAACGAAAAACAGGAGGCTGGGTTCTGTCGCCGCCTGGGTCTACACAATCGAGTTCTAGAAGAGGGGTCTTCCCCACGCTCACATCATCGTCATTATGCAGCCGGGCAGCATACCCCGGACACCTGATCAGATCGACTGTTTAGTGTCGGCCGAGATCCCGGACTCGGCTCTGGAACCGACGCTGTGGGGCATTGTCAAGCAATGCATGATCCACGGCCCTTGCACCCCCACATCCGCGTGCTGGAAAGACGGGGCGTGCAGCAAGAAGTTCCCCAAGCCCTTCGCGGAGGCTACTTCTGTCAGACAGCGCGGAAGTCGACATATAAGGACGGTGTCCTTGTTTTTTTTTTTTTTGCTTTCTTTTTTGTAGATTTGGGATTATCCAGGATTATCCCAGCTTGACAACTTGTTCAAGCCCAACGTGTGGTGTGCAATGTCAAATCAAATCTGCAACAAAAAAAGCCAAATGTGCTGGGATAATCCCAGCTAATTAGATGACTGGCTTGGACCGGCCATTGAGCTGGGATTAAACCAGCTCAATGACTGGCTTGACCCCCAGCTGACATCATTGTATAAAGGACAGTGTCTCCAGTTTCTTTTTCTTGTTTTTCTTTTTGAAGTTGAAAAAACCAGTTCAAACCTTCAGCCCAACTCACTTGGCTGGACAGGAAGAAACCCATAGTGTGAGATAGACCCTGAGATGAGTCTGGGATATACCCAAGATAAGGCTAGGATATAACCCAAGATAAGGGTTGGGATATAACAAAGATAAAATGAGGATACACCCTGAGATAAAGCTGAGATAAGGGGAGTCACCCTCATGTGGGTTCCCCCAAATTTTTTGTGGTGAGCGTTATCAGCAAATCGAACCGCTACTCAGTCTGAAGCAGCTGGAGTGAAAAACTCTCGGAAATCACCGGGAGTGTCAACTTTAGCCATTGCAAGGGAATTAAGAGGAGAACCAGGTACTCCTACGGTCGAAAACGACGAACAGTTGCGAACAAGACCTGCTCAATCTGAGAGAAGAGGAGCACCCTCTAGCAGCGATTCGGATATAATTATCACCGGTGTGCACCAAATTTCCTTTTACTCATTTTCATCCAAATTTTTCTTTCTTGTCCATCGACTATGGTACCTCCTAAGAAGACCAGTAGCGCAGTAGGCTCATTAGCCTCTTCCACCAGATCCGCCAAACCAACACTCGTTCCAGCAGGAGAATTTAAACGCGGCGGAACAACGAAGAAACTGGAGCCCAGCGACGGAGTTAGTGCTGGAGAACCACCTCAGATACAGACAAGCCTACCTCGAGGCGATGGCGGCATCCAACAACGACTCGATGGCGCTGCTGAAGCAACAGGCGATACCCACCCACAACTCTTTGGAGAGGTTGATAGGGTTGCAGACTCTCTTGTCGTTGACCGAAGGGTGGAACCCTCATACAGCGTTGCCCCTGAACAACCGAAGGAGACGCCAACCGGTTTGCAACGCGAACAACAATCAACATCACCCGTACGGTCGCCCGCAAGGGAGGAACGAAGCGATCCAGAGAGAACAATTGGATCAAGATCCCAGGACCCACAACACGACTCAGGCACCCCGAAACAATCCAGGCCAGGGTCGCATGAGGGGACGCCGGGACTACAGGAACAACCTTTATGCGGAGTTGTTCCGCATGACCCGAACGCTTCAAGGCGATTACCAAGCAATAGATCAGTCGCGTGCCAGGAATAGGGATCACTCTGATTGAGAAAACATCCTTACTCTCACGATGTTCACAGAAATAGAAAAAATTATAGATGGTAACGGTAAACTGACCAAAGACTCAATTACTGCTTCTTCTCTCACGGTGACAAAGGTGATGCAAAGGGACTTCTCTACTTTTCTCTCAAACCACTCTCATTTGGTGCAGGAATCTATGAATGAACATTTCAAGTCTGTTAAGTTTTCTCTTTCCGGTATCTCATCAAATAGTAGTTCAATGCTGTTAGGTTATCACAAAATATCAGATCAACTAGTTCAAATAATACCTATGATGAAATCTATTGCCCTGGAATTAGAAAAATCGAAAATTGGTGGAAATAATTTCGACAATGAGAAATTGAAACAGATGTTTGACAATTTTATAACCAGCTTGGATATGCGCCTGACAAGTGAGAGACAAGGTGAGGTCAAGATTGTACAAGCAGTCTAATAAGTGAGCGCTAAGGTGCATAAAATAGAAGAGCAAAATGACAAATTGAAAGCACTAATAAACTCGAAGAAAAAATCAGAAGATAATAAATTGTTACATGCAGTACAGGAGTTGACCGCGAAGGTACAAGATTTAGAAGGAAATAATGAAGAGTTGAAATCCGCGGTGGAACAACGACAGGAGCCCGGGGTAGAGCTTGAGGTGAACATTCTTATGGATAGAATGAGGGATCATATCGACTTGACGATGGAGGACCTGAAGACTTATGTTGCGGAGAAGATCCAACATACAGTACGTCAGTCCGAGAAGTCCACGGACAGGGAGTTTTAAGAAAACAAACTGGAAGAACAAAGTGAAAACCAGAGATCAGATTTCCTTAAACTCAACGACAAAATAGATAGGATGTTGAGCCAGTACCGAGCCGAGGGAGGACGCCTTAGAGAAGAGATAGCGAACCTAAGACATTCTGTCGATATGGTTAGAGAGAGACCAGCTTCAACTCGTTTCTCAGCACCAGCAGCGGAATCCGGAAACGCGGAGGAAGACATGTGTGACGGGGGATCCACTCAGAATTGAAAAAGCGGCTAAACAACGCGATAGCTAAGTCAGACAGGCCGACATTTTCAGGTGAAGGGGAATACGATCACCTACGGTTTATACATTGGATAGACACGGCAAAACATGATAGCCATGTTGATGATGAAGTCATCGTTTTCAAGCTCTTGACTATGTTGACCGGCACCGCGTTGTCATGGTATGAAACGATGAGACTCACCTATCAGGATAGTACGTGGGCCTTTTGGAGCAAAGAGATTCAGAAAAAGTTTGGTCACTCGACCTGGAAGAGGAAGAAACAGGCGGCGGTTGACGCGGACAGATTCATACCGGGAGAGACGCCTCCAGCTCAGTGGGTGACCAGACAGTACAATCGGCTCAAATGTTTTGAGCCGAACCTGGATCAAGAAGCAATCAACTTCAAGCTACTTAGCCTTATGGACAATGAGGTTGAATACGCGGCGAAGAACGCCATGAGACAAGTGGATGCGGATCTTAGTTCCTTCATCAACGTGCTAGAGGACATTTGTGGCAAGACACGGCTAGGCAGGAAAAGAGGAATATTTAAAGCCCGGCGAATCAGGTGGTAAAAACAACAACAAATAGCAATGAGAAAGCGAGAATAACTCAATCTGACACCAAATGTTACCTGTACAAGGCCATGGGCCACACGTCTAGAAACTGTCCGAAGAACGTCAACGCAGCACACGCGGAGGCAACCGAGGATGCTGCAGAAGAGCAAGGCAGTGAGGCAGACCACAACGAACCGATAATTGGTACTGTTTCCGACGGTACCACAAGGACACAGGGAGTAAGAGGCAAGAACAATCTGGTGAGGATGACTTGTTGCAACAAGGAATGTGTTGTACTGCTGGACAGTGGGGCAGTAAGATCAGTAGTAGGGAAAACGTACCTGGCCAGGTTTTGTCCCGGATGGGAAAAGTTCATCCTGCCGATAGAGACGGGCAAGTTCCATAGCGCGTCAGGGAAGCTGATTCCCCTAGGTGTAGTGAATGTTAAACTGATCTTGAGTAACATCAAACTAGTTATTAAGTTCGTGGTCATGGACAACATGATTGGGAGATACTTCATTTTAGGCACGGACTACCTAATGCAATATAAGATATCCCTCATCAACTCGGATAAGAGACAGTTCACCGTGGGGAAGAGAGTGTTTGATTTTGACGATTCAATCAATGTGGTGGATTCGGAGGTAGATGTGAAACCATCCTTCCAGGATGCAATCCTGGGTGAATCTAAATTTAGCGATGGACTGACGGCCGAGCAGAAACACACTCTCACCCAGGTACTAGTTAATAATAAGAAGGCTTTCGCCTCAGCTGACCAGCCTTTTGGGTCAATTGAGGGACACGAAGTAGAGATCACGCTCACGGTTGACAAACCGTACCCTCTAGCTCTGCGCAAGTCGCCCTACCCGGCCAGTCCTCGAAACCGGGAGGCAATAGAGGATCAAATTGCCTTACTTGTCAAAATGGGAATACTAAGGAAGGTTGGCTCTAATGAGGGGGTAGATATCACAACCCCTGTGATAATAGCCTGGCAAAAAGGAAAATCTCGACTAGTGGGGGACTTCCGAGCTCTAAATACTCACACATCCCCAGACAGGTATCCAATGCCAAAGATTTCAGAGGCACTGACAAAATTGCACGGAGCAAAATTCATCATGTGTATGGATGTGCTGAAGGGTTTTCATCAGAATCGGGTACATCCTGAGAGCCGTAAATACTTACAAATAATATCCCATATGGGGATACATGAATACTAGTGAATGCCGTTCGGAATCAAAAACGCACCTTCCCATTTTCAACGTATGATGGATAGTGAATTCAGGCTTGAATTGAATCAATTATGGCTTATAATTTACATTGACGACATAATACTATTCACAGAAAGTTGGGCAGATCACCTTGCAAAGCTGAAGATTGTTCTAGAGAAAGTGAGTCAAATGGGAATGAAGATATCGTTGACCAAGTGTTCGTTTGGGTTCTCTGAACTTAAATCATTAGGCCACATCGTGAATGGCCGGTCGTTGGGAGTCGATCAAAACAGGGTAGTGGCAGTACTACTGAAGCCAATTCCATCCAATGTAAAGGAGCTGCAGTCCTTCTTGGGATTCGCCGGCTACTATCGGCTGCACATTAAAGATTTCAACCGGATGGCGTCTAGCCTGTATAAAATTTGCAGTCCGAATGTGGGGTTTGAAATGACGCAGGAAAGAGTTGAAGCATATAAGTTGCTGAGGGTGGCACTCACTACCGCGCCGTTGTTGTTTCATCCCGATCCAAAAAGGCCTTTCAAGCTATACGTGGATGGATGCATGGATGGCATAGGAGCAGCACTACATCAAGTACAGCTGATAGGTGACTGCGAGAAGGAGGGGCCTATTTGTTTCATTTCTAGACAGTTGAAGGATTCCGAGAAAAAATATGGTACCTCGCAGTTAGAGTGCCTATGCTTGGTGTGGGCCTTGGAGAAGCTATATTATTATCTAGATGGCTGTGTATTTGAGGTCATCACGGACTGTGTCGCATTGAAATCACAACTGAATATGAAGACACCCAGCCGGCATATGATGCGATGGCAGATCTCGATACAGGAATGGAGGGGTTCTATGACGATCACCCACAGGGATGGCCTGGTTCATAAAAATGCAGACGGGCTGTCCAGATGGGCTTTGCCAAATGATGGGGACAATCCTGCATACGACGAGGAGACAAGTGAGAGGGATGTCCCGATAATGGGCATAAGTATAGGCGGGCTGGCCGATGAGTTCTGGAACTCTGTATAAAAGAGTTATGAAAAGGATGCTAATACGCAAGCACTAGTGGGGATACTACGCTCTAAGCACGGCCAGCCAGATCTGGTGGCTACATTGCAAGAGCCTTGGAAAACTAATTTTGCCATAGGAAGATTTGTGTTGTGCCATCGCACTGGGAATCACTGTGCATTAGTATTGGTGGAGGAAGACCACATACAGAGCATGCTGCACGAATGTCACGATAGCATCACTGCAGGGCACTTCTCCAAAGAACGTACCATCGAGAGACTGAGAGTCCTTGCGTGGTGGCCTGGTTGGAAATCTAGAGTCGAACAGTACTGCGCTGGTTGCGATAGGTGTCAAAAAGCAAATAGGGCCACTGGCTAAAGATTTGGATTATTGCAAACAATTGAGGAGCCGAAGCAAAGGTGGGAAGTAATCAATATGGATTTTGTGACCCCTTTACCCACCACGGGGAAGGATAACTACAATACGGTGCTGGTAGTTGTGGACAGGTTCTCTAGGAGGGCAAGGTTCATCCCGTGTTACAAAGATAATACAGCCCTGGATGTGGCCATCATGTTTTGGAACTCAATAATACATGACGTTGGCTGTCCGAAAGTTATTATAACAGATAGAGATCCAAAGTTTACTTCAGATTTCTGGCAAAGCCTGTTCGAAATAATGGGGACAAAATTGTCATTCTCAACAGCCTACCACCCGCAAACGGATGGCCTAGCCAAGAGGATGATACAGACATTGGAGGACATGATACATAGATATTGCGTTTGGCCTTAGTTTCAAAGACGGAGAAGGGTATACACATGATTGGGTCTCCTTGTTGCCAGCGTTGGAGTTCGCGTACAATTCAAGCGTTCATGCCAGCACGGGGAAGACGCCCTTCGAGCTGGAAAGGGGATGGATACCACAGATGCCTCGAGACATGCTACTGGGCAAATAAATTAAGCTACACCCATCCGCCGAACGCTTCCAAGAATTACTGAGGACAGCGGAAGAACACTGTAAACCCCCTCCCTCCTCTGTCAGGGTTTCACAAGAATTACTATGAGATGTCACATGCATTCCTCTTTTCCCTTGTTGTCCCCTCACTGGTTCAGCAGAGAACTGACCCCTACTTCTCTCTGAGCAAGGTGAGCTTTCATTCTTCTCTTTCTTTCCTCTTTGTTTCCTTCCTTCTTCTAAGTTGTAGAGAGAACTGACCCCTACTTCTCTCTAAGCCAGTAATCAAACCCCCACCGTGTTTGGTCTTAGAAAATGCCTAGGCCTTTTAGCCTGCTCCCTCCGCGCCACTTCCAGCTCATCTAGTGAAGGACATTCACAGTCCTTACAAACACACCAACAATTGTCTAAAGTTTTTGGTGGCTTACAACAAAGAACGCTGGGACAAGACCCATAGGGATCATGACATACGAGTCGGGGATAGAGTCTTGGTGTCAACTGTTAACTTTGACAACTTAGGAGGAAACCGTAAGCTTAAGGATATGTTCGTGGGTCCTTTTGTGGTAAAAGCCCTACATGGACGGAACCTGGTAGAGGTAATGTTGACGGGCGGCTTTGAGTCAAAACACCCTACCTTTCCGGTGAGTCTACTCAAGAAGTACATCTTAGGAAATGGAAGTGAGGAAACAGTACCTCTTGCTCCGGAGATTATGGAAAAGCCGGGGGAAGGGAAAATACCGTCAAAGACCCTGGACGAAAAGATGACTAGAGTGCAGGGGCAGGATTGCAGATTATACCTGACTAGGTTTAAAGGCCTATCAGCAGATGACGACCAATGGCTACAAAAGGAAGCCATAGAGGGCTCCGACATTTGACTAAGAAAATTCTGAGCAACTAAACGAGGGGGTGGGACATCCTTTTTTGGGGGGGCAGGTGTCAGACCCCCGCTAGTACAGACAGCGCGGAAGTCGACAAGGACGACATGCCTCTATACTGAAGAGCACCGGACAGGGAGCCAGGGCTATAGATCGGAGCAGTAACTGAGGGCAAGTCAGCAGTAGCGAAGTCTGTCACAAGTCTTGTGACAGGCTATGGTTTGTCAGGCAGCTAAAGGCTGGAGACGGAAGAAGGAGATGCTCTACAGAGTTAAACAGAGAATACCAAGCCCGACAACATTGTTGGATTGACAACGATTGGGGCCTTAAACTCACTTATTAAACTCGAAACCTTATTCCTTTCTCAGACTTACCTCATACCCGCCAATCCGTAGTTCATTGGAACCCGCCGTTGACGTTATCTGGGCAGCTCAGTAAGTCCCCTCTTATCTCTTCGACTCCTTCTGTTTGAAGGTTCTTAGAACCTTGTAGTAATCACTACTAGGCCCCTCTCCGTGAGGCATGGCTAAAATCCTCCCGTGTCGACGGTAGAGTTGAGTCTAATTTAGTAGCTCCCTAGTGAGGTAGAGCATAAGTGTGTATACAAATCCTTTAGTAAAGGGTTCTAGTTCCCTTGAATTCCTATTATTATCATAATCAAGCATTCAGGCTTAGTCACTTTAGAGACTAACCCTGACAACTCCTTTGGGTGACAATTCTTACCCGAGTTACAAGAGGCGTGACGACGGCCGGCCACGTGGTGCTGTACAACAAGTACCTCTCCCTGGGATACGCTTGCCACATCAATGTGGAGTTCCCGTATGGACTGGCTGCAGTCAAGTACCTATTCAAATACATCACCATGAAAGAATTGTGGCCTAAGGCCTGAAGACTATCAAAAAGATGAGCTGAAGAATTCAAGAGTGCAGAACACTCAGGGACTTAGATCACTAAACAAGAAGTCTCTCGAGAGCAGGTCTTGGTAGTATGGACTCAGAACTAAGTGAGGTTTGTATTTCAGAGGGGAGCAGAAGAAATACATGTTGTGGAGGGGGCCTAAGTTAAGGGCCTAGCAGATCTGAGGAGGAAAAAGAATGAAGTGGAAGGACAACAAAGAAGCCCTCTTTTGGGCATGGACCAGAAATCTAACACACCAAGGGGGTGGACCGAGCGGCAATGGCCTTGCACGAAGGTGACAAAATAAAGAAATTCATCAATGGGTGGTACATTGGGCCCTCTGAAGGTGAGATTTCAATTGCTTATTAGACTTCTAAGAAGCTTTGGCAAGTCCTGACCAGGACGTCGTCTCAGGCGCTTACCGTCTGTTCCAGTTCCCGATGAGCGAACACTTGGTTCTACACCTGGAGGGTGAACACATGGTTTATTACATCTTTGAGTGCGGCGTGTGCAAATGTGTCAAAGACGGGTCGATTGCCAGAACCCATCTCACAGAATTTTTCTGCCTGAACGCCGTCAATGCCACCAGTCTGGGGGTTATTATATCACGAGATCCCCAAGCACTTTGCATGGGCGAGGAGCAACTTCTTCGAGGCTAGGCAAAAGTCCTCGCCAATGATTGGACGAGTCCATTTTGCAGCCGTCAATGAAGGCGAGCACTATTACCTCCACCAAAGGGACCCGGCCAGCTTTGTCGACATGAGGACCATGGATGGTGTGTGCTATGCCACTTACCGGAAGACCACCGAGGTGCTCGGGTTGTTGGTCTTGGACAATCACTACATCCAATTCTTGCATGATGGGGCAGGCCCTTCTTCAGCTCTTTTGTGTCCTGCTGCTACATAGCCTCCCAACCGACCCTGAGGCTTTGTTCTCTTTGTTTGCCAAAGGCCTGACAGGCAACCTCCCTCACCAGTTATGCACAATATATCATTTCCCTGATCCCCCTCTAACTCTCCGGTCCTCTCTCTGTCAATACCTATTGCAAGAAAAGTTGCTGGAGTTTGGGAGGACGCTACATGATGTCGGGCTCAACCCTCCTGCCACCGGCAAATGGGACACTTTCGACGTACGTTTGGCCCAAGAGGAGATTGTGAGGGAGAACACAGCGTCCCAGTTTGCCGCAATGTCTGTGATGATGAACGCGAAGCAGGTTCTGATCCTGGATACTGTGATCCCATTGACTGACTCAGGTGAGGATGCTATGGTATATGTTGACGGCCCGGGAGGCTGCAGGAAAATGTTTACCATGAACGCCATCAGCCACTACATGCAAGGGATGGGCATACCAATTTTTACAGTTGCGTCCCTGATGCTGGTAGGGGGCTCCACTGCTCATTCCCATTATGCTGGACTCAAACAGTATGTGCAACATTGACCTGCGCTCCCCTGCGCCAAGCCTGTTTGGTCAGTTGGGATGAGATTTCCATGCAGCACTGGCACACAGTTGAGGCCGTAGACAGGAGCTTTCAGGACCTTATGAGCAATGACCACCCATTTGGAGGTAAGCTTATGGTGTTTGGCAGGGATTTTCGCCAGACCCTGCCGGTCGTCAAGAATGGCACTGTCCACAACCAAGGCAACACATGCATGGTGAGTTCCCCTTTGTGGGCACGGGTGGCTAAATTCTCCCTCACCGAAAACCTGAGGCTCTCTGGCGGATCGGGCTTGTCCGAGGTCAATGCTGGTTTCTTTCGTTGGCTTCTGCATATAGGAGATGGTGCGGACCAGACGGAATTTTTCTCTCGGGTTCACTTGGCCTATGGTCGTGTGTACATGAACACGTTGCCCACCATGGTATTGAACCATGCCATTAGCTCCACACCCCCCACCAACAATTGCCTGAGTCAAACGTCGAGTATTACGGTCAACGCTTGATCCTGGCCCCCCTGAACCAGGAGGTTGCTGACATCAATGACATGTGCTCTGCCTGGATGCCGGGCCACCTCTACCAGTCACTCTCTATCAACGCCATGGCCGACGAGCTGAATGGGGAAGATGCTGAGGAGGTCCTGCATACCATCTCCGTCCCCGGATTCCCGGAGTCGACCCTGAGGCTCAAGGTGGGTATGCCGGACATCCTCCTTTGAAACCTGGACCTGAAGGCGGGCCTGTCTAACGGCACAAGGCTCTTAATCACAGGGGTACGGCCTGAAACCCTGTGTTGCACCATCCTGACCGGGTCATGCGTCACACAGGCTTGCATGATCCCCCACATTAAACTGATTCATAAGGGTGACAGCCACCCTGGGGTGTCTTTCAGCCGTTACCATTTCCCCGTGGCTCTGGTGTTTGCCTTGACCATCAACAAGTCCCAAGGACAGTGTACCTCCCCAGGCTGGTATTTGGCCATGGCCAGCTATACGTCGCGCTGTCCCGCATGACATCGGTCGCCGGCCTCTGCTTGGTGATCATGGCCGAGCCCTCCCAGGAGCCGGAGACAACCAATGTTGTGCACCTGGATGTACTCCGCAGATGCAGCACGGAGGGTGGGCCCACGAGTCCTGCGTGATTGCCCAGGGCATCAAAGGGGTAAGCAGCCCCAGGGCTATTTCTCTCTCACTTGGGCCCCTTGGGTTGTATCTACCACTCATCTCAGCCCCACTTTGGAAATTTAATGCCCTTTTTCCTCTCAGGTCTTGCGGAGCAACCCCCCGCAATTTCCCTAGTAACTGCTTCCATGTTTTTAATGAGTCGAAATAGAGAGAAACTTAGATTACTTAGAGAGAGACAGGATCAAATGAATAGGAAGACACATTTGTATAGAGTTTATATACAAAGAGTTTTATGTAAGTATAGTATGAAATAGATGAGAAAGAGAAAAACAAATATGTAATAGGGATTACGTCGAGCATTACTTAATACTGTTGACTGGTTTGACGTATGTCTAGACAGTCAATAGTATTCGAAATATGTAACCCAAAGTGTCTATTAGAAATAAGGGTTTGGGTTACAACACTACCCCACTCGACGAGATCCCAGACTGTACAATATCGGTTTGTAGTGCATGAGTGAGTGGTGGAAAATTCTTGGTGAATATATCAGCGTATTGCTCTTTGGTGTTGACCCAGAACAGAGAGATTTGATTACGGTGGAGGGCTTGATTGACGATATAAAAATTGCGGTCCGTATGGGGAGTTCTTTTGTTGGACGAGTCGTTTGTAGCAATCTTGACAGCAGCTTAATTATCACAAAAGAGCTGACCAGGAAACTCAACACCTGTCATGTCACACAGAAGATTGCAGAACCACTGGATCTGTCTGGTCGCAATGCTCATTGCCATATAGTCTGCATGAGCCGTGGAGGAAGCCACAGTCAAAAGTCTCCTGGAAACCCAGGCAATTGGACAACTAAAACAGAAGAGAATTAAACCGTAGTTCGAGCATTGGAATTCATTGCCCCAGTTAGTGTCAACGTAGCATGATATCAGGCAGGCAGAAGCACAGGGTTTGATGTCAAGAGTTCTGTTTCTGGTTGCGGCAAGATAGTTGAAAAGGTGTTCAAGGCATTTCCAGTGTGACAACAATGGATTTTTTGAATATCTAGAACAGAAAAGCAAATGTCTGGCCTGGTTCCCACTGCTAGATAGCTGAGGGCACCAATTAAAGAGAGAAAACCGGAGGGATTGAC
This sequence comes from Puccinia horiana, assembly GCA_001624995.1. Classification (NCBI taxonomy): domain Eukaryota; kingdom Fungi; phylum Basidiomycota; class Pucciniomycetes; order Pucciniales; family Pucciniaceae; genus Puccinia; species Puccinia horiana. Next base: position 587,370 of record LWDY01000026.1, on the reverse strand, counting down.
TCCCTGAGCTTCGGGATTTGTTCCTGGAAGGGAGGAGGATGGTAACGGTGTTTTAGCTAGTGAAACCAAATCCCAATGTTCTTGAAGGATCCGTTCAAGCAATTTGGGCTGGTGAAGAGAAAAGGAGGATGCGGTACGAGTGAGAGATACACCAACAATGGAGTCCAGAGTCGGTGACCACTTAATCTTGATGTGTTTTTGAAGCTTTCTCTCCAAATCACGGAGGAGTTCTTCAGAAGGGGCTGTAACGATGCCATCATTGACGTGAATCGAAATAAGGTCTTTGGAATTACCACCACTGAGGGTGTAGACGCACGCTGAATATCCAAAAGATCCCAGGGTTTCTCGAAGGTGTTTCCACCAACAACGTGCGGCTTGTCGGGTGCCGTAAAATGATTTTTTCAGGTGACAGGCATAACCTGGGGGAACCGAAAGTCCTTCTGGCACGGTAACCCAAAGATCCTCATCAATTGGAGAATTAAGATAAGCCGCCACAAAATCTAAAGAGTGAACTGGCCGCCAGAGTCAATATCAGAAGCATGGACACAAATGTGGCTGTAGGGGCAAAGGTCTCAGTGAAATGGTCACCAGCAATTTGAGAGTAACCTTTTGCCACATAACGGGCTTTGAAGCGGATTGTGTCACCGTTGTCATTTTTCTTGCGCGCAAATACCCAACGAGCTCCCATGAACGAGGTACCCTTAGAGACCGGTTCAACTGACCAAACATCCAGGTCGTTTAGATTATTCAATTCTTCCTTGATCACCGCAGTCCAGGATGGGGCATTGGTTGACATCATTGCTTGTTTATAAGTTTTGGGTTCGGCTGCCAGGAGATGAGGACCAGAAAAGGTAGAAGGGTTGATTAGCTGCTCTTGAGTGGCCACCGTATTTTCATCGGAAAAATCCCCTAGTGTAAGACGGTTAGAAATGACATATGCTTTGTCACCATTGCCTTCAGGTAAAAGGGCATTACCAGGAAAGCGTACTATGGCCGAGTTGACAAACTGGTTGGAATCGGGAATCCAGAGACACCAGCCTTTACTCTGTGGCAGATGGCACACAAAATGTGCATCAAGTTTCCATCATTTTTCTGGCATAACATGAACATAGCCGACTTCACCAAAAACGCGCAAGCAGTCGAAGGTCGGTTTCCGCTGAAAAAAGGCTTTGAAAGGAGATATATCACTGCAGGTTTTTTTAGGGATCCAATTCAGAGTGTATGCTGCCCATAGGAAAGATAGGCCCCAGAAGGTTTTTGGCAGCCCACCGTGAAGAAGTAGGGTCCTACCCATTTCTTGGATAGTGCAATGGAAGCGTTCAATGGAGCCATTTTGAAAATGACGGTAGGCAATAGAGTGCTCCACAGAGATGCCTTTGGAAGTGAGAAACGCAGTAAAAAGAGTGCTGTTGAGCTCCCCCCCATTATCTGAATGTAGCATTTTGAGGTAGGCCCCAGTGATGATCTCCAAACAGTTGATGAAATTGATCAGGTGATTGGCGGCGTCAGACTTCTTCTCTAGCAATTTAACATAACAGAAGCCTGTTCCAAGGTCCCTGACTTTAAGAAGATACCGTTCCTTTCAGATCCTGGTGATCTCAAAAGGTCCAATGATGTTGACGTTCCAAGCCTCCATACGTGAAAAGGACTGTTGTTCCAAAACCAAGGTTCTTTTGAGAAGGTATTTGGCTTTCCAGAAAGCTGGAAAATGAATCTCGCTGGCAGGAAGGCCAAAAACAAGTTGCATTGCAACCATGCGGCGCATGACTTGTGCACTTACATGTCCAAGGCGTTGATGCCAAAGCAACAGGAGGTGTTCATCTTTAGAGAGGGATTTGGATTTCCAGGGCTCATTGTGGTTAGCGGGGACAGTAAACATAAAATGGTCATTGTCATTTGCAGCAGTATGGGCAGAGGAGAAACATAAAGATTGTGGGGTGGAAGGAGGGACATATGTAGGGGACACAGTAGGGGAAGGTGAAGAAACAAAACGAGACGGGGAAGGAAACAGCCATTTGTCGAATATTCTGATGTTCCTTCCGCCTTGGTCAATCACAGCATGCGGGCGCAGCAGTCTGTACTTCAGCCAACCACAGCTCCACGAGGCAGTTTCCTTGTCTTGACTTCTAACCAACTCAAATCAGTGATTTCGCATGCAGGATCTTCTACTCTGCATCTCATCAATATTGCTTGTCGAGGCCATTCCAGCTTCCGGTTTCAATAGCTTTGGTATCATCTATTTCTTTCATCTCTCCTGGTTTCTTTCTTTCATCTCAACTAATGTTCATGATGTTTTCAGTCTTTGATTCTGAGAGTATAATGTGGTGGATTTCTGTTTTTCTTTCTTTATTATCTCAAGTCTGCTTCCCGACAGATCATCCGATCCTTTAGGTACAGCCTTGTTCATTTCCTCCTCATTTGTTTCTCGTCTCAGTTTCTGAAATTTTATCTTTAGTTTTCACCTCAAATTTTTTTAGATTTACAGTCTCGATAGCTTTGAAACTACTAAAGGATCGCGATGGCCAAACATGAAGGAGCTTCATTGAACCACAACATCCCTCGATTGGATGATCACAACTTTGCGCATTGGTTGATGCAAATTAAGGCACACCTCAGACACAAAGGACTTCTGAAGCACGTCTTGGAGGCACCTGCCCCTCTCTCTGGAGCCGCTGCCAATGCTGTCAACCAAAAACTTGCGGAGGCAGTCGACATCCTCATGAATTACATGGGTGATTCAGCGTTTGAGGTGATAATCACCCCTGAGATCAAAGACTCTCCTCACAGCATCTGGAGCAAGATCTTGCACAGATACGCCTCGTCCTCTGTCAACAATAAGGGAAGAGTATGGCTCAAATTCATGCGCTACGGGTACGCTGGCGATCTCCAGGTTTTCATCTCCGACATCAGCAAAACGCTGACCAAAGTCGCCATAGTCAACCTTGGCGTCCCTGAGGACATCCTTGCCAAGCTCTCAGAAGATCTTCATAATGTTTTCAATAAAATTATCATGAAAGAGGTCCTCGTCGCTTCCCCAGATGCTACTCTTGCCAAATTTCAAGAAATAGTGCATCTTGAGGAGTCCCGAAAGAACAAGTCTGCCCTGCCTTCCACCTCCAAAAACGATACCGCTTCTGCCTTGATGCACAAATCTTGAGACAAGAAGAAGAAGCCCTTTTGCAGAAAAACTAACTACTGCACTGGTGGGAAGCACAACCCTGCTGCTGCTCACAGTGCTGAACAATGTTGGCAATTACACCCCGAGCTCAATCCAAACTTCGGTGGCAAACCCTCGACCCAACTTGCCAAGGTCAATGACAGCTATGGATCTGAGGTATCGCTCTATCTCACCACCATCAACAAGCCAATAGTCCTCGATTCTGGTGCCACTCACCATATGATCAACAGTGCTGCTGCCGTCAAAGCGTCGGAAGACATCAATCTCCTCATCTCAACCAGTGGCCATAGCAACCAGCTCGAAGCCAAGGCAATTGGCACAGCCATCCTTGTCAACAGTCAAGGCCATAAAATCACCTTGGAGAACACACTGTTGGTTCCATCACTTAACAGGTCACTCATCTCTCTGCCACGAATATTCAAGAAGACCTTGAACTTAACCAAAATCGGGACAACTGAGGTCAACATCAAGGTAGACAGACTCACTAGTTTAAGGGGCTCTGTTAAAAATAATTTATTAGAGTTGTATGATTCCAAACTCCTTGAAATGCACTCTGCTCCTTCCTGCTGTTCCACTGGCCAGGCCATCCAAGCCAAGTCTACCAGACGAAACTGGTCCCAGACTTGTCTGTCAGCAACTGTAGCGTGTGCAACAAATGCAAACTGAGAACTTCTCACTTCAAGAGTATATCCCAGGTACTCGAGGTTGTGGACCTTGATCTAGTTGGTCCTTTTTCTGTCAAGTCGGCATCCGGTCACTCATACTTTCTATTGATCACTGACCAATTCAGTGTTTTCAGAACCGTGAAGTTCCTTGTCAACAAGTCAGATACTTTCAATCGCTTCTGTGAATTCAAGACCCAAGCGGAGAAACAGACTGGTCACTCCCTTTGAAAGGTGGTCTCCGACGGAGGGGGGGAATTTGTCAATCACCACTTTAAGAACCTGTGCAAAACCAAGGGTCTCATCCATCATGTGTTGCTGGCTTACACCCCGCAAAACAACGGCATGGCCGAAAGATCCAATCAGGCCAGATGTTTTCTCTACCAATCTAACTTACCCAAATCCTTCTGGGCAGAGGCCGTACACACTGTGACAGATCTTCTCAATGTGACTCCGACAAGAACAAGGAAAATGACAATTCCTTACGAAACATGGACAGGTTGCTCAATCAACCTAAATATACTTCATCAATTTGGTTTTTCTACCCTCATTCTGACTCCTCAAGCAAGGAGAACATAAAAAATCCTGCCTCCCTGCGAAACCAGGATACTGCTTGGGTATGACAACAATTTTTCCTCCTACCGGGTCTACAAGCCCAGCGCAAAGAAAGCCTTCTGTGTGTGTGACGCCAGATTCGAGGAAAATGTCTTTCCAGGCCTCAAAGGCCATCCGGAGGAGTCCAATGAGTCGGACATCTTTGAACTTCAAATTCCAATCCCTGACATGGATAATCCTCACTCGAATCAACCAGGCACAGCACCTTCTCCAGCAAGAGAGGAAGCTTCTTTGCCAAACTTCAGTCCCACCATCGCGCCATCCAAGGAAATCAGAAGTGAAATCTCTCCTGACAATATTCTCTCTGTGGACAGAAGAGGTAATACAATAATTTCCCTCCTCGCCGAAAGCAAGGTGAATAACAAACCATCATCCTACCTGGAAGCAATCAATTCTCCAAATTCCACGTTCTGGGTAAAAGCCATCAACAACATGATGAACCACGACGTGTGGATTATTGTGAAAAAGGATGACAGTCAAAAGATGATAAATTGCACATGGGTGGTCAAGATAAAGAAAGATCAGTTAAACATCCCAGTGGAGTACAAAGCACGACTGTGCGCCAAAGGTTTCCAATAGACAAAAGGCATCAACTTCGCCAAAACTTATGCCCCCACAGGGAAACTTGTGTCCCTCCGCATGCTCATTGCCTTCACACTCAGCAAGGGCCTGCTCTTTCATCAAATTGACATCAAGAGCACATTCCTTAATGCCCCTCTAGATGAAGAACTCTATCTTAATCCTCAGCCAGGAGTAAACATCCCAAAAAATCATGTCCTGAAACTCAAGCAAGCTATCTACAGACTTTGCCAAGCTCCCTACGCATGGCTCTACCAAATCGGGTTTCGCCGCTGCGTGTTCCAGCGCAAATGAACATTTCTCTATCTGCACGTGGACAATCTTGCTATCTTAAGCAAAGATCCTGAATCTTTCAAAACGGAAGTGAGATACCACTTCAAAATCAAATCTCCTGCTTGGAATGAATGTCCGACAGGAGAAAGACCATGTGGTCCTGTCCCAACAAAGCATTTGGTTCAACTGTGAACACCTTTTTCCAGCGTCCACACCTCTCAAACCTCACGACCATCTGCAAGAACCCTTGAAAGAAGATCAAGAATCATACCACAGTTTGGGTCTTAAATATTGGTCCCTAGTAGGCGCGCTGAACTACATCAGCATGACCACCAGGCCTGACATAACCTTTGCCGTCAGTGCTCTATCCCAATTCCTCAACAATCCAGGTATGACACACTGGGACGCCATCATACAGGTGCTCAGATACTTGAAGGGCACTCGAGAAATTGGACTAAGAATCAATCCTCCCAACAATGTTCATAAACTCATAGGATACGCCAACACCAACTGGGCCTCCTTCCCTAAATCCTGTCAATCAGTCTCCGGAAAACTGGTTCTGTGGGGCGGAAACATCCTTTCTTGGAAATCCAAGAAACAGCCGACGTTGTCCCTCTCGTCGACCGAAGCGGAGTACAAATCTCTCGGTGAAATCACCAAAGATATCATGTGGATAAAGACTTTGCTCCGGGAAATCCTCAACATCAAATTTTCATCTCCTACCTCCATCTTCAAAGACAACCAGGGCGCAATCGCTCTTGCCAACAACAAGAGCAACCACTCCTGCTTCAAAACCAAACACATGGCCTTACACCATCATTTCATCAGAAGAGAGATCAAAATCAAATTGATTGCCTTGAAATTTGTTCCCACTCACCTCATGCTCGCAGATTTTCTCACCAAGTCTGTCGGAAAAACCTCAATCAACCGTGCCCTTTGGGCCATCAACATTTCATTCTCACTCCCTCCCCATTCATGAGCAAGGGGGTGTGTCAAATATTCTGATTTTCCTTCTGCCTTTGTCAATTGCAGCACGCACGCGCAGTGGTCAGTACTTCAGCCCACCACAGCTCCACGAGGCAGTTCCCTCGTCTCGACTTCTAACCAACTCAAATCAGCGATTTCACACGCAGGATCTTCTAATCCATTGCTCATAAATATTGCTCGTCAAGGCCATTCCAGCTGCCAGTTTCAATAGCTGTGGTACTGTCTATTTCTTTCATCTCTCCTTGTTTCTTTCTTTCATCTCTCCTTGTTTCTTTCTTTCATCTCAACTAATGTTCATGATGTTTTCAGTCTTTGATTCTGAGAGTATAGTGTGGTGGATTTCTGTTTTTCTTTCTTTATTATCTCAAGTCTTCTTCCCGACAGATCATCCGATCCTTTAGGTACAGCCTTGTTCATTTCTCTTGATGTTTCATTTCCTCCTCAGTTTCTGAAATTTTATCTTTAGTTTTCACCTCAAATTTCTTTAACATTCAGACTAGATTTAACCCAAAGAACATTGAAACTGTCATAAGAGAAGCGGAAACCTTGCAGTCGTAGAGAAGCTGGGGAGATAAGAGTGAGGGAAGCATGGCTACAGTAGAGAACGTCAGTAAGTACAACCGTCGTCAAATTGGGACCAGGAAAATGGAGGCTCCCCCGGGCTGTGACAAAATGTGCAGTACCATTAGTGGCAACTTTGAGAGGTATAGGTTTACTCAGTAATGTAAAGTCAAATAATGCTGACTTATCACCTGTCATATGGTGAGTAGCTCCCGTGTCAAAAATTTCTTCTTGAACTTGATCATCCGGAAAAGGTTTAGCATTGACTTCAAGGTTGTTGAATTGGACGTCGGATGGGATAGGTTCAACAAACCTGGCTCATGGGTGCGGTGGCTGATAAGAGGGCCGCAGGGGTTGGGTACAATCAGGATGGGGTCTGTAGTGGTCGTGACAAGCTGGGTGAGGGACATAGCAGTTGACCAGCTGATGTTGTCTGGTGGAAGGGTGTTGATTTACTGTATCCCAGTGCCAAGCTGGGGGTGCTGTTGGAGCAGTACAACAACTGATAAGGTGGTCAGAAGATCCACAGAAAAAACATTGCTGATACGCCAGTTGTGTAGCCAGAATGTACACATTGCCTGGGTGACTGACAATTGAGTTTTGGCAAGGTGGCATTGGTTGGTGTTCTTCCGACTGAGGGGTTGAATGGAAAACTTGGGTAGGAAGATTGGGGGAAGGAGCGGTGTTTTTGGGAGCAAGATATTTGTGATGGAGAATGGTAGCAGAGAGAATGCTGATCATGGTGTCGAACTTGAGAGGTTCAGTCGCGTGGAGGAGCCGGGCGTGCACCCTTCAATCAAATTCCGCTTTGAGGGGGTTGTTTTTAAGGTAACTGTGAAGGATGAGGGACATTAAATTGTCTCAAGTGATTTCAACCCCGAGTTCCAGCAGATCATCCATTTCATTGCGAAGGGAGGATGTGATCCCGGTGGCACAAGTTTTGCTGTCAATTTTGAGTTCAGACATTGAGTCCCATTGGTCCACTTGGGCAGTTCTACAGGGGATATTGAATCTGGATTTAAGGGACTCCATGATGTCCAAGCTGGAAGGGAAAGAGTAGAAATCAGAACACATAGAACATTGAAAAGATTGGATAAGAAGATTTCTTGCAAGGCACTCCAATCGCAGGTGATTGTTGGGTTTATATAAAAATGCTCTGTTGTGTAAAACATCGAGGGCGAGTACTTCCAGGTCCTGAAGTTACTACCGTTTGGTCAAAGAAATTCTTCAGGTCCAAGTCGTCCGACGGCATGATTGATGAGTGCAACAGCTCCACAAGTGTCATTGATCGGCCAAATTGTCGGTGATGGTGGATGACCGGTTGTCGGAGGAAAGGGGTTGTCTAGAAGGGTTGCTGCACATTGTTTGGTCAGAGATATCTGGGGAAGAGTGATCATCGAGGACAGATTCTGGAGTGAGGGCAGAGCGTGACCTGGTAAGACGAGTTGGGGTTTTTTGGATAGGTTGGACCATGATGGAAGAACAAAAAAAAATGGGAAGACGGATGATGGGGAAAAGAAATATGGACTCTTGAAAAATGGGGATGAGAAAAAAGAGGATGGGGAAGAAAAAAACTCTCGAATGACTATCTTATTTATACTATTGGGAAAAGGTGGATATACAGGGAAAACTCTCTACTCTTCATGTAGACTCGGGTATATACTAATTAACTATGAATGGCTCTCTTGCTCTGGCTGTAAGGTAGTGGTGTTAAAACTGGAATACATGGATATATTGATAGATTTTAAAAAATTCCTCTCTTTTAAGCGAGAAGGCTCATAACCTAATGAGTTGAAATAGAGAGAAACTTAGATTACTTAGAGAGAGACAGGATCAAATGAGTAGGAAGACACATTTGTATTGAGTTTATATACAAAGAGGTTTATGTAAGTAAAGTATGAAGTAGATGAGAAAGAGAAAGACAAATATGTAACAGGGATAACTTCGAGCATTACTTAATACTGTTGACTGGTTTGACGTATGTCTAGGCAGTCAATAGTATTTGAAATATGTAACCCGAAGTGTCTATTAGACATAAGGGTTTGGGTTAAAACAGTTTTTGGGTGTTTCGACAAGATCTGCATCCCCAGAAGCAACAGCAGTCTTAGCTCAGTTTCCAAGTTGATCAGGAACTTTTCGAGAACGAGTAATCTGTTTTGATGGGGAATGCAAGGAGAATGGCAATTGACCAAGAGAAGGGACTGGAATAGGAATTGAAGATGAGGTAGGAGGAAGGGAATGTTGTACGGTGTGCAAAATCCAAACCTGGAGTACCGCGGGGTTCATCTAATACTTGTGGCTCAGTAATAAAAACTTAAGCTTTCAGCCATCTACCAAATTGTGCCACCCGATCTAGAGCTTCAATAGATTAAGAGTTGATACCTCAACCCTCTATCGCTAGCCTCAACCATCACCATCCAAACCGGAGACACTGTCAATTACCCATTGCTAGTGCATGGTCCGTACCAGCCAGGACAAATCCCCACTTTCCGGCCCATTACCCCCACCAAACCGGAAAAAACACCCCACCCAGACCAAAGAATATAAATACCTAACTTCCCTTCCCCTGATCCAACAATTGTTCCCGACGAGTTTGACAAACCCAAACAGTCTTTGTTGAAAGTAAGCCCAATCCCAACCACTGAACAAAAACTGTTCATCCATGATCCACCAGAACAATCCAAACCCATTGTCCTTTCCTTGCCCACTCCTGAACCTACCCCATTTGAGCCTGATACTTCCGTTGAACCCACCCAATCCTTTCCTGATCCTCCCATACACAAATCTCCTACTTGTTCTGAACCATCCTCATTCCTATCCAATGAATCTTTTGAATTGTCTCAACACCTCACCACTTTATTCCAAAGTTTGTCGTTAATGAAAAATACTGAACAACAAATGTTGACCTCTCAAGCCGCTTCATCTGACGTTACCCCTAGGGCTAAATTCCTGTCCAAGCCAGTAAAATACAAAGATTCCATCAAATTACTTGTGGCCAACGGATAAAGCTTCAACAAGTGGAAGCACAACTTGAATCGGGTCGTTTGCTTGACTCTTGGATACCACTCATGATTCCGCCAATTATTCAAAACTATCCCCTCAAGAATCTTCCTGCCTTGTATTCCTCATTCAAGTCTCCGTTCATGAAGAACTTTCTTCAATCATCAATAAACACGAAAACGCTCCATCCGCGTTTGACGTAATCCAGACTAACTTCCAAGGGTCCATTCAATTTTGATAGGTGGACCTACTTGATTGATTGGTCGACATCAAGTCTCAAGCACTGTGGTAAGCCAAACCTGAATGAAGCAAGTTGCAAGACAAGGACAATCGCCAGGATATCACAAGGAAGACAGGCCCAGCTCTCACTCAAAGCTCAGGAATACTTGAGTCACAGAAGGTTCACAAGCCAACACTCAAAGGACCTCACCCGCAAGTCAGACCAAGTCCCCTGGATGGAGATTTTCATCTGTACATAATTCCACCTTTCTCTATAAGCTCATACCCCACTGATACAACCCACCCAACCACAATCCAGCCACCTAGTGAGAATTTTCACCTTGCCAATTTGTTCCATGCTGTTCCATACCCACAACTTGACCACCATTTGTCAGCCTTGGTTCATTCTGCCTGATTCCAAACTTATTCCACCCACATGTTGGCCTCTGCCTATTCTTCCTGGATTTCACTATATAAGCCTTAAAGAAGCCTTGTTTTCCCTCTTCAGTTGTTCCCCATCAAAACATCTAGAATCATTCAGTAGCATTGATTAGTCTTGGTCACTTTTATTAGTTATTATTAGAGCTATAGTTAGTAGAAATTATCAGTACCTTTGATCATACCAGTAGCCAGTCTAGGTTTTCACCTCATTACCTCTTGATTACACCAGTAGCCAGTCTGGGTTTTCACCTCATTACCTCTTGATTACACCAGTAGCCAGTCTGGGTTTTCACTATATCCCCTTATATCTAGAGATCTCCATCAGCCACATCTTTCTTTAAGAGTCCAATACTCTTATTCTTGTTTTGCCTTACTCTCCCAGCTATTAACAGAGAGGCAGCCCTTCAAGCACCTATTCCACCCCATAAGAGTAGTTCCACAGTGCCACCCGGTGACATTCCTTCTCTTCAAAACCTTTCCCACAAGATCTTCGATTTATTCGCCGATCTCAACAAAGTTGGGGTGTCCTTGTCTCCCCTGGTGGAGTCATTATTCCTCCAGATCCTTGTACCCCCCCCAACCAATGTCTCCCATTCTCATCTCTTCCAAACCATCTCTATGCAATTATTGAATTGATCTGAAATCACAGCCAGAGACGTCCAAGTCATCATCAACAGCATCCATGGCGAATCCAATCGATTTGACAACCAGATTCCCCAACAATCCACAACAATCCTCCGTACATTCCAAAACCCGCCATCAGTGTCAGGCGGTTCTCGCTGAAACATCCAACCAACCTCAAGATCAAACACACAATCCTCAACATCAACATCTTCATCCGGCCGACCCAGGGCACCAACCTCCTCCCTTGGTAATATCAGGAGGGGTGATCAAGCTCCTCCCCCACACCTCTTGCAATGGTCAAAGCACACTACCAGGGTAGTGTAGCAAATTTGTGCTGCCATAGCAGACTTGTAGCTCCGCGGGCTATTGCTACTGCTAATTTAGCGTTGTCACGCTTCTCCCTCCAGTCGATTAGAAAAAGCGCAGCGCCAAAACTGCACTAACGCTACAAAATAGTGCAGCGGCTCAAATGTGCTACTGCTGCGCTAGATGCTATTAAATGCCTGTAGCGCGCAGCTGAGACCAGCCCATCTGGCTGGTCAAGTTTGACTGGTCAGACAGGGTGGCTGGCCTGTTTGACCGGTCAGATGGGCTGAACAGCCTATTTGACCTGTCAGGCAGGTGGACCGGCCTGTTTGACCTGTCAGGCAGGCTCATGACCAGCCTGTTTGACCCTTCAGATAGGCTGACCAGCCTGTTCGACCAGTAGGAAAGGCCGTTCAGCCTGTCTTTCTGATAGAACAGGCCGCCCAGACTGTCTGTCCGGTAGAACAGGCCATTCAGCCATCTGACCGGTCAAACGGGCTGGGCATCCTGTCTAACCGGTCAAACAGGCTGGTCAGTCTGTCTGGCCAGTAAAACAGGTTAGTCAGCCTGTCTGACTGGTTGAAAAGGCTGGTCAGCCTGTCTGACCGGTCGAAAAGGCTGGTCAGCCTGTCTGACCAGTCGAACAGGCTGGTCAGCCTGTCTGACCGATCAAACAGGCTGGTCAGCCTGTCTGACAAGTTGAACAGGCTGGTCAGCCTGTATGACCGGTCAAACAGGCTGGTCAGCCTGTCTGACCGGTAGAACAGGCTGGTCAGCCTGTCTGACCGGTCAAACAGGTAGGTCAGCCTGCCTGACCGGTTGAACAGGGTGGTCAGACAGATCAGCCTGTTAAACCGGTCAGACAGACCAGCCTGTTTGACCAGTGTGTTTGACCGGTGAGACAGACCAGCCTGTTTGACAAATCAGACAGACCAGCCTGTTCAACAGGTCAGACAGACCAGCCTGTTTGGCCGGCTAAGATAGACTGACTGGTTGGCGGGACGCAGTCCTTGTGTTGGATTGCATGCAATCCAACAGGAGGACTGCGGAACTGTACCAGATTCAGGTACCTCGGCTTCCAATCTGTAGTTCACTATTGCGCACTACAGCCCTGCTAATTCAGCGCAAAGCGCACTTTTTGTGCTAGTGCTACTAGCCCGCTTATTTAGTGCCGCTAAATAGGTGTAAATTAACTTGAGAATCCAGGTAGCAATAGCGAAAGCGGCTTAGCACTTCAGAAAAGCGTAGCGTAGCGCCCCCAATCCCCGCTATGTGTAAAATGTGTAAAGTTCCAAAGTCCCTTCCGGAATTGTGACGACTGTCACAAACCTGTCATAGAACTCTCACTTCCCCAACCTAATCTCATCCCCATCAACCTCATTTTCATCCTCTTCAATTTCCTTTCGACTCAACAATCCAATCAATCAACTATTGACTCAATCTTCAACACTCAACACTTCAACTCAACTGACTCACACTTCCTCATTCTTTCTTATTCTCTTCTTTAATCATCAAATCCAATATCCTGTTGTCTGCCTGGTGAGATTTGCTTGTATCGTTTCTTCTTTCTTTTAATCTTTACTAACCTTTCATTTCAGTCTTCTCTTGTCTTCATTCTGCTTCCTCAACCTTATCCTTCCTCAGCCTTAACTCAAGTCACTCAGCATCAAACTGTCGGTCTCATCTTTTCTATTTCCTATCTTTTATTCTTGTTTCTTTCTTTTCCTAACATTTCTTGTTCAGTTGTGTTGGTTTCTTTTAGGCAATCAATTATATTTTACTATGCTGAACTTTTACCGTTGCCTCTTGGCACAGAACAACACCTGTGATTATTGCTTGGGCGTCAGACATTGGCGCTCGAACTGTCCGGTGCTCCGCCAGGATGCCTATCTTCCCCCGCCCGCAGAACAAGGTTGCTCTGTTTCCGCTTATGCCCGGCCTCCAGTGCCGAGTCGCAGTAGCCCCGTTGTGCGTTCAGTTAATGCTATTGCTCCGCCGGCATCCGGGACCATTGGTGCTGTTTTGGACTCTGGAGCGACCAATCACGTGAGCGGATCTCTTCTATAATCCCTTGATCTCCTCCAGTAAAACTAAATCTTGCATCTGATTCCGCATCAATGATGGCGACCCATAGCGGGACACTCCGGCTTTTGAGTGGAACTGGGACCTGGGAGATGCCGGTGGTCCTGTACAGCCCACAAATGATGGGAACAATCATTAGTCTTGGCCAACTTCTTGACTCCGGCTTTTCCCCATCATTTTGACCGTCCCACAGTCTGATTCTCAACTCCCCTACCTGTCAAATCCAAGCCTCCTACAAGAATCAGACGTGGATCATCTCTTACCTGTCCCTGAACCCACTTCATCAAGTCCTGCGCTCTTGAACTTTTATTACTGGCATTTCCAACTTGGCCATGTCTTGGACAAAGTCGTCAAATCCTTTCTTAAATCCTATGTGCCAACCTTTGATATCAAAAAATGGCAGCCTTTTTTCTGCATATCCTGCAAACGTCGCTGACACTCACTCCCTGAATTCATTCCCCGCAATGAAAAGCTGGACCTCCTAGTCTCCAATGTCCTTGGACCTTTGGAACCTGACCACCTTGGTAACCGCTATCTGCTGACCGTTTGAGATCATGCCACCACCTTTTATTTTGTTTTCCCAATGACCAACCGCTCCATGTTCCCGTCCTTGATCAGTCAACTCCTTGCAAAAATCCAAACCTTCTTTGGTCGCGCTCCAAAATTTTCAACAACGCGAAAGAGTACACTTCTTCCCAACTATCCACATTCACATCACAAATTGGGACCCAAATTATATTCTCATCCCCCTACACCCCGGAAAAAAATGGTGAGGCTGAACACCTTAACCATACACTGGGGGACATGGCAAGGACCATGCTGATCCACTCAAAACTTCCCAAATCCTTTTGGTCCCTCGCCTACCAATGCACATGTTGGATCTCAAACCGCATCCCAAACTCTCAGGTCAAAACCTCCACTTCAATCAAGCTCTGGTCTGGACGTGACCCTATCCCTCAACACCTGTTTCCATTTGGCACCAAAGCCATTGTCCACATCCCCAAATCCCTCCGGAAGAAGCTAAACAAACAAGGATGGCAAGGCTAGCTCGTCGGCTGTGGCTGGACGTTTTGGAACCTGGCAACCAAGACAACCCAGGCGTCTGAGTGCACCACCTTCCTTGATTTTGCTGGAAAACCTCTAGTCTCCAATCCACAAGACCCAATCATCAGGCAAACCCTAGTTCTAGGCCAAGTTCCCACTAATGAGATCTGTGACAGCCAAGATGATCAGATTGAAAATATTGGCTACTTGCCTGACTTGATGATACCATCTAACCTTAAACAAGCACTCAAGTCACCCAAATGGTCCCAGCTCGAACAGATCAACACTTGGAATGTCAAGGACCGCAGTGGGAACTTAATTTGTTTTTGACCTGAAGCATGATTCCGACAGCAACATCATCAAACCAAAAGAAATTTTTGTCATCCTTGGATTCAAACAATGACTTGGTATAGATGTCAAATCACATTTCTCCCCAACCGCCTTGCTGTCTTCCCTACGGCTACTCCTATCCATGTCAGTAAAATTTAACTGGTCCATTAATGCCTTTTTCCATAGCCCCATCGACGGACGAGCTGATCTACGTTGACCCACCTCTGGACTTATTCCCTGAATTGAAGGGTAAAGTCCTGCGCTATATGGAACCCTCCAAGCCAGTCGTTGCTGGTGGAAATACCTCAAATCCCTCCTTGAAAAACTAGATTTCTCTTGTGATGAAGTCGAAGAATGCCTGTACAAGCTGCAAAAGGACGACATCGTTGTCATTATCTGGATCCACGTTGACAACGTATTGTCTTCTCCAACTCTGACACCCATCTGAAAATCCTCCGGTGCAACCTTAAAAGTTCTCTCCAAGTCAAGTGGTTTGACAACCCTGACAAAATTGTTGGCATCAAGCTCGAACGTCAACAAGACCAGATCCTTCTCTCTCAACACATGTTAATTGACCAAGTCCTATCCAAGCATTCCCAAGAATACAACCAACACCACATCAACACCTATAACCCGCTGACCCAATCTGAGCTCAAACCTTCTAAAGACCTTCCTGAAAATGCCACCACCTTTCAATCCTACATCAGTTTACTGAATTACTTGGCCGTCAGCACTAGACCCGATCTTTCCCATGCTGTCAATTTCCTAGCCCAGTTCAGTGTGAGCCCCAATCAAACCCATTGGTTGGCTCTACACCATTTGATCCCATACCTTTGCACAACCCGCGATAAAAAATTCTTGCTTAAACCCTCCGATTCCCAACTGCAAACCTGGTCAGATTCAAGCTAAGAAAAAGAATTAATCAAGATGTTATCAATTTGGGAGGGGGTTTTCTGAGTCAGGGTGTCGGAGGTGGTGATTCTTTGGGGGGGATTACTGAGGTTTTGGCGGGTTTCTTACCACGGTTCCTGCCTGGACAGTTCAGATAGTTAGACTTCCTTGGCACGTGGTTGCTGCGGCGCTGTCGTGCGGGTTCTAGCTCCAATCTAGCCTCTTGACTGCGCTCCGGGCCGGGAGCCGGCGCATCCCGTCATTTCATCGCTCCACAGACCTAGTAGCCTCCCTCTGCTCTCCGGCAACATCCAATACGTTTCTCTTCCCATTCTGTGATCCTTGTCTTTAATTATTTTCTCTACTAGGAGGAGAGGGCCTCTCTAGTTTAAATTGACTTTCTCTTTTCTTTGTAACTCTCACACTTATGATTCTCTTATTTCATTATTTATTTCTTTTTATTTCTTTAGGAATTTTTTGGGGTCCAGTCTTTGTTGTGGACCGGGCTTCCTAGGTGTGACCTGTAAGGCGGATGTCTTTGGGCCTCCCCAAGTCAGCCGAGTGTGAGTTGGGGGGGGGGGGGGATGCTCTTTCTCCCCGACCCGCCGACCATCTGTTTCCCTTGTCACGTAAAGAGTGGAGAGGACAGAAGGCTAAGGGGGAGGGAAGGAAGAGAGAACCCTAAAGATACAAAGATAGAGGACTCCAACCCGCCTTTTACAATAGGGGTTAGGGCCTACTTTGTGAAAGATCTTCTATCTTGTTCCCCATCCCGCCGGTGGGAGCGTGCCGTGTTTCCTTTCGGTTTTTGAGCATTCTCCCATCCATCTTTGAGTGCTTGGATTAAGTCTAGAGTTTCTTCCTTCTCACCGAGGGAGTATTCTTAGATGTAAAGCTGGTAGCAGCTTGACACCCACCTCCCTAGCTGGCATATTTCTTCAACAGATATTCTGATGGCAAACCGTAACAACGCCCCTCCTACTCAAAAGGAATGCCCCAATAGCCCTTCAAATCCGCCTATATCCAAGACTTGTCTTAGCGTCTTCATGACTGAGTCCTTAGTCAGATGGATACGGGTCCCGTGTGCTCCGTAGTAACTGAATAGCGAGGTTTTGGTTGACCCAGCTTCTTTCATTCTTCTTTTGATTGCTTCTTCTGGGCAAAGGATGTTCCCGATTCCCCTTGAGTATATAATCTGGATTTTGCCCAGCTTTTAAGTCTTTGCATCTTTTAAGGATAGGACGGTGACCGGAGATTTGTTAAATTGTCTCCACTTCACATCCATCGTTTGGATGGTAGCTCTTGGGTCTAACTTGCCAGTTGAAGTTGGGGATGTGAGCTTGGCTAACCGGGCCATCCCCCAAAAGGCGGCGAGGGCGAGATCAAAGACTGCTCTATCCTTTGGATTTCCTTGAGACAGTTTGTCGGCCAAATAGATGAGGTGTTTCACCTTAACCGCTCCTTTCTTTTCCTTTGCAGGGAGGATAGAATCTGCTTTTGCATAGGACCGGAGTAGTACTTTCACTCTCACCTCTGAGACAGTTGGGTCGGTCGCTTTATGCAAAAGATGCCAAGCTTTCAACCCATGTAAGTACTTTTCTAAGGTTTCAATGCTATCTCTTGTTTGGTAGACTTCCCTTCATCTCTTCCAGCCCAGAAGCAGAACTGATAGGCTTGTTCTTTGTTTAGAGGTAGAGTGAATTGTGTTTCTTCATTTACGAGCATAAACTTTTGGAACTTCTTTGCCGCCGATGAGGGTATTCCACTTGTACCCTTTTGAAAAGTGAAGGTTTGATTTCTGCTGTACCGTTTGAGAGGAGGTTCTTTATCTTAGTTAGGTCCATATTGTGGTTTCTGATGGAACTTCTTGCTTATTTACGTTTTCCTACCTTCCCTCTTTGTCCCTCTTGCCTCTTTCCCTCTCACGTGTTTCAGATTAACCCTTTGTCGGACTTGTTGTTGTACTCATTTTTCTCTCCTTCTCTCTTTGCAAGCTGTTTCATTTTATACAATTTATTAGCATAATGTTTGGAACATGTAGGGATCCAAATCAAACAGAAGGGGTATTACAACTATGTCTTTCCACAGCAGGTTCCCTCTTTCCCCTCGAGACAGCTCATCTGCCTTGTTTTTGTTTGAGGTCACTCTCTTTGCGTCAAGGTCCATCTGGAGTTTAATTAGGAGTGTCTGGATGCACTTCCACTCCTCGTTTACGGCTTGATCTTTTGATTTTCTTTTCCTTATGGCTCCTTCAGTGGTCGTATTGTCAGTCCAAACTATGAAAGTCTTGCCTTTCTTAATTCCTAGCTGCTCCAACATTAGTATTCCCAATAGGATGGCTACCGTTTCTAGCCATGAAATTCTATTCCCTTCTCGTTGATCTTGTGAAGATTCTCTCAACTGAAATTGAGCCCATTGTTTTCTGATGAGGATTCCTATTCCAAATGACGTCGATGCGTCTTCAACCCACCCAATTTCGATTTGCGCGGGGTTTGGCATCAGCCTCGTGGGTGTGAATGTTACCAGATGAAATAACCACGTCTCTAGATCTTCTTTTGCGTCCTCCGGTATTTGCCTTTGATATCCCCGTGCCTTCCATGTCTTCATCCACCAATATAGCCTACACAGGTAGCATTTTAGTTGGGGAAGGATGTATAACACGTGGTTGAGCCGACCTGTCATTACTTCGGCTTCTGTAAAGGAGTAGCTATCTTGTTTCAAGAATTATTTCACTTGTGTTATCCGGGTCAGCAGCTTGTTGTCGGGTAATTGCACGGTTTTGTCAGATCCGTTCCAAACAAAGCCTATGAATTTTTTTTCCGTTGTGAAGTCAGAGAATTTACCTTCTTGGTCTTCACTCCAAGCTTGTCAGATCTCTCCACGATCGTTTCCATCTTAGTTTCTGAGTCTGGGTGTTTGACGAAGAGGTTGTTGTCAACCCATTGAAATATCCTCATAAGGTCGAATTCTTTTGCCATAATCTTTGTTCACGCGTCTTCTGGACGTCCAAACAAACCACACCCTGCCACCCCTCCAAAGGTAATCCGGGTATCTAGTATCAGTTTGTTCTAAAATTTTTTCACCATGAGATAAGGCCATTGGCATGGGGCAGTCGGGATTTGTCAATATGCCTTAGCCCAATCAAATATGGTGAGATGGACCGGGTATGGGGTTACTCTGATGAAACTTGCGACCACATTAAAGTCATCCCACGTTGTCTTGAAGTCAAGTGGGTCCACACATGAGTTTACAGATGGAATGGATGGGTTGTCATATGGGTACGATAGATCATTTGTTGGCCAAAAGTATCCATCACCATTGGTTACTGCTCCCAGCGGGTTTGTCCTGAAGAATTTGAATTTCTTTTGTACTTGCTTGTGTGTAAAGGGGCCATACATTCTTTTCGCAGATAGTTCTTTCTCAAAATTCTCTTCTATCTCCTTCCTCGCGTTGATTGCCGTCCTATGGTTATCTGGAGTGAAATACATCATCCCTTGGATTTCATGGTTCGGTATGCCTTGATGGAAGCCGTGTCAAAATCCTTCAATCACATCTCTGCATTGCTCCAGCAGGTCATGCCTCTCTAATGCTTTCTCCCATTCTAATACGTCCATCTCACATTTGACTTCACTCGGCCACTCTTTTCATGCTCTTCAAATTTTTTGGTTTGGTTCACATCTTGTTGTGCAGTGTTGCTGCCTAGGTGACTGTCTTCTTGTTGTATCTCCTTCACTCTCGGCTCAATCATTGTCTGGCTCTTCTCGGGCAAGGTAGTCTCACATTTTGGCTTGGGTACATGTACTGTGTGATTACTAAACATTCCAATTGGAACTCATCTCAGCTTTGGATTTTCCATTTCTCATTTAAATCTATGTACAATTATTTTGCCTCTCAGCTTAAGAGATAGTGTGGCATGGCGCTTATGGAGAAGTTCGACCTACTAATTCTTCTTGCTTCTTTCACCTGACCATTGGTTGTAGTTCGGGATGAAGTTATTTCCCCTGTAACCAGAGGTCCTCGGCAGTTTGGCTGGTGCGTGTGGCACTGTTGCTGATGACATAGGGATTGTGGAGGACGTTGGTTGATGGGTCCGTGTCAACGAGGTCTTGTTTTCCGCCGGCGTTTTCCCCGTCGTTGGGTCCCACAAAGCTCGGGCTCCTCCTGGCGCGTATGGGTTATCGGTGAAATTGAGCTCGCGAAACTTCCGACATACCGCATACAATTTTTTGGCTGCCTTTTTCCTAAACACTGAGATGTCTGTTATGGATTATGGATTTCCTTCTGTCGGGTAATGTGACTCTCATTGAAAATCAATTAGTCCTGACCGGAGCACTACCATGAATCCATCCTCTGCTATCAGCTCATCACAATGTGCTTTATGAGCTAATAGCCACCGCGCAAATTTCGCAAATCCATATTCCGTGGTTAGGGTAGCATAGAATCCCTGGTGGTTCCTAGTCCATTCATTGAAGGACTGCATCCACTCGCTTGGGTAAGGGTACCCAGTGTAACGGTTTCAGTTGCCAGATAGGTCTTCTCCCTTTGGTCTCTTTTTGCTGTGGTACAAGATTGCTGCATTCTTCCATTCACAGTTGAAGATTGTGAGTGGAAGGGGTCCCTTCAGTTCTTTGATATTCTTGTCAAAGAAGGGGGTGAACCCCATCTGATTGTGCTTCGGTATAGCACCTGACACAAATACCAACTTGCCCACCTCTGATACTTTGTCGTCTGATTTCTGTTCGGCGTGGTTCCTTGGCGACGGCGATTGTTCATCGGATTCCTTGTTTTGGGTCTCTGAGCTTCCATTTGAACGTGCTCTTTTCTGGTTGACTTTTGGGTGGCTGGATTGTAAGTCTTCATACATCTTCATGAATCTCTGCTCTGACCATGTCTCCTTTCACTTCTGCTTCTATCGCCTTTTTGATGAGCGAGTGGTTCTGCTCTTTCAGATCATTTTTGGGCATCGGTCGGGCTGATAGATATAAGGAATGAAGTTCTTTCATGTCAGATTGTTGTCATTATTGACTAGGCTTGATAAACTTGGCTTAAGACTTACGTCTTCCCTGAGATCCCGGTTGCCTTTCTCTGTTTGTCCCTTGTTCTTCGTGACCTTCCAGTTCCTGGCACTCCGATGTGGAGTTTGCTTTAGGTTGGTT
Organism: Puccinia horiana; assembly: GCA_001624995.1. Lineage (NCBI taxonomy): Eukaryota > Fungi > Basidiomycota > Pucciniomycetes > Pucciniales > Pucciniaceae > Puccinia > Puccinia horiana. The sequence continues at coordinate 566,422 of LWDY01000026.1, read as the reverse complement.
TCCATTCCTCGGTTCCTCATCATCTTCTTCCTGACTCCTGTCTCGATCCGTCTCTTGAGAGTTCGTTCCTCAATTTTCTTCTTCTTCCCCTAATTCTCCTCCATTCTCATTTCCACTGGCGTCATCTTTGTCGGTTGTGGGGTTAAATCTTATCACTGAGCTCAATTCTGCTATCCTTCCTGATTGGATCATGTTGCTCTTTTTTTTTTTTTTTTCTTCTGAGTTTGGTCAACTACTGGTTTATGAAAAACGGCAAGGAATTAATGAAAAAAGAAAAGAAATTAATGAAAAAAGAAAAGGAATTAATGAAAAAAGAAAAGGAATTATTGATTTGGAAGGGGGTTTTCTGAGTCGGGTTGTTGGAGGTGGTGATTACTAAGTTTTTGGTGGGGTTCTTGCCTGGACAGTTCAGATATTTAGACTTCCTTGGCAAGTGGTTGCTGTAGCGCTGTCGTGCGGGTTCTAGCTCCAATATAGCCTCTTGACCATGCTCCAGGCCGGGAGCCGGCACATCCCACCATTTCATTGCTCCACGGACCTAGTAGCCTCCCGCTGCTCTCTGGCAACATCCAAACCTGCAATAAAAAACTCTTGCTTAAACCCTGCAAACCTGGTCAGATTCAAGCTGGGACGGTGTGCACCACCGTTCTACCTCCGGTTTCATTTCAACCGTGTTTGGTTGCCCTGTTGCGTGGGGATCAAGATGTCAGAAAACAGTAGCAAAATTAACTTGCGGCACTGGGAGGGGCGGTCGATTTCACCCTCCTGTTACCCCACATTCTTCAGTCAATTGATCCTTATTTCGAATGTAAAATATCGTGTGACAACCAGACAGTAGTACTGGTGGCTGATGACAACGGACCCAAGAGCAGTCTCAGAAGCATCAAACAACAGTTTTTCTTCGTCAATGATGCTGTGCGCAAACACAAGCTCGAACTTCAATGGGTGTTGACAAAAGAAAAAATATCACTAAACCGTTGGACACTCAACAGCACCACCATCTCTTGGCAACTCTGTTCTCAGCTAAGACCCATTTCATTCCGACATTCCAATCCTATCTCATTTTTTCCTTCTTGCTCTTTCTCTCATGGTTTTGTTTTCTTCCTTCCTCTTATTTTCTTGTTTTCCTTTCTCATTTTTCTTATCAAAGTTTAATAAATCCTTACTTTCTTGAAAATTAGATCACAGGTTTCTTACCTTTCAATATTTGGCAAAAAAAAAATTACACGAGATACTTGATTGCAGTTGAAGGTCTCCCAATCAAAAGCCAAGATTTAAACGTCTCTTTTGGGTTTTGGGCTTGTCATTTTAACTCAGAAAAGTGACATAAGCCATTGGACTTGACGTGCAACACAAGCGTGTCTTACGTCTCCTCCTTTGAACCCCTCAGCAGCTCTCGCCAAGCCGCTAGGTCGAGGGATACTTACCCACCTTCAACAAACACGAGCCTTTATATATCCGTCTGGGGTAAGTTCCCCCCACCTCGGCTGACTCACCAATCCCAATCAGCCACCATTTTCACCTGCACGTCATTGTGCGGTTGTATTTACCAGGTTCACCATCCATCCAAGCTACGGTTCAGACTAAACACTAACTGTATCGACCTTCAGAATACGCCCCGGTCACCTTTTGTTGTAATCAGGACCCTCACATGTTCCTCGCCACTACCAACCTCAAATCCACACTCGTCACCGACCACAAAATCCACGTGCGAAGCCCTTGACTCAACCTGTGACAATTCCCAAGGTGCCCATACCATCCAACCACAACAGTCCGGTCCTAGGGGGAACAGAAGAGATTACATCCTCTTCCCTTCCCTCTAGCACACACTGGTCCTAGAGGCAAGGGAAGCGACTACACCTTTCCCTTCCCTCCAGGACCGACCAGTTCTAGAGGCAAGGGAAGAGACTACACTCTCTTCCCTTCCCTCAGGACCGACCGGTCCTAGGAGGAAGGGAAGAGACTACACTATCTTCCCTTCCCTCCAGGACCGGCCTGTCCTAGAGGGAAGTGAAGAGATTACATTCTCTTCCCTTCCCTCCAGGACCAACCAGTCTTAGAGGAAAGAGAAGAGACTACAATCTCTTCCCTTCCATCCAGGACCGACGGGTCCCAGAGGGAGAGAAGAGATTACACTCCAGGACCAACTGGTCTCAGAGGGAAGAGAAGAGACTACACTCTCTTCCATTCTCTCCAGGACCAACCGACCAACCGTTCATATCTGGAAGAGAAGAGATTACACTCTCTTCCCTTCCCTCCTGGAACAAACAGTCCCAGAGGGAAAGAAAAAAGATTACACTTTCTTCCCTTCCCTCTAGGACCAATTGGTCCCAGAGGGAAGAGAAGAGATTACACTTGCTTCCCTTCACTCCAGGACCAACCAGTCCCAGAGGGAAGAGAAGAGACTACACGCTCTTCCCTTCCCTCCAGGACCGACCAGTCCCAGAGGGAAGAGAAGATATTACACTCTCTTCCCTTCCCTCCAGGACCCACTGGTCCCAGAGGGAAGAGAAAATATTACACTTTCTTCCCTGCCCTCCAGGTCCTACCGGTCCCTGAGGGGAGAAAGGAGCGTGTACTCTCTTCCCTGCCCTCCCCCCCAGCCCAACTGGTGCCAGAGGGGAGAGAATGGTGTGACCTCCTTTCCTTCCCTCCAGACCAAGCGGTCCCAGAGGGGAGAGAAGATATGAATCCCTTTTCTTTCCCTCCAGGATCATATAGTGCAATGAAAAAATCATAGGTTCTTTCAAGCTATCTTATAAATTTACATTGAATTTACATGTAAGAAGAATAGGAAATACAAACAGATAGAATAATTGAGGATGAAAAAGTAAAAGTAGCAAAAAGATAAACAGGATAGTCTTTTAGAAGACTGTGTACATACAGTGCCACCAAATTTGAATGGTGTCTTTTTGAGCTACATGCAAGCGTAACAAAAATCCTTTACATGAAAATTGAGGCATACAAAAGGTATAAGGCTTGGAGTGATTCAGAAAAAATGGTGCAAGAAGGAAAAAGATGAACTTTCATATCTTGTGCCAAATTGTGTACATTGCCACCAAATCTTAACAACATTTTCTTGAGATACATTGAAAGGTTGCAGAATTTTTATGATTTGTGAGGAATGAGAGATGAAAAAGATATGGGAAGCCTGTCAAGAGTAGTAAATGTGTGAGAACAGAAACTTTAATGTATTTTGGAAAAATCTGTACAGTTGAATCAAGATTTTTCTTGAGTTTTTATCTACAGGGAGCCCTAGGGATGTTTTCATGGCACTTGCATGCAATTGCCTTCCAGGATATCAAGATTAAACTGCTCAAACTTGGTTGGCAGGTTAAGTTGTTCAATGAGACAGCTTGGGGTCTTATCAGACTAATTTCCCTCAACATGTTTAGATTTAGTCAATTGGAGGGCTTTCTTGTTGGTAAAACAAAGAGCTCAGATGGATGGTGGAACTACTACCTATGTAAATCTTTTAAGATAATTTGGCTAAGCCAGATCTACATAGGGTTAGATTATAATTGAATACTACAACCATGTTAGTGTGGTGGTGTAGCCGCCCTGGCCTGTAGTCTTTTCTATCACATCAAAAAAAAAAAAAAAACCTGATTTCTATATCTTTTTCTGTTTTCTGTCATGTGTCTCATTTTTTTATTAATTTATTTTTTCAGTTTTTTTCTTCCTTTCTTCTTGTTTTATTCTTCCTTTTTGTTTTCTTTGCTTCCTGTCTCTCGTTTCTTTGTTTTCATGGTCTGGAGTTTGAGGGGGGTGGGTGTTGTACGGTGTGCAAACTCCAAACCTGGAGTACCATGGGGTTCATCTAATACCTGCGGCTGAGTAATCAAAACTTTAGCTTTCAGCCACCCAATCTGGAGCTTCAATAGGGAAGAAGTTGATGGTGCATGCCTTGAAGCCTGAATTCTTCGATCAATAGTGGTGGGACTCCCACCCACTGGAAGAGAGATCAATCTCAAACTGCCAAGTTTCCGGAGGATTCTTAGGTAGAGAAGATTTCACCCGTTCAACAGGAATGCTATGAGAAATTGAAAGATCACACTCAGGCCGAGGAAGTTCAACAAAAGTTGGAACAGAAGGGGAGGTGGCTAGATCATCAGAAGAGGAAGAGGCTGTATTGTAAGTAAATGTAATATGGTTGAAGATAACATCTCTTGATTTAATTACAGTCTTACATTCCAAGTTCCAAAGTCGATAACCGTTGCCATCAGATAGATAAGACAGTAGAATGGAAATTTGAGCTTTTGGATCAAGTTTATGGTGATTAGCCTTGGGAACTTGATACCAAGAGAGAAAACCAAAAGGATGTAAGGAATCAATCTTTACTGGTTCAATGTTTAAGATTGTTTTTGGCGATTTAAAACCCATTGGAGTGTTCATTGGAAAAGAATTGAAAGTGTGCATGATGTGTTGAATCACATTGACCCAGAAAATTTTAGGAAAATTTTCTGTAAACAGAGAACACCATATAAGATTATTGATTGTCCGGTTGGTTCTTTCAGCCACACCACTCAATTCAGGTGAGTGAGGGGGAACTGGCGGTCAACAAATATTGTTTGAAGTCGGCTGAAAGATATTCTCCTCCATTATCACTTTGAAGCAAAATGATAGTGTTGGCTTCTGATTTCTCAAAGATGGCACAAAAGATTTTAAAGAAATTGAAAGTGTCGGATTTGGATTTCATAGGGTGCACATAGACAGCTTTAGAACACTCATCAACAAACAAAACAAAATATGAATAGCCTTCGCAAGATTTTTTTTCAAAAGAACAAACATTGAAATGAATGATTAAGCTAGGAGATTGGGATTGATGAGGAGATCGAGTCTTGAAGCTGGTTTGGCTCATTTTTGATTGGATACAAATCGGACACTGTTGCAAGTCGGTAGAATATTACTCTGCCTGAGCAACACCTTAAGAGCCTGTAGTCCTAAATGAGAAAGAGTGTGATGATATCCAAGTAGAGAGGAATCAAAACCAGGTTGAGACAGGATTGGAGAGACAATTTTGGAAGGGGAAGCAGTCACAGACAAAGTTACAAAAGGAAATATTACATCTGCAACTGACAGAAGGTAGAAGAGATATCCACATCAGTAACCCAAGCCGACTTCTGTTCCGGTTATTCAAAGATTGGAAGATTTTAAAATTCATCACAAAGTGGTGCCAAAGAGGACAGAGAGACCCTCATCACACAGACGCGCAACTGAAAGTAACGGCTCATGTAAGTTGGGAACCACTAGAGTCTTCACCGATGTGTTAACTCCAAGAGGAATCATGCAATCTCGAGAGCATCCCACATGCCGGCCACATCACCTCAAAACTGAAAAATATATCTGTAGTTGGAGGAGTTGACTGTCCGGGTATACTGTTTATTAGCCTGAGATTGTTCCATTGATGTTGCCTGGTTAAATACTCTTCATCAATTTCCACATGGTATCATGCAAGGATTTTATACAAATTGTGTATAAAAATGGTTTGTTTAGAAGGAAATAATTCAATGTCATATACTGTGGTTTTAGAATTCAAAAAAGTTGAAAAATGGCTAAGCTATGTTGTATCCAAGATTAGAAAAGAAATAAAGTTGGAATATTATAAGGTGTTGATGAGGGAATTTTTCCACAAAAAGCATATCAAAATTCTCTGTGGATTTTTTCCTTTCCAATGAGCCCACAATCATTGCAGGGTGACCAGATTTGGCAAAGATAGCAGTTGAACCACAGTTGACCTCTGGGTGGCAAAATTCTTGTTACTTGTATACTACATGGGGGTGTGTAAAGGAACCAAAAGGTGCTGAGAAAGACAGTGGGCCGTAAAGTGAGGTATCAATGGTGGGTCAGCCACACTACATGCATTCAATTAAGACCACCAGTCTTAATTGCATGTGGTTTTTCAATCAAGACTGCCAGTCTTAATTGCATGTGGCTTTTTTGGTGGCTTGCCAGTCATACATCCAGTCCTAGTATTTCTAAATACCATCAGTCTTAGCATAAAGAGTCTTACCTTGCCAGTGATATACATATTGCTTAAGACCAAGCTGCATGTCACTCAAGCCTGCCAATTTGCAAACAGATACAAATTCATTACAAAAGAAAGATGGAATGACACGTGATGCTAGGATTTTGACTGGTTTCTGACTGGCTGGGACATATGTAACAACTTTTCAAGCCAACTTCTAACCAGCTTGGGTCAACACAACTTTTTTTAAAATCTCAAACTCCAGGTTTCCATTGAGGGGCACACTTAACCTGATTCTTTTGGGGGGGAAAGCACACAGTTAAGGACCTGTCTGTCAGAGGGATGAGGAGAGAGTTCTCTCCTCTCATCCCTCCCAGACCAACCGGTCCTGGAGGGATGAGGAGAGAGTACTCTCCTCTCATCCCCCCAAGACCAATCGGTCCTGGATGAATGAGGAGAGAGTACACTCTCTCCTCATCCCTCCAGGACCACTCTCTCTTCATCCCTCCAAGACCAACTGGTCCTGGAGGGATGAGGAGTAATTGCTCTCAAGCCCCTTCAGGCGTGCATCATCCCACACGCCCCACAGCTTGGCATGTTACCCCCATCCACGTCCTCCAAACTGGAGGGGGACAACCCGTGGTGTGCATGCCAATGCACACCACGGACTGAGGGCATGCCCTTGGATCTGGCACCAAGTTGTCCTCTGGGACCTGCACGACCATGCACACCCCAAGGGTGGGGCGTGCATGGTCTTGCATGTCCCATCAGGGGCGTGGAGGGCCGGTACACCCCATTTGGGGCCTCCATGGTGGATGGGATGTGCACCCCAAAGAGCACCTCCTTTTAGCAAATTGGGGGTGTGGTTTTAGCCGGCTAAATGTACACCCCAATTTTGCTAAAAAGACGCCCTGTGAGGCGTGCAAGGCCCAATATTGGGCTTTCTTGCTTGTGCACACCCCAAGTAGGACCCGCCTCTGGGTCCTGCTTGGTGGATGCACGCCTTGATTTGAGGTGTGCATCCCCCGAGGACGCCTCAAATGCAGGTGTGCACACCCCAAGCAGGACCTGGGTGGCTCAGCAACTTGCCTTGGGTCCTGCTTGGTGGATGCACACCTTGATTTGAGGCGTACATCCCCCGAGGACGCCTCAGCTTGTTCAAGCCAGCCTTTGGTCTTGGAGGGAAGAGAGGAGAGAGAGAGCACACTCTCTCCTCCCTTCCCTCCCAGACCAATTGGTCCTCTCCTCTCTTCCCTCCAGGACCGATCGGTCTTGGAGGGAAGGGAGGAGAGAGTGCACTTTCTCCTCCCTTCTCTCCAAGACTAGTCAGTCTTCGAGGAAAGGGAGGAGAGAGTACACTTTCTCCTTCCTTCCTTCCAAGACCAATCGGTCCTGGGGGGCCTGCACCAACACGCAGGCCCCTTTTCCTGGTCTGCTACCCCCGTCCATGTCCTCTAAGCCGGATGTGGATGGCATGTGGCATGCATTGGCATGCACGCCACGGATCCAGGGCGTGCCAATTTCGGCATGCCCTTTGATCAAGTACCCAAAGGTCCTCCAGGGCGTGCATGTGCCTGCACGCCCTGGATGGGGCAGACATGGCCATGTACATTCAAGGCTGGCATGCCCCATTTAGGGCCTCCTTTGAGGCGTGATTTTAGCAAAACTGGGGTGTGCATTTAGCTGGCCCCTTTATTATGTGTATGAACTTTCTCATTTTTTTATAAGGGGCCGGCTAAATGCACACCACCATTTTGCTAAAAGGACGTTCCGCAAGGCGTCCTTTGGCATGCACACCCCATTTGGGGGCGTGTAACCCTCACACACCCAAAATGTGGCGTGCAGACGGATGCACGCCTTGGTCAGAGGCGTGCAGGACCCAAGTGGCTCAGCAACCCGCCACTGGGCCCTGCTTGGTGGATGCACGCCATGATTTGAGGCATGCATCCCCCGAGGACGCCTCGGCTTGTCCAAGCCAAGGCGCTCAAGCCAGCCTTTGGTCTTGGAGGGAATAGGAGAAGGCAATCGCTCTTCATTCCTCCAGGACCAGTCGGTCTTGGAGGGATAAGGAGAGAGTACACTCTCCTCATCCCTCCAGGACCAGCCGGTCTTGGAGGGATAAGGAGAGAGTAAACTCTCCTCATCCCTCAAGGACCAACTGGTCTTGGATGGAAGGGAGGAGGGAGTGTACTCTCTCCTCCCTTCCCTCCAGGACCGATTGGTCTTGGAGGGAAGGGAGGAGAGAGTGTAATCTCTCCTCCCTTCCCCCCAGGACCAATCAGCCTTGGAGGGAATGGGAGAGAGCACACTCTCCTCCCTTCCCTCCAGGACCAATCAGTTTTGGAGGGAAGGGAGGAGAGAGTGTACTCTCTCCTCCCTTCCCCCCAGGAACAATTGGTCTTGGAGAGAAGGAACGAGTGGATGTCCTCTCTCCTCCCTTCCCTCCAGGACCAATTGGTCTTGGAGGATCGGGAGGAGAGAGTGTATCTCTCCTTCCTTCCTTCGAGGACCGATCGGTCTTGGAAGGAAGGAAGGAGGGAGTGCACTCTCTCCTCCCTTTCCTCCAAGACTGACTTGTCTTGGAGGGAAGGGAGGAGATTGTTCTCTCTCCCATTCCCTCCAAGACCAACTGGTCTTGGAGGGATGAGGGGTCTGCATCATCCCGCACGCTCTCGGGTTGGGCTGCTACCCCTGTCCACGTCCTCTAAGGTGGACGTGGACAACCAGTGGCGTGCATTGGCATGCACACCACGGATTGAGGGTGTGCCAACATTGGGACGCCCTTTGATCTGGGACAAAAACATCCTCCAGGATGTGCACGCCCCACCCATGGGGCGTGCCCAGCCTTGCACGTCCCATCAGGGACGTGGAAGGCCGGTACGTCCCATTCCAGGTGTACATGGTCAATGGACACCCGGAATGTTGCATGCACACCAAAGGATGCCTCATTGGAGGCGTCCTTTTAGCAAATACGGGGCATGATTTTAGCTGGCCCCTTTTATAAATGATGATGAAGATGGAGATGAATACAGAGAAAATTGTGTTATTTCAATGGAAGATTGTGCATAAATTACCTATGAATGATCAATATTAAATAAATCTTTTTTCTTCATGTACTCCTTGAAAATGAGAGCCAAAAGAAAGTATTCCATTTACATTGCAAAAAAAACTGCTTCAACTGGATGCAGTTTTTTTTTTTTTTTTTTTTTGTGCTTATTGATTTGACATTGCGCACATAAGTAGATGCTAAGTGTATGAATACATGTGATGACATAACTGATAAAAGGAAAAGATAGAATAAAAATGAAAAAAACATTGATATTTATAAATATGAGGATGAAAATAAAGCCAAGTGAGAAGATAAGAGAAAAAAAAGAAGACTACAGCCAAAAAAAAAGAATAAAAAATAGAAAATCCATCTCTTATGCCGAGTCTGAAAATAGCAAAAGTCGATTCCAACCAACTTCTGGCACTACTGCGGCCCAGACAGAGTGCTGTGTGGGTGCTCAAGCCACATACCCTAGGATTAGGAGTGGGCGGAAGTCAATCGGAACCAACAGCCACTTGTATCCAGCCCGATGACCCTACCGAATATCCTTGAGATAACAACAATAATAAAGAGAATCAAATGAGAAAGAAAGATAAGAAAAAAATCAGCAAGAAGAAACAAGGAGAAAAACATAAGTTATTTCAATTTTTTATTTCATTTTATTTTAACTTTTTTTTATTTATTAATCAGCTTCTTCGATATAATTTTAAATGTTCTTAAAGCGATTGGTGTCAGTGATGAATTTGGAGAGGATGTCAAAGGTCGATGGATTATCCAGTAAGTCCTTCAATGGCATCGGATTAATTTTGTTTTTCTTGGAGATGAACCTTGATCTGAATGTCTTCCTTTGATTAGTGAATCAATGAGGAAGTGCTTGACGGTTTCTGGAGACTGGCAGGAAGAACAGTTTGGCAAATCAATTTTGTTGATTCGAAAGAGAAAGTTGTTGAGAGGGGAATGCCCGGATCGTAATTGATAAATGGTCAAACTGAGACCTCGTTTGAGCCGGTTTAAGGAGTTGAAAATCTTTAAAGGTGAGTTAGAAAGTAGGATTTTGTTTCAAGTGATAGGGGGTTTCTTCTTTTTGAACTTGAAAATTTCTTTAATTATTTGTTGATAATGGGATAATGATCTTTGTTGATTTTCTAGGTTAAACAGAAGATTCCCTTCTGTAGCTTCTTTCGCGAGTTGGTTGACTTTTTCATTTTCTGGAATGCCGAGGTGAGATGGACACCAATAAAGTGATACTGAAAACCTATAAGAGAAAATCAGAGCTTCTAATTTTTCAAAGATTTGAATAAAAACTGATTGATTAGACATCGGACGGGTTGGTTTAGAGATCAGCTGTAAAGTGGCCTGGTTATCAGAAAAAATGTTAATTTGATCGGAAAAAGGTAAATTATTTTTAATAAATTCATTTTTATTGATGTCAAGTCCAATGTTGACTGCCTGAATCTCCGCTTCAAATGCCGATGCTTTATCAGCATCATTGATTCTGCAGGAAAAAGAAGTTGAATTGTTTAGTAGAGCCGCCGCCGCTGATCCTTTATCAGGAATATTGGAGCCATCTGTGAACAAAATGATTTTGTTATTGGCTTTCTTTTCAGAAATTTGGTTAGTAACGACAGTTTTAGCAATATCTTTTTTGATATTTAAATAATTAACTTCAATGCAGACCTTCAACCAAGGGGGGATAAGATGATAATGGATTGTTTCAATATCTTGAAGGTTTTAATCTGAAAATCAATGCTTGTCAAGGATATTGTGATTGTGAGGTGTGTCAAGGATTTCTTGTTGAATAAGTTGTTTAATGGGATGATCAGTTGGACCTGTCAATTTTTTAATAATATAAAGATGATTTTTTCTTTTTAGGATGTCAAAGAAAGGGATAATTGGTGAGTCTTTATCCAAAAAGGCACACGGAGTGGTCCTAAAAGCTCCTAACATAATTCTGTTAGCCTGGTTATTGATTTTATCAATCAAATTTTTAACAGATGGTTTGTTTCTTGAAGAAGCCCATACAGAGCTACCAAACAGAACACTGATAATCAAGTTTTTGGTTTGCTGTAAACGTAAGCCAAAAGAACATCGAGATATTCTGATAAGCGAATTAACTGTGTTAGTACCACATTTTTTAATTTTATCAAGATGAAGCTTAAAGGAAAGTTGGGCATCCAGAATAATTCCGAGATATTTGACTGAATCTGATTTATCCATGTTGATGTCACCTAGGTGAAATTGGCAAATATTCAGCTTCTGATGGGTAAAAACCATAAAGTGATCCTTCTTTTTGTTGAAAATTGCATTGTTCAATTTACCCCATTCAAGCGATCTTCTTCCCTCTTGTTCAAGAGAAGAAATGGAGTTTTCGAGGTTTTTGTTGGCCACAAAGTGTGTAACATCATCAATGAAACCTAATGAAATCTTGTTTTGATTGAGACTGATAGGGTTTTTCATTAGTAGTTCCGAGTTGTAAATAATGTAAAGGATAGGAGATAGCGGGGATCCTTGAGGTAAACCACATTTCAATGAAAAAGAAGGGGAAAGATAGTCTTCCATGTGAAGGGAAGTCAAACAATTAGAAAGGAGTGACTGAAGAATTGCTGCGAGGTAAGAAGGAATATTTAATTTGATTAAGGTATCAATTAATCTTTCTTTGATAACCAAAGGATAGGCTGATTTGACATCAAGAAATAGAGCTGAAAAAATTTTGTTTTCTCTCCATTTCTGACAAATCCAGGATGAAAGGAAGACATTTGTATCATCTGTGCACCGATTTGCTCTGCCTCCGAAATGGCCTGGAGAAATAACATTAGCATTCTCTGCCCAGAAAGTTATACGTTTGGTGAGCAAACTCTCAAAAATTTTCCCCAAACAAGATAAAAGAGCAATAGGACGATAAGATGCTGGATTAGCATAAGAATCTTTATTAGCTTTATGGATTATAACCATGATTGCATGTCTCCAGAAGATAGGAAAATACCCTAATTGGAGCCATGCTGAGAACTGGAATAATTAAGTGTTTGCTCCAAAAAAGGACTTCATTAGCAATATCATCATGACCTGATGCTTTCTTTTTGGGTAGTTTAGATAAAATGTTGTCGATTTCAAGAGGTGAAATATCCGGAAAAGTGAAAGAACTTGGGAAAGAAGGGGGAGTGATGTCATTAAGATCACATTTAATGGGAACTTCTGATGTTCCTTTAAAAAGAAGACGGGCTTGTTCTTCTTTATCAGAGGTGAGTTCATTGTTTTCATTGATTAAAGGAACAATACTACCATTTTTGTTGGGCTTGGTGAATTTATAAGCTTTAAAAATTTGGTGGTCTTTACCTTCAGCCAAAAATCTTCGCCAGTGATCACGTTTGAGCTCGAAAACCTTGTTCTTGAAGATTTTTTTCCAATAGTGATAGCAATCGCAAGCTTGAACTGAGTGGGCAATAAGCATCCATTTTCTAGCGCGATTTTGGTTTTGGATGATTGGTTAGAGGATGTCTTTGTTCCACCATGATTTGAATTTTGATTTATTGACGGTGACGGTTTTCTTTTGATTATTGATGGAGTTTTGAAAAGAAACTCTTAGTGCTTCAACAAACTTATCAATATTGGATGAATTATTCAGGGGTAAATCAACAAAGTTATTAAAACTACTGGACAGATTGGTACAGAATTTATTGACATCAACATTTTTAAGATCAACAGATAGACGGGTAACAGGAAAACGATGAGGATTAAAGTTAAGATGAAGGACAATGGCTTGATGATTGGAGCCAAAATTGTTTGAAGTGGTACAGCAAGAATGGACAAATTTAGCAGAACAAAAATTACCCCAAGTTAGGTCAATGACAGTAGGACTTGTTCTTCTGTTAAGGAAAGTAGGAGAGCCAACTTCTGAAATGATTTTGAAACCATTACTACCACAGGTTTTGATGAGGTCTTTGGATTGTCAATGAGTATGAATGTAATTAGAGGGATTCCACATTTGAATCCATGAAGATGAAGGTGGGGATATGACGATCATTATTCAAACAAAGCCATTCAGAGAGAGTAGATATTCCTTCAAAGGATCTTGGAGGATTGTATAAATTGATAAGTCAAATTTTTTGAACTCTATTGTTATCCACAATGAGATCAATAGCTGAAAGAATACAGCTGCCATCTTTGATAGGATGAATTTTGTTGGAAGAAAAAGATTTATCGAAAAAGAAACACGTTCTGTGTTTGTCGTTATAATTCTGGGGCGAATGATTAGAATTGAGGAAACACGACCAGTTGACATAGTGAGGAAGTTTTAAAGTATGTGGATCAATCCAAGGTTCTTGGAGTACAAGAATGGAAAAGGCTGATTCAGAGTTGAGGGCATTGGAAGTAACATCAAATGAGTTATGACAATTAAGTTGTAATATTTTGAGAAAAGAGCCAGATGAAGCTTCTGAATCGGAAATTGATGGTGACAGCGGATAATTTTGAGGAAAAGAAGGGTATGGAGAGGAATGGGTGTAATTACTCATTGACTAATGATGTTGTGGCGGAAATGCTTAGTTTTGAGAGGACATTTAAGACTCAAAGGAGAATGATAAAAATGGACATTATTGTCATCAAAATCAGACAAAGGGTTACTTTTCTTGAAATGTTGAATACACTTGACACATTTGTCATTACCGATGTCGGATTGACAATCTTTGGAATTGTGAGAATCACCACAGTGTTTGCACAAGGGGCTATTTTTACAGAACTGTACTGTATGCCCAACCTCTAGACATTGAAAACACTGAATGGGAGATTTCTCAGTGTGCTCCCGAGAGGCAAAGATTATTAAAAAAAAAGAGAGCCTTTTTCAATTTTCCTGGCTAAATCCTTGTCATGGAAATTGACAATAATGGAGCCGTGAGATTTTTTATCAGCTTGGGGGTTCCCCAACCAACAGGCACTGTGTACATTCTCCGAATGAATGTGGTTTTCTTTACACAAACTGGCCAAGGTAGCCGAGTTGGTTGGAGTAAAAGATATAGGAACAGAGTGGAGGATGACCGGAAAAGTTGAAGGAGGGGTAACGAGACTAGGATCACACAAATGGGTCCACTCATGTTTGTGTTTGAGAAGCCAATTGGCTGCAAAACAGGTTTGAGTAAAAAACTTAAAATCTCCAGAAGGGAGTCGAGCAACACCTTTAATAGTGATAGGCGTTCCATCCATTGTTTTGGCCTCAATCTCTTTGAGGACGTCATTAACTTTTATAGTTATCTCAGGAGGAGACTTTTGGAAAAAGGGACAGGAATCAGGGATGGTCTTGCTTGCGAATGACAAAAAAAGCAGGTTTAAATTCATTCAAAACACGGTTGGGGGGAGGAAAAGAAACAACACCCGTAGAAGGAATCACTGGATTGTTTTTCTTGGCAGCTGAGGCCCAAGGATTAGGATTCTTAGGACCAGCTTGAACAACCAATCTAAGTGATCTCAAACAAATCAAGCCTCTCTGTGATCTTCTCAACCATAGAGAGGGTTTGAACACTTGCAATCTTTCGATCGCTAAAAGTGGGGATAAAGTTTTAACCTTATCAGCATTTATGAAAATACTCCCATCGGAGTTAGGGTGAGCGAAGATCTCCGCAATAGCTTTGAGGAAACCATTATCAGGGTTATGACGAGATTGGTCAAGAGGAGGATTTTTAGATAAGTCCAATTGAGTCGGAGTTAAAGGGGAAGGTAAAGAAGACCCCGACAAAGCAGCATCTTCCATATTGATGTTTCTAGACCAGCCATCTTGGCTGAATCAAACTGGATGCATTTGACATGCTATAGCACAAAGGCCCCTTTGTAACATCAACATGTCAACTGCTTTCAGTTGGTGCAGTTTTAATTCTTGCAGTGAATTTTTTTTTGTTTGGCTTACTTGCTTATTATAGGAAGATTAAATATATTAAATGTTCAAAATAGTTAGAATCAATAAATACAAAACATAAAACCCTTTTTCTTGTATGTTTTTGTTGTGAATGAGTACTTATCATACTACCAAAAAAATCCACTTCTTTTAATGTTAGACAAGGAAACAATGAAGAGACACTGTGTGAGATTGATGATCAGGGTACTAATTTTTCCAGTATTTAAATGCAAATCGATTCAATAATAAATCCCAATCAATTCAATAATTTAGAGATTATTTTCCCATGATAATACTTGATGAGAGAAAAGAAACAATCTAGAGCCCATCCCATCGAAACAGAGGTCGGTCATCATACACAGACCTTTCACCCTTTTATCTGAAACTCATCGTCGCATAAGAAATATCTAAACAGCAGCCAGGGGACGGGAGTAAGAGTGTCCTCCAAGGGCCAAAAGAAACTAAAGAAATGGTTCCCAACTTTGTATTGATGTATGTATGTGCATGAAAAAACCCAACCTGAAAAAACAGAAAGAAAAATCTATCTGGTGTTATACTCCTTATGAATGACTCTGCTAAAGCAACAGAAAAGGTTCGTTTTCGAAACAAATGGATAGTGGTCGAAGTTGTTAGGAGTGAAGATGCTTAAATGGATATCGAATTCGGCAAATTAAAGGTTATTTTTAATGATTTAAAGCGCTTTGGTTCAAAGGAGAGGAGAAACCCCCATCATTAGAAAACGAAAAAGGAAGCAATGTAGACCTAATTGAAAAAGGGGAAGCGGCGTTGGATTATTGATACAGCCTAAGATAAACGAAGAAACTAGAGAGCTGGTAGTTAAAGGTTTTGCTGTTGATCGATGTCGAGGATTCTGCGGTACTTCAACTTGCGCAACTTCAGCACTTTCTCGGTCAGGGCTAGGAGGTCTTTGATAACGACGATGAGAGCACCAGCGATGGTATTCCTCCACCAGACTGGATCATCCACTCCGTTCTCATCAAAGTAGTCGACCAGTTTGAAGCCGGACAGGATCGAGTGAAGCTTCAGTGGATGGTCCTCAGAGCCGGCTTCCGAGGGTCCGGAGAACAGCTGAAGTCTAGTCAATCTATAAATTATCTGGCCCACCGACGTCTTCAGTGAGGAAAGGAATGAGGTGGTCGATGTACTCGAGCCTAGTTGGTGATTGAACGGCGATCGATGGGTGAGGATCGACGAGGAAATTTTCAGGCCTAACAGAGTCCTCAACCAAGGCCGATTTCTCGATAACAGCAACAGCAGAGTCCCAACAAGCGAGGCTGCACCTGGCAGGATTAAGGCTTCCATGCCGATCCTGATCACCGTTCGCAGACTGGAATAGTCCAGTACGACTTCAGCAGCAGGTTGGTCTGGATCGTTCGGTGCTTCCTCTTCGGGCTGTTCCAGATCTGCTTGATCTGCGTTCTCACCCCCCACTTGGTCTCCTTCGTTTGGTCCTGCTCTTGCCACGGCTTGTGCTTGTGCACCTAGACCGAGCCCGACGCCGAGTGGATATTGGTAGGTCATGCCGACATACTCCCGTCTTAGGATGAAGGTGCTAATCCGACTCCAGACGAAGCTCCAGCCGATTCTCATCCATAGGATCAAGCATAACGTCAGTCCAGGCTCGGGTGGAAAGACGTGTTCAAGTCTCAGCAAGTTTTGATCGGCTAGATCGTTATTGTTAAAGTCGCCATCAAGGCCGAGTGGAGGCAAAGTGGAAAGGATGAATGAGATCGGCAGGAAGGGTAGAATGGAGTCGAGTTGCTTAGTCCGACTGAGGATGAGGATCGGGCCGACCAGGCTGAGCTGGAAGAACTTGAGGAAGTTCAGTCCTGCCCCGTGGCGAGTATTCGAGACCCACCGGGTCCATCTGACCGGTCCCAAAAAACATCTCGAGGCCCACAGGCCGTAGGAAGATGCACTGACACCGACACCAAGCACGATACAACCCAGTGCAGACCAACTCATACCAGCGCTGTACGGTCTCTTCAGTCGATGGAGCAGCGAAAGCAGTGGTGAGGGCGGTTGGGCAATTTGATAGATCGCTGCACATTGGGGACATTTGACGGGTGTCAAAAGCGGTGAGGAAATCGATGCGGGTGCTGGGTGAGTTAATTGGTAAGTGGTAATCCAGGTGAGTAAACACTAGATCAAAGGCAAAATCAAATTAACATGAGCATCTTTTTTTTTTGTAAATATTTTCAAGAAATCTACTCACACTTTCATGAGCTATCAATGAGCATCGACATGCTTTGACCCACCTCTGCCTCCTCTTATTTGAACGTGTCTGCCGATTGGACCGATTCAGTCTTCCGTCTTGCAAGTCTTGGGTCGCCTCTTCCTCCTCCTCATCATCATCGTAACAGATCCAACATTTCCTGACTTCTTGTTTTTGATGCTGATGCTGATCATTGGGTTTGAAGGTAGCAGACTGGATTTCAGCATAATTTCTTCGGGGAACGGTGGGAGAGTTCCGATCATGGTTTGTCGAGCGGACGGCTGATTGCTTCGGGGTCCTCACCGTCGAGCCATGGAACATGATTCCTGAGGTTGATGGTGGGGTGGTTGGGATTGAGTTCGAGATAAGCTGTGGTGGGGTTACAGTGGTGGGGTTGATGAGTTTGGTTGAGGTTGTCTCAGACGGTCTGCTTGATCGATGGGGAAAGTCATCTGGGAATCCGAGTTCGGATGTTGTTGTGGCAGTTGATCTGTTCTTATCTTCCTCTTCTAGTTGTTTGTTCTTTCCGGTGAGGTTGAGTGGTGAATTAGTGTTCATACTGAAGTGGTTTGCTGTAGGCCGGAGTGGTCAACAAGCCGAGCTCACATGGAGCTCTTTATTGGGGGACTCTTGACCGGGTAGCCCCGTTCTACTCGGGGTTGGAGCAGCCACCGGACTCGGGTACTCGACACTCCCGTTGCGAATCCTGGAGCAAACCACAAAATATGTCAGACGCAGGATCTAGAATTTCACATTCTAGATTGGTGATGGGAAGTCCCGGCAACAAGCTATAAAAATTTCTGAGCAAATCAAAGTGTTAGATAAAAGTGAAGTAATGATTTTAAATCAAAGATGGAAAAAATAGCATCTCGAGCTTGAATAGCACTTGCCCGGAGCCATTTGACTCCTGAAAGTACAGTGGCATCCAGCCGGAGCAGCAAACTGGAAAGCCAAACCTTGGTGTCACATGGACCCTGGCTACAGCCTATATGTGTGGGTAACAAAAATGTAGAAATATTTGAGATAATTTTCCAAATGATAATCCCAAAAAATGCATGATTTGACTTTTTTACCTGTAGCCTTAGGCTTCTCATCAGAAATGTATAATTTTCTTAACCAGCTTGGAGGTAAACAGAAATGTATGAAGGCTATGGCATAGCAAAAAAATGCCACACTCAGCACCCCCTGTTCAAACTACATTATTAAACAGATTTTTCCAATCTTGTTTGTTGATCTCAGAAACTTTATCTTGATGTAAGATACTTTCAAATTTTAAGGCCGTTTCTGGGCATCCAGTGCCAAAAGTAGAACAAATCTTTCACACTTCTCTGCTCAACCTTTCTTATATCAACCCTACCTTCCTATTTCTGCCAGTTTCTATCCCTCATTCCATCTCACAACTCAAGAATACATTTGCACACTTGGCAACAGTCCATCTAGTGCACCACTTGTTTCTTTTAACCAATGTACTTACAATTGTAGATGTTGGCTTTAATTGTGTGTCTATTCTCCAGAAGTTACCAACACTTCTCCTTACAATGCCAAAGCATCAAATATTATAAAATTGGGAAACAAATTATAAGTAACTCAAATCTCAAAGAAAAATAACAAATTATCTTTTTTTCCATTTCTACCCAAGGAGATTCCTGCTTTTATCTGGTTCATTTTTTCATTTTTCTTTATTTCACTTTTTCATCTTTTTGGTTTTTTAATTTTTTCTTTGTTCTTTGATGTATGATAGATGAATCCAGAAGCCAAAATCAGTCCAAAACGGCTGAGTTTGGTGTTCCAGTCAGAAAGATGGTACACACAAAATATGTATGAAATGTTTTTACATCCCTTGACTCTCACTGCCAGCGTAATTGACTAGGCTGCTAGTATCCCAGATAAACTAGGATTCACTCAACCGAGTTAAACTTAGTTGGTTTCCAACTGATTGAATACTAATCCAAGGGCCCTACCTTGAATTTATATTTCATCAGTTGAAATCCAACCAAGTTTAACTTGGTTGATTGCATCCCAGTTTAACTTGGATACCATCAGCCTAGGCAATTATGTTGGCAGTGTCTGAGCACAAAACCAGCATTAATGAGCTTCCCAAATGTACCAATTTGGGTGAAATCTGACTCTTTTGTCACCCACATTTGTAAATGGTTTCCCGGGTCATGTGTCACAGTGTTTAGCCTAAGAGAGTGCTTTATTTTTGCATGATCTGGTGTGGGATAGCACAAACCTGCATTCAAACACTAGTTTCACTAGTGGCAGAGGGTTGTCAGATGAAAAGAAAGAAAGAAAAACAAGATATAAGAGAGAAATGTGAAGCTTACCTAGGTCAGACAATCAGATAGGGTGGAAGGATAAGAAAAATCCTTCCAAATCTAAGTGATAAAGTGGCACAGATTGTGAGATAGAAATGACAGGAAGGAAGTATGCACAAAACACTCTAATGTATTTCTAAAGTAGGATTTCACATTTTAAGAATGTTATGGAATGCTGAAACTGAGTAGTATCTAAAACTGGAGTCCCCTTCACATTTTGGTCTGATGTCTTGCAGTTCATGCATGCCCAATTGAATTCTTTCTAGACTTAAGAAACCTAATCTTTACAGGCTGTCAGCTTTACACTTGTCTCTGGGGTATCTTCATGTGAGTGCACTTCACCATACTCTGATGTATCTTCATGTGAGCGCACTTAGTCTTCACCATATAACCTAGCCTACTAAATTGAAATCAAACCCATTCATCCTTTGCTTCCTTTTATGAATCTGAGCCAGTCCTACAAGAAAAGGATTTTACCATAGTTGTATTTGTGTCCCTCTCTGAGCACTCAGTTCAAAATCTTAACCTGGTTTTTTTTTTTTTTTTTTGGGGGGGGGCAGGTGGAAATCTGTAGGCCTTATCTTATTATTAAAGTAGCCATAAAAAATACACCATACCTGTGTCATTAATAATCTTGTTTTTGACTCAATAATTTCTATCTTTCAGTCTCAACAATTGATTTGTATTGTGATGACTCTTTCATACTACAATAGAGACTGAACAGAAACAAAAAACAGAATGAAAAATCAAATTTTTGGGGACAAGGAGATACAAAAGGGAACAAAATTTCAGTAACAGTTATACAAATCTAATTTAGGCCTTTTATTAAATTGAATAATCTTTTTCCATTCTTCCTGGGATTCAGCTGAAATTTCTAAAATTTTCATCATAGATTTTAGCATCCTTCTACTGTCTTCAAGCAAGTTTTTGAATTTAGATGGTAAGATCATCTCAAAATTATAATCAGAACTTGGAAGTCTCTTGAATTGATATCCAAAATCGTCAATGGAATCCCTTATTTTATTCATGTAATCAATGTAAATTTCTTTATTCCACACAATCACCTTTTTGTAACCTTTGTACTTCCAGAGATGCAGAGAGGCCATTTTCAATGAAGAGTTTTTTGAAAAAAGTGAAACCAGGTGGAAAATATCTTTTGGATCTGGATGACTTCCCAATTCAGGGCCTATTAAAGACATCATAATGCTCAAAAAGGATTTATTTTTCAATCTATTGAATTCAAACCAAAATGTAAAAATAAAGTAGTTAAGTTTATTTTCCTTTTTTTAACGGAAAATTTATCCAAAGAGGCTTACAGTTTTAAAATAATACCTGGATATAGCTTCTTATCAATGAATTCAAAAAGGTCTACCAGTGCAACCAGGGAGAATTGGAGATAAAATTGAGGGGTATCCAAGCTTAGATGGGGGTTCTGATCAACTAGCACATGAATAATTTGATTAATTGACTCTGAATCAAGATCAGAAACACTTGAAACTTGGTGGGCAAGATGAATTTCTTGACTTCTGGATAAATTTGAATTGTGAAAAGAATTGAATTTATTGAAGTATTTTCCATAAGAAAAAGGCTGATCAAAATTCACAAAATCTGGACCATTTATGTAGCTTTGTGCTGCTTTTGACTTGACTTTTTCTACAAGCAACACAAAATTGATGATAGCTTCTTCCTTCTGGCTGAGAGCTTTTTCAATATCAACGTAAAAAGATCATCTCAAATCAGCAAGACAAGTACAACATTTATGGAGCATATTTTGAAATACCTGAATGATATTGATTCAAATATGGCCAGTACCAGTGTTCAGTCAAATTGTTGATATTTTTGCAAGAAGTGAATCTAAATAGTTGTTCATAAAGCTTGAAAGTGCTGATAACTACTTCCTTGACCATTGATTCATCTTGAAAAAAATTTCTGACAATTTTCTGGCCAATGAATCGATTTTCATACAGGAAATCAAGTATTTTGAATGCATACTTCCTAGCTTTGAAAAAATCAAATCTATCAAATCTCAGTTTTATTGCAGACTTCAATTCTGGAGACTCAAATAAGAGGATCTTTTGGGTGAGAAGTTCCTTCACATCCTTGTAGAGTGGTTGTGTCCATTTTTCTACAATCAATTCACGCAAATCCTCATGCAATTCTTCATTCAAACCTCCCAGCCTCGCAAACTCAATTTTTTCAGACCTCGTATGTTTGTTTTCAAATTATCCAACAGATTCTCTGCCACATATAACTGTCCAGTATTAACGATTCCTGGTCTTTTTCGAAGCCATTTCAACTTTTCCTGCAGCTCTTGATGATAATTCTTAAGCTGTATTGAATACTCCCTCAGCAAGGAAATTTTCTCTGAACATTCATTTAGATCACACAGGTTCAAATTTTAATTTGAATCGCACTTGAATTCAGGATTCCTGTTCGAACAAACCGAAAAAAAAAACTCACCTCGATTTTTGTTCCATTCCAATAGCAATTGTGAGCCTACAGAAATCAAAATCATCTGTGTGAACTGGAAGACATGCCTTTACCATCTACAGGGGCTGCGGATCTGAATTTACATGCCAGAAAGCTAAATTCTCAGCATTTTGACTGCAAATCAGCTCTGGCAGCCGGCTAGATCTGGCTCTGCAGGGGCTGTAGATCAACGGGAAATCCTCCACAATTGGGGCTGTAAGTCAAATGAACACACTGACGTCTTGCAGCAGTGGCATGATCCATTTTAAGATTGCGAAGCATGGAAGCAACGCTGTCGGCGCATTTTTGCATGGGGTTTTCCCCCACACGCAGAGCTATCAGAATGATTTGGACACACGCAATCAGCCAGCAGGCAATTTTTTTAGTCTCATTCGGACTCGAGTATGAGTGTAAGGTATATGCTTACCACGGAGCGGGCCAGTAGCTCTCGCTGGATACATTTCAATCGCTCCCCTTGCCGTTTCCAGGTTCCTACTTGGGTCAACTAGAATTGAGGAAATCGGCATTATGAATAGAAGTGATATAAGCGTAAGCATCATTGAAATGATGGAGAAAGACAAAATGATACGAGTGAAACAAAGAAGATATTATTGATAGAAATATCGCTGATTCGGATGAAGAAAAGAAACGCAACGTGCAAACATGAGAAACTATTTAGCCCCGATATTACCACCATTAGGTCTCCAGCGGATGTACAATTTGCCCAGTTTTGCCGAAGAACTTTCAAAGATTGAATGAAGTAACCCACCTTCAGAAACCTCACTGCGCAACGGTTTCATTGAGGCACACACAGGTATGAAACAAGTGGATTGCTGTGGCCCTCGGGTGCTCTGGTACAATGAGATAGGTGTTGCGTAATGCAATCCAAGGAAAAACTTATTTTGGGCATTTTGATCTGATTTGACAAAGCTCCATGGCTGGCCAGATGATTGCTCAGTGCCTTGTGCTCAAAACCAGTGTCTCCTGTTCGAGTTATGTATAAATAGATTCCAAAAGTAATTCCCACGACGCTCATGGGCTATAGGACAGCGATGTATGTGCGGCAGCAATAATTTGGGCACCAATGTCCGAGCAACGGATGTATATTGCGCAGGCACGAGATGGGAAGAGTTACATTCATGGAACGGCAAGCTAACAAGCACTACACTCTAGCTTATGTATCAAAGTCCCTCGCTTGCTTTTGCAACAAGGTTGCCCCGGAGCGACGTGGCGGTCGTCTTTTCAGCCTTCAAACGCCGTAGCCTTAGCGGTTTTTCTAGCGCCACTACGCAGCGTTACAGCTGTTACACTTAGCAGGTTTTACCGCTAACAAAATCTGTAGCATCCGCATTGGTAGGTTAAAACTTGCGGGTTTGGGGAGTTTAACCCGCGCGGGCATCCGCAACGGGTGGGCTAACATTTGGGTTTCGTAACCCAAGGTTTGATTTCTGGTTAAGTGTCTACAGATCTGTAGACACTTAACCTGCGGGTTAAGGGTGTATCGCAGCGGTTTGCGCAGGGCTAACCTGTTTTAACCTCAAACCAATGCGGTTGAAGCCCTCAGGTTAGCTCAACACCCCTTAACCCGGGGTCAATTTAACCCGCATTTTTAACGGACGAATGCGGATGCTCTAACGCCGAGCCTAACAAAGCCTCTTGTGAGAGAGCCCCGCGAGGGTCCTCCCTGCGGTCGGCGCAATGTGATGTGGGTTCACCCCTCGCATTGCTCAAACCGCCCACAGCAGGGATTAGGGACTTGTGGTAAGTTCACTGTAACACGGCGTAACGGCCGCCTTTTGGAGGCCGGGGCGCATAACAATAGTGCAAACCCCGCTAACAGCCAACAGAAAACCTGTTAGCTGTTGGCAGAATTACGCTACCGCTTTGGTTAGCGTAGCGGGCCCATCGTTGATAAACAAGTCACCCTCTTGGCACAACACAGAGGCTGACAGGTCAGCATATTTTATCAGGGAGATGTTCCTCAACAAAATACCTCACATTATGTCATGACAGTCTCTGACCCAGATCCCAAGATGGATTATCACATCCTACTTAGCCACCCCTTATTAGACAATGAGAGTTAGTGGTGCTAATGACAGTAGCACGACAACACAAATCAGAACTTGAGCAAACCTATTACATGATGAGGTTTAGTGGTGCTAATAGGGGGGTTCACGTTGGGTTATTTTTTTGCTGACGCGGGTCTGAGGGCTTTCTAACTGATGAGCTTGCTGAGCTAATTTGAGTGTAAATTGAACTAAATTGAAATGTACATGTGCTTACTGATGTTAAAATCTTACTGACAAAGGCCCAATGTGAACCCCCCTAATAGGGGGGTTCATGTTGGGTTATTTTTTGCTGATGCGGGTCCAAGGGCTTGCTTACTGATAGTTAATTCAGTGTAGATTGAACTAAATCTGCATGTAGGCTCTGCTGACGTGTAAGTAAAATCTGACTGACCAAGGGCCAGGCCCAATTTGAAACCCCCCTAATGACAGTAGTATGACGACACAAATCAGAACTTCAGCAAACCTGAGACACACAAAGGTGGACCAGTTAAGTTTGAGAAAACAAGTTAAATTGATTGATTTCTGTCGCACACCTATTAGAGGATGAGAGGTAGTGGTGCTAATGACAGTAGCACGACGACACGAACCTGAGAGAACAAAATAAGCAGACCTGAGACACACAAAGGTGGATCAGTTAAGTTTGCAAAAACAAGTTGAATTGATTAAGGAAAAAGAGAAGCGGTATAACGTGCCCAAAGGCTCTTTATGTTGAGATCAACTAGGTTTTGCGTAGTCTGCTGCGGGACGTGGAATGTCAGCATCACGTGTGTTGACATCCCGTTCAACACCCCTCGGAAGTTAACATCTAAAGCAATTATTCTGCCTTCACAACATTACTCACACCTGCTCACACACACACAATTTTCAGTGTGCAAAAAACTGTGAAACCTGAAAACGTTGAAAACTCGAGCACTCTCCGCACTCCAACCCCTTCCCACTACGGACCAACCTTTCAAGACATTGCATAATGATGTCCTTCAGATCTCTCCTCCCAGCAAGGCGTCAATGAAATACATACTCTTTATCATTGAAGACTATTTGAGATTTATCAGGACCTATTTGATGCAAAAAGAATCCAAACCTGAGTCAAAAATCCGGTCTTGCATGAATGAAATAGTGAACAAGAAAGTTTAGTGTCCTGCTATCATTCACGCAGATCAGGGTGGCGAATTCAACTCAGCGATGGTTTCTTCATCTTTGGAAAAACTAGGTATGTGACTTGTGCCAGGATGTCCATTCCTCAGACAAATCGTCTGGCGGAGCGGTTTAATTGAACACTCTTTGAGAAGTACATACGGTGTCTCTTAGATCAACTTTTGGTTCCTATAAACATCTGGGATTTTATTGAGCACAGACGGGATAGAAGTGTACTCATTGGACCATATCAAGCACTCCCATGGGGCCGCGCGGCACTTCATGGAGCAGATTGAATTTCATCGACTGATTACTCCAAATGCTTGCTTGATGGCCGGCATGGGAAGGCCGTGGGTGGGCGGGTGCCTAAACATAGGGAGTGCTTGCCTGTATTCCTTGTGTGCCGCACGCTATTCAGTGGGTTGTACTTTGTGACTACTGTAAGAGCGGATCTTGGGTGGCTGGCGAAGTGGAGAAGGGTGAATAGGTGAAAGTGGGGGGAGTGAGAGAAAGTTCACAACACAATTTTCCGAAAGGTAGAAGAATATCTCCTCGACAGGACGGATTCGTACAAAATTATATAACACATCGATTTTAGACGTAAAAACAGGCGAGAAATGATGAAGAGGGCAGGGGCTTGTTTTACGAGGCCACGAGCGAGCTTCTTCAATGATCAAGAGCTGGTAGTGATTTGAGAATCAAAACGAACTGCCAATGATCGTGGTGATTATGATGAGAAGGATAAGTTGTCAGGTGCCCAGCTTTGTTACGGTTTTCGTTTCAAAAAGGCCAACTGACCTTTTGTTCCCCAAAAGCCGTCACTTTGACTGCATGCCCAAGGTCTTTGATCAGGCGAGATCTTTCCGAACTTCTGACCGAATCTCAAGAGGTTCAATTCATCTCCATTCGCGACGGGGGACCAAGCGGCATAGCCATCGAGGTTTGGCGATCCAGAAGCAGCGAATGCCGCCCAGCGCGTACCGACCTCCGTGATCAATTTTCGTTGAGAATAGGAGAGGAAGGTTGGGTAATCTTTGGGGGTGCCAAAGACAGCTAAAATGTCGTCTTCCTGGCTAATGTTGCTCATCCATCAGAAATCTTGCGCCCGTCGAATTTCACCCAGGTATTTTAACTCACCAAACCTTTCCTCGGCACAGAGGGATGGACTGTGTTGAAGGATAAGGAATTCCCAAGTCGAATTGGGCCAACCAGATCGAGTTGTTTCCGCTGGGATTTGGGAAGTTTCGGGTAAGGTTCACGGCTACCTGCTGGTTTGGACAGGTCCAGATCTACGAAAACATTAGGACGGCAAGTCACCCTTCAGTACGGGACCGACCGGGAAACACTCGGTTCAATTCAGGTAATGTAAACACACATAGTCCGATCCAAATAACATGAGGGTCTCTTTGGCAGCTTGGATTCTGTTTCTGAAAACGAGTTCAAAACCTAATTCCCGATTGTAAACATGGGTTGACGCGATGTCGGAACTGCGATTGGGGTCGAGAGAGCCGAGTGCGGCGTTGATGAATAGCGGGATTTGGGTAAGGGATTTCAAGTCCTTAGCGCGATAGTCAATCGTGGGCGCAGACTCGTCCTTGACAGTGGTGAAGATGATCTGTCGGTTTCCGATGCAAAGATCCTTACTACCCGGAGAGTTGAGAGCTCGCATGAAATCGTTACTGATGAGGGCATTGTCGACGAATGGTCGGAAAGGCTCGGAGGCGGCGACTTCAGGGATACGGCTGGGAAGCTGATCCATCAAAGCATGTTGGACTTCGAGGATGGTATCCATATCCAAGTAAGACCTGTAACAGTCATCTTGAAAGTTGAACAGAGGAATCGCAATGGATCCGATTGCATCGGCCGTTTTGACGGAATGGTCGCCGTAGTTCAGAGGTGCCGAATGAAGGATAGCTCTTTGGAAAAGGTCAGTTGCGGATTTAGTGACCAAGAGTGTTTTGATCATTTCAGCGCCGCTGGATTGACCGGCAAGGGTGACCCTGTTGCGATCGCCACCAAAGGTATCGGCAAATTCTCTGATGGAATCTACGAAGTTAAAGCAAAAAATGCTGGTCAGCCAGGAGGGCCCACTGAGAAGGCGCAGGAGCGGTCACTCACTCAAAGCCGTGATGACGTCTTTAACGGCATAGTTGCCGCTGATGGGGGGATTGGTTTTCGCTGAGGAACCTTTCAAGAATCCAAGTAACCCAAGCCTGTACTGCACTACAACCACGATCATGTTAGACTTCCCGGCCAAAGCTGAGCCGTCAAGGCCATAACTCGTCGCGCCGCCTTCGATGAAGGATCCACCGTGGAGCCTGTTTTTTTTTTTTTTTCAATTGCGACATTGAGTCAGCTCCCAGAGGAGGAAACTGTGGAAGATACAATGCAAGAACTGACCAGACAAATATCGGGAGTTTTTTGCCCTTGTCTGCTTGGGGGCTATATACGGTGTAGTACAAGCAGTCCTCGCTAATACTCTGGGTGGAAGGCACGTTTGCTTGCGGGCATAGGGGTGGCGTGTTTGTGGCGTCAAAACTAAGGGGCCATGAATCCATCACATTGAAGAATTGGTGAGATCAATCTTCTGGATTTTGATGCTGGAGGAAAGTCCGACACTCACATTCCATTCCACCGATTGATCGGCAGAGGGTCGCGCCATCTCAATTGACCAACGGGTGGCTGAGCGTAACGGAGCGAGTATTGGAAGACATCCTTTGTTTTAGACTCAGCGCCCCTAAGAGACCCTTTCGGAGAAAAGATGACTTGGGTGCGGAGGTCATCAAGAATGACGAACTGTAACAAGCACAATATGAAACAGAGACCGGTGCGGAATTTGGAATTCTGGGAGGTCATATTTCTGGTAGCCGCAAGGAAGTACTTTGGACACTTGTTTAGGGGATGATAAACCGCCCTCAGCTTGTGAGGAGCACCGTAATAATTATTATGACAATAGTTGAGCGAGCGTTAAGTTCGCTAGGAGTATACCTGCCTTGTGAGTAGCGATTGTGGGAGGCGGGTAATGACCAGACGGGAGTGAGCCAGTTTAAAAGTGAACAGCTCGAATCAAACCAATAGCCCGTTGGAAGTAAGAATGAATTTCTAGCCCCATCCATAATGCGAAGATGCAATGTACTATTTTTGTAAGCTCCTACCACAATGCTCAGATGAGATACCATGTCAGACTAAACGCACCCTGGGTGACCCTGGCTAAACAAGTAGAAACTGATGAGCATGCGTTCAGGCCAAGGCGGAGAATTTCCAAAGATCGATGGTCAACCGGTCAAGATTCTACTGTTTCTCGCTGGTGGAGAGGTGCTCACCTGCGGTTGAGAAGTCTGACTAAAATTAGTTACCACGTACCGCTGGAAATTAGCATCCCGATGGCCTTGTAATGTCGAAAGATAGTGAGTCTAAGGAGTGCCGACGTTTTGCAATCTGCCTGGTGCCAGTGAGGCTAATTAGTTACTAGTGGTGCTGATCATGTTGGGGAAGAACGAAGACGAAGCAAGACAGTTGCCAAATCACCCCATAAGGTCAATCTTGCGAACATCAAATACTTCATTGTTCATGTACAGTGCCTTTGTCTTTGACCGATTTGCCATAGAAGCCGACCATTTTTCTAGTACAAAGGGATAAGCTGAGGATGTGTACTACCGGCAAGCCGGGCATATCCACGTGTTGAACTCAGATACGGACTTATGTTTCCTGTTCTGCACTCCTGGAAGGTGCTAAGGCGAGTCAGAGTGCGGTTAGACGCTGTCATGGGATCAGTAGATGCCTCAGCAGTCATCCCAACCCTGAACTGTTATTCGCCCATTGTGCACGTATGTACTCACCTCGTGCGGTAGACACAGATAGAGATAGCGCCAATTAGCCACGAAACTGTGAATGCTAGGCTCGGTGTATCATTATTCCTGCTGACACCGTTGCCCACAGGTGCCTACTGAAGTGCCAGGAAAGGGGTTTGATCGTGAAGAGGAGCACATTTGGGGCAACCTGCTGTGGTGAAACATCCGAGAGAACTCCCCAGGAGAATCCCCCAGGAGAATCAACGAGACTTGCCGACCATACCCTACAAGCAGCTCAAGCGCTAAACTATGGGGATCAAGGATTAGAGGCGCTCCAAACCCAGACATGATAAAGCCTAACAACCTCCGGTTTAGAGGCCAGGAGGTACCAAGCATCTCCATCGTTTTACTAGTTTTAGAGCCGATTTCCACTGACGCCCCAAGACCATCCGTGAAAGAACACTAGGATCCCGGGTCGCACTGATCTAACCCAGGTTTTGTTAGCTTTTGTGCTACGGCCAACCACTTTAGTATGTGTTAGAGCTTGACTCCAGACCCCTGTTAACAAACAACACCCGGCGCAGTGGAAACCTGGATTCGATCCACCTGCCACATGTGTGAACTAGACCTGGCCCCTTGGATACTGGATAAACCAGATTCACTGGATGAAGCACTGGCCTTCAAACAAAAACAAGCTATGTATACCAATGAATTAACACCTAAATTGGTCTCGGGCTACAGCAAATCTAACATCACTTGGAGGGCTAACTTAACTAAGTCCCGCCTTCTTTTCGGGTCGAGTGGTGAAACACTTGTGGCATTGCCCCAACGAAGGAGGGAAGGAGGCCTCCCGGGGGAGGGACTTAGTTAAGTTAGCTTGGAGGGGCATACAAAGCTGAATTACATGCGTCTATGTGAGAATGCCACATTTTGTCAAGTATTGTCTTTGGATAACGAAGGGTTTCTTTGATTGAATTTTGACTGAAAACTTTGAATGTGATCCTTACTTCAATGTTGATGAAGAAAGTTTTTTCTTCTCTTTTTTCATAATCAAAATAAATATTCTGCTGAAGGATTGCACCAGAAAGTTCAGACTTAGGCCATGAGAGAATAAAATCAACTCCACATTTGTGATGAATGGTGAGTGGAATGGCTTGTTCTGGAATGGATTATTTCTCAAGACTGACTGCAATAAACTGAGGGACCATCCTACCAATTTTTTGAGGCATCAATTGGAGGACTTCCTGTCACGAATTTAGAATTTGGGATTCTAGTTTCTAAATCTTCAATCTGAAAGCATTTTCACCACTAAATTAAGTTTGGAATCTAGCATTTCACATTCTAGATTTGCGAGGGGAAGTCCTCCAATGTAAAAATTGAGATACTTGAAAATACCAAATGAGGAAAATTCAAATAATCTTCTGTTTCTGAATCTCAAGAGGTTATTTCTTGAATGCCTCTGCAGTTGTTATGAAACCCACTGTCATGAAAGATCTTCATTTTTTTGATGGAAAGTGTAACAGAAAAAGTATGACATTTTTCAAAAACCTTGGACAAGTACCACAAAAAAATGATCACTCGACAAAGATTGACATACCAAAGCAAAAAAGACCCTATTTACTTTGCTTTGTCACTTTTTGTCAAGTGATTATCAATTTTTTGTGTTGGCGTCTGCTTTGTTAACTTTTATGTATTTACAGATTTCTGTCAATATTTGACATCCATTTCTGCCACCCAGTAGACTGTCTCTCCCTTGGTTTATCAACAAGTGGGGCATAGTGTTTGGCTTTTCAACCCTTGCAATACAGGGGGCTATGGAGCCTGGGGCCTGGATCAAGTTAAAAGGTTAAAATGATGCCCTGGTTTCAAATCCAAGCTCACTTTATGCTTGATCCAACTCCAAACACAATGAGAAATAAGGAGGATTTGGCTGGCCAGTGACAGTGTAATTTTAAAGTGACCCTTTGTAATTCTGATATCACTTTACAGCCATATCCTCCATATTTCCCACATTGAACATGGCCTACAAGCAGTAGAAAAATCCACCCAATAGATTACAATTCTTGACCCTCCTAACATGACAATTTCTGCAAACACATGTGAGACTTGATCACAGGACATAAAAGCATATCTTTGGCAATTGGTTAGATGAAGGAAACAACCTGTAACAACACACTTAGCTTACGCCATGGTCCTACGGGGTCTCTCCCCGGAGTGTCACCTGATGATTACGTTTGCAGTCACTGCAGATGTAATTGACAGGTGACACTCCCACCCGCAGCAATAGGGAGATTTCTGTGGTGTTAGTGTTTAAAGAACCACTCATGGAGTTTGAGATCATGGGTTCAATTCCAATAGTGCACAACTTAGATTTTGAATAATGAAATGGTAGCATTGCAAGATTCTAAATCTTGAACAGTGCACCCTGGCAACTGAAAAGAGATCTCAGATTGCCAGACCAGATTTAAGTTCCAAATTCTGATTTTGCACCTGCACGGAGCAAACATGCCCCCTTTCTCTTTGAAGTTGCAAAAGCTAATTTTGCACCGGCACAGAGCAACTTCAAAGGAGCATGTTGGATTACAAATCTGATCTTTGCCAAATTTCACCCAAAGGATTACAGGTCTTGACCCTGTTAACATGACGAGCTTTTTCATCAGTTGGAATCCAACCAAGTTTAACCTGCTCAGGTGCATCCTAGTTAAACTGGCATATGTTGTACCACCAACCTAGTTAGTTATGCTGGTAGTCACTCTCCAAACCAATCAATATCTGTTGTATACATAACTGTGTTACATTTGTATGTACAAACATAAAAAACCGAAACCACTTTCTTCAAATGACTTACATTCACACACCACCAAGAAAGGAAGAAAGAAAGAAAGAAAGAAACAGAGAAAAGGAAAATGACCAAGTTGAAGGATATATGTATAAATGTATATATACATACAAATGTGTACAAAGTGTTAGGATAGAAATAAATCAAGTGATGTGTTTTGACTTGTCGGGATTGATTGTGTAAAGTAAATAAACAAATAAAGTAACACAACAACCCGAAAAAAAAGAGAGAGAATAAGAGACAAGATGGACAAGAATCAAATCCGAATTTGATAAGAGCCACTAGCCTTAGTAAGATATCGAACCCATTTAACCGACTGATAGTTAGTTTTCTCGAATACTTTAAGGAATCGAACGAGTAATCCAGAAGAAGTATACATAAGTACTTGAAAGTCAATGTTGATCGGTGGTCGTGACCAAGCTTTTCGATGTGTCGTAGCTGTTAGATCCGCACTTGCTGTAATCGTCGCATCTGATTGTCCTTGAATTCTTGGAATCCTATTGAAAAAAAAAAAAAAATAGCTTCTCGATCCATGAAGAAAAGTGGTGATAGATTTTCAAGATAGGTAAACCAACGTACTTCCAAATGATCATATTTTCTTCAGGGACGTATTTGGCCTTACCAACCTGAGCTTTACAGGAAACTTTAGTAGTATTCAAAGGGGTCGGGATCTTAACGACGACGCTATTAGCGTTCAACTTGCAATCAAAGTTAGCCTTCAAATGAACCGTGAAATCGACGCGAGATTTTCCGATCTCTTCGACGATCGGATGGACCCTAAAAGGTAATTGAACGTTTGATGTTGATCGATACCTGTCGTAACATTTTTTTTATCAGTTCGTCTACATTTTTATCATCAGTTCAACTTGAGAGACAACACGAACTTCATCAACACGAATTCTCCATCTGGTGGAATAAAGCTAATCGTCCGATCCGAGTCGAATTTTCCAAGTTTAACGCATTGATGAAATTGACAATCATCCAATTCGACTGCGCTATCGTCTGACTTAGAGCCTGAAGGCTTGAGTCGATCACTATGAAGGAAAAAAAAACCTCACGGTTGAGTCAATATCCGAGTGATCCTATCGATCCTGAAGTTTTTTGTTGTTGCGGGGGTAAGGGACCTACGTTTTCTCGATGATCAGCTTATCATTCAGCCCGAATTTACATTCAGGAGTACCCGAAAGATAAGCGCGCATAAGGATTTGACCATCGACATCTGCACGTAGAACGGTACCTGGGGAAACCAACCAAATGATCAGCCGATTTTGTGTTTTTTTTTTTTCTGGTAAGAAAGTAAAGCTCGTTCGAACCTTTGGCAGACATGATCAGATTGACCGTTTCTACTACATCAACAAATGCCTCATTCTTCCTATATTTCACATCGTTCCTTCGCCATGAAGTCGCCCCAGTAGCCTGAATAGTGATTTTTGCAGAGTCTTCTCTCTTTTGAATTTTAGATACATAGATGATTTCCCAGTCTTCTTGAAATCACCAATTTTTCAAAAGAAATGGGCTTACTACTGCTTGTTCAGATTTGATACTCTCTGTGGTGATGTACATTTTTAGCGTATCAATCTCGCTATTCTGAGGATAACCGAAGTCCAAGATTTCTACGAGAAGAGCAAAGAGAATCAGGCAGAGATGAGCATGAGGTAGAGGAGGGATTGAGAGCAGAGGGAGTGAATGAGTACCATCCAAGAGTTCATAGATCATTACAAAGTTATTTTTGATAGCTTCCTCGTCGACTTTTCCAAAGTAGCTCTTGGCCAGGTTAATGATCCGATAGAGTAATTCGAAGACGATTGCGGCATTGGCATTAGTCTTGGTGACCGCGGTGAGATAAAGGTTTTGATGTCGGACGTGAAAGAAGGAAGTTGATCCGAGGGTGATGATAGGTGAGCGTACGTCGGGGTTGGAGATCACATGAATCCTGAAGATATCTGCAATCGATCGTCTGGAAGGAACAATTGAGTGAGTGTGGATAGGGGTGGCTGATTGGGACTGGGTGGCTACTCACTTGAGGTCTGGTCGGAATAGTTTGCTGATCAGCACTTCTCCTTTGAGGTTGAGGATGAACAAGGCTGAGATCATTGTGGTTGACTGTCGACCGCCAAAAGTCACTGCGCTGTCTGCTGGATGGCTGAGCCGACTCGGGACACCCCGAACCCCGGGTGGAAAACCCGGTCACTCAAGAGAAAAAAATGGCAACTGTTTATTAAGAGAAGATAAATGCTTTCCAAAAAGAACCAAGTAATCCAACAAGACGAAGCAGATCAGACGAGCTGACAAAAGGGTAGATACATAACAATCGACAAGCAGGGTATAGATTATATAGAGCAAACATGGGATAAAAGTGGATGGAATGTGCGTCAGATATCAAGAATACAAAAACAAAAACAAAAAACCCTGCGGCGGTAAAGCCGATTCGAATGAATTTCACTTAGCAGCAAAGCCGGCTCTCTAAAAAAAAGGAAGAAGGGAAGGAAGTCAGAAAGGAGTGTGAGAGATAAATGAAGAGAAAGCGGAGATGAAACGAACGAGAACAAAGCCGTGTGCGCCAGCACCGAAGTGCTGATCGTAGCACTTGGTACAATAGGGTTTACCAGCGCGTTCGGCGAGACTAGAGTCGAGGGCTTTGGCACAAGAGGTACATCTGAGACAGCGTTCTAAAAAGAAAATGAGGCAGGAAATGAGAATGGACGAGTGTGACGAGGGGAGTTGATAGAAAATAGAAACACATACTGTGCCATTTCTTGCCAATAGCGAGTACTTGTTCGGCATGGTAAACGGTCTGGGTACATGCAGGACAACGCTGAGGTCCATCAAAGCCACCGAAGCTGGTTAGACGGGCGTTGTGGGGTGAACTGGAGGCAGCCCGGGCCGGGACGGGAAGGAGCGGCTTGGATGGCTTGGGGGGCGGGGTGAGCGGGTATTTGGTCTGGTAGACGGATTGCGGCGTCGAAGCACGGGCCAAACCACGCGCATTCTCCTCTACCAGAGTCTCGCTCGGTACCGGTCGGGGCTTGACAATAATTTGCAGGGAGGAAAGCGATGGTGGTTCGAACTGATCAGAGTAGGCCTCGCTACGTTTTTTCGGTTCGGAATCAGTGTTGGGCTTTGGTATGAGATAATGTTGGACAGGCTCAGACAGAGTTTCAGTTTGAAAAATTGACGGAGGAGAGCATGGTTCCTCCTCGAGGGTTAAATGGCTCGAAGGCGTGGTGGGAGAGAATGTGGCAGAGAAACTGGGCGAGTTGGGGTTAGAGGCCGTCCGAGGTGAGTATTCTGCCACGACCGCATTCCCGTAGCCGACGCCCTTGGTCCCGAAAGCTTTGGAATGACAGATCTTGCAGTAGGGGTCATGACCATGCTCGAGGATGTTGAACGGGGCCAACACTTTACGACAGAGTATGCATTTTAGACAGCTTTTGTGGTATGGGGTTGCGCCCGGTCCTAAGGCTACATTATTAGAAATTAGAATCAGAGAAAGAGAATTTAGTGTATCTGGTCTGACGGAAGAGCAACGATAGTTCTGGACTGACCCTGCTCGGCAGCATAGACTGATTTGAGACAGCTGGGACACTTGGCGGCGGAAGGGGTGAAAGTCCTCTTGGTGGATGGTCGTGGATTGAGATGGATGATAGTTCGGGAGGACATTGGTGGTGGAATGTGGTTGTGGATGGACTGGCTGGTTGTATGCGGGGCGAATTAAGTCTGAGATTTGTCAGCCAGATAATTATCCCACACTCTGAGATCACCACAGCTGACAGATCTCCTACTACCGATTTGGCTCAACCCATCCCATTCTTCGTTAGTATAGAGGTCAGTATACCCGCTTGTCACGCGGGTGACCCGGGTTCAATTCCCGGACGGAGAGGATTGCAGGCTTCCTAGGAATTGCGTAGCGCTCGCCGACAAGCATGCGCTCTGCCCCGTCCTCTTGTGGCGTGGGCAACGAGTTTAGTTCCTTCACGACACAAGCCATCATTTGCCACAAAGCGTAAAGTTGCTGCCATTTTTACCATGAATATTGGCCCAGTTGTCTTCATTTTTGTGAGTTTCAGATTTGTACAAACTGATCATCAGCAAAGCTTCTTCCAAAATTGAATGTAAATATGTACAAAAAATGATGAAATGCCCCCAATAAACTGAATCTACACTTATTTACAGACTACAACCCCTGTCAGTAAAGCAGCAATTGATCCCATGCTATGTACAGAGTGATGAAGCCCTTACAGTCTTTGAAAATTAATTCCATGTGCCTCATAAACCCATTATAAGTATGGGTATGAATTGCCTAAGGAAGCCCTTGCATTCTTTGAAAATAAATTTCATGTGCCTCAGAAACCCATAAATATGAGTATGAAATGCCTAAGTAAATAGTCATGGGTTTATGTCCTACATTTACAGAACATGGCCAAAATCCCCCATCACTTTTGAATGGATTTTGCCACACAGATTAATTATATCTATCATGTGGCTCAGTCAAAACAAATGGATGTAAATCCTAAACAGGGCCTTGAAAGTTGGTTTCCTTGCATAAGTTGTTGAGAAGTATTTCTACTTATCTCATTTCCTTATTTCTGATTCTCTGCTACTTCTCTGTTTTTTATTTCTGTTACAACTCTGTGACATCTTGTTCTCAGTTTACCTCAGGCAGAGCTAGTGGAAGGTTGAATCTCTTCATCCCTCCACAACCACTCACATCCCTCACTTGCTCCGTGTGTCTAGTCTGAGTCTGTCTCAGGTAAGTTTCTTTTCTTTACCTTTCTTTGTTTATTTTCCTTCTTCTTTGATTGACAATTTATTATCCTCCTGCAACCACTCACGTTGCTCACTTGCTCCATGTGTCTCTGTCTCAGACACTTGCCAATAAACTGAAGTAATTGTAATTCCCAGGGCAGAATCCATCAGCCGGGTGACAAATCATTTTGTTTATCATACACAATTGGGTAAGTTTTGTTACATACATTTGAACTCAACCAAACTTTAACAATGCTGATAGGTTGGTTGAAAATGAAGGAAAAGCATCTTGGAGCCAAACAATCCCTGAAGCCTTTGTGTAGAATCTATTCATGCAATGTCATGTAATATAAAAAAAGAACTTCAGCTCCCAGGCTGCTCAAATTTGGGGGCAGAGAATCTTGAAGAAGAAGAAAAAACTCAGGGAGTTGCCACTGGGATCCTAAACCCTGTTTGTAAGCTAAATTTAGCTCCCCATAATTCAAGTTTAGCATTACCACCAGACTCAGGTCTGGTCCTAGACAGAATTATAGAGAAGTGTGTTGCCTCTTGAATACAATATCCATCTTCTAAATACAACTTAGATAGAATCCAATATAGCACAAAAATGTAAAAATATCTTACTGCAGCCCCCACCAGAAATAAATTATGATCACTTGATGACAGGTTACATCAAGCAACTTAGGCTCTAACTTTGGCTCTTCTCTGGTTGCACTATCAGCCAATTTCAATGTCCCCTTTGTAATTTTCAGGTAGCTGTAGTCAACTCCAACCAAGCATATCATGGGTAGATCTCTGTACTTGCACTGACATTGCCTGTCATCTAGTGATCATTCATTTTTCCTGGTGCCCTTGGAGATGCAAAGAAAAGCAAAAGTTTCCAAGTTTCTTCATTCAATAAAATTGTCAGGTGTCTGAATTGGGTGCTACCAACCAACAGCAATTCCTGCATTAGACTAATCCCCAAAGAATCTAAATGTTCCCATAAATCAAGATTCTGTTTCCAGGAAAATTTTAAGGTCAATAGGTGGCAGGCATTGAGTACCATCTGATGAAAGTTCAGAATCAATCTGGAAATACTACCCTTGAACACCCATGGTCCCTTTGGCATCATCAGGTAGCTCCCCCAGTTTGCGCTGAGTGTGTGGTTGGTAAAATGGCTGGAGTCAGCTTCAGGTCACCTTCCACATGTTCTAAAAAATTGTTGAGTGAGCCAGTTTGAAACATCAAGTAAATGTCCTTGTTCCTGAATGATTTGGAACAACTGAAGAAAATCAATTAAATGTCCTTGTTCCTGAATGATTTGGAACAACTGAAGAAAATCAATTAAATGTCCTTGTTCCTGAATGATTTGGAACAACTGAAGAAAATCAATTAAATGTCCTTGTTCCTGAATGATTTGGAACAACTGAAGAATATTTATTACTTCAGTCTTAATGATAAATTTGAAAAAAAAAGTTTGATAATAGTTAAAATAATAAATATCACACATGAAGGAAATTGAGATCTTCTACACTATTTATTGAAGCTGTTAAAGGCTATTATTATGAGCTATTTGAGATGTGATCTGATCTGATAAACTGGTTGGTTAATGTCCATAATGTATTACTAAATTCAGCTGAAGTTAGCATAATGTCTAGGTTGTTTGTTAACAACAAATCAGCTTCTCCTTAATTTTTAAGAAGAATCAGGTGGTTGTAAACTTTGATTGGCACAGATGCTAATCTTGTGTTGACTGTTAACCATGATGATTCAATTATTTATTTTTGGGATGGAGTTAAGTTTTATGAGATAGGACTTGCTGGTGAATTAATGTTGATTCTGTACAGTAACCTTGATGAGGATTGGATGGTTTGTTTTGCCTTTGATCTAGTTGTTTTAGAAGTGAGAAAAATTAATGAGTTTTAATACTATTTAATTTTTTGATAATTGTTTTGTAGTGCAATGTTTCACCTGTTGGTTGTAGATTTTTTATTGGTGTGCGTAAAAGCAAATCAAATAATCTTGGTATAAGTGGTTAACATTTCTGTGAATACATACAGAATTAAATTTTTTTAAGGGATTCATTATGTTGTTATTTTAATTGTTTTGCTTTTGTAGTTATATTCAAAAATATGACTTACTGGAATTGGATCTTTTAATACATCTTGGACATGGGATGTATCATGTAATCTCAACCCCTTGGAATGTCTGTGAATCCATGGGTAGAACCTTCAGTTCTGTTATGTCACTGGAAAGAAGGATTGAAAATACAAAACCAACCCTTCTGAAAAGGAGGAATATTGTCAGAGGGCCAGTAAAACCTGTCACACCCCACCAGGTAGGATTTCTCCTTGTCTAGTTATGACACATTTTTCCTCCCAATTAGGGAAGTAAACCTGGGCTAATACACTACACTAAACTGTTTACCAAAAAGCAATAGCTGTATGGCCTTGGTTTCAGGCTGCCAACTCTGTGTAGCTATATCAGGCTCAATAGTACCACTGCAGCCACATTTAGTGGCCAAACTCTCTAAAATGAGTGAAACACAGAGCAGCTGTTCTTTTGTGAGGCCTGTGTATGTAATGTGAGGGTAAACTACTAGAGGCCAATGGAAAAACCCTTATCTTCTAGAAAAATTGAGATCCTGATTAGGTAGCTTAGTGGCCCTGATTTGAGGCAAGAAACCCCCCTTGGTGAAAGGCACAGATTGTGCCTAATCAACAAGGAGGAAGCCTTTCCCAACAGATTGCTGCAGTATTTTTCAGCTGTAAAAAGTGATATTTGTCTTGCTGAGAGGTCCAGCCAATAGCCACTCAAAAAGAAGGATTCATACTTGGTGGGTAGGTACTGAAGGGCTTTTTTTCTCTTTCTTAAACTTGCAGCCCATCCTGATAGTGATGAAGCTGAAAGCACAAACCTGTAACAAAGGGATGGTCCAGGCAACAGTGTAAACTTTGCATGTTTTTTGTGTCTGCTATCCAGCTTCCTCAAAGTGTGTATTTCTTTTTCCAAGGCAATACAATACATAAGAAATGGAAGATGGAAGAAAATACACCCAATTCATATGATATTGAAAAATAAATTTATTTCTGAGATATCTGATAACAGATACAATACACAGCTTTGTGAAGTTTCACAAAAACTCTAGTTTACACAATGTCCCAGCTTTATTATGTTGATTTCATCTTCAAAACCCATGGTTTGTGGGTTGTGGAAGTAAATTTTCAAGTGTAATATGAAATAATCCCAAATCCTCTCTCCTTCAAAAAACAAGTAAATAACAACTGTTTGATGGTTTTGTGATTTTAGGGTTTTCTTCCTCTTGATCTTTATTTCAAAATAAAAAGTTCTGATCTCCAGGACTGAAGCAATCTTTTTTTCTTCTTTGGTTAATTTTTTTCGTACATATAAGATTGTCCCTCTCATTTTGAATGATTTTTTTTTTGTGTGATTTGAATAACCAATTGTCAGTCATTCATTCTACACCACCAACAGAACTATAAATCAGAAAACCTGAGAGGGAAATCATACACTTGTCATGATGAGAAAGATCTAATGAGAAAGACACAAAAAAATCAAGGAGAAAGCATGAACACAATGTGAAGTATGTACATCAAAATCATAAAACCAATACTTATCTTGGGAGGGATCAATTAGCTTGTCTATAATTGTAATCAAGATACACGAGACAAGTTATCCTGAATGACTGCAATTGAATCGACTTGAATTATTTCACAGATCTAGTAAGCTTAATGAAGGAGGAGTGGTGTGTTGACTACAAAAAAAAGATGTGTGTATACTCTGACAGGCCAGGATGGTAGGCTGTAAATTGTTCATATTTAGTATTCTCATTATTCAGGATGGAAAGCCAAGTATTTCATCATGACTTTTGCTCTTGATCTTTTCCTGTCTTAGCCCCAAAGTTCCCCCCCCCCCCTATCATTAAATATTATATGCAACCAACTAGTAGACTATTCACGGTTGGATCCAGTTGCATATCTGGAATAGATATTACTCTCAAGCATCAATCCATCCGAGACAGAATCTGTTGAATCTCACCTAACCTGCCAGACGATTATCATCTTTCTTGGACAGCGGCGGTGAAGCCCTTACAAGCAGCACCATAAATTAACCAGGTTCTCGGCTAGACACGACTATTCATTTTTTAAAAACTACTTGATGAGGTTGTATTTATCTACCATCTTCCTGGGTTATGACTAGACAGCTTTATGATGAGTCGGTAGGTTTTTGTTTGTTGGTTTGATCATGTTGTGTACCTCACTAGAGAGACCACCAAAGTGATATCGTCAACTTTCCCGCCCTTCAAGTCTGTGATTCCATGTTTCACAGCTTCTGCTTCGAACGGGGTCGATCGATTTTCCTAAAGAAACCCCAATGTTAACGCTCAGACAAAGATACATGGGTGAACAGAACTAACTTGAAAACTAGCTTTGCGGGCGGAGCTGCACACTGTATGGGCCAATGTCTGGACGAGCTCGTGATCGTCCCAAGCTGGTTTGCTCTTATTGACCAATCGGATGAGTGTGTGGATCTCTTCGGTCCAGAGATTATCGCCGATCCCGTCAGTGAAGAGTAGAACGAGATCGCCATCCTGCAGGGTTAGGGTACCACA
Organism: Puccinia horiana; assembly: GCA_001624995.1. NCBI lineage: Eukaryota > Fungi > Basidiomycota > Pucciniomycetes > Pucciniales > Pucciniaceae > Puccinia > Puccinia horiana. The sequence continues at coordinate 525,307 of LWDY01000026.1, read as the reverse complement.
GTCGGCCATCTCGGGGACATCAGCGACGAAGTCGCGTGAAGAATATCCAGCTGGAAACTTGGTAAGTTGGTAGGGACAGTTAAAGAAATGGGTTTGGGATTTGGTCTGAGTGCCCACTTTCTCCGCCCCGGATTTGATATGGATCATGCTAGAGTCGCCTAGATTGGCCCAGTGAAGAGCAGCGCTTGTTGGGTCAAGTTGGGCTACCAATGCAGTCGACGCTCCTCCCCGGACCTGATTGTCCTTCAACATCCTTTGGAACGCTGTCGATAGCAATGATCTAGGACTTTCGTCTCCCGGCTGGATAGATCGATTGTTTAATATCTGATCGGCGTGAAACATGATACCTTGCGATACTTCTGCCGGATCATTCCCACCCTCCGCCCAGCCTCCAACCCCATCAGCTACTCCCAGATAGGTCGACCTGAGGGGATCGGTATCAGATTGATTGATGAACCACCAATCGTGACCGGAGTTGGTCAACCTTTCATGTTTTGGAGGCGGGTCTTGGGGATACGATGCCATAAGCTTTTGGCTCCATTGTTGCTTTTCTGCTTCTACCCACTTCCCAAATCTTGTCGGATTTCGGCGTCTCAGATCAGCAGCCTGCGACGATTCTTGATCTGAAACCTGTTTTTTTGAATATTGACATGATCATTTTTCAAATGCAACAGACAGATTGTTCTGCATGACTGTGTGAAGACTCACAGGCTTTCCAATAAACGATGCGGCGTTGATGAATTTACAAATCGGGGCTATTTTCAAGACAATCAAACAAATATGTAACCGATCAGAAATCTTGTCAACGAAATATGATTTAGGATCACAAAAGAGACAAACGATCTGAACGAGTTGATTGAAATCTTGTAGCGGACGGTGCTCGAGTCGAAAGAAGAAAAGCATTCGGAAGAAAGCATGCTGTTGTCCTCGTCAGCAGGTTCGACTTGAGGCTGGTCGTGGTAAGAGGTCGGTTGTGGGTGTTGAGTGCCAGACGCTGCGAAGGAAGAGTGAGAATCAGTGAGTGGTTTGGTTGTGAGGATGGATGTTGTGAGATCGACCTTAATCATTTTTTGGTTGGTGGCCAGACTCCGACTGGCGGACGTCCTGACCGTCCACGACCAGCCCAGGAAACAGCCCACTGCCGCCTCCGAGTCCAACACCCAACCCTGTCCTCATCTCCTGGCTGATATCCAAGCAAAAGAAAGGGCCATCATCCCACCTCTCAACAGTAGTCTCACTCACTCGGCGCTATCCAAGAACTGAAGACATTAGCGATCACTTTAAATTCAACTAGTCATACTATAATGAAAGACGACAAGATAAGAATCACATAACATATAACATAGAATGGCATAGGGAAGGAGTGATCAAGAAGAAATAATCCGAATGAAAGCAAAGCCTAAATGGAATATTCTCAAGAGGGTTACACCATCTAACCAGAGAAAACAACAAAAAAAAAAACCGAAGAAAGATCCTTCTGATGACCTACAGGGATAACTCTGATTAGGTCACTGAACTTAAACGCTGTCGCTAAAAAAGAGGAAAGGGAACTTACAATAACTAATCGACCGAGTTGTTTGCATTCAACCCACCCTCCTCCTGTTCGTTGGCCTAGATACTTCCTCATCGTCATCGTTGGCGGTGTTGTCTCGGGTCCTCCTGCCAAGAAAGGCAGGTGCGTAGGTGGCTGGCCGGGGAGGGGTTCCACGGCGACGGGATGAGCGGATATCATTGCGAACATACAGAGTCCATGCTCTGGGGTGTCGTTGAGGGCGATCGGTTGGCCGTTGCCTCCGGCGGAAGGCACTGCAGACCGCGTAGCAACCCAAGGCTCTTGGATCCACGTAGGATTCGCTATGATGTCTAGGCATATCCACTTCAGGCTCTTCATTGCTTGAAGAGGCAGAGGCTTGAAGGATCATACAATCAAAATCGTGATGAGGGTTGTGTCCAGATCCATCTAGCAAGCAAAGGTTCGGAATAACTTACCTTGAGGTGCTAATAGATCAGGTTCATTACGGACGTCCTCCGAAACCGGTTCTGGATTTCTAAGAGGACTGGGGCCTGAGAAAGATTACATAGAGGGGGAGCGAGTGAATCAGTGGCGTGTGCCGAAAAGCAATACAAGGTGAAAGCGACAAACCATGACTACCAGATGCCTCCGGGGCATTGTCTATGATTTCAATCTCCGCTGACTTGACCACGTTGAGAAGATATTGGAGAGCTAAAAAATTGTGTATTTGGTTGAGCAAGATGCAAACTCAGAAAAGACTATGACTCAAAGGCACTCACCAGCCGCCATGAACTGATTCAGCTGGACTTGTTGTTCCTCAATTGCCTCGCGAGGCATATCTATTTAGGCCGATGTGAAAAGATAAGAGGTTGAAGGTTGAAAAGGGTACAATCAAGATGTGGATTAGAAGCGAATTATTAGAAGTGGTAAAGGTGGATGGGAGTGGCTGTAGAAGTGATCAAGGTAGATGGAAGTCGCTGGAGGGATTTCCGAAGCAGACTTACCATTGCTCTCATGTTCCTCTTGATGATGGTTGTGGTCATCCTCCACAGGTTCGTCTGGGGGAGGGGCGGAGGGATCTATCGATGGTTAAGGGAGAGACCGAGATTAGTCCAGTGTGCTACAGCTAAGAAGTATAACAATGACTAGAAGGAACGTACCATAAATCTCGAAGGACTCTATCCCATCTGGGAATGGATCATATTCGTTGTTTTCCTCCATGTTGGATTAGATGAAAGGATAAAAGTAGACGGGGATAGAAAGCTAGGGAACTGTTGTTAAGAAGACGATAAGAAGCGGTCCTTTGAGCTCTTGGTCTGTTCGGATTAGAGTGTAAGGTGGAAGGAGGAAGAGCGAGGAAGAGGGGTGTAAATGTGGGATCTAGAAGGGTGAGGCAGTGGATGAAGGCAAGAAAGAACGGGTGGAACTCTCGTGGAGGCGGGAAAAGCTCTCTCTTATATAGGATGTCGTGCAGCAAGTGCTGAGCGGCTTCTCTCTGCTGCCAGTACGGCCCTCGACGCGTCAGGCTCAGCCTCTGCTGAACATGGTTGATGCTGACCCGGTCGTGACAAAGGAGTCGCTCGAGTGAGGGTGTTGCTTCATACCCAAAAGCCGTTACGTTGTTCAGTTGTGAAGCTCAGCGGTGACGATACATCCCGATCGAGCTGAACATCTGCTCCAAGAATAGGAGTGTCTTCTGCGAGCCTATCGTACGAAAATAGTGCGTCCGGTAAGGTGCTTGTATAGGCTCAGCAGAAAATCCATCCAATTGAAACAAGACGTGATCCTAATTGAGTGGCTATACATTCCCTGTAAACAAGTTCTCCATAAAGACAAAAGCTAAACCATCATCTATGGTCAGCTTACCAACCGTCCATTACACTAGTTAGCGCTTATTCAGGAGTCTTTCACTGGGAACAACCAGCCTTATGAAAGTGGGCCGACGCAGAAAAGTGCCAATGGAGTGAAGGGTGTATGAAACGGGATCCGGGTGGTCGGCCTTCCCTAGAAGAGAAATATTTTACTCATTTAGACGAAGATTGGCGATTCATCACGAAGCACGCCACTGGCCATCTAGAAATATCTATTTATGAGGCAGGGGATAATGAGATTGGATTCTAGGACACGACGTTTAAGTTCCAGTGGCATACTTGCCAGGGATATTTTTCTATGCCAATCAGTTTTTGCCGGAGCAATTCAGATAGAAGCAAAGCTTGAAAGGATGACAACGAATGCGCGGGGATCAAATGGAAGGGGAAGCATCTACTACTTCAATAGTTCCACTGGACTCTAATGATCCTGGTGGCTGGCCCCCTGGCCCTTGGAGCCGGTGATCTAATCCTGCTCTTCATGGAAGACATTGGCAAAAATCTCTCGGTCGAAGAGACCCGCACCCTCCTTCAATGAGTTAGTATAACCAAGCTGGCTTGGGATGACCATAAAATCAGGCATGCCCTTGCCCTTACAATGTGCGGCTCGGCCCGGAAAGCTAATCTCCAAGTTGGTTTGATTCAACAACCTTACCATGCAATCTCTCTTTCTCTCTGATTCCAGGGTGTCTTAGGACGTTCGCTTGACGCGGTTTGAAACACAAGCTACAAAGAATAGGATCACACGTCGGGAAGGAGTGAAAGTAGATGATATCACTTAATTGGGCGTCCCCCTATTGAGGCATGTAACGCGAGGAAAAATTAAGGTGTTATTGAGAAATACCAGCGAGTGACAGTGAGCAGCGAGGAGAGATGGTCTCCGAGTTAGAGCGAGCAAGGAAGCGGGGATGACAAATACCTATTGAGGTATGGCGAAGGTGACACAAAGATTGAGTGAGGAAAGAAAAGAAGTCACGGGAACAAGAGTGATACTAAGTAAATGAGAAAGGAAACCTAATCTAATTAGATACACAAGGTTGAGTACATGCGCAGCTGTTGAAACCTAACCCAAACTGTGTGTCGACCAGACTATGACGTGTTCATCGTCACAGTTATTCTAACACTTCCAGAAGTTGAAGGTCATATAGCAACATCATCCAGTAAAAAATAGAAGTGACTTCCGGCTATGGACGTGAACAGGTTGTGATGGTGCTCATAAGGGATTCACCTCCGCGGTGAATGTAGCGTGTTGGGTGATATCCTGGTCGTCAACCCATCAAAAAATTTCCACTACATCAGTTTCGTGTAACATGAATTTCTTCCATGCGTCTGCTGGGCAGCCAAAAGATCCACATCCCGCTACCCCACCAAAGGATACCCTTGTATTCAGAATTAGGTTCCCTGTAAAATCCAGTGTCATTAGGTATGGGGCTGTCGGAATCTCTCTGGGTGCCCTCTCCCAATTGAACAGGCTAGCTTGCATTGCAACTTCCTGGCCAGAAAATGTTTGCTACCACCTTGAAATCATCCCAGGCCATCTTGAAATCATCCCAGGCCATCTTGAAATCATCTTTATTGACAAAGAAATTTACTGAGGGTAAGTTTGGATTTGTCCTTGGAAAGGATATTTTGTTAATCACTCAAACTGTGTCGTCTCCATTGACTTCCTGTTCCATCCCTTCACCAGCACCAAATCTATGTCCTGGCCCACCGAGACTAAATCAAATAACTCTTATTTCAACTTTCCAACCAAGCTCATTCAGAATTATCCAATACCTTCATAGTTCTACCTCCTCACATATTATCTTTAGCAAATGTTTCCTACCTACCGACTATGTAGGTGAGTATTTCCATTTCTCCTGTCTCTCTGGGGCTCTCACAGGCTCTCTAGCCTCTCTCATGTCTTCTCAATTGTACTTCCAGCAAATGTTTCCTACCTACCAACTAGGTCTTTGAAAAATATATGTTGGTACTAGAATTGCTCAAGCTTGACAGCTCTCTAGTGCCCCACACAATGGACAGTGAAGGATTGAAACACGATGCTTACACTGATCATTTTTCTTGGACAGCGAGGGTGAAGCCCTTACAAGGACCACCATAAATTGTCTAGGTTCTTGGTTAGATACGACTTTTCTTTTTTTAACTACTTGATGAGGTTGTATCTATCTACTGTCTTCCTTGGTTTTGACTATTGACATCTTCATGATGAGTCGGTGGTTGTTTGTGTTTACTCATGTCATGTACCTTACTAAAGTGACCAACAAAGTGATATCATCAACTTTCCCGCTCCTCACGCGTGTGATTCCATGATGTTCAGCTTCTGCTGAAAACGGTGTAGAAGGATGAGGCTGAAAATATCCAAAAGCTTGTTAATGCTCAGACAAAGAGAGATAGGTGAATAGAACTACAGCTGTTTGCACAATGGTTGTCGCCGCCAGCATGGATTTTCATGTGGCAGCCAAAACCTGTGAAACCCTGTGAACTCAACTTCAGAGGTTGTCTATGCAGGCCATGAAAATCTGTGAACCCAACTCTGAAGTTGAGTTCACAGGTTTTCGTCGCCGCATGAAAATCCAACTGGTTGGAAAATGGGACCAGTTAGTTAACTTGGAGCCGGCCACCACAATGGTGTGCCTCTGTTCATACACCACAGAGTTTGGTCAACTGAGCACCAACGGAAAACTTTCTGTTGTGCCAACTCACCCAACCCCACCAAATTTCTTTGGTGACCGACCCCATGTCTCATAGTGGGATGTATTGGAAGCTGCCTTTGGCTGGACTTCTGATGACAGGCTGCTGTTAGACCATGTGATTGGTGTATCTTCTGACAGCATGCCTACAAAATGGTAGCTGTCGAGTGCAGCCAAAAAGAAGGCAACACGATGACTTGAACCTCAGGCCTCAAGCCCCACAGGAGCAGATGTTTTCAGAGGCAAGATTTAGCACTTAGGCCATTGACCTGTTGCAATTAATGCTTCATTGGTTCTACAGATCATTTTTGTTTTGGACAAGTCCTCTTATAACTTTTTTTTTGTGTGATTTTTTCATAAGTAGCTTCTTTCTTGCATTGAAAGAAGCATGGGTCAGGCAATGGGCTCCACCATCAGTTTCACAGAGCCAACCATCAAGTCGTGTTGGCTCCCCCTTTTGAGAGGTTACTTGTCACCTGTAAGTGCCCAACCACCCTGGTCGACCACAGTGTCACACCCACCCAGCCGACATGTCTGTGTCGGCTGGGTGGGCATGACAGATGGGTTGAGAGGGCCAGCCATTGCCTGCCGTCGGTGTGCCCTCCATGGTATTTTCAGGGAAGACTGGTCAGCACAGCCCCCTGACTGACTGCATGGTGGGGCCAACACAGACGAATTCAAGAACTTGCGCAGTGGTGTACCCCCAAAACAAGCAGGTGAGCAAGCCAAAGGCACAAGATGCATATGCAAAACTTTGCTTAACCGCTAAATTTGACGGGCTCTAACCTGAAACCAAACTTTTCATTTGTTGACCCGGGCTTAACCCACATCCAATGCAGATGCCATTTTTGCTAGGTCGGGTTAAGTCGCCTTAACCCGACCATTTCTGATACTCTCAGAAGGTGAGAGCTGGTGGTTTTTGGTTAGTCCAACAAACAAAGTTAAAAAATTAAAAAATTAAGAAAGCTAAAAGTAAAAGTACTTACCAGATTGAGGAAACAGAAAACAGAGCACACACACCAAAGGTGGTTTTAAAGTTAAATTGGGACAAAAAAAAAAGCGGATGTAGGAATCAGGTGTGATTGAGTATCTGAAAAATGGGGGAGTAACATCCCCACCTGAGTCATGCAATCCTTTTGAGGGTGAGAACAGCACTGGTTTGCTACACTATTTGCCAAAAAAGTGTAGCATAGCAGCCCTCAATTCCTGCTGCCAGCACTGTAGCGGTCCAAGGGGCTGCTATGCTACAGCCAATTGTAGCGGTAAAAACCACTACAGTGGGCTTTAGTACAATGTAGCAACACCCTACTTAGGGTGTCGACGGGTAGCAATAGCAATCATATGGCAAAAACTGTTAGCTGTTAGCAATTTTTGGTACGCTACACTAGCATAGTGACCCAGCGCTGGTGGGACACATGTTCAATTCCCATTGACAGCATGGGAGACTGCTCAATTCAATATATTTTAGATGCAGAAAATTTCATGTTAGTGTGACAGTTAGTTGACACTAGAGTTCAAGGTGGCTTCGCTGCTGCACTTCTATGCTACAAACCCTACCCTTCTCCTTGCGTCAATGTAATCCCGACACCCCCCTGCTGCTAAGCAGAAGGATTCAGCCCAACTGGTAACTTCACCCTTTGTGGCTAGGAGGTTAAACACACCCTTGCCATTTCATGGGCCCCACATAAGCCCACCCAGTCAGATGTTTTTACCATTCCCAAAATTATTTCAAATTCCTCACACTCGTGGTGAAGTTAATCTCTCCCATTTTTTTTATCACCCACTCAATTAATCAACACAGTTTGCATGTTTCACCTTGACACCGACAGATATCCCAGAAGCCACACACTTTTTCCATCCCCCGGATCAACTTTAGCATTCCAAGACATGAGATTAGCCATAACACATGAGCTGAATTTGAGGTTTGACGCATGTGTAATCATTATTCATTGTTGATAACATTTCACACGACGTTTAATAATGGGGTCAGCTAAATGCACGCCCCATATTTGCTAAAAGGACACCTCGGGTGAGGCGTCCTTACCAATGCACGCCACATTCAGGGCGTCCATTGGGCATGTAGGCCCTAAATGGGGTGTACCGGCCTTCCACGTCCCTGATGGGACGTGCAAGGCTGGGCACGCCCCATGAGTGGGGCGTGTACGACCATGCACGCCCCGGAGGATGTTTTCCTCCTAGATCAAAGGGCGTGCATGCCAATGCACGCCACAGGTCGTCCACGTCCGCCTTGGAGGACGTGGGCGGGGGTAGCAGCCCAAGCCGAGGGCATGCGGAATGATGCAGGCCCCTCATGCCTCCAAGACCAGTCGGTCTTGGAGGGATAAGGAGAGAGTACTCTCTCCTCCCCACCTCCAGGACCGAAGGCAGACTTGAACGCCTCGGCTTGGATTAGCCGAGGCGTCCTCGGGGGATGCACGCCTCAAATCAAGGCGTGCATCCACCAAGCAGGACCCAGTGGCCGGTCACTGAGCCCCTCGGGTCCTGTCTGGGGCGTGCACGCCTTGGTCGAAGGCGTGCATCCATAAGGACACCATAATTGGGGCTTGCGAGCCCCGCACGCCCCCAAATGGGGTGTGCTTTGGCGCGCACGCCAAAGCACGCCTTTCGGGGCGTCCTTTTAGCAAAAGGGTGGCGTGCATTTAGCCGGCCCCTTAATAATACCTATGTTCTTCCTTGCACGACCATGCCCCCAACCACTTGTGTTTTATCCTCAACTTTATGAGTAACTCATGTGAAGCGAGAACTCGGAACCAAAGAAATGTTCGTCCCAAGTCGAGATGCCCTTACCAGCTCATCAGACGCCCGCCCTGAGAAGGGACAGATGATTGTTAACAATAATCTCAACCTCGGATGAAAACCGCCACTCACTTAGTCCTTTTCGCTCGTTTGAATTTGAATATCGACTTGTGTACCACATTAATAATGCCATCCCGATTCGATGGACGCGCAACAAGCAAGTTATTAACGTCGGAAACTCTTGAGAGTGCCACGTAGAGTTGCCCATGCGCGAAGACGTCCGTTTCCAAAAAAAAACCCACGCGGCCCAGTGTTTGGCCTTGGCTTTTGTTTACTGACATCGCAAATGCCTGCCTGATTGGGTACTGAAATCGGAAGAACGATTGACCAGAGGACTTGCTTCCTTTATTGTGAAGTTTTATACGTGGAAGGATAACACCGTCCCCCTTGAAAGGCCCGCACATCAGCACACCCGCCAAGAAGTTGTCGCCCACATCAGTCAACAGCACCCTTGACCCGTTACACAAACCGCTGTTTATCCGAAGGTTTCGCGTGATGACAACCGCCATACCGACCTTCACAGTTATCAAGTGATCTGGTAATCCAGATGGTGAAATTTTATTGAGGCACTCTTCCGGAAGTGAATTGTATCCATCCGGGTCGGGCGAATCCACTGACCTCAGGGTTATCGGCTCGCCGTGGAGATTGTTCAAGATTGACTCGTTCAACACTTTAACGTCTCGGTTGAGTGGCGCTATTATACAACGCTCAGTCAAGTAAGTCAACCGTTCGTCCAACGTTTTAAGGAGGAGGTTTTTCAAATCCGGGTAAACAAAATCTATGAGATTCTTCGACCCAAGAACGCCTCTTTCGCAGATCGTAGTAGGGATATTTTTAAGGTTAATAATGCTGAAATCGTTCTTCTGGTGTTTACCTTTGCCAAGCTTCAACAAGGACTCCGCAAACGTTCTATTTCTCGATGCCGAGTCCCCTAACATCGAAGCCGCCAGCCTCATATTTAACGTCAGTTTAAGTTGATGTACGACTTTCCAAAGGGTTGAAGATTTAATCGTTGCTTTATGTGATTTCGGGTATTCATCAAATTTTACCATCGGTAGAATTTGACGGAAATCGCCCACCGTTTTCCCTCCAAATGGTTTTTCCGTCTCGCACAAAGATTTCAATGTCCGGTCGACAGCTTCTATACAATTCTTATGAATTGTTACCACCTCGTCCCAAATTATCAATCTCGACTCTTTCATTCTCCTTCCAAGGATCATATCCGGCTCAATGTCACGTTCCGATTTCTTTCCGACCTCGAGAGGAATTTTGAAGGCGGAGTGAGCAGTTTGACCATTCCTCAAGAGCAGAGCGGCGACCCCTGATGACGCGACGACCGTCGTAGTAATATCCTTTGCCTCGCAATAGTAGATCAAGGTGTTCAAGAGGAATGTTTTCCCCGTTCCGCCTGGGCCGTCAAGGTAAAACAAACGCGCAGCGTTTCGATCAATTGATTCTTTCACCTGATGGTAGACCTTCGCCTGATCACCATTAAGCGCCGCTTCATTTCTGAACAAGTTACCCTTGACGTCGAATGTTCCTCGTCTTTTCAACCGTTCGTCTTTCATCTCGGCCAAGATCGTCCTATCTTCTTTCGAAATCTTCAAACCACAGAATGCAAGGGAACTGCTCATGCTTTCCATCATCCCTTCTAGTCGGAAGAGTGCCAAAACTCGTCGCTCGTCGGACCTCAATTGTCGGCTATCGCGTTGTGCCATATCAAGCCTAATCGAGTCGTCGGTGAAATCCTCAAAGTGGGCTTCAAACAATTTTTCGGGGTCCGACGGAGGTGAATGCACGCAGATTATCACAAACATTTGTGTAAGCTGATAGCCTGAACATATTCTTGCCGCCTCCGAGAGCGCGTTTTCGTACAATACATCGTCAATCAACAGGCCAAGAGTGTTGCAAGTCTCCCTATAAGTCTTGAACTTTCTATTATTCACCGTCCGCAAAATTCTGAATGATTGTGGACCTCGCATGTGCAGTAGGAGAATCCTCAAGAAGAACTTCTCACCCGCCAAAAAAGAGACGGCGTGTATCCTTCCAATAGCCTCGGTCTTCACCTTTCTCGGAAGCCATTCACGTTTTGACTTGTCCCACCAAAAGTAAGTGGGAATTTCTGCATAAAGAAGGGATCTTGCTCGTCGGTTATCAGCTCCCACTGCATCTTGCCGATTTAACTTCATATAACCTGTTAACGTTGTTTGAGTTGCTCTTCCAGAATTGATTTGACCCTCGGCACCTTCGCTTGACTTGAAGTATACCAATTGTTCGTTTCTATCGTGGATTCCAAGCCGTGTTACGGATGGAGACCTATCTGATAGATTGAACTTGAAGAGTCTCCAACAAGCTGTCATCACCTTGATCAGCAAGTATAACACGTCGTCACCGCAACGCATTGGGCTTACCTTCAGGTGGACTGATGTAGCGAGCATCAATGAAAGCTTTCGTTTCATCCTCGACCTCAACAGACATGTAGGCCCTATCGTGGCCCTTCGTTATATACTTGTAGAGGTATTTGACGGCAGTCGCGTTCACCGGTATCTCAACGTTGATATGGCATTCGAATATCAGCGTTAGAAATTTGTTGTACGGGACAACCGAACCGTTGTCAAACGTTGTTGATTGCTTCGTGATTTTCCTTTCATCCGCTCTACGCTTGTAGGCGGGGTAAGCGCCGTTCAGAGTGACGGTCCTCGGCGTGAAGGGTTTAGGGAATCCAAGCTTACATCCTTTGCCCAACCAACATCCTCTCCCCTTACAAGGACCATGAAGCATGAATTTCGAAACCAGAGCGTGTAAGCCCGCTTCTTCCACTGGGTCGGGAATTTCCGCCGATACCAATAGATCAACATCATCGGGAGTGCGTGGCCGGTCCTTAGTGCTCAATGTCAACATTAAGTGTAGGTGCGGTAAGCCTCGTTTTTGGAACTCGATAGTATAGATATAAGCAACCACTTCCCCCAAACGACGGTTAACCACGAGTTCATTAATCAACGCTTTCACTTTCAGGCTGAAGACACGCGCTACGACCGTTGGATGGTCGTATGCCTTTTCGCTCGGGCCAATCACGTTCACGATATCGGGCCACCCTGGGTTAGCTGTCATAGTGATGAACAAAGAGGGCGGGCCTAATTTGTTACATATGCCCATTGCATCATAATAAAGTTCAGACATCGCTCGTGGACTGCCGATGAAAGTTGATGGAAGTATCACTCGCTTGCCGCTAGTACTCTGGTTGTTCTCTAAGCTGTCCAATAACCGCTTGTACTGTGCCGCTTTCATTTTACCCTGGTTTGATAATATGTACTGAAGCCGCTGTCTTTCAACGCATACATACATGTCGACAATCAATTCTTGGAGAAGCGACCTTCCAGGTATGAAAACCATTCGAGCGAGCCAACTCTCCGACCTTTAACTGCGTGTTAATTAGCATTAAATACTCAAAAGTTATGTTGAAATCACAAACCTCGCTTCGTCCAAGCCTGATATAGGCTGTCCCACTGTTGCTCACCGCGAGGGAAGAATAACGGATAACGAAGTGGGAAATAGGCGGAATGAGTATCCGATATCATTTGTAATAATCCGTTTTTCCGATGTAGGAGGATTTGTCTTTCTTCGATGACATAACCTTCTTCCTCAACAATCACCGCAATTTTATTGACTGTTGGCTCGTTGTATCGTTTCGGGTCACTCCCCGGCAGTGGGACCCCTTGAAGTTTGAACGTCTTCGCCTTGTTTTGAATTAGAACTTCACGGGCGGACTTGAAGAATTTAGCGTAAGGATTTATTTTGTTTAGAACCCAGAGAATTGTCGAAACCGTTTTCGGCATCATCTTCCCGCCTCGGCCCGCAGTCCCACCTTTTCCTTGTGCTTTAACTACGCGTAATTGGGCTTCGTTCGTGCCATGGTCGCCAACGACATAAATCTATGCATAACCGGGATTGCTTATCTCCAAGGGCTCTATGCTTGAAATCATGTGGGCAAGACCTCCGTGCATCCTGAAGACATTAACACCCATTGGGCCTACCACTGAATGGTCAACCTTCGCTCTGAGTGAAGTGAATGACACCGCATTATTATACATCCGGATTAGGCGTTGAAAATTCGTAGAGGCTATGTTCGTTCTTGAGGTCAGTAAGTAACTCGTCCAGTATAAACTGATGTTGGGGCGACTTAACTTGTATCCGAACCTTCAAACAGTTTTCGAAGCTCCCGAGGAAAACTTCTTGCACTTTCGTCAAAGCCTGGCAAAGTAACCTTGTCCTTTTGGCAGCAGGTGCTAAAGGATATAGATGATTTCGTCCTGTCAGCGATTGTTGCCTCTTCCGCCCAGTGAAGTGCCCCACAAGATGCACACGATCGGTCGCAGAAACCAAGACGATTGGGTAACGTAAACTCAATTGCTGCTTTCAATGCCTTCTCGCAATTTTCCACGGCACTACTAACTGCCTTCGCTTGGAGTCCGACCATAATAATTTTCGACTTGAATTTGTTTCCTGAAGCGGGCAAGCTTTCTTAATCAGTTTCTTCGAAATTGCTTGACTGACGGCGTCAAGAGTATGATCTGAGTTGAATTAGTTGGACAAGTTCAAACTCAACTGAATAAAAATTAATCGCGGATAGCTTAGGAATTGTCTTCGTCGTAAAGTTTGTAACGTGGCTTTGAATATCTGTCTTGTTAATAGAATAAGCTGGATTTTTGACTCATGAATGTGAACCTTAATGCGACAACTTACTTCACGATAAGGGTGGTCAATTCAAATTAATTCAAGAAAAGTTCGAGAAATATCCTGGGCCAGTTGACGTAAAAACCAATTCGAGTTATTAATGAGTCCTTTAACCGTTGAAACCAAGCTGTGCTCTTGCCTTATGTCGAACAATCCTACAAGGGAGTTTGCGCTTTACGTTGAGAAATATGTTAATCATTTATCTTCACTATGTGCATAATGAACGACAAACCTTACCCCGCATCAACCTGACAATAAATTTATTGGTAAGACTTCTTTTGATGTAGACGACCATCATCAAGTGACTTCAACAGTTGAACAGTTGGAAAGGACAGGTCTCGCAGTGGCTTAATGCGAATAGTTGGTGTGACAAAAAGTTTACCATTTAAGATTAACTTTGATTATCCGGATGAGAATTGCGACGACTGATCGTCCTCCCTCCGCGAGAATTGGGAGTGACATTCGACCATTTCTGCTTCGTATTACGCTGTTCACGTTGAGTAACACCCATGAGCTCAATTAACGCTGCTTAACTTGAAAATTACTAAAATCGTATTTGACGGTCGCCGACGATAAGACCTGTCAATTAGAAGTCATTGACAATTCACCGAACCTTGCCTCGAAGTCTTTGCTGCTTGAATTGCCGCCTTTGCTACGTGTGGGAGGAAACTCATCGCGGTGAGTTGAGGTTGAATTGTGGATGAGAACCACATAATAATAAGTACTGTTCAACGTCGGTAGTCTCGGCTCGCCCTCACGCATAAATGACGGCTTAATCAAACTTCCGTAAAGCCTCCGACCCTCCGAATTCAATTTTTTGCAGGCCTTCAACTCAAGGAAAGCATCAGGTCAGAAGAAGTTAGGCATTCATAGAATGAGACAATATTGTCCGGCCCCCTTGCAGAACACTTCATCTTTGAACGACAAACTCAAGGATAAACTTTATGGTAATCGTTAGCTTTATATCATCAGTCACTCGTTCCGTTAACATGACACTCTCACTTCGTCGTCTCGAAACATCAAAGCAACTTGGAACGACGAAGAAAGGTCAACGGGTTCAAGGATCCGGACACAGTTTGGCCTTAAGTCAAATTGTTCATTTGGTCATCAGATTTCCTGCAAGGTATTGATGAAAGGAAATCTTAGTCGGACAAAGTAAACACAAACAGCTGTTTTCGAAGGTCTTCAAAACGGATTCAATATTTACATGAATTGAAGTATAAGGTCTGCACTTGTCTGTACGTGACGCGAGTAAGAGTGCGAGTGCATTTCCCATCAGGTGACGTCTGAAAGATCGATCGGGTACAACTTTCCACTTCGTCGTCCAGCGTCGAGAAAGATATAATTCCCGATAAGTCTTTGAGTCGACGGGCGGCATCCTTGAGCATCGCTTTCCTGGGCCCGCCCCTCGCCTTCTTTGCTGGTGGAGGGGGTTCTTCGACTGACTCCTCCGACGAACTCTCCTCGCTCTCGCTTACTGATTCCTTCTCTAACTGAACCGCTTTGCGTTTGCCCTTATCGCGAGAACCGGCAGGTGTTGGCGAGGAGAAGTCATCTTTGTGCTCTGAATCCTTCTGGAGTACCTCGGGTGTCTTTTTCGAAGATGGCGAAAATTTGATCCTTAAATGACAGTTTAAATGGTTAAGTTAAAGTGAATGCCGAAACTAATTATGACAAATGTTACTGACACCTTCCGACTCTCTGCCAATCCTACGGGCAAAACCGACCCACTCGGTTTTGGTTTCCCAATTTGATGGCCGCTGGTGACACTAACATCGGTGACCTGGTAATCACGATTTGTCAGCTGTGAACGTCAATTTTAAACTCTTCCACACACCTGAACAATGGCCATATGGGATTCTATCTTGAAACCTACGAGGCTCCCGCAAATCTCGACCTCGCGTCCGACCACATACAAAACAAGAGTTTTGATTAGGTTTTTGGTACTTGGTATGACATATTTGACTGAAACGATTTGTGACAACGATCCTATAAGAATAAGAACACGCGCGAGTGAGTTAAAAGTCATAAGAACGAAGAACGACGGAATCACCTTCGATGACCAGTCACTGTGCAAGACTGTTACTTTAAGTCTTCATGGATGCTCCGGATTTGACATCGCGACTTCATTCCTTTGGGTCACCATGCCCAAACCTATCACAGTCGCCTTATTTGTCAAGTCGACTGGAGGGTTTGTGGTCGGACATACTCGAGTGACTGCTTGCTGGTTGTATGTGAACATAGGGCGAGACCGGTCGTTGGGAGCAATGAGCTTGCCCAAAAGGTAATAGATTGTACTCGGTTCCAACACATTGCTCAAGGAAGTGTTCGTGGTGAGCATGACTTCAAAGTCTTGAGGAAATGTTTTGTCGACACCCGAACATGAGAAAAAACTTTCTGTGTTCACATTACCGAATTGGTTTGCGCGTACGGTTTCAGGTATGGACTGTCGAAGAATATATATAAGCTATCATTGAGAAGGAAAAGTAAGTAAACGTTACTAACGTGATTAAGAGGTTCAAACAGGCTGGTAAGGTGGACGGGATGATTGGGGGCACAGACGGCCATTTCTTTGATGAGAATGTTGAGGTGTTTGGTCAGGGGGAAAACGGTGATGTTTGGAGGGAAACATGAGACTTTTTGTTTTGTTAGATCTGGTAAGGTTGAGTGGTTAACAAATAGCAAGCTGGAAGTTGGTCAACCTTTGGCGGTGAGTTGAGCTGAACGGAGGTTGTGGGACAGCGTAACATGACGGGTCTGCAATCGCCCTGCCAAGGCAGTATCGAGTGGGAGACGTTGTGGTTGGCGAATGAGACCATAGGACTTGACCAGGTAGAACATTGTGAGGGTCGATGCGTCGCGAACTTGGCTAGACCGCCTGGTTGGAAACGAATAGGGTTCATTTTGTCCTGGATTGCGGGTGTATCTGTTCAAATGTTTTCGGAATCGCCTGGTTGGAAATGATAATGGTTTTTTCTAGATTAACGGGGTTGAAACGCAGGCGTGATGGTCCATGCGTGAGTATGACAACGCCCAGGCCCCTTTCGGTAAACGCGGGTTGGACTCACCATGTTGGAGATGATCGTCCGATGGGGTTAGTCGGTTTTAGGTTGCCATCGATTGTCATGAAATTAGTCCGTTGGCCTGGTAACGCCTGATGGTTAAATCGAAAGTTGAGAATCACTGTCAGTGGTGGTAAAGAAATTCGCTCCCGCAGTATCCTGTCGAAGGTTAAGTTTTGGTATTGTAGAGGTCGTGAGCATCGAACGAAGAATTAAGATCCTGCATTTGTGATAAGCTTACCTGAAGTCGTCGAAAGTGGCGCAGTGGGGTCAACGTTCCAGTTCTTATGAGGTGTTTCGAGGGTTGTGTGGTGATCAGATTGCCGATTCGTCGTCAGGGTTTGCTGTCACAGGTTTGGGTTGACGGATTGCTGTTGATGAGCGGAGTAGGCAGGTCAGGGGGGTATAAATAGAGGTGAGTTGACGTGCGGGATCTGTAGGAAACCCCCCGTTGCGCTTGCAGGGGTTGGTACCCTCTTAACCCCGACTTTTGCTTCTCACATTTGTGCCAGGCTGAGCGGGTAAACTCCGGCCCCTATTCACCTCAGGCATGTATGAGGCTGGGGGGTTAGTAAATGATCATGTTTTTTGTGAGGGCTTTGATTTTTGTTCTGATTCACATTAGTTTTTGTTCTCCTGAGCTATGTTATTATTATAAAGTTTTTGTTTCAAGGGAAAACTTTGAATTTGTTTTTGGTGATTCTTTGGTTTTAATAAACTTGGATGTTAGTTGAACTGTTAGCTGAATAGTAGTTGATTTTAGTGCACATGTTATCTCATGCCAGCCTGACTTGCAGCAGAGATTTGATACACTAAATTTTAGGTGAAAGCCAGCTATAACTACGTAGGGAAAATTTTGTTAGTGGGGAAAAAAAATACGCTACATAGATGAGAAGTCAGTTAGCAAAAAAAATCCTACTTGTTAGCATAGCATGTGATCAATCAGGACCCAGGAAACCCCCTATAGAGGTGGGTAACCAAAAATCCAAGATTTTGACACAATTCATACATGGGGAGCACCGGGAAAGGGAGTGTTTTGGCTGATTCATGTTGCACGTAAACTGAGAGCCAGTTGATCAGTACATGGAAGGATGATTTCATTTCATGAAAAGAAAACATAAAGAAAAGAATAAAAGAAAAGAAAAGAGAAAAGATAAAGGAAACTGAGAAACATACCTGAGAGCCAGTTGATCAGTACGTGGAAGGATGAAGAAAGTTGAGTTCCACGTCTGAGCTCTCAGGTATGGTACAACAAGTGTGACAGGTGAGTGACAAATGATAAACATGTGTGAAGCACAAAAGAATCCAAGTCTAATAAACAGAGTGTTTCACAAAATCACAATCCGAGGTTTCCCTAGGCCCAATTTTTTTGCTGCAGTTCTGGCTGGTGTTCTCAGTCACCAGCAAGAACCACAGTTTGCCCCGGCCAGTCTACTAAGACACTGGCAAAGGGCTATGGGTTTCACCCCGGAGGTCCTGAGGGTCGGAAGCTTGGTTGAGGTGGAAGACACCATGCCTCTATATATAAGTGTTCACCCCAGAAGTCGCACTCAACCTTGCCTGTACATGGGTAACTTCCGAGGCTTGACCCTGACCGATGAGGAAACCTCATCGGTTTGGGTCCAGCTACCCTGACTGACGAGGAAGCCCCATTGGTCAAGGTACATAAGCCTTTACCCTGACCAATGAGCAAGCCTCATTGGTCAGGGTAAGGCTATATCCAGACCTCTGAGGCTTCCTCATCAGTCAGGGTAGCTGGACCCAAACCAATGAGGAACCTTGGTTAGGCTCAGCCATTACCCCAACCAACAAGGAAGCCTCATTGGTCAGGGTAAGGCTATAATACCCAGACCACTGTGGCTTCCTCATCGGTCAGGGTAGCTGGACCCAAACCAATGAGGAAACTTGGTCAGGCTCAGGCTTTACCCCGACCAATGAGGAAGGCTCATCGGCCATGATAATGCCTTACCCTGACCAATGAGGTGTCCTCATTGGGTCGGGTACAGCCTTACTCTGACCAATGAGGAAGCCTCATCAGTCCAAGTAGGGCATCACCCTAGCTGTGAGGAAGCCTCATTGGTCCAAGTAAGGCATCACCCTAGCTGATGAAGAAGCCTAATTGGTCAGGGTGATGCCTTACCTGATCAATGAGGCTTTCTCATTGGTCTGGTAAGGCTTGGACCCGAACTGATGAGGAAGCCTCATCGGTTTGGGTAAGGCATCACCCTAGCCCATAAAGAAGCCTCATTGGTCAAGGTGATGCCTTGCCCTGACCAACAGCTGGGTACAGTACCCGTCCATCAAGGAGGGAACATCCTTGAAAGCTGGGTACAGCCCGGCAATCAAGGATCTTTGCTCCTTGAATATGGCTGGGTAATATATCCAGCCCTCGAGGAGGTTTCTTCCTCAATCGTTGGGGCCAGTACCCGGCTGGTGAGGAGGATTTATCCTTGACGGCTGGGTACATTGCCCGGCCATCATAGAGGAAACCGCCTGATCGCTGGGTACGCTACCCAGCCATCAAGGAGCAAGCTTTATTGATGGTTGGGTACTCTACCCAGCCTCCAAGGAGGAAACCACCTTAGTGGCTGCATATTGTACGCGGCCATCAAGGATTTTTTCCTTCTCAATGACTGGGAAATCTACCAAGGTGTTGAGGAGGCTTCTTCCTCAACGGTTTGGTTAAGTACCCGGCCATCAAGAAGGATTCCCCCTTGATGGCTGGATACATGACACGGCCACCAAGGAGGAAAACTCCTGACAGCTGGGTACGCTACCCAGCCATCAAGGAGCAAATTTCTTGATGGTTGGGTATTCTACACAGTTCCCAAGGAGAAAACCTCCTCAATGGCAGGTTTGTACCCTGCCACAAAGGAGAAAACCCCCTTGATGGCTGAGTAATCTACCAAGGTGTTGAAGAAGTTTCTTCCTCAATGGTTGGGTACAGTACCAGGCCATCAAGGAGGATTCCCCTTTGATGGCTGGGTACATTACTCACACATTGACAACACTTCCTCCTGAATATCTGGCCACTTACCCAGCCATCAAGGAGGAAACCTGCCCAGCCATCAAGAATGAAATGTCCTTGATTAAAAAATAGAAAAAGATAAAAACATTGATTGACATTTTTCCAGATGGCCAAAGAATTTCATGAAGAATTGGTTGGATAAGAGATAGAAGGAATTGAACATGATAACGAAACAGATCTATTATAAGAAAAAGAGAAAAACATTGATTAATATCTTTCTCAAACTGGACAGATTGTCCAAAGATTCAAGAGGAAACATCCGGAAAGCCACAGCTTACAATTTATAAAAAGCTGGCAGATGTTCTGCTTGATTTTTTGAAAACATGGTTTGAATACAGGATTCATCAACCTGGGCTGTAAACATAGTTTTGTTCTTTTTGACCCTGGTCAGATGAGCCTTGTCCTATTCAATTCCTCAGGTCAAGTGACCCTGAAAACACCACATAAAAGGAGGGAGAAAACCTTATGGTGCCACAGTGAGACATCTCTAAAGGAATTAGATTCAGAATTCTGGGGATGAATCTAGCCATCATCCTTGTAAGGATGGATTTGAATGAGGTTAATTCACAATGTTAACTCCAATTAAAATGGAGAACATCTTTAGGTAAAGCTGAAATAGGGGATAAATCTTGAACATTAAGAATGTGGCTGCGCAGCCACCCTGGCCTCTAGTAAAAATAAAAACATAAATGAATAATCCAACAATTCATAAATTTTTGTGTGAATGCTTGAGGCAACCCCCCTGGGAGCCCAAATACCCTGGTGAAAAGCGGGGTTGAGCAGCTTTACACTGAATTTCAGTGGATATTCATACATTTATGCCATGTTTGGTGAGTAACCTTTTAGATTTCAAATCTCATTCATACAAATTTCCTGACTAACATTATGCAAAAAATTCATAAATTATAGGTTACCTACCTCTTTCGGGGGTTTCCTGGGTTCTGATCAATCACAACTAATGCTACAATAATTCTGAGGAAAAATCTCCTGCTACACTACTTGTTAGTTTAGCGGGATGGCATTTCTGATGAGACAGAGACAGTTAAACTCGTAATTTTGATTGGTAATATTCAATAATGATCATTTCCCCGAGGGCTCCAAGAAGCAGACACTAGTCTACCATGCAGCACAGAGTCGCAGCCGAGTAGACATGTGGCCTAGGCCACACACACACACACACCCCCCTCGGCAAGGCTCAAGAAACCTGCCTCAGATTGAGATGCTATCTACATACAATAGTTTGAAAAACTTAAAAGGAATAAAGCTTCACAGAAATGGAAGAGAAAAAATGAAGGAGAAAAGAATTGAAGAAACTGAAGTGCATGATTTTAATATTCAAACTGTTCCTCCTCTTGATATGCTTCAGTTGTTCACTCAGAGGTGTTTTGAAGGGGAGGGGAATTTTTGAAGGATCTGATTCTTCAGGGGCTTCCTTGTTCTGTTGGAGAGCTTCTAAACGAGTCTTGCGTTGTCGCTCGGCATTTTCAGCTCAGAAAAGGGCTTCAGGATCTGTGATTGGTTCTTGTATTTCAGAATTCAAGTTCCTTCGTGTTGTCATTCAAAAGAACATGATGGTAGGAGTGATACAGATGTTTCTTTGGGATTGGTTTGAGAAAAAAAAAGGTAAGGGTTTACTCCCTTCACTAGATCTTATGGAATGGAACCTTTGGAGTTTGGGGCGCTGAGGGAGACGATTCTAGAACCAATTTAAGGATGTATTTCTAGCTCAGCCAAGTGTAAAGGAAGTTGAGTCTCTCTGTTAGTTTTGTACAGCCAATGAAAGGAAAAGGGAATGAAAGAAAATGGAAAAGAGAGAGGAATAATGAAATTGTGAGGATGATGATAATGAATTAAGGAAATGGCTCACCTAGCTCATCAGAGTGTAAAGGAAGTTGATTCTCTGCTGAACTAGGAGGGTGCGGGTTGGATGAGTCTAAATAGTCAAGTTGGTTTGATTATGTAATTCATTGTGCAACCTCGTGTGAGGGGGCTTCACACTTATTTTGTTCACCAAATGAAGGATTAAAAATCAATTACTTTATAAACACATAATTTTTTTTGTTAAATTTCAAGAATAACCAGTGACAAATTCATAGTTTTTCAATCTTGATGATAAGTTTAAGTGTTGAGTGAAAAAATCAAATTTACAAACAAAATTGAAGGAGTTATGGATAAAGTATCTGCCCACCATTGAAACAATGAACAAGGCCGCACTTGTTTTCTCAAGTCTGTGGGATTGAGAAAAGCGCGGCCACCGGGATGCCTGGAGTTGATGGCAGGAAGGATTTGAGGTGCATGACTGTAGTGTCTCTGATGGGTACAGCCATTGACCTTTACTTTTGATCATGGCTTGATTTCACATCAAGTGTTGAGAAAATCGTTGATCGGCTCTGTATTGGATTGCAAATCATCAATTGACTTTCCATTGGACCACAAATTATTGGTTGGCTCTCCATTGGACTGCCACTGATCAGCCACAGGTTATAGGTTGGGTACAAGAACAGATTGAACACCAAACAACTCTTCATCTGTGGGGAAGACATTGACATGTAACTCCAAGTTGGTTTCACTCTGATACTGGCCATCAAGATTTTCATCAGTGCTATCTTGCTCTACATCCAACTGTTCTTGAATATTGGTATGATTGACAGCAATGTGTAGAGATTTGTTATTGGGAAGCACATGATGTGTGGTTTCATTTCGATTATTCACTAGCACTTGATTACAATGCTAATTATTGTCTCAAGGCAAGTGACAAGCATTGCTGCCGCCACAATTTCAAAAAAGGGGGCTGGCGACAACGGTGTAACCGATACGATACATGTATTTTTCATGTATATGCTTTCAGATACGATACACATCTTCCCAAGATTGTGTATCTTCACTCCCAATACAATACAATACATGGTGTATTGGCGCAAATACACACGGTATTGTATCGAAATACATGTATTTCAGACGTATCTGTTATCAGATACAATACACAGTTTTGGAAAACTGTGTATTGGAGATACAGATACAGATACAATACATGTATTGTATCAGTTACACCGTTGCCAGAGAACATGAGATGTACAGACTGAGCAAGCTTCAGGAAGGTTGATTCCATTGGATTTTGTTGGTGGGATGGAAGGTGGTTGATGTTGTACTTTGGATTGGTGTGGGCGACTGTGAACTTTTAGTCCTTCACAATTTTGCCTTTTCCAGGCATGAGAGTGGTTTGTCCTGAAATCCCTTGACATCTGATTCAGGGCAGCATGGAAATTGATTGGTTGATGGGTGCTGAAGGGTAAGAAAAAAGGATTGAGACCACCAAAAGCTTGATAGTGGGTTGGGGGGACCACACCATGTTATAGCCAAGGACATGGTGCAGATCGGAAATAAAAAGGCTGATGCAACCAAAAGCGGCATAGGAGTTGGGATCCGTGTTTCAAGACTGGAATAAAAGTTATAGAAATAAAATCCAAGAGGTATTTGAATGTGTTGAAAAGAAAAAAAATGGTCTGGGATAATTTGTCAGATTGATTAAGGTAGATTTTTTGCAAAACTGGGATTTGTTTGTCGGTGGAATAGTTTGTCTTCAGTGAATAAGGCTAGGATGATTTAGCAAAACACCTTTAAGGGCTCATAACCTGATGAGACAGAGACAGTTAAACTCATAATGTTGATTGGTAATATTCAATATTGATAATGTCCTGGAGGGCGCCACAAGGTAGACACTAGTCTACCACACAGCCAAGTAGACATGTGGCCTAGGCCACACCAATTTCAACTAACACTAACCAAATCCTGGGGACAAAAATCACTGCAAGGCTAACCATTATTGGCCACATAGTGTAGTGTAGTGTTGCAACCCACCATTGATTGAGCTTAACATAGCCTCTCGTGAGAGCCCCCAGAGGATCTCTGTCTCACAGAGAGGCTTATGTGAAAAAGCCAGAAATTTGCCTGAGTCCCCTGGGCGCTGGAGCCTGTATTGGCTCCATTTTCCCCTTTTTAAGGCATTACAAATAGGAAAGGCCATCCCCCCGCCTGCCCACCTGGGGCCCAAAAGAGTCAGGTACTGTGCTCATTTCTATCAAATTTTTGTGAGATGTGTTCCTCCAACTTCCTTGCCCTGGTGTCCAAAAATTGCCTTTCATGCTCAAAGATTTCATCTGGATGGCAATTATGCATTACTAAAACAGCTGTACACATGAGATATGTGGAATAGTATGTATGTGATGTTGCAAACATATTCTAGCATATTCCAATCTACAGAAAATATTATACTCTTAGTTTCTCTCCATACAAAAATACAGAAAGTCACATTTTTGAGATCGGCCAACATGGTCTTTTTGATCCTCCAATTGGAGGGGATAGGGTTACACCTACTAGCTGAGACAGTAGCCAATTTGAAGCAGAGATGTAGGCCATTCCAATGGTTAAAAGGGTGTTGCCCTTTTCCAAGGAGATCACAATGAAAAATGACCCTAAAGCAAAAAGTGGGCATTGTGCCCCTTTTCATGTGTAGGGACTCAAGCCAAAAAAAAAGTTTTACATGCAAGTCCCTTCCTGTGCAGCAGGGAAGGGACTTGTTAAGTTTGACCATTGATAGGGGGGCTGTAGATCAAAGGGAATTCATCCATTATTATTATAAAAAAAGGAGAAATCAACATAAATTTCAAAAAAACAAAACAAACAAAGAGAGCTAACTTAATAAAGTCGTTTCTTGGGAGGGTCCTGCAGGGACCCTCTGAAGGAGGGACTTAGGCCTTATGTCTGATTTATGGCTCTAGAGAATCAGCTTTTTAATAGGCAAAATTTTTAAAAGGCTGATTACTTTTTACTCCAACCAATATTGGATGTTCTGTCTTGACAGAAATGAGCGCAGGCTCCTGTTTGATAGCACTGCCAATTCAGATGTACCTTTCCCATCCATCACCCAAGACTTCTGGGGACTTGAAATTGCTTCTGACCGCCCACCAAAGGGTGCAATACAGAGCTGGAAGTTCTGATACAGCTCACTGTCAGACTGTTTTACAGACATTCCATTGAATTCCACAAATTACAGTTGCGGTAGTCATCCGTCAGTAGCGACCCATGGGCAAAAGTTGACATTTGGACACGGACCGGATGCCACACTTCAAAATAGGTCACAACCCCAAGGAAACCACATTTTTGGTGTCCTTGGGGCTTGTATGAGCCTAACAAAGCCTCTCTGCTTGCAGAGAGGCTTACAAGTAAAACACAAATCTTGGTGTGGATCCTGACAAGGATAGCACCTCAAATTGATTTTTTTACTCAGGTCCGTTTTCTTAACCAACAAGCAGCTGTCGTGCTACGGCAACTTGATGGTTGTGTAGGCCTTGATCTCCCGGTCATTTTGGCCTCCTCACTTTTTTTCCCTTTGCCTCAAGCGTGTCAGCCCTCATCCTAGTGAATACTGCCCAACATTGAGGTAAGTATGCAGGCCGAAATCTGTACAGTATTGATTTCAGGCATCTTCTAGCTAATAATCTGGGGAGGACCGGCTTATTGATCCAGCTCTATGCTGAGCAAGATCAACAGCTGGTAGAGTGGAAGGGGAGATCAACAGCTTCCATTTGGTCCAAGGGCGGGCCATTTGACCCCCCAGAAGGTGGGTAGGCAGGCGGCCAAAGATTTGTACCACCAAAAAGTGTAATTGTGCCCCTCAGGATCCATGCGGAATTTCATGTATTACGCGCAAGTCCCTCCCTGTGGTCGGCACAAGGCGATGTGAGGTCACTCATACGCTAGCACAAGCCGCGCACAGCAGGGAGATCGGACTTGTGTTAAGTTCGGGGCTTGTAGTTCCTGGATCTAATTCGGCTTGTTGATTGCTCAAGCCAAAAAAAAGTTTCATTTTTTTTAGTCGGCACCATTGGGACCCTGTCTTAAAACCATATTCTTTATGGCTTTGTAAGACAGCTATGGACTTAGAAAACAAATTAAAGCATATGTATAGAAAGAAATTTGTTCCAAACAATGGTGTTTGTGTATTTATGTGTGAGCAGTTAGAGAAAAGTTGAGAACGATCAACGGGGGCATATAGCAATGAGGGAGAAAAAGAAAACAATTGATGGGGGCATATAACAATGAAAAAAAGGAATCAAGCACGAAAAGTGATGAGAAACCGAGTGGATCAATGAGAGTCATGAGGTGAGAATATCAATACTCATGGCTGCCTTTCGAGGAATGCATCGGTGGGATTTATACTTCTTCATGACGATTGAGGACTGTGGTCCATTGTATCCTTGCTGGTAACCTGAGATTTGCCGATCGATGCGACAAAAATAATTTCTGATTGTCTTTGTAGGACATGACTGTCGGACCCTTTCAAATAGCTCCTTGTGATCCTTGAAGCTGCTGTATTCGTAACTCTGTTTTCGATAAGCTGTAAAAAAACCAAAAAGATTAATGAAAGGAACACAATCGTTCTGGTGACAATACTTACATTGTTTGATGTACGACCAAAACAACTCGATTGGATTCAACTCGCAATGAAATTTTGGTAAAAAAAGGCACACATGCCCTGAATCTTCAATTATTTGTTGCAATAATGGTCGCTTGCTCATGAAGTCGGACTGAAGAGACAATATTTTTGACCAACAACAGCTCCTGCTCTCGGGCAATTCTGAGACTACATTGAAAGGTTGGTTTGTAGTACTAGCAGCCATCTCTTCCTCCACACATTGATTTTGTGATAAGAAGTACCTGGTTTCTTTGGCTTGTGGAATAAGTCTTACTGATCTCGCGATTGCATCTTTCTTAGTGTTTGAGGTCTGACAATTATGACATTGTAATCACAGTTTTGGTTGACCGGAATCTTTTGCTTGTTGAGTATGATGCTGCCAGAGCCCGCGTTCCTCCAAGATGGCCTGGACACCCTTGGGTTTTCCTGCAAGATCAGGGTTCAGATGTGACGTGTCGTAGCAGAATGATTGATGTTGTCCACGGAGAGGTAATGGTATGCACGGATCGTCAAACGGTATAACTGAATCTCGGAGCCTTGATTGCTTGCCACCGGGACTCAAGTTCATGTTCTGAACCCTCAATGCCAAAGGTGAATACGCACCATGAGCTGATGAAAAATCAAATATGAAAACACCCTGTGAATTGGGGTGAAGAGCCTCGAATATTGGGATTGCTTTTTGTGATATCTGAGCGCAAAGCTGTTCCATGTCCCACCATGGATCTCCGTTCAAGCCAGGGTATATCACAGTGGCTGCGTCAGCAAACACTGGATGCTTCTGTGTTCCATCTTGAGCTTCCTTGAACTGGTCTTTGGTAAGCTTGAGACGACCAGTTGTCTCAAGAATAAAGCTGAGATGTGTATTAATCGGCCAACATTTTTTGATCAGATCTCGCTAGTTCCAGGGAGTAGCCATGCTACTTTTGATTTCTCTTTTGCATGAATGGTTGATTTGCCATGAAAAATGAAGATTGTTTCTTTATTTTCACCCAGAACTTCGGGGTCGACTGCAATTGATGTTTCAAAATCTTCATTATCGTACATTCGAGAGCGTTTGCGAAGAGCGAGATAATCTTCAATGTACTTTTGTCTAGATTCAACCACATCAGGCCTTTCATGCCCATCGAAATAAAGCGACTTGCGATATTTGGTCGGAGAAAAGCCTATTTTGTACATCCAGCGAGTGGCGGTTTTCCGATTGATTTGATTGTTGATTCCAAAGCTGGGTAGGATTGTCTCACAGGCATACTTTCTGAATGAAGCTGGATTGATCTTTTTACAGAACATCAAGAAGAAGAGAAACAATCAAAATCAAGAGAAATGGAAATGGCAGTCCCAAATGTATAAAAGATACACACTTCACCTGGAGTTTGAGATGCAGCCCACTTGATCAGAGCTCGACGAAGGTCCAGGTTGTCGAGATGGGATTGATGGTTGGTTCGATTGGATGGCTTGAAATCAATTATCGCTTTGTTGTCTACGATGTACTTTGCCTGCCGACAT
Organism: Puccinia horiana; assembly: GCA_001624995.1. NCBI lineage: Eukaryota > Fungi > Basidiomycota > Pucciniomycetes > Pucciniales > Pucciniaceae > Puccinia > Puccinia horiana. The sequence goes on along the minus strand of LWDY01000026.1, from coordinate 497,617 downwards.
ATTTTTCGGGCCAAGTGGATGCCACTCCTTGGCTGCTGAGGAGCTCCATCTGTGCATGCAAGCCGGCGAATGGCAGATTGAGCAGCGTCACTGGGTGATTCGATGTGTTTGATGGTGAAATCATGTCGGAGCTGATTGGATTTGTTCAAGTTGGCAATGGTTGCGGTGTCGTACTTGAATTTTTGATCTTTCTTCAGCTTTTGCTTGTAATCGGCCATCACAAAATTGATTGCATGGTTGAGTTTCTCCCATCGACCTTTTGCCTTTTCTTTAATTCGAGTGTCTAAGGTATTGGACTTTGGAGCCGAGAGGTACAAGTTCGAATAATGGGAGAGACGCAGTGCAATCGATGAATGGCTGTTTGTTGTTATTAAAGGTGGGTTGTCGATAGAGTGACTAGGAAGTGCTGGATGTTTTTCACTATCGGTAGTGGTTTCTTCAGGTTTCTTCTCTTTGATCAGATAATTGTCCATAATCGAGTTATTTTTCCCAAGAGCTTGGATCTTTTTGTTGGTGCGGTAATGTTTGGTCTGCTTCGGAATCACTGCTGGAACTAATTTTTTGGTTGTTGAGTCAGGGTTTTCGGTAGGCTTTCTATAGCCAATCTTTCCAGAGTCGTGTTTTCGTGCAGAAGCTGAAGGTGATTCCTTAGAGTCGACCATAGTAAAAATTGGCCAAAGTGATTCGAAGGGGATGTTTTCATCGTCTGATCCAGAAAGCTCGTCTTCATCTGAGGTGTTTTATTCTAAAGAGGCCTGTATAAACTGGACCACATCGTTGGGATTATTTCTTTCTTCAATCTCGTGTTCTTGAAAGTCCATGATTTCGATATCTGAATCAACAATTTCTTGAACACCCAAGATTTGGATTGCATTGCTGTCGTCCGTTTCTTCTTCATCCAAGTCAATGATGATCTTCTTGGCCTGGCTTTGCAAATGGCACGGCTGTGGGTCTGTTTGTTTTGATGATTTTGATGGACCAGGCAAGGGTTTTTCTTGTTCTTCACGACATCTCTTTCGCTGAGCTCGTGATGCTTTACCTAACACCATACTGAGTAAATATTGTATGTAGCTAGTTTTTCACCAATTGATAGCACCCTACACTCAATTCAGGAGATTTTCTCTCAATGACAGACATCCAGCCAACCCCCACTCACCGTGGCCCCTGAGTTTTTTAAAAAAATTGCGGGCCTTACATTTGGGACTTGCAATTTTTTGATACTGACAGATGACTACCGCAACTGTACTGAAAAGAAGATCCCGGCCAAACGAAAGGCAATGTTTATGATTTCTTGATGGCATCAGGAAAATGAGAATGTTGTGCATCTTTTTGTCCCACTCATGTGTGAGGGCAGGAGCCATAATGAACAGTTAGGAGGGTGATGAACAAAAAAGATGGAAAAAACGAAATTCTCTAGGGCAAACATGCGGACATTGGGCATAAGTCCCTCCTTCGGAGGGTCCCTACGGGACCGTCCGAAGAAGGGACTTGATGAAGTTAGCAAAGAGAGAGGAAAGGAAAAACGGTCAACAACTAGTAAAGAAACTTGGGGTAAAGTAGTATAGTTCTACGTTTCTAGAGCGTGTAAATGTATGTGTTGGTTGATTACAAAAAAAAAGCAATCAACGAGAATCATGATATTTCTGATTCCACCAGAATGTTCTATACGAGAGTTCCTCACAGATTCGGTGAGTATGAGCGGCAGTAGAAGATCATTGTAGCAATGGATCGCGATCTAGAAGAGGACAGCAAGACAACCATCAGTTACCACCTATACAGAAAAAAAAGAGAGAGGGAGAGAGAGACGAACAATGTTTCTGGTTGTTGCCACTAGTACATCCGACTCTGGTTTGGAAAAGTTGGCGTTTGTGGACGTCTTTGAAGGTGCGAATATGGTTGCCAGCCGTTTTAGCTTCGCCGGGGTTACGGGCCTTGATGACCAAGTCCTGGGGGACAATTTTGGAAGCTCTAGAGTTGAAGTTAATGCCACCGCCACGGCTAGGAATGAGGGAAGCTTTGGCGAGCGAAGCGAGTTTGGAGGCCGGCCTTGCAGCGAGTGCTTTGGAAGCAAGGACAGACGAGGGTTCGGAGGAGTCGGTGAGCGGGGAGACGGTTGCCGCGGGAGAAGAGAGGACGGCCAGACGGGTGATCAGGTTGATGTTCCGGTTGCCCGCCTGGGTCGACTGTGAGCCAACCGCATATGGTAGTAGGTTCTGCTTGTAAATGTATCGCAGCGAGCGGTGGCCGAGACGGACTCCGTTGGGCAGGACTAGCTCGAAGGCCGAGTCTCCGAGACTAGCATGTCTGTCCTCCGGAAGCAACTGCTCCTCGTCCATCGTAACATCCGAACCCTCGCTCGTCACGTCTTCCCATTCATCTTCTTCAACCATGCTCGAGATCCGGTTAGCTTTGACTTTATTCTTGAGCGATTTCTGGGTCTTGTACGATGCTCGATAATCGAAAAACTCGGAATATTCAAGTCTTTGCTTTTCAGTATCCCAAGCCAACTTGCAGTGATTCTAGGAAAGTAATAAAAAAAAAATCAGAGTTAGAATACGATCGAGATAAGCAGATATGAGGGGGCGATGGAGAACGGACTTTATCACACATGTGTTTACGGACGCTTTCGAGACCTTTTCGGATCATCGAGGCATGGTCATGAGGGGCATGGTCGGCGACGATCTTACCGCCGAAGCCAGTACCGCAGTAGAGACAGACGTTCCAGACAGCAATGATCTCGGCCAGGTAGGCAAGCAGGCCAGGTCTATCGACGAGGTATTCTTGGTCGGGGAGGAAGAAGCCATGGGCATGGAGCATGTGTTTGAGGGCCTGGTCGGGGTCGGCGAAACTGAGCGAGTTGGAGCGGGGACAGAAGAGACATTCGTTGGGCTGGATGCGTGGTGCGTGTTGGATTCGTAACTCGATGAGATGTTCCAAGTCGGCCTTCTTTAGGGAAGAAGGGATTTCTTGTGGATGAGATGGGAGTGGTTGCTGTTGAGTAGTTTGATCGACTGAGGGGTTGTTAGGTTTGGTTGGTTTCTGGGGTTGGTTGATAGTGAGATGGTGTTTTTTGCTGATGAGATGGTTGTTGTGTGCGGCAGGGGTGTTGAAGGTTTTCCGACAGGGATGGCAGTGATAGTGATCGAGTGGGGTGGTTTGGTTTTGGTTTTGGTTTTGGTTTTGGTTGAATTTGAGAGTGAATGCGTTGAGGTCGAGTGGGGTGAGTCCAGCGACTGCTCGTTTTGAGTTGTATCTGTGTAAGTCGGTCGAGTAGTGAGTTCGTTGTGTGTGTGGAGTGGTGAAGGCGAGTGCGCAGGAGAGACAAGTGTACGGATGAGTTGGTTGAGTCATTCTTGGGTTATTGGGCGTGGCTGTCAGTGTTTGCAGTGGGTTTAAGTTGTTTTGGGTTGAATTGAATAAAAACTCAAATTGCATAACCACTTCCCAATCAAAGGCACGGCTACGATGACCGAAAGTGGTAAAACCCATCTTCACTCAACAAAAAACTTTCTGTTTGTCGCGAAACATAAATCTGTCACTCTGCGATGTACCCTCAAACGACCAATCTTATTGCACCCCTTATTTCCAAGCTTCAACAATTCCTGCAGCAAGGAGTTGTGATTCCAACTTTTGAATACCACAAAGGCCTCCCCATCAAGCCCGCTGTGAGATTGGAAGTTTACAACTTGCCCACAATCGGCAAGCCATGGTGTAATTGATTACACATCCCACAACACAAAGATTTTCTGTTTGTTTTTATATCTTCCTCAGGCTGAGAATATGTAGCTCGCTTGACTACAATTTCTGGCCTCGAAGCTCTCTTCAAGGCCATCAAATCAAATTCCAAAATTGGAAAGATCCAACTACCCTTTGAGCTAAACTGACCAAGTTACTCAAATCAACTGGAGTCCAACCATCAATTCTAAACAAACTATGTCAAGACTGGAATTGGCTTGACTTTGTGGTAGTCAAGCCCAGGCATTTCTTATCAGGAGCACTAGAGTGACATTGCCAAGGAATATGGGGCCTTGACTGGTGGCTGCCAACAAGTTCTCAGAAAACTTAATTTTTATCAAATCTTTTAAAACTTTGATCTTTTCAACAGTCCCAAAAATACCTATCCCCAAGATAGACCCCAATCTAAATATTCACATATTTTATCCTCCTCCCACTTTGACCAACCTTGATCTAGTATAATGACATTGAGCTTTGATCACTCCAGAAGGAACTCTTTACCATGCTGAGGTGATTGAGAACTCTTGCTACTTGGTTACAAATGTGAGATGCGAGATTCCTTTGGACAAGTTTGATTGATTGAAATGTCAGCTGGGAAGTTTGGGAGAGGGAGCAACAAGTGAGGTCAAACCTGAGTTGTAAGGAATGATAAGAGAACAGGATGAAGAAAAAAGATAAAACAGTCCCACACTCAAGTACAACTGAGAAAGCTAGTTACAGGATTTCACAGACATGTCAGAAAACATACAACCATTTTCCTTATTTCTCATTACAAACCATCCACTTTAGTCTTTTGGCTCTAAAAGAATTGTCTTGTGGTCATTCTGAATCATTTAACCAATTCTTTTTTTTTTAGTTTTTCAGAGTTCTCTCAAGATCATGTGTGAATAACACCTCAAAACATTAGGTTGTTTTCATCATGTGATGATGATTTATAGTATACTAATTTGTTTGTCAACACAGAGTTTTGAGATCTAGTACATGTAAGCAACATATTACATGCTGTCTTGTTTGAGAATGAACTCTGGATGAAGCTGTCAGATAGAACAAATCAAAAGAATTTGATTGCCACTTGGGTAGATCATTGGTTAAGGCTAGACACTGAGCTCTGTATTTATCTGTATCTCACATTTCTAAAATTTTTGCAGGATCTTCTGTTGGATGATTACAATCAAATGTACATCATACATTGGACACACAAAGAAGCACAAAAACTATCTTGAACTGACTGGAAAGTGATCTACATTACTGATGTGGATCAGTGATTTTCTGGGAAGACCAAATAAAATGTTGATTACCATATCCATAAGTTATGGGTATGAGAAATAGAAATATGTTGTGTGACATCTCTTGCAAAACCTGTCTTGTACCTAGACCAGCCCACTATTAGCTGTTGTATTTTCCTTTTTCTTTTTCTCATCTTGTTTCCTCCCTTCTATTCTTCTGCTCAGGTTTGACCATTGCTCCCTCCAAACTGACCAACCATTATCACTACTATCATCAAAGGTTCGACCATTACTCCCTCCACCCAGACTACTCCACACTGACCAACCATTATCACTACTATCATCAAAGACCTTAATCTTTCTTCTTAGCTTCTCACAATGGGTAACAAAGGCCTCAAGGAAAATAATTGGTGTTTTTTTCTGTGATCTGCAAGTGTACAGTTTTTCTTGCAGGACTTATAAGTAGTGCATGCAGTCCTGTGATCCCAGCATTCCTGGACAGCCTTGCTTTTGGGACCCCACTAGAATTTTCTTGAGGTCTTCCTTGTTGGGGCTCCATAGATGTCAATTATGGCCCAACAGAACTTCCTGAGGTTTTCCAGTGTTGTATTTTAACCTGTTATCCATCCAAAATTGTACTTAAAAATGAGTCAGTACTGGTACATGATGAAAAAATGCTCACTGATTTGAATATATTTTTCCAAATAGTATGTGCTGCATTTAATATAGGACAGTAATCTCATTACTGGTGTGGCTTTTTGTAGTGGAGAAAATCCCTACAACATCCCTTTTCTGAACAAAATATCCCCTGCCCTCTTGACCCATGGCATTGACAATTCATAAGGAAAGTGCATCTTTGCATCCAGAAATCGTGATAAAAAAAGTCTGCCTGGGTTATCATTAGATTTTCAGAATAACTATTGTTGTTAAGTTGAACTTGCTGGCCTTGGAGTTGTCAGATTTCCTTGCCAACCCATTTTCCGCTCTCAGTCTCTCCTCCAACTCCCACCTTCCATTTCCTTCCTCTCTCCTCTTTCCTTTCCCATATACCTTGCCCATCTTAGTTAGATGTAAAACTACTGTCATTTTTTGTCCAGCCTAGTTGCCCTTATTTATGTTGACCATTTCATGTCTTGTCCAACTTTGCTGCACCTTTTCATGTCCAACAATTTGCTCTATCTATGTCCATTCATATGCTTGTCCTGTTTATCTGCTCAACCACTTATCAGCCGTACTTCACTTGTAGTAGTCTAATTAACCATGCCCATAGGATCTGCATGTTATAGTAATGAAGCATCAAGTCTTAGAGAAAACTCTTTTTTGTGACTTTTACTCATGTCCAAATTACCTTGATCCAATCCAAGCCCCTCTCTGGATTGTTTTCTTATTCCTCTTCTCTTGAATCTCTTGAATCTGAGCTATTGCATCCAACAGGAGTGAGTTTCAATTGATTTCCTTGGGTCGAACTACAGCTTCTCCATGCTTGACCTTCTTTTTTGCTATTCTTGTTAGAAGCAGTTCAACTGTAGCTTGAAGACCTGCAATCAAGATTTCGTCCTCGTCTCCATGGACCGTATTGTTGAGCCATTCCACATGTTTGACAGATAGAATACAGTCACCTCCCTATTAACCCATGGCGAATCCAGTCCACGGATTTGGTGGGCGGGGAAAACAAAGCTTAACCCATAAGTCTCTCTAGCACCGTAACTCATACCCTTTTTGGGGAAAAAACTGGATGTTATGGGTTAAGAGGGACTCGTTCCCATGCCTTTTTGAGCTCTTTTTGTCAAACAGAAGCATCGAATTTTGCAAATTTGATTCTCTGCATTCTCAGGCAGCTGTTCTCTCACATCAGGTGTTTTCTTTGTTGAAAGAGTTGTTTTCACTCACTTTTGTAACTATTTATTTTGATCGCTGAGAATGTGTCTGCCCTTTTTTCCTTACACAATTTTCCAATTCACCTATACTTTTTAAATACCTTTTCACTTGACACAATGTAGCCTCACCAAATCCCCAAATATGTCTTTTGGAACAGTGATATCTTATCATTCTGTGTCTCAAACACTACAAATAATCCGGAAACCCTCACTTTCCAGCATTCTCTTGATGAAATCCCGCTTCATCTTCTAGAAGCAAATTTTGCTGCCATCAAAACAAAGGCCAACAAAAAAAAGTGTTGGTATTGACAACTAAGATGGAAACAGGTTGTGGTCTCGACACCCGTGTTCTCTCCTATTTTCATTTCTCAATTCATTCATTTTGAGTCAAAAAACACCAGAAGCTTGTGCATATATATTCTTGAAACCTTTCTATATAGTCATGTGAAAATGTAACCAGGTTACCAAGCTATCACTCTGCCGAAGAAAAAGCACCAATTTCTCTCTTAACTCATAAAAACTATGGGTTAAGAGATCTTTTACACCCATTAACCCATGACATTCATGGGTAAATAGGGATACATTATTAACCCATGATTTCATGGGTTAATAGAGACTTTCACTCTTCACCCATGATCCTTTTAACCCATAGTAAAACCGGTCCACCAAGGGGTATGGGTTAATAGGGAGGTGACTGTAGAAAGGTGTGGTGCTACATAACTGACAGGGAATGTGAAATGTGTGGTTGGTTTGAAGATCTGTGAAAGATGTGTGACATCTTGTAAGATTTCTTCCAATTGCTTGACTGCAGAATATTGTCAGTCAACAAAACAACCACAAACTCAGTCAAGAAGACAGCAAATTCAGTCAAGAAGACAACGAAGATGGTCGAAATCCGTCCCTGCGCAACCAACGGCTGTGGGAAACTGGCCAGCAAACTAGAATGTCCCAAATGCAAACAGTATCTACTTCCCCTTCTCCATCCCTAAATACTCACTTTAATCATACTTTCTCTCCAACAGAGACCCCATCCTACCTTCGCGTTTCTTCTGCTCTCAGGAATGCTTCAAGCGTGCCTGGCCCGAACACAAGATATCCTACCACTCAAACATACCTCCGCCCATCGTCCCATCTGGTTATAGTGCTCCAGCTGAAAGTAAGTGCACCAGCATCTGTAGTACAGTCCACACAATTTCGATCAACTGAACTGACTGCTATGTTTTCCCCGGTCCTTTACAGCTTACGACCCGTTTGATAAACATAATCTATCTTCATATCCACTCAGAAATCCTTCCAAGGCAACCACTCGAGGAACCCAACAACACTTCAAATATACCGGTCCGTTGAGAGCCTGTTATCCGATAGAAGGTCTACCCAAGAGGACTGTGCCAGATTCAATCCTCCTACGTCAGTATCTCCTTCACCCATACACGCACAGATCTGCTCATTTAACTCACTAGAATTTTCCGCTGCCATTATAGCCGATTATGCAAAGGACGGTGAGTGGTCCTTGACTGGACTTAAAAATGTCTTCTCGGTGGTCTCTTACGGCCTTCAAGAAGTAGGCCCCCTAGATCAACCAGTTTATTCACGTCCCTATCTCCAAAAACCCTGCTTGCTGGGATTTCGATCATCTCCATATCACAGTTCAAAACGGTATTTCACCTTCTGAACAGGCAATCTCTGGTCAGCGACTCGGGAAACCTTTGAAGCCTCATGAAATTGCTGGGATGAGAAAAGTCTGCAAGGTCAGCAGTATAGTCTTACACCCCCCTTTCTTCTGTCTGTCTCATTGATCGTTTTCTCACAGCTTGCGCGAGAAGTATTGGACCTGGCAGCGGCTCATGTCAGACCTGGAATTACCTCCTTAGAGCTAGACAAGATCGTCCATGATGCATGCATTGAACGCAATTCATACCCTTCACCGCTTGGTTGTCAGTTCTACCACCAGCTCGATCAACGGTTTAAACTCATTGGTTGATTCAATTTCACTTTTCTTCAGATTTTCTCTTTCCTCGCAGTGTTTGTATCAGTGTCAATGAAGTGATTTGTCATGGTATGTCAGTCGGAGAAAAAGCCTTCGATTTCTAGCATTCAAATCTCCCTACTCAATCTGTGTTATCAATCCAGGCATACCAGACGCACGACCACTCCAAGAAGGGGACATAGTCAATCTGGATGTCACCCTATTTCACGAAGGGTAAGACGATCCTGAGCTCCAATCCTACTGGGAGACAAACGCTGATCCCTTAGGACCAAAAGATTTCATGGCGATTTGAACGCGACTTATCCGGTCGGAAAGATCAGCGAACAGTCTGAACATTTGATCAAGTGCACCCGGAGATGTCTCGATCGGGCGATCTCGATCTGTCGGCCAGGTACCCTGTTCAGAGAGATCGGTAACATTATCGAGCCTATGGCTAAACAAGCAGGCCTCAACGTCAACAAGAGATACTGTGGTCATGGGATCAGCCAGTTAATCTTTTGTTTCTCTACTTCAGACCTTTCCTGGTGACTTGGATCCCTTCCTGACTCTTTCTCTCTCTATTCCTACACAGATTGTTTCATGGACCTCCCAACATACCTCACTACGCCAAATCGAAAGCAATTGGTGAGATGAAACCAGGAATGGTCAGTGACCACACAACCCGCGGAATCCATTTTTCCCTACGAGGTATACCAACAATATATTTTTGAAAACGGACGCAGGTATTTACGATTGAGCCGATGGTGAACGAAGGAGTATCTGAAGAAGACCATTGGCCAGACAAGTAAGTCTCGGCGTACATATGGGAGGTTTTTTTTCGAATAGAGAAAAGAAGCTGACATGGATCGAGGAGGACCAGTTGGACTGCCGTGACGAGAGACGGAAAACGGTCGGCCCAATTCGAAGAAACACTGTTGATCACCGACGACGGTGTGGAAGTCTTGAGCGCCCAACCCGGTTGGAAATTGCCCGCCGAATTCGAGGAGGTTGCCCTCGGTCGTGTCTCCGCTCCTTCCCAATCTTGATCCTCTCTTTACTCTTGTCTCTATTCGCTCCTCGTGGATCTCTTTCTTGCCCCTCCCTCCCTTCCCTATGGTCACTCTGATCCACATCCTCCCCCATAACATCTTTTGTTTCTTTTGTATCGTTCACATCAGATAAGCTTCTCCTTACAGAAACACAAAACACCCACCTTCTTTTTTTATTTTCACTTTTTTGAGAGAGACAGACAAGAAAAGGGGGTACATATATGTTTTCGATCATAATTAAATATTATCAACGTACTTAATTTCATCATTTGGATCCTTTGAAAGTTAACGAGTTTTATGATTGGCTATTTAGGGGTTTTTTAGAGATACATAGAGATGTAGATGTCATAACTTTCAAACTCGAAGCACAATAACTGATGAGAGTCCGATCCGACTGACTTCTGTGCTCTCTTAACTTACTTTCAGAGCAAAGCACTTCATAAAAAAAGAAAAAAAGCCCTTGTCAACTTTCTGGCGCAAAACGGAAGGTTTTTTTGGGGCTCCAAGATTTCCAAGCTGTGTGTGTGGGTGTTTTTCCTTGGCTTGCTTAATATAACCAACTGAAGTCACAATTTGATCGATGTCATGATAGATACACCAGATATGACTGGGGATTTGAATTTTGACCATACTTTTGAAAAAAAAGCAAGTTAACTAACTGCCTCTCACATCAAGGGAATGTCGATATAGAGCATATGATACACGATGCTCACAGATGAAGGCGCCTCTTTCTATACGAAATAAGAAATATAATTTCTGAGACGGTTCTCAAGAGAAGAAGAGACGGAAAACAGGATTTTCTTGGGGGGAAGGAAGGATACAAGTTGATAAGTAGGACAAGATGCACAACGCGAGATTGTATAACACATAAGATGAGAGTGAAGTGTTTTGGATTGGACGATTTTAAGAACAAGCTTGACCGTTTGCTTTGTGGAAGATCATAGCTACTTGTTGGTTAGCGTTACCAGTCGAAGCAGCAGTCGCATCTGCAGGGCTACGACGAGCATGCTAGAATATCCGCGGAATGAGAAAAGAAAAAAGGCAGGCCAAGAGTGATGTATGATTGATGTCAGTGATCATTGGGTCAGATTCGTCAGATGCTATACATACACTTACCGTAGTGCCCTGGCTGCACGACTGTAAAGTTTGGGTGGCCAGTTTTTGGAGTTCCTGGACTGGACTGAAAAGAGCCGAACACGACAATTGCACATTTATTTGTTGATGTGACGATGTCAGTATGACGCTAAAATATCTCATCAACTGCGAGATTGGACTAAACAACTCACGCTTTGGATGGTACCATAGGGCCTTGGGGTGAGACCATCTGGACCTGTGTTGTTTTTAGCATGAGCAGACAAAAATTTATTGATATAAGCGTTAGTAAAAAGTCTTGATTGATGGATTCGTGTTAGGAAGTTTAGTTTCTTTGAGTCTTACACCGCAGGTACCGCAACTAGCGGAAGAGACTTTCTTCGTAATCAAGGATTCTGCCGCTCTAAGAAAAAGACGGGGAGGTGAGTACTTGTGTGTAGAAGGAATGAGTCCGCGGGAGGGGAGAAAGTAGATATCGGGACATACTTCATGCAGTCGGGAACAGCAAAGGTATTGACATGACCTTGGTTGTCTTTACACTGGACGGAGTTAGACAAGGAGCCGTCACCGCGAGGAAGGAGCGAGTCTAGGGTAACAGATCGACGGGCAGGACTAGAAGGAGCCTCGACGGCCCGCTTGAACCAGATTCGGGGGTAGCCGCCATTGATGATCCCGACGGCGCCGAAGGTTCCGTAGTTGTTCAACCAGCCGTAGCTGGCTGGAAGGCCATAGCCCCCTCCACAGTATGGCACCCCGAATCCTGTGTATCGGTAGCCTCCGTAGAAGTACTTCTCCACATTCTCCGGCTTCCCGCCGTTGGATTCTTCTCCCGCCAAAACTACTGTTCCCAGCAGGCAGACGACGGCGAGCACGTAGATGAAGTTGGCCATTTTCTTTTTTGAACTTGTTACGTCGACTTGTTTGTGTCAGTGGGGTGTTTTTTGGACTAGCTTTGTTGGGGAGCTTGTGTGCGCTTTGGGTGGATGAGGAGCAGATGACTCGTATCGGAGGGTGTTTTTATAGGCAACCAGTCCAGCTCCATATCAGCACCGAGATCAACTTCTTCGACTGGCCAACATCATCCATCGGCCAACGGATCATTTGAATGACGATCATCAGACAGATCCATATCATTGTGCCGTCGACTGGAGCATGGCTCTGTGCATGCCGGCGCCGCCCGCTCCGAGACATGATCACAAAGGATTAGTATAATGTTTCCGGCTAGTCGATCTCTTCCCTTATCCAGCTAATTGTTGCTCAGTCCATCAACCCCTTCACAACACATCACACACACTTTAACCGATCTTTGCTCTCGACCATCTCCTCATGATTTGTACCCCCCGGTCTGTTGAGACAAGAAACCGACATATTACATTAATGGATAATGTTCGGGGGAGTCCCCCGAACATTATTCATCCCCTAAATGTAGTCTCAGCGGGGGGCGAGTACCTAATGGTTAGGTTACAACACTCCCCCCCTCGCCTTAGACGCTGAGCTCTACATACAAGGTAAACATGCAAAAAATGAAAGAAGACGAGGAAGGAGAATGAAAAAAAAATGAGGGATAAAATGAAAACACAAGAGAGTAATCAGCCGACAAGGTGAATCAGGGTGATTGTAAGATTGCATTCCGCATTTTTGTGAAAGCATCCACCCTCAAAGCTTTGGTAAACACATCAGCAAGTTGGGAGGCAGTCGGGACCCACACTATCTCAAGTAGTCTCTTGAAGAGTGCTTCATTGGTGATGTAAAAATCACGGTCACTGTGCCTCGTCCGCTTGTTAGCCGAGTCATCAGAGCTGACTTTGATTGCAGCCTGGTTGTCACAGTGCAACAAACCGGTGAAATCTTTATCAAGAATGTCTTTCAAAAGATGACGTACCCATAATGTGTGCCTTGTTGCCGACCCCAACGCCATGTACTCCACATGGCAAGTGGAGCTCGCTACTGACTGTTGACGCCTCGCCACCCATAAATTAGGGCATTCTTGGAACTTGACCGAAACGCCGTAGGATGACCAGGAGAATTCACCTCCCCACAATGCATCAGCATAAGACTTGAGTGGCCAGTTGCTGTCTTGCGGGTATAGACACAGCTTCTGATCCGATGTCCCCGCTAGATAATTGATGAGGTAGCGCACACCTTTCCAGTGCGTCACAGACGGTTTAGCTGAGAAACTTGCTAGGTAGTTGACAGCAAACGCTATGTCAGGTCTAGTGCCAACCACCAGATAACTGAGGCTGCCGCAGATAGAAAGGTATTTCGTCGACGTAGAACTATTGCCGTCCTCCGTGTTGGCATTGAAATTTGGCAGAAGAGGCGTTTTCGCAATTAACACCCCATCCCATTCATCCTTCAGAAGGCTGTTGACTGAGGACAAAACCCTTCGCGTTTTGCTCAATGGTGACACCAACAATTGATTCTAATTGATGTGTCCACTTGATCTTCAAAAGATTTTTCAGATCATCCTCCAATTTTTCAAGTAGGGGAACGCTGGAGGCGGTAACCACTCTGTCATCCACGTGGATCCAGATGACTCCGTGATGGGTTTTGTGACAAAGGAGATAAAGGCTATTTTCGTACTGTGATGGCGAGTAACCCAGTCGATCCAGTACTGCTCGCAGGTGTAGCCACCAGCCTTGTACCGTAAAGGGCTTTTCGCAGACGGAATGCGTGACCAGGGGGCAACGAGACACCTTCAGGTGCTTTCACCCAGATCTCTTCGTCGATTGGCGAGTTGAGATATGCAGCCACGAAGTCGAAACTGTGGACTGGCCAGTTGTGCGATGCTGCCACCGTGAGCAGGAGACGTAGTGAGACGAAAGTGGTGGTTGGGGCAAAAGTTTTGCCAAATTGCAGACCGGAAACTTGTTTGAAACCCTTAGCTACATACCTCGCCTTGAAACAAGATGGTGTCCCGTCCGGAGCCGATTTTCTGGCGAAAACCCACCACCCGTCAAGCGTGTGTTTTCCGGGGGGAACCTTTTCTGGGACCCAGACGTCCATCCGCGCCAGATTGTTGAGTTCATCATTGACAGCTGCGGTCCATTAGTCTTTGTCAGGAGACTTCATAGCTTGTTTGAAAGTACGCGGCAGATCCACCCCAAAAAAATCACATGACTGGAGCAAGTTGTCGATGATGAGCTCTTGCTTGCCAAATTCGAGTTCCTTGGAGAAATTCCCAAGTTCCAGCTGGCGTGCAACAAACTCAGATGGCCAGGTAGGATCTTGTAATGGAATATCCGGCAGCGAGTTCTTCACGGAGGGGCCAGCCGGGAGACTGTCGATGAAATGGACCATCGCGGAGGCCACAAAAAGGTTCTCCGAAGGTATGTAGAATAGCCACCCTTTGCTGGTGCTCAGGTGACCAACTACCAGGGCCACATAAGCTCTGTCGTCTAGCTTTTGCCTCTTCTCCTTTGGTATGTGAATGTAAGCTCGGGAGCCAAAAATTATGAAGCGGTCGAAAACAGGCTTGGTTCTGAACAATGCTTTGAATGGAGTTTTGTCGCCGCTGGCTTTATTTGGTAGCCTATTAAGAACAAAATTTGCCCAGCTGAAAGCAAAACCCCAGAAAGCTTTTGGCAGCTGACTGTCGCTTAGCACCGTATGACCTATGTCGGCAATCGTCAGGATGAACCTCTCAATGACTCCGTTTTGGTACTGATAATAGGGGAGCAATCGTTCCGCTATGATTCCCTTGCTTGCTAGAAACAGTGCAAAAGTTGCATTCACAAACTCCCCGCCATTGTCGCTCCGGAGAACCTTTACCTGTTCATTTGTCTGCTTCTCCAGGAGAGTAATGGCTTGAATCAAAACATTATTAGCTTCATCTTTAGTCTTTAGCAGGTGCACGTATGAGTAACCGGTGGCTATATCCGGTAATGTTAGCAGAAAACGGCAGCCCTCAGGTGTGGGGACAGGGAATGGTCTCATCAGATTGGTGCACAGAATTTCTAGCTTGGTTGGTTTGTGCATGCTGCTGGTGACAGGATTCAGCACGGTGCTTTTTGTTATTGCACATACCGGGCAGAGGATTTGTCCTGCTGGGAGAGTCTTTGGTAAACCAATTCCAACTTGTTGTTTGACGAGGGAGCGGATCTTCCTTGAACTAGCATGCCCAAAAAGCAGCTCTTTTTCTGCATCCGTTAGATGTTCTGTTTTCCATGTAGAGGGGTAAACCCGCTCAAACGGTTTTATAAAAGGGTCAGAAAACTTTGAGTTGGCATTGCAGAAATGGAGAGAAGAAGACACAGAGGAGGAAAAGAAATCAGCAGAAGAGGTAGAAAGACATTTGGAAAAGGAAAGAATAGGAGAGCGAGGCCTGGGAGGGTAAACTTTTGTCGGAATGGCAGGAGGTAACAAAGTTGTCCGTCCGAATCATGGGATAAGGGATGCACCATCGGTTTTCAATTTTGTCCAGGACGCAGCTAAAAAGATGTCTTCGACATGCGCTGAATATCTCAAAAGAGTCGCGACGCAAGTCATATTCAAAAATGGTATCAGCTTTGCGCAGTGCAGCCAGCGATACAAGTGTAGAGCAAACTTGCTCCCAATAAAGTACCTCCTTCAAGGTAATTAGCTGTCCCGCGGGAGATTGGAAGCGTAGTTCGCCGACGCCTGATATAGAGGCTCCTGAGTTTCTGGTTGCTACATTCAGAGGAATGGCTTCCTTCAGCTTTTTGAAGTTGTGGAGAAGAGAGAGAGTTCCGGTGAGGCTATGCGTAGCCCCGGAGTTTATAACTGCTGTAGGATTTACATCATTCAGGGAGGCAGACATCGTCTCAAAATCAATGTTTGATAGGCCAGCAACATCGATTTCCCTGGCCGATGCGCTCCTCGACCTGGTCTGGGAGGATGCCTGCCGCCATGTTGCGAATGGCTCTGCGGATACCTTGGACGGTACATGTCCGCTAGTCGAGCAGGTGGATTCGGTGGCTGGCGTTGGGTTTGCGGTGCATAGCCAGGAAAAGCTTGCGGTGGACTCGGATACGGATGTGGGGCGGGGAAAACGGTTGAGGTTGTTGTGCCAGCCAGGCGGTGGATAGACAGCCCCCACAAAAGGGTAGAGATGCTGGTAGTTGCCCGCTGGTCTCTGGTTCCCTGGTCGGTATGAAAGCGCCCCTGGCCCACACCACCTTCGATTGACTGGCGTACCTCGGGCAGTCACGAAGGGTAGTGATTGTCCGTTCCGCAGCTCCAGCACCTGTTGGTGGTGACCTCGTAGAAGTTCAGCGCCTCTGACCACTCTTCCTCAGGGACACTGGCAAAAAAAGCTTCTTGATCGAATGGGGGTGCTTGGGTGCTCAAAGAAGGTGACATCGGGGCAGCTTGAAGAACAGCTTCGTGACGTGATGAGTCCAATTGGGTTGGCTTTGGTTTGGATAGCTCTTCCTGCTGGCGACAAAGTTCCAGGATATGCACCATTTTTTCGAAACTTGGTGTCGCATTTTCCGGGTCCTGTTGTGCCGCCAGTTCCACCCTAATGATGGCCCCTTGCACCCAGGTACCTGCCATGTAATTTCACTCAACTTAGACACCTGCACCCGGGTTCAAGTGGCGAATACCCGCGGGTGTCTGCAACCGGACACTAGGAATGCTGCTCCGGCACCACTGTATCGGCAGCTTGCAAAAATGGTCTTAGTCGCTGAGACTGATGTTCCCAGCTTCTGAGACCGCAAGTATCAGCATATGGGACCAAGGGTCTCCAAATCTGGGGGTCTTAGCTGCTGAGGATGTTGGTCTCAGCTGCTGAGATTGATAGTCCCGGACTTTGAGACCGCCGGTCTCAGCAGCTGGGACGATCGATCTCAGCAGCTGGCCAACTGAGCAGAAGCTGAGAATTTTGGACTCAGCTTTTCGTCGGTTCAAATTCCAGCCGCTGAGACCTATGGTCCTGACTGCTGAAACCAATGGTCCTGGCTACTGAGACCGGTGGTCCTGGCTGCTGGGACAGATGGCCTCAGAAGCTGGGACCAATGGCCTCCAAGCGGGTACCCAGGTATTGCTTGTTTTGATATACAAGCTTGACACCCGCACCTGCACCCAGTATTCGTAGGCGGGTACCCGCTGACGAATACCGGGTACCCGCGGCCAAGCCTATTCCACCCGCCTTTCAAAATCTTGGGTGACCGGCGTGAGAATACCCTGGAGAACAAAAGAAAGGAAGGAATCTTCACCCATTTTTACTTTAAGGGTCTTCCATTGGGTGGCTAGATTCATGAGGCGAGAGGAGACCCCGGCGGATGTGGAATGTTCTTCGAGCGCGAAAGCCATGAATTTCTTCCAGACGTTCATTTGTGCCGCTCGACTAACTGTCTTGAATTTCTTGTTGATGAGTTCAAACATGGAGAAACAGTTTTTGGATTCCTGAACGTCATACACGAGAGAGTTGTGAATGGTCGCTAGGAAAATGGACCGCCCAATCTTTTCAAGGACGGTGTTTCTGTTGATTCGAGTGAAAAAAGTGACATCATTCAGGTGAATGCATCCCAGCTTGCCAAGATCCCGCGACCATTGTTCAAAGTTACTTCCGTCCGGTAGAAGAATGCAGTCGTCTTTGATTTTTGCTGTGGCCGCAGTAATAGCTTGGCTAACAATCTGGGACTCTTTGAGTTGGGACCGGGCTTCCTCAAGGTCCAATTGTCGTTGTCTTCGATCAGCGTCAGCCATAATGTCAGAGTCGGACGAGAGAGATTCAGAGAAATTATCGGAAGAGATTTGGGATAGTGAGTTTACGGGGGAAGCAGAAGCGGGGTTGCGAGGAGAAGCTGGAACAAGGATGGGGGAAGTAGGTAGGGATTGATAGGTTTGGGTGTGTGGTGTTGGTGGTTGATGTTGACGCCAGGCTCCGGGAAGTTGGTTGCTGGTTACAGTGGTCTCTGCGTCTGTCGTATCAAGCCGGGCTGTCCTGCGAGACAGTGCCGTGTCAAAAATCCGATCGAGATTTGGGAGAGAGTTCCTGATTGAACGCCTGGTGCGCCTGAGCAGTTCGTCGACGCTAAGATCCTCGATTGGGGGTTCAGTCAGAGATGGAGAGTTTGCCGACGGGTTGTTTGAGTGACTTCCAGAAGGTGCCGGGTCGGACATGCAACTCCAAAAACAAACACTGCGGTGTCGGACGTAAACGATCAAAGATCCACGCTCGGAACACCTGAAAGTACGGAGTTGGAGTACTACTTCCTTTCGTTTTCAGTAGTATGTATAAGCTTCTGCTCCGTGCCAGGGGGCAGCCTCTAGTAGTCTTGGCAGGATCCACAAGCTTTTTCACACTACCGTTGCCTTAAGAGAATAGAGGAAAGGATTGGGTGGAGATTATTTGGTTTGAAAAAAAAAAGGTGTTCAAGCGCTTCACTCGTCCCAAACCAAAAGCAAAAGTCAAAGAAGAAACACGTCAGGGTGGATTGGGAACCAATTTTTAAGATGAAGGGAAAAATTTGTTTTTAAAAAAAACTTCAATGGTCGGTTTGTCTGGGTGATTACACCCTGCTCTGAGTTACCGGAAACTAGTCGTCCGAAAGGATTCTGGTTCTTTAGATGGAGTCGATTGCGAGAATCAGGCTCATAACCTGTTGAGACAAGAAACCGATATATTACGTTAATGGATAATGATCGGTCCCCCGAACATTATTCATCCTCTCCATGTAGTCTCAGCGGGGGGCGAGTATCACTATATGTAACCTAATGGTTAGGCTACAACACGGTCAAAGGGAGCGCCAATCGGGACTTGTGCTAAGTTAGATTACGGCCCAGAGTGGTCCTAATAGTCGGACTATTGATATATCCGCTCTGACACACTCCAGTTGGACCTACTGGCACCTAGTCATTGTTTGAAGAGTCTTGAGCAATGCCTCAGAGCGGTCGATTTAACGGTGTTGGGATGTTCAGGGACCAGTTAGCTAAAACTGGGGTACACAAGCTCATCAATGGGGTTAACTGTTTTGTAACCACCAAATTTTTCTCAATGTTCACGCTTCTCTCATCAAGATATTCTAACATCGTACCAAACCCTGGGGCTTGGGGGTTGAGCCCGAGCCCAAGCCCCGGGGTTCAGGGATTGGGATTGCGCTTACAAAACCCCTGAAACCCTGGGGATGCTGTGATGGGCCCAGATTGGCTCGAAAAGAGCCTTAATTGTGTACAAAATCATTCTTGGGGGGGTTCCGGGTTGGTTTTTTGGGGGGTACTGGGTGTTTGCATTCCGTTTCTGGGGTACAATTGGCTTGGAAAGGGCCTTAGATGATGATTTTGGGGGTTCTGGGTATTTGCGCTTGGTTTCTGGAGTGTATCCCGGGATAAATAAAATAATAAAAAGAAAAAAAAAGAAAATCAAAATCCCCAGGGTTCAGGGTTTGTTCCTCGGGATGACCCTCAAACCCCAGAACAATGCCTTATCAAAAACTCACAAAAAGCCAAAAAAAAGGGACTCAGAAAAACAACTCCCAAATCTTGGGAGAACGACTCCTGCAACTACCCCAACATCAATTCTGGGAGTTGTTATTCCAATTCCCATGGCAAGACAGGGAGTCGTCCCACCAATTCATAAAAGCAAAAATAATGGGAGTTGTCTCCCAAATCCGCCAAGTCCAATGGCGGCTTTGGGAGTCACCGGGCCTCCCTGACTGGAAGGAAGTCCCTACGGTCAAAGAGGGACAAGAACCCCTTTTACCGGAATGAAATCCTTCCGTTCAAGATGAGACATTAACCTCATGAACCAGAAGGGAATACTTCTGGTCAAAGAGGTTCTTGAACCTCATTGGCTGGGAGGAAATCCTTCTGGTCAAAGAGGTTCTTGAACCTCATCGGCTGGGAGGATATCCTTCCAGTCAAAGAGGTTCTTGAACCTCATTGGCTGGAAAGAAATCCTTCTGGTCAAACTTGAACCTCATTGGCCGGAAGGAAATCCTTCTGGTCAAAGAGGTTCTTGAATCTGATTGACCGGAAGGAAATCCTTCTGGTCAAAGAGGTTCTTGAACCTCATTGGCTGGAAGGAAATCCTTCCCGTCAAAGAAGTTATTGAACCTCATTGGCCAGAAGGAAATCCTTCCGGTCAAAGAGTTTCTTGAACCTCATTGGCCAGAAGGAAAGCCTTCTGGTCAAAGAGGTTCTTGAAGTTTTGACAAAAACTCAGGTTGGTCTTATCCACTTTTTTTTGTAGTTTCTTCAATCTTTCTTTCCTCTGAAAACCCACAACTTCCTAGGAGGAGACATTCTATCACAACTCTGACTAGAAAATTTGAGCCACTGTGAGAACTCCTTTTGGGATGAGATGGCAGTCCTGTGAGGGGGAAATAACAGAAGTAATATTTGGGGCATGTATCTAAATATTGCTGCCAGCTGCTGTGATGCCATTCCAAGAGTGTTACTCTTTTAGCTACACACGGTGATGGAAACAGGTCCTAAGGATTGTAGACTGTAAAGTCACAGTAAAAATAGAGAAAATAAATAGATAAAGAAGAAATCTTTATTTAAAAGAGGGCCCTGGTAGCACAGGGGTTGTTGTAGGTGCCCTCTTGATTCAGATTCTGTATAAACGGGTGATCTAAATCACCAAAATGGAGATCCTGATATACAGGGGTGGTATCCAACTAGTACAAGCCTTCAAAAGGGGAAATAAGTACAAGGACTGTAAATGAAATTAACCCACTACTTGTAATCACCTGTAATATAAGTCCAAAGGCCAAAGAATAGGTTCAATTAAGGCTGTACCCCAAATGGCCCCACCCGGGTGGTACCCCCCAGGTTCAGGTGGTTGGGATGGCCTTTTGGTACCCCCGGATCACCCGGGTGGTTCCACATTAACAGGGTTGGCAGGGCTTGGGCTTGACAAACTCATGATGAGTGCATGTTGTATGCCTGATTCATGAAAAAATATCATTGGAGCAAAAGCAAACTAGAAAGAGTGTTTTGTTGAGTTTTTTCTTGTAGCTTGAATCAAAAATTATTTTTTTTTGAGAGAATTATGTAATTCATTTTGCTGCCGGTCCTGGAAGGAGCTGGCGCTTGCGCTGTGATCTGAGACATGGAATGTTATAAAATACCAGTTTTACACCCTTGGCCCGCCTCAGAAAAATAAATGGCTGAGACTACCTGGGGTGTGGGGGTTCACCCCGATGGGCCTATGCACTGCACTGCAATACCACAGGGGTTTTATGTATTGTATCGGCTGCGCAACACTCGGCCCCAGGCTGTAACGTGTATTGGAAAAAAATCTGATACTTTGTGATACAATAAAAAAAAGAAAAAAAACCTGTTATCGATAACGGGCCAGGTATCGTATTTTTGATACTTTACGGCCCATAGTGATGCTTCACAGGCTGTAAGGGCCAAAAAACTTGTTATCAACGGGTTTTTTGGCCCCAAGGGTGTTATTGGGATTGTAACAGGTGTCAGGAGCCGATGTTGATACGGGCTGGCTGAGGGACTTCCTGTTATTGTTATCAATGGGAGGCCCCCTTTTTGATAACCGATACACATATTGGTATTGAAAAATCACTACTTTGCAATACATTACCAATACACGTATTGGTAACGGCCCACTGTTGATTTGGATCTGGGGAACGGGATAGCCTGAACCCCGGGGTACAGCATTGAGTTCAAACACGTGTACTGGGAAGGCAGTTGTCCACTAAAGGTGTGATTAAAATCCAAGGATGATGTGAGGAAAGGTGGAAGTGATCTTGCAGCAACAAGGTAGTTTAAGGCAATGATATACTAATCTAATGGCTAAAATGTAAGGTTTTATGACTGTAATGGGTGCTAATAATATGATTATTTATGTTTTTTTTTCTAATCAGGGGACAGATGACCTCT
Source organism: Puccinia horiana (assembly GCA_001624995.1). Lineage (NCBI taxonomy): Eukaryota > Fungi > Basidiomycota > Pucciniomycetes > Pucciniales > Pucciniaceae > Puccinia > Puccinia horiana. Next base: position 475,860 of record LWDY01000026.1, on the reverse strand, counting down.
TATATAAGGGTATATTCCTGGGGAGCTTAAGTCCAGCCCACGGGCGCTTACAGGCCTGTTTTGATGATTTCCCGTGACTTTTGATGTAATGAGCTGTTCATTTCCAGAAGTCTTGTAGATGTGTGATTGTCACCAGATTGGGTGATTGATGACATGTAGTCAAGACACTTGTGCACAGTGTGTGGTAATTTATTCCCAAATTGGCCACAAATGCACTGAATGGGGCTTCCAGTTCAGACTACATATGTTCCCATGATGTATTCAAGGTTTTTATGTGATAAGACATATTATCCAACCTTATCCATCCGTCATAAACCCATAATACATATGTATGTACACATGTGGTAACCATGATATCACAGTATTGTGCGGGGTTCAATCCAACTTTGGGGTTTTATCCAATTTGGGCGCGGGCTTGGACTCACTACTTAGTCTAACTTCCAAACTATACACAGCACCTCAGTTTTAGTTCCATATCTGGTCCTTTAGACATCAGTATGTATAGATGCCTCATACATAACCCATACTTTGTGCTGTGAGCTGTGTAGAAGTACATTGTCATGAAGGAGTAGGTTTTTGGGTTACTTCCAGTGAATGACCCTGGGTTATTTTTAGTGTAGATTAAGAATATAAAGTAAAGTGCTTCAAAAAACAACTCCCAAAAATTTGATTGACGACTCCCACGACTGGGTTGACGTCGGTCGAATTCCAGCCGCAGGCCTGGGAGTCGTCGGTTGAATTCCAGCCGCAGGCCTGGGAGTTGACCTCCCAATCCCCCCCCCCAAAAAAAATACTAAGAAATTGGGAGTCATTCTCCCAAATCTGCCGATAGACTTGGCGGATTTGGGAGTCGCCCCCATTGACTGGAAGGATTTCCTTCCGGTCAATGAGGCTGTTGTACCTCATTGACCGGAAGGAAATCCTTCTGGTCAATGGGGTTGTTGTACCTCACCGACAGGAAGGAAATCCTTCCGGTCAATGGGGTTGTTGTACCTCATCGACAAGAAGTTTTTCCTTTCGATCAATGAGATAAAACAACCTCACTGACCGGAAGGAAATCTCTGGTTAATGAGGAGCTGTACCTCACTGACCAGAAGGAAATCCTTCCGGTCAATGAGGCTGTTGTACCTCGTCAACCGGTGTAAAGCTCAAAAGTGTCAGTGAAGACCTTTTGCTGAGTTTGGAAAGGTATTGATGAGTATTGCCTCTGCCGATCTGAAGTACTAGACACTAAACAAGCCTCCCAATCTTGGATTGGAAAGTTTTATCAAGTGATAGTGAGTGTATCAAAGATACTACTGTTTTCAGGCTCAGTGATGCCAAGGACTAATATCCTTCTAGCTACACTAGCTGCAAAGTGATTTTAATGCCCAAATGTGCGGCAAAAAATGGTATGGGATGGGTTTTTAATGGATAAAAGGTAATGTAATAAAATAATACTATTTTAAAACACAGAGGGGCCTGTTAAAACAGGGGGTTTTACGGTGCCCTCTTAAGAATCAGGATCTATCCAAAGACAGAGGTATTTTTGAGTACCTGATTATCTGGTCCTGTAGCAGGAGTACGCCCAGATGCTGAAGAAACAGAGGAATAAAACTCACTAGTGCTATTCCAAGGCCAAGGGATCTTCAGAGGTAGTCCAACTGGTGTAAGAAGTGCTCAGAAAGGTGGTTAAGAGTTGATAAGAGTGCTGGGGACAGTTGTTGTAGGTTGGTTGTGTTGATATTCAAGTATAACAGGGATAACAGGCAAATAACTAGGTTGAAGCTGGTTGATTTAGGTGGTTATAACTGTGTAGGATAAATTGAAGATGATTTCAACTTGGTGGGAGCATGGGGGTTCTTATATACTAATTTTAGAACCCCTGTAGCACTCATAATGCCTCCCTTGGAGTGGTGTGGCACTTTTCTGGCTGGCCTGGGCCAATTTGTGAGGTGTAGCCATAGCCAAAGGGGCTGAAGGGGCTCACCAGCAGGGTCTGGGGGTCAGTACTTAGTTGTTAACAAACCTTGTTGAGTACTGGACCCCTTTTAACCTTTGGCCTGGGCCAGTTGCAGCGCTATGATGCCGTTTGTGGCCCAATTCAGCCTGTACAAATCTTTGAACACCACGCTACAAGTGGTGCAACAGGATTTTGGGGGTCAGAGGAGTTGTTCCCATATTTTTGGGGTGCTCTGAAACCCCCTGTATTTTTCTTATATTTTTACAACTCCTCTAACAGGGGTGTCGTGTATTCTGGGAGGGTCTGTGGCCCAATTCCCAATTTCTGAACTGGGACGCAGGCTTGGATTCCTCATGTCACAGTTGGGTCTAACTTTGTTAGTTTACACAACACCTCATTTTTACGTCATTTTCTGGTCATTTCCCAGTCAGTATGGATATATGGGATGTACATGTAATGTGTACACTGCATTGTCACCTGTGATGCTTGAGTGCATGTGAGTAAGTGAGAAGTACATGAAGGAGTAGGATTTAAGGGGTACTGGAAGTGGGGTACCCTAGTTTATTTTACATGTGGATTCAGAATATACAATAATATTCTAAGTTTTCTTTAAGGTTCAGAAGTTATTCATGGCTTCTATTTTTATTTGTTTTTTGTTATTGAAACAACTTATTTTTAAGGTTCCAAGTGTGAACCTTGTAAAATAAGGTTTTAATGTTTGAGGGTTATTATACTTGTGTAATAGTACTAAACAATGCTTATTACACTTTAGTATATGTAATAATGTCTCTTTATTATATGTACATGTAATAATGTCTCTTATATAGCCTATGTAATAATGTCTCTATCATTATTACATAGTTTTTTGATCTATTTATATTTTTTATAGTTTTTGTTAAGTGTGCTCTATTCAGGTTGTGACTGAATAGTATCAGGCTGACAACTGTTGGTTAAGAAGTGGGATTATAGAGCTCACTGATGATGATGCTGTTGTGTTGATAGAGTTGGTGATAGTGTTGATAGAGTTGGTGATAGTGTTGATAGAATTGGTGATAGTGTTGATAGAATTGGTGATGGATGATGTGTATGAAGGATAAGAGAAGTGATGTGATGATGTGATGGATAGAAGAGTTGTGGGAGCAAGCGCTTCTACCAGGGATTGAACTGAGGTCCTCTTGAAGAGGGGTTATGAAGTTATAAGAGGGGTTATATAATTGAACTTGGAGAATAGCCCAATTGGATAAGGAACCTGGACTCAACCAGGGGTGTTATAAGATAATAAGAGCTGTTATTTCTGATATAAGAGTAATTATAAAGTATGTAAGGGTAGGATATAATTTTAAACCTCAATATTGAGTGACTAATAATAATGAGAAGTGACCAGTAATATAGTGTTATAGGGGATAATGACTATAAGGGTTCTGATGATAAGACCTAATGAGTAAGGTGTATATAGAAAATTTGGTAAGCAGATCTGGTGAGGAAGGGAAAAACAGCAGGAGGAGAGCCTCCTTACATAGACAAAAGTGAGGGATTTTAGCTTCAGGGGAGATAGAATGGAGCACACATGACCAAAAAACCAAACAGACTACAGTGCACTAATGCACACTAAACTAGTGTGGAGCTAAAAATACAGACTAAAAGTGGTGTCAGATGATACAAATACAAGACCAAACAAACTAAAATAGCACAGCAATGGAAAATCCACTAAATTAGACTGGATCTAGTGGAGTTAGACCGGAAATTATGTAAACACACTAATGGTGTCAGCTGATACAAACAAAGATGGTGTCATCCAAATAGAAATGATGTAATGCCAAGAGTGGTGCCAGAATATCCACTAATTTAGGCTTCATGAGAGGAGATAAGGTGGTGGATATAAGAAAAAAATAAGTTTTGTTTGGTTTCCCTGTGTATATTATATAATTTGTCTTGTATACATGTGTAACTGAGGGTGATTGACTGTAACTTCTGATTCAGCAGGGTTATTGGTGATCCGTAAGTGGTGACTGGGGTAAGTTGAGCTGTAGAATCCAGTTCTTGAGTTATAAATGAGTAAAAATGGCTACTTATATGTGTAACAAAAAACTTTAATTTTTAGCAACAAAAAGAAATACCACACCAGAAGGATTTCCTTCCAGTGAATGAGGGTGTTGTGCCTCACTGACCAGAAGGAAATCCTTCCGGTCAATGAGGCTGTTGTACCTTGTTTACCGGAAGGTTTTCCTTCCTATTGATGAGGTACAACTCCTCATCAATCGGAAAGAAAACCTTCCAGTCGATGAGGTACAACAACCTCATTGACCAGAAGGAAATCCTTCCGGTCAATGGGGGAGACTCCCAGGCCCGCGGCCGTAATTTGACCCTCGACTCCCAAAATTGAAGTCGACACGGTTGTGGGATTCGTTGGTCAAATAACCAGGAGTTGTTTTTTGAAGCCCCTAAAGTAATATTCTAAGTTTTCTTTAAGGCTCAAAAGTTGTTCATGACTTGATATTTGTTGATTATTTTTCATAAAACAACTTACATTTATGGTTCCAAGTATATTCAAGTATTGCAAGTGTAAAATAAGGTTTATAGTATTTTCTTCAATTACCATTGTCAGCCACTGAGGGTACCTTTATGGTAACCCAAATGGCTGCATCAGAAAAAAACACCATACTCTAGTTATTGGAACACTAGACTAAAATTATATACATCAAAACTTGTGCAAGGTCACAAGTTCAATTCCTCTATTAATCAACCTTTTTATATATCCTGTAAGATTATACCTTTCATTGATTTTCCTGAAAATAATCCACCTATAAGTGTGATTATTTTCTGAAGATTAAGATTTTGGCCATTTACCCAATAGGCTAAATAGCCTATTAGGTAAATCATTCTCTTGTTTTACTTATCATTAGACTATACTTGTGAAATCCAGATTCCCTCTTGAAAGAAAATATCTTCAAGATGGGAAATTGTTCCCATCTGGTGGGATCAGAGAAATCATCTGAGGTTTGTTCCAACTAGGATAAAAGGGTGGGAGGTCTCTTGATTCTCCCACACTCTTGATCACCTAAGTTATAATTCCTGACATCTTAGTATTACTTTTAGTAAAGTATATGCAGAAAAGGTAACCGGGGGCTCCACTCAACAATTATTAGTTTATCATTCTTTTATTCCTACCCTCCATCCTCTGAAACTCCTTCTGTTGACCAATCTCTCATCAATCTCCCTGTCGTTTTCAAACTACTACCCTCCAATCCCAGGGTAGTACAGTCCGTTCTTTGACAAAAAAGTAGCAGGCACAACTTCCTAGAAGTCGATTTTCATCAGACCTTCATTCTGATTGCTAGCCCCTCTGCTGTTATAGCGTTGAGGTGTGGTTTTAACCGCTATAATACAGTGACTATTCATCAACCGGCTGTAGCAGAAGAGACACCAGCTGACAACAATCATGCTTTACACATACAATGATCAGCATAATAGTGTCTCTACTTGTAGCTTGATATTTAAGTAATTCAAAGTATTTATATTGTTAAATAAGGTTTGTTGTGATTAGAATGATTGGAGTCATTCTATGTGTAATGTCAGCCGGCGTCTCTTATGTGAAGACCGGTTGATAAACAACACACTGATATAGCAGTAAAACCAAGCTTCGACACTAGATATAGCGGAGGGGCTAGCAGTCAGACCAGAGGTCTGATGACAATCAACTTTAAAAGTTGTGCCTGCTCTTTGTTGTCTAAAGACAAACGGTTTGGTTGATGTGGAAGAGTTAGAGTTTTTAGGGAAGAGGTAGGTGGAAGGGTGGTGGTGATAGAGTTGAAGTAAGATAGAAGATGAAGGAAGAAAGAGTTGTTGAGTGATGATAGAGTTATGCCCCCAGTTACCTTTTGTTGATTATAAGGTAAGCCTTTCAGGAATTAAATCTAGTATTATCACGGGTGAGGGAGGATTAAGGAAACCTCAGCCCTTATATACTGATTGAAAGGAAATATTAGTGGTTAGTATCATCCGGCGAAGGATGATAACTTCCATCTTTGAAAATACTTTCTTTCAAAGGTGGACACAATATTCCATAAGTGTGAAATGATGATAATGATATAAGTGAGAAAATGATTTACCCAGAAGGCTATTTTAGCCGGTTGGGTAAACAGTGTAAATCTTAATCTTGTGAAGATAATCACACTGAGGGTGAATTATTTTCTAGAAGATTACGTAAAAAATATAATATGATAATTTTAAGTAAAAGGATTGATAAATAGGGGAATTGAACTTATGTCCTTGCTTGATTTCAATGTGTGTATGTTATAGTCTGGTGTACTAGCCACTAGACCATTTTGTTTTTATTATTGCAGCCATTTGGGTTACCATAGTGGTAGCCTCAGTGGCTGACATGTAATCTTATCACTGTTTGTACTGTTTATAATTACATGAATATGTATTTAAGCATTACAATGAAGAATATGATGTCTGCATATAATAAAGTCCTTATTATTGATGTATTAATTCTAGTGTTATCAGTGTGTTTAGCAATTAATTCTTACTATTGGTGTATCAACTGTGTATGTACTTCATATGAAATTTATTTGTAATGCTTTCTATATATGTATTTAGTTCTCGCTAGTCAGGTTGTCTCTGAGACTGAACTAGTACTTAGAAAGCTGAAAATTGAAACTGATAAGGGTGGTTTGAAAGACCTACCCCTCTATGTACTACACAAGAGCCAACACAGCAAATTTATTTATTTTATGTGGCAGACTATTGATAGCAAAAACTATTTTTAGTATGTAGTCTCTAATCAAACTTACATCAAGTTTTACCTGATCGGATGTTACAAAAGCTCTGATACAGTTGCGCAAGGCATAACCCAGCACTGCTTTTTGGCTGTGTCCAAAAGGTCGGGGCCAAAAATGTAGAAAAGAAATTTAGGGCAAAAACCCACTCATTTGGGTGAGATTATGGCTTCAGAACTCATTTAGAGTCCAAGTAAGCCCCTCTAGAAATCTATGGTACTATGCAATAGTGCCTAAACCATAAATTTTAACCCCATAAATACATATTTATGGGGTTAAGTATGGCTTTATAGCACTGTGTCCGAACCATGAATGTAAAAAAAATCTAATTGGCCAAACTGTAAGCCCATATATTATTAGGCTCTACACACCCGTGCAAGTCCAAAAATACAATAAAAATAAACATTCATGTACTTTTCCCCCAGGGGAAGGCCCCGCGCAGCAAAAAACAATTTGTGGGAAGGGTAGTGCCAGGTTATGCCTTGTGCAACTGTAGTGGAGCTGTAAGGGTGGGTGATTTTAAGATGAATGAGTTAGATAAGATGAAAACTGATGGAAGCCAGATAGAGTGAAGATTTCTCTGAAAGAGCTGGGTGATAGTAAAGATAAGTAAAATTATTGAAACTCAAGGGTTGTGTGCACAGCCTCCAAATGGCATGATTCTGGAAGTGTGATAGCCTGGGTTTAAAGCCCAGATTCAGTAAAACCTCTCAATTCAGTGGAAGGAACTTGCAACGGACAAGACGCATCCTCAAAGTCGTCTTAAATGCCCTGGAAGCTCAAGCTCAAAAAATCAGAAAGAAAGAAAGAAAGAAAGAAAAAAATTCTTGCCTATCAAATTTGAGAGAGGCACTTTTCCTAGGAACACTTCTCTTGATGAAAATCACATGGCTGTAGAGTTGAGCAGAATCCTTAAACAACTTCTAAAGCAGCTCAGTATTGGTGTAGATGACATTGGCAGGAGGAGGGTTGTCTTAAAAAATAGACTCTAGACTCCGTTTTCCTCCAGTTGTCATCAATGATCTTCAATCTTCAAACTATCATCCTCAATCAATTTCAAGTCTGTAATCACTGTATCAACACAAATGGTATAACCACACAAGTTCCTCATCATAAAATCCCATTGCTTTTTCTCACTCTTGTACTTCCCACTCCTCATCCTCTTCCATCCTCTCATTCTATCCCCCAATCCTAATCCACTTATTCCATCCACATTATAAATATCATATTATAACATTCCCTAATTGACTTTGTCAACTACACTCAATAACAATCTTCTATCTTCCATTTTCCTCCTTCTTCTATCTTCCATGGTCCTCCTTCTCCTATCTTCCATTGTCCTCCTTCTTCTATCTTCCATCTTCCTCCTTTTTCTATCTTCCATTGTCCTCCTTCTTCCATCCCTCACTGTACTCCTCCTTCTCTTGATTTATACTCCCTCCAACTACATTCTTCCCCCTTCCTATCCTTCCTTCTTTCTTCCTTCAACATCATACCTCCCTTCTTAAATTTTTAACATCCAATTCACTCCTCCATCAATTGACTTCTTTGCCTCCATTCAACATCATCAACACTCCAATTTGGTGAGAAATAAAATCAGCAATTCTCAATTCCAATTGTTTTCATCTCCTCATTTTCTCATTGATTGCTAAATTCATTCTCCCCTTTCAGTCCTTATTCTCTTGTGTCTCTCTCACGTCTTTGGCTCTAATCTTTTTCATTCATATTTCATTATCTTTTTGGTGGTAAATGATTTCTTCTCTATTTTTATCCTTTCTTTCTTCATGTATAATTCTTCTTCTAATTGGTTTTTATTTTCTAGTCTGGCTTTGAGTTTCATCAATAAAATCACACATTTTTTATAATAAATATCCTGGAAAAATTGGATAAACCCAACATGGCTAGAAATCAATTCCCTCATGAACCTGTGATAAGAATACTCCACCTCATTTACCAGTCCTTCCATGAAATATTCCTTCTACAAATCAAAGGAATCAATTATAGAGACTAGTGGGCCTAGTAAACCCTGAGGAAAACACTTTCCTGAGGAATTACCTCCCAGGCACAATAGCGAGATTACCAATAAAAGGTTTGGGGATCTTGAAGAAAAACAGATTAGTAAAGTAATTCTCTCCAACCTTCCAAAAAGCAGTGAATGGCCAACCTTTTCAGGGGGGTGGGAATGTGGTGGCTACATAGTTATTGATGGGGTTGATAACTTGATAGAAGATAATAATACCCCTGATGGATTGATCTGCACTAAAATTTCTACTATCTTAACTGGTGTATGCAGCTAACACTTGGTACATAACTAGAAGAAAAGAAGTAGGAATTAAGAAATCTTGTGAATTTTGGAAATAGAAAAGCATCAGTAAAGTTAGTGCTCACAATTGGAAAAGAAAATTTAATTCTGCCTTCAGAAGAGACATATTTGATGTCCAAGGAGACATGGAACCTGTAGTCTGGTCACTAGACATTTTATTAGATCAAGAGCTGTAGAAAGACATGTATCAAAAGTCATGAAGTTGAAATCCATAATTCTGTGCAGACTGTGACATGTACATGACAGGCTAGATATGTACATGAGCAGCCCCTGCTATGGCTCATAACAATTGGCACTTTGTGGAATTTGTTCAGTTTCTTCATGGCTCTTACCATCCTTATGGTAAAAATTACATAGTAAAACATACTTTGGCTTTATTCTTGATCTTGTACCTGGAAGATGTTGTACAAAACACACTTTGTTGTGGTTGTCCTGAAGTCGTGCCAGACCCAGTTTTTCTGCTGGTATCTTGGCTGTCTGACGCAATGGCAGGTGTTGTGGCTCAATATCTGCATTGGATTTGGGGGGTTCTTTGATTGTGTGTTTAGAGCCCTTTTTTGCGCTTGGCTAGAGTTTTATGTTGTAGATATAAGTTGAAGAGGAACTTTGAGCAGAACTTATTCAAATATGTATTCTTCCGTAAAAGGTCTGGCAAAACCCGGCATAGGATACGGATCACGGGCAGTATCCAGCCCGGACACTACCAGAACTCCGCATATTCATAAATAAATATGTACATATTTTAATGTGAGGAGAGAGATTGGTCGAGAAACATCTAGTCATAGTCGTCTGGCGTATCGGTGCTGGCGAAGTGGTGGTGTCGATGTTGGAAGTTGCCATCGCTTGCAACAATGGCATAAGCTTCACCGTTTTGACTCACTTCATCGGGGTTTTCCGGGCCAAAGCACGCAGGGCACTTGGAAGCCCACTGGTCCTCAGGAGTTAGATGTAGTGCCTTATTCACCAGGTCTTTCTGAACAACCGATATTTGACTATAGGCATCAACTGCCTGCGAGAATGCTATCCGCAATTCACGTGGCTTGTTAAAACGGCTTTTGGCGTAAATGACATCTCGAGATTGTGTGTCAAGTCCTTCAATGAACGAGGTGTACGGGATCGATGATTCGTTCCATAGCGATTTGAAAAGCAGCACTAGAGGTATTGAAAAGGCCGTTCGAGGAGTTCTGGGAGATGCTGCGATGTACCCATGGCACAATAGTCGAATCGCATCGGGTATACATTCGCAAAAGGTTATAGGTCGACGTGCCAATCTGTCTGTATGGATATCAAGATAAATGAGTCCAGTGAGTTAGAAAACGAAAAAGATCTGCTTACCATGTGTTTGAATCAAGTCGACCTGCCGTATTTTTGTTTTGTTGCAATCACATTTATTCAATGGTTCAAGATATGCAAGCGAGCTTGTCCAGTTCTTGGTGTGGTACTGACAGGCGAAATATACAGCAGTCATAGAATTTTTGATCGATTTCCAAGCTGCGGCAAGTCGTTCTCTTCGCATGGCGTACTGGGTTACTATGTCCGGCGGGAGACGGGGTTCTTGGTATGGCGGTTCGTCTTGGTAGTGGATTTCATCTTGAAGTCTTTCTTGGTCTGCTGGCGATGATAATTGTTCATTGCGAGGGGGGTTGGGCTGCTGGAGAATGAAATTATGCCTTACTGCCATGCGCAGCGCCGCGGGTAGGTCGACAGGTTGAGAGAGAGATCCCGACGATTTCGTACAACAGTTCGGACGGAGCGAAGAGCAGACCCAGAACCACGCCGACGAGCCATGTTGAAGTTGACCTGGGTTTGTTGGTGATGGGTGTGGTCAGTTGCTGGTACGTATTCGTCCGGAAGGAGATGGCACACCGGCACGGGCTGTGGTCGGGCCTTTGGGCCGGACAGCGGGTGGTGGAGTACGAGCTATGTGAGGATCGAACGGGGGTGTGTGGCGACTGATGATTTAATTTTGGGGTTAACACTGAAACATAGCGAGAATGGACGTTGGAGTGCGAGAATAGGTGAGGGGGCGCGCCACTATTGAGTAGCATGAGATCATCCAATCTACATATTTCTATCCAATTAGTGAAAAGGTATCGTCACGACACGAAACATCACGAGTTAAGAGAACAAAGGATAAGGGAAAGTGCAAAGAATTGGTATGACAAACACAAACGAAATCCCCCAACTCAAACAAGCCTACAAGAACCACACCATAATTTGATGGGGTAGTTTATCTGAGAATCGATGTGTGCCCAACAGAAACTTTGCCAAATAGGCGGCTGCCCCCTTGTAAGGCAAAATACTGTCCAGCCTGTCTGCCTTCAACAAGAGCTTTACTTTGCGAAGGTTCCTTCTCAGTATTAACCTCGGTGTGCGGAGCTGAGGGCAGAGGATTATAAAGTGCAACACCGTCTCTTTGCCACCACCAGGAGGGGCAAAGCCGATCGAGGATCGCAATCTTTCCTGGCAGCGCGAGGAATCGGAAATTTTCCAACCCTGGGTCGAAAATCTCCTAATTCCGAGTGGCCGTGGTATAAAATAAAAGTCCAACATGGCAGTTCGTAGCTAGCCAGAAATGCACGGGCCACCCGCCTGCACGGCCTTTTTGGAACACCAAAGACAATTTTTTTGGACGAAGTGCCCATGAGAATGTCTCTTTGAAGCTCTCTCCCGCGCTTTCTGCCAATATTCCAACAACATATCGCATTTTCACTGGATGTGAAGCCAACTCCGCCTGCCTGACGCGCACAATCTCACACAAATTCCCTCACTTTGTCAATATAACACCGGCTCTTACATACATTATACACGTCGTCAGTCTACTCAAATATTCCCTACTTGCTTTCCTTAGTCCGAATTTCCAACTGAGCTATTTTCCAGCCGCAAACCATTTTCCAATTCATGAGTTGGTGGTTTCCAGTAACATCCTTTCTGCTCCCCTCAGCTCATCCTATCCTCGTGTCTCCCCTCACCTCTGATGAGTCTTGGAAATATCTTTACAACTGCCTAGCTTGAATTTCTCTGCCATTGACACTCATTACACACACGTTCTTTCACTTTGCTTCGCGCTTTTCCCTTCAAGGCTAATCTCATTCTTCCCGGTCCTCAGATTGCTGCCTAACTTCGACTGGCTCAACTCATACCGGATTTTTGAAGTCTCTTTTTCACCTTACTATCAGCTGGCTCCTTTATCCATTCCGGTAATCTCACGGCCAGTAATCGTACTCTCAAGGAACACTTGGCCTCGCTTCATCCCTAAATTTTCTGTAGCAAACTCTAACCCCCACGGAAATTGAACCATGTCTGGTGCTGCTCGGCACAGGGGCAGATCCAAATACTCACATCGCAAACATAATCGTATCCAGCGCTTGGACGAATTTCCCCCTCCATCTACTACCACACAAGAACCAGAAGCCAGCGAGTCTATGTTCGTATTATCTCTTGCTTCTGCCAGTCGGGCAAATACAGTAACAACTTATTCTGCCATGCTGCGTTCTTAAATTATTTCAGTCTGCAGACGCGAGACATTTTCTATCAGACCACATCGGTCAAGGCTGATTCTGCTGCTGGTGCAACCGGTACCTCTGTTCCTCAACTTCCCGGCCGGCACTCCATTGTAGCCCCATGGTTTGCCCTTGTTGTATGGTCGTTGATTTTGATTTTTATTGGGGTATGTCCTTCCACTGAAACTTTCTTATTGACAAAGTCAGTCAGCCTCGAGGTCATTTCTATGAAATCTGACAAAAACTGAATTCCTGCTTTACCAGGTGACAATTGCTGGATTTGTTTTAAGTTACCAAGCTCGGCAAGAATTTCGCATGCGGGTACAGGAACAGCGTAAAGCCCAGGCCGAAGCTGTACAGAAAGGCTTGGACAACAAGATTCCGATGACAAGAAAAGAATTTCAGTCGTTCACTAGGAAATCCATCATGATCCTCAATACCAACTCCCCGCGAGTCCGCAATCAGCCCACCCGTGCCTATAGCGTCGACAATGCTGGCAGCCTCAGGCCACGTAACATGTTTGACCGCCCGCCCAGAGATAGTATTCTGGTAGCTGAAATCACTCCAGGCGGAGGTTTCAGTGAGGATGATCCATTCTTTGATTTTTCGTAAGATTAATTTCGCAAAAAGGTTCCCAAAAATGCTCTAGGAGACCGAATATGTTAGATCAGCCTTTCTCACGTGCAACGTTTACCTTTCACTTTTCTGGAACAAAGCCGACAAATGCGCCGGGAAGGCTTATGGGATCTAGCGGCCAGAAAATCCAAAGCTATCTCCGTCACAAGCCTGTCATCCATTGTGCCCAAAATGGGAAAGAGGCACTCCAACCGCTTTACGATGATGGAAATGGCTGAAGAAGAACTCGACGAGCAAAACTTTCACCGTAACACATCGAAAGGCATTGTCACTCAGCCTTTCAATTCCAGAGGCTTGAGATTTTTTGAAGCCACTCAGGCCCCAGATGAGAAGGCAGACTGCCAATCGCCTCAGCCGAACCGGTCAACACCGCCTGTGCCCAAACTGCCAATTATTTATGAGCACGAGAAGTCAAATTCTGCAGAGACATTATCCGCCTTGTGGGATCACCATTTTCTCAACAAATGTCTGGACAAGCTGCCATGAAACTGACTGCACTTGGTTTACTCTTCTATTTCTCTTGATCACAGCAATGACATCGGATTTCTCCCATCCAAGCATGAAACACAATCTTTGACGATGGATGATAAACTTGGTCAAATCCGTTCGCCCCAACTTTCAGCCTCCCGACGTGGCAGAGGTACCCACGAGCCCAGTGCCACTCGACCTTACCCCGACGTTGGAATTACCCCACCTGAACGCAGCGCCTCTTTACGCGCCAAAGCCGACAGGGCTTCTGAACAATCCGGCTCGCGAAACGGACAAGCTCACAAACCCACTAATACTTTTGAATCACAAATAACGGTGACAGCCCCGTTCAATGATTTTTCTCCTGATGATGCAGTCGCCGCATATGCCTCGGCCCGAGCAGCTGCCCGTGCCTCGGCCCAGTCTCTCTTTCCGAAAAACGAAATGTCTTTTGAGGATGCATCTGCAAATCCTTATGCACGCGCAGGTTCTCCGATGCCGAGAAGTGATGACTCCCCAGATGATGCGGCTGCCAGATACGCCTGGGCTCGAGCAAGTACCCCATCTCCTATGCCGTCAGGCGACGCCTGTCCTGACGATGCGCTGGCAAAATACGCCTCCTCCCGAGCCGGGACTCTCTCCAACATGTATCGAACTGATGTTTCTCCTGATGACGCGGTTGCCAAGTACGCCTTAGCCCGAGCAGGTGCCACATCCCCTAATGGGGATGTGCGCAGATCCAGTTCATTGCTGGGCTTTCTCCGCCGAAGTCTGACGTTGACACCCAATCCGTCTCTGGATGGCCGTGACTCGCCGGCTCTATCGTCACAACCGATAATTGAATCGCTTAGCGATCCATTACAAATGACTCGCCGAAGTGGAGGCTTTCAAACCCCCGCGTTCAATCAGAGCGCTTTCCTAGCAAACGCAGATGAGGCCTGCAAACCTTTTTCAGTGATCATTGAGGAAGAGGATGAGGACTACTTCCACCCGGCAAGAGGCGGCCACAAACCGTTCATGCCTAGCAGGTCGAGTCATTGGGACTCCCCCAGTATGAGATCGCCTGATACCGAGAAGATGACTCTACCCAGGCGATTACCACAAGCGGCAATCAGTGGATCACCAAGCCGCGCAAATTGTAAACCCCCTCATACCGCAAACTCCCAGCACGTGTCTGTTCCAATGAGCACCAAATCTTCGAACTCAAGGGCCTCATTGTCTTCATTGGGTACTCGATCAGCGTCAGGAACCCTCAGTAACTCGGGTATTCGACCAAGGGCAGAAACCCCTGTGCTCCAGGACGGTCGATCGAGATCGGGAAGCTCCCCAGCTCATAGCGTCCAATCGAGGCCGCGAAGCTCTGGGCGTGGCTCGAGAAATTCTCAGCAGCGCTACGATGATCAGCTTGGGTCGCCTGCTCGATTGACGCTCAACCGGAACCCATCACTTTCTACAAATCCTTACGCCCGACGTATTCAACAGATGGACTTCAACCAGCATCTGCCCATCTGCCCCCGTCAAAACATCCACCGAAAGGCCTCCGATCCACTGAGTCCTCATCTCAGGCGTAACCCGTCAGACCCTGTCAACACCCGTGGCTCCTTACAAGGCCAGGAATTCCTTGACCCACAAGGACCTTCCGGCATCCGAAGAACGTCATCAGCTCAGGCAAGGCTTCCACTCTCAGGTTTGTGCTCCTTGTTCTTCCGCCTGTCTAGGACACCTTGCTAAATGCCGCAGCTATCTTTTTTTTTGAAATTTAAAAATGCTGCAGGAACCATGTCATCTGGTGGAGTTCGAAATTCTTCTTTTGTGCCTGAGTAAGGCACCTACCGCTGTGATCCAATTTTGTATCACTTGAACAGAACAAAAAACCTTCTTCACATTTCACCCATTGTTGCTTTCTTTTTTTCGCATTTCTTCACCCCTTTTTTAGGTCGTCTTTCTGTCAATACTTCTCCTTTTACATGTCGTTTTGGTATCACAGGTTTGATTGGCGCGTTGACTTATTGTTATTATTATTTTGGTCTTTCATTTGCACATTCAACTTGGTACCTCAAAGTAAATGCATTTATACAGCAATGTCCGAGGAGAGCGCACTTGCACAAACTACGAGCCTAACATAGCCTCTCATGTGAGGCCCCCCGAGGGTCTGTCTCCCAGATAGGCTTTACATGTGCAAAGCATACACCAGAGCCTGAGTGGTGCTTGGGCCTGCATTGGCTCTGCTGTGCCTTTTTCGTCTTACTACAAGGAGCCTCACTTTTACATGGGCTGTCTCTCTGTGCTTAACTGCTTGACCCACAGAGCCAAAGGGAAGCATACTCTGTAGAAGGCCATGATTGGTGCCAAACCACAATTTGATTCCTTCAGAGATTTTGGTGCTTATACCTATGTCCACATACCAGTTGGAAAATGGAAAAGTTCAACTCTAGGGCAATCAGAGAACAGGTTGCCGCTCACCATTAATCTAGCAAAGGCTGGCTCTTCTGGATCCTAGACGAGAACATTTTTTTCCCATCAGGGCATTTTTTGTGGACAACGAACTTCATCATTTGGTTGACTACATCAAATACTTTTTTGGAGCCGTTGGTCAACATGAGGCGAATTGATCCGTTTGGGGTTAGATCAAAGGTTGAGCGGGACGAAAAATGGGACACAAGATTGAAAAAAAGCTCGTTCGCTTTTCCACTTGGTTGTCGAAGCCAAAGAGGACTGTAGACTGCGAAAAGAGATTCGAGAGATGCTACTAACCAACACCGGTTCTTCATGAATTCGTACTGCTTGTGCGTCTTCTTAGGAGCAACGTACAAAACAAATGTCGTGTGGAGGCCTCGGTCGATGTTGGGGGCATTGGGTGGCCTTCCAAGTTTGGCGCGCTTCTCGACCAGCTCATCTGTAGTGTCAGGGGCTTTCCCGTCGTTGATCATTTCCCTCTGTCGTTTGGTTGGTTTTTTCCAGCCAAGTGAGTGACTGATGTCGATTTCCATACTCAATGGGCATGCCTCGCATGACCGATTGGTAATCCCGCTCAAGAGCCGTCACGAATCCGTACAGTTCAATCATCCCATGGAAGAGATGCTTCTTCCCTGCACTGGTGAATCCCCAAAGTGAGTATAAGGTAAAGAATCAATAGGAGATCATCAAAAAACAAATCAATAAGAAAGAGAAATCACCTGAACACATAGTAAACACGGTGCATGCTCTCCTGAGCATTGGTGGTGTTTGGAAAACCATCATCACCATTGGGGGAGTCCTTGAGCATCACACGGCAGCTGGGGAATAAAGTGGCTTCGACGTCTGCCATTGTCCACCAATCCAGCCACTTCTTCACCTTGGGGAAGCAGCGGCGAATCTCGTCAATCCTCTCTTCGTGTGTCTGACCGGCCTCGGAGTTGGTGAGTAATAGATTAGCACATGAACTTTCAAATAGTTTCTGGAAGTGTAGAAGAGGAGAGGTTTTGATTAGTGGTGGATGCGGACGTGGTTTCATAGACAAGCATGAAAGACCAAAACAAAAAAGTTCACCACTTTGTCTGCCATGATGACAGATCGGTTTTGTTTGATCCGGGTAACAGATGCCTGAAAATGATGATTACGCCCTTCAAGTGACCTAAAGCCACTTTTTCACTGACTTTGAAGACTTCCACAAATGCAGCCACAAAGCCGTTTTTTTGAGCAGATGAGAAGTCCACAACGCTTCGTAAGAGGTGCTCCCGTTCTTCTTGAAGAATTGTTTGAATAACACTTCGAAATGCGTTTGATAGTAACGTTCTGCCAGTCCTCTAATCCAACTCAGTTGCACCGGAATCCATCTGTTTATTTCGCTGCAATACATCGATGTGGTGAGTAGATATCCATTCTCAAAAAACCTATACGTTACGTCAGAAAGGAGTCCGCCACTGTATAGTTGATTGCCTTCTTCTGATTGAGCTAGAAGTCGTTCTGCCATCCACTTCGTCTGGAAAGTGAAGTGCTCAATTCCGTTCCAGAAAGAAGCCGAGATGATCTGCAAGCCCTTGTTGAAAGGCCAAGCAAGGGGGAATATTATCATGAGCGAGACGTGAGACATGCGAAAGGCAGAAAATAGAAGAAATATTGATTGATTGAATGAAGAAAAAAGCAAAACTAACCGGTTCCACTCAAACATCTCAAGGATGAACATGTCCCCCATCCCACCACCCTTCTTCTCGGGTCCAAGATTCAATTCACGCATTACTTCCCGGCGGAGGTAACGAAGTCGATCGGAATTGCCAAATGATTCGTGGATGCTAGTGACACTGGTGAATGGGATCTTTATGTCGTCCGGATTTGGAGCGCCTACCTGCACGATTTCTAGTTGTGATCTATGGATGCTAATCACGGGACAAGGGTAAGAAGGGAGGCCGATTGAGATGTAGCTATACCTTTAACTCCAACGCAGTGGCCTTGGGGTTCTTATTGATCTCCTCACGGAACTCGGCTCGTTCCAGGGGGTCCCCCTTCTTGGCAGTTGGCCAAGGGTGGTTATGATATCCATGATGGCGTAATAGACCTCAGCTGGTTTCTTTGTGAATGTCAAAGCGGATACAGGTGCCTTTGCATGGCTGCCAGTAGACGATGCCGGGGCACTGGCCAGCGCTTCCTCCACACGGGATTTTTCTGAGGGTATGTAGGGGATCCGGTCAGTAACTGAGCTTCTGAGGAGTTAAGGGAAAGGGTGAATGTAAGTAATCAGCGAAGGGCCAACGCTTCGATGAGGTCTTTGATTTTGCCGCAGCCGGTGGGGGGAGGACCTGTGTAATTGCAAGCATTGTTGTCGCAAAGGAGGACCCCCAGGCACTTGTAGCGGCGCACTTTCCAAGCACCATCCGCGCGATTATTGACCGTAATTTTTTGAGTGAACCCAACGGAGCCGAAGTTTGTGATCTGATCGCCGGGTTTGAGGACAAATTTTACTTTGTGGTTGGGGTATATAGGGTAACCCTGCTTGTCAAGTATGCAGTCGTGGTTGATGTATGTCTTGTGATCTCGATCCATCCTGTGCGGTATTTCCCAGTTCTGCTTTTTTGTTTTGGCTTGTACTATGGGGAGTGCTTGGTCGGTAAGTTCGGCTGGGTTTTTTCATCATTCATCATGGGGAGGAGGTATAAGGTTAGGTAAATCTGGAATTTATGTTAGATGTGGAAAATTTCGGACAGTTGATGATGGGAAGGGGAAAGATAGGTTCTATGGATTTGCATCCTTTTGGAACCAGGTTGTGCAATGGCCAGATGTGGGGGTGCAGGGATGGATTGATTGTAACACGCTTGCATTCCTGATCAGACGAGCGGTCCTCCGTCACCAAAAGGCTATGAGACTGCTGAAAGGCCAGCTCACATCAGGAATTTGTAGTGTCATATACCACCGTGTGACATTGACACAGTATCTTTACGTGATGCCCTTTTTGGCCAGTCGAATGTCAAGTTGCATGTAATGATCTTTGGATGGATTTTTACATGCCTTTCACTTTACGTGGGGGGGCGCGTGCAAAGCGGCACATGTAAAAATCACCCACCCCTTTTTTTATTCTAGTGTTGTCTTCTTTTATCTCCATCTTTTATATTCTCTTGTTCTTTCATTTTATTAAGGGTGTCTGCAGAGAGTTTGAGGGCTTTGTCACATATAAATGAAATACATATCTGTGAAGCTCATCTACTTGCCACAGCCTACCAGTTCCAAGACTACAACTCGGAGCAGTTCTGGATGTAGTATTAGTGTTTCCAAGTTTTCATAGATTGACTCACTCCAAAATTTATGGTTTAATTCTTTAAAGATAATGTAACATCCACCTTACTTCAATAAAGTGACTTTTCTTAGTTACATTTTTGGACAGTCTTCAATTAATTAATTTATCAGATAGTAAAAAAATTGATGACTACATGTAAGTTACTTTAATATTCCTTTTGCAACCTCCAACTCCTGTGTAACCTCTTGCACGTTTTAATCCTCCAATGATGTGAAACATCATAAAATATTGTGCATCCTGTGGGATTCAAACCCATGTCAAGTATACTGTACAAAGGATGCTTGGATAAAAATAGCCCCAGTGGGGTTGATGTGTTTTACTTGTGTCCAAATAGCACCCTTGTTATTGTGAGCATGACCTAGTTACATCATGATGAAATTTGAAACCAGAAGTTATGATCAAGAAGAACTACAGCTTAAAATCCCACCATGCTCTATAAGAAGTTGATCATGACAAGAAGACATAAGGTTTCAGAATTCACACAGTAGCACTGGGCTCATAACCTATACAACATCATAAAGAATTGTGTGTCATGTGGGAGTCAAACCCACAACTTTTATGTCTATGCCAAGTATACTAGCCACTGTAATAAGGATTCTTGGATAAAATAAGCTTATATTCTACTAACCTAGAGTTATCTGGGTTTTCATATGAGTTTTGATAGAATATGTGAGGTTTGGAAGCGTAAACTGGGCAGGGATTCTTGATTCCTGCTGTTGAAAAGATGAATCAATAGGTTAATATTCTAGTCAACTGAGGACAGTGTAATCTTCTCAACCAAGCTTATCTAGGGGGGAAATATAGAGTCTATGTCTTAGATTCTTCCTGCCAATTAAGTCCAGGGAAATAGGTGTAGTGAGTTGGGCAGTATTTTTCAAGACCTTAGAGGTCACTACTGTGGATATTCATCGCAATAGATAAGAAGTGTGGAATGTAGAAAGTTATTTATAAGAGAACACTGATCATTTTTGCTATGAGAGTTTGTGTAATAACTATTTGGTTAGACTGATGCTCTAATTCTGAATATGTGGCGGTAAAATATCTCAGGGGACAGACTGTAACAACCCAGTGGTTTATGTATTGTAAGATTTCTTGAGTAGGGCTCTTTGCAGTACTGTCAGAAATCAAAGACAGGTTAACAATGATGTAATGTGCACTGCTTTATGCAATCCAGTTTAAACAATTATGATGTGATTGAGGTTCTGCTAGTGTTACTTTAGGTTGGCTATTGGGCTGCCCAAATACACTTGGGTTTGGGCCCTTATATTGGGAGAAATCTCAATTTTGGCCCAACCCCATAAACCTGTGGATCTCATTAGGTCAGGTCAGGCAGCCCACTGGGCTACCCTTTCTCTTGGGGCCCTTGGGTCCTGTACCCCATTTTGTGCTGCCCTCAACCTCTCCTTGGAAATACCTGGCTTTCTGGAGCTTGTTGAGGTAACTTTGATACTGTCAAGAACACCAAAGTTAGAATCACACATTATGTTACCTGAATGCACGGTCAATAACATCATCTCAAAACTGCGAGATACTTTCATCCTGACCAATTTCCTCTTCCATTCAACGCTGTTCCATCTATTCATGTCCATCCAGCCCACTTTTTCAAATGGTTTTGGGGGGTGGAAGATCATTTCATGGTGCAGTAAGATTTTGTATAGTGGCCAAGTCATTCTAATTTGAAAATAAGGCCAGCAAGACGTTGGATCTTTCTAGGTTTGAGTGTTGTAAGGACTTTGTGGTGGGAATTGGATGATATCTTGGCATGGGTTGATTTGTATTGAGAGAGATCCAGGCACTGGATAAACCAATTTATCAGACAAGTCAGACCAACAAGTAAGCAGGCTTAATTCATCTGATGAGTCTAGCAGCACCCCACCACTGGGCCACCAAACTCATTGAAAAAAAACAGTCTGGGCACTTGTCAGACTGGCGTGCCCGACAAGACAAGTTATGCAGTGAGGAAATCCACACAATCAATACACAAGTAGAAATTAATGTAAAAGAGAATTTCATTGTCTCAACTTGAAATTATGTGAGTGTTTCTAACACAATGCTTGTACAGGTTTGAAGAGCTTTTTCTAAGCTGACATGAAGGTAGGCTTCTATTTTGAAAAGATGATTTTCAGTGAGTACTTGGGGTGATTCCTGCTGGATGCAATCAATAATTGTAGGATTGATCAATGCAGCCTTCAGGCGGCCCAGACCCACTCAATAGCCAACATTACTGTGATAACCATCAGATCTTGATCACATCATGTATGTCAACTAGTGATAACAGATCATTAGGGGGTATCAAATATAGGCAAATCCACCATTAGGTAATTGACTGGTTTTCCAAAATCCACCATTTTCAAAACCTGTTGGTTCTTCGCCATTCACCATTTGGGATCCATAAATGAAGAAAAGATTTTTGGTTAATTGCCTGGTTTCTAATTGTGGATTTGGTATATTTGATACCAAGGGTGAGCCAATGCGCTGCTCTGCGATACCACAGGGGTTTTGTGTATTGTATCGGCTGCACAATACCCAGCCCCAGGCTGTAACATGTATTGGAAAAAAAATCTGATACTTTGTGATACGATAAAAAAAAAATAACTGTTATCAATAACGGGCCGGATATTGTATTTTCGATACTTTACGGCCTGTTACAATGCTTTACAGGCTGTAACAAGCCGAAATAAGGGAAAAATGGCCAAAAAACCCATTATCGACGGGTTTTTTGGCCCCAAGGGTGTTATCAACATCGTAACGGGTGTCAGAAGCCAATACCCGTTACGATTTCAATACGGGCTGGCTGGGGGCCTTCCTGTTATTTTTATCGATGGGAGGCCCGCTTTTCAATAACCGTTACACGTATCGGTATCAAAAAATCGCTACTTTGCAATACGTTACCAATAAGTGTATCGGTAACGGCCCACCATTGTTGATACCCCCTAGAAAAGTGTGGTAAATTAGCAAATATCATTTAGAAATTAATTGGAGGAATTCCCATTGCAAATCTAGAATGCAAAATTCTAGATTCCAAACTTGATTTGGTGGCAAAGACTCTTCCAGATTGGGTTTTAACTTTTCACCACCAAATAAGATTTGGAATCTGGGATTTCAGATTCCAAATGGGCAAAGGGAAGTCCTCCATTTTACAAATATTTCTATGTGACAATATGCTTAAACATATTTCCTTCTGCTTTCAACAAGTACTTATTATCCTTTTACTATTGTTATAGCAGAAACTTGGAAGTAATAATTGTTAAAGGAATAAAACAAAGCTTGAGAGGTCTCATAAATCAGTACTGAGTAATGTTTAGGCCATTATGAACATTCAGGGTGCCAATTGGGCCAGGTGTCCAACAGGCCACCCAAGCCTGGTCAGGTATTTCTGATAATTTTTGAAAGTCAGCCCTGCCCATTAACTAGCTAAACAGCACAGGCCTTCATGGGCTAGCCCGTCGGGGGCCCGCGGGCCTAGGGGATTTCAAGCCTGGGGCGGGTCCCCTGCATCCTTGTTGGCATCTGAGTCCGCATTCTCCTCTGACGGTTGCATCCTGGATGCCTATCAAAGCAGCTGGAATGAAGATATTGTGGAGGAACTTGTATGCGCTCAAGACTGAATTAAAGATCAACATTTCTCTTCTTGTTATTCCACATTGTTATGGGTTTTATTTCTCTTATTTTTGTTGTAGTTGTGTAATTTATAATGAACTGACATGTCCTTTTTTACTTAAATACTCTACAAATCAAGGCGGCCCACCAAAACCGCCAGGCCAGCAGCCTGGCAAGGCGCCCTGGAAAGCCCATGTCTGTCTCATCATGGACACAGGTTTGGGCTGGGAAACAAAATTGGTGAATTCTGCCCAGCCCGGCCTGTCCACAAATGGAGCGGGTGAAGACGGGCAGCCCAAGCCTGCCTGATTGGCACCCTGACATGATCCAATTGAAATTTATCCTATTTGTTTTGTAATTATTAAGGGTCAGCCTTTAGGCACTTCAAAAATTTACTATGTGCACTCCAAGATTTTGGCTTTGGGGGGGGCAGTACTCCAAAAGATTTGGAGTATCACCAAAATAGTGGAGTGCCCACGCAGGAACACCAAATTTTTTGGAGTGCCATTCAGTGCACTCCAATTTATGTAAAAATAAGGGAGTGATGTTAGCTGCACTCCAAGTAAGTTGGAGTGCATGATGGAACACCCTAACTTATTTGTACTCCAACATATTTAAAGGATCACTTTGGCCCGCGGAAGCTGATGAGTCCAATTTTGCTAGAGGAATGTTTTGAGCCTCGGAAGCTGGGGTTGGTTCCAATTTTGCTGGGGAAAGAGTCCTGGTTTGTTGGACCGGAAGCAAAGCAAGTAGGCTTTCCATTTGTGCCCAAACCTCGGGAATCACCGTGATGCCACCACCATTGTTCAATGGAGTGCCAGCGCTGTTTGGTTCTGTGCCGCCAGGGGCCGAGCTACTAGTGTTTGATTGAGTTTCTTTGGTTGTCATGGCGCAAGAGTTTTGAACGGTTGGGTTTTTCATTCTTGTTGATGAGTGCAGGGTTTTTGATCTTCTTGAGTGCAAGTTGTCCACTTGGGTTGAGGGATGAGTGCAAACCTTGCCAAGCCTTGAGCCAGAAGAGCACGGTGACTTGGACGTGGGAGAGATTCATGCCACTTGAGTGCTGCCACTGGTACACCATATCTACCTGGAGTTCCCATCTCCATACTCCATTTTCATGGCAACGAAAAGTCACAGATGGAGTGCTGGGTCTGTGCACTCCAGGATCTAGTGAGTGAAGCAGCCAGGCACTCATCACATTTGGGGGCCAGGGGAGTGCACAGTACTTTACTCCAGTTGTCTTGAAGTGCTGTATACCACACTCCAACGGAGGTTGGAGTGCGCTGGACAATACACCATGATAATTTGGAGTACACGCTCTACACACAAGAATAGTATGTACCATTCTTGCCTGAAGAAACTATTGGCGTTCGTTCTCGTTTGCTTGCTTATTTCATGCATTTTGTCAACTCCAACTAGTCCCATTTCAATCCCAAATTCCAATAAATCGGTGGTTGCAAATGACATCATTCTAATTACTTTATCCGATAACGGATGTTCATTTTTTGAGCATGAAAGAACAGATTGCAGTTGTTAGACTTTCTTTTGTGCCTGATTCCACTGCAGGACACCTTCGTTATAATGATACCAGTGTGATGTGAACCAAAAGCTCAGCGCTGTTTTGAGGAATCCGGGTAAAGACTTTTAAGGCATAACCAAGCCTTCCAGCCGATAGACCAGGCATGGATCATCGGCTGGCGTGTTTCCTCTTGTCGCATGAGTTTGGTTCTAGTCTTTCGCTGAGCTTCTGAGAGAAGAACAAACTGGAGATGTTCTGGGATGAATGAGAGAAGGCTTAGCTTGTCCTACGACGACGAAGTGGAGATGTCTTCGCATTCTTGCCCTCTTGGTGCCCTCTTGATCTGGCTGACCTCTCTTGACCGACGCTTCTCTAACCGCCACTCCAGCTGTTGACCATCTCCAACAATTCTCACCACAAAAAAAACACAAAACACATTCTGCATAGATCCCGAACACTATCTATGGTAGTCACCTGTTGATCTTACCCTCATCAGATTACTGTGCTCTTAATTCTTGTGATTTCTATCGAGACTTATTTTGACTGTCTCGAAAAGGAGCAGAAGATCTCATCCAGCTTACCGGTACGAAAATCCACACTTGCAATCTGCAATCATCTTACGATGAAGTATTCTCATCAGCCCTGCGAGTGAGTGCCCCTCTGTTGACCATTCAACTCTGGCTTCTAGGATGTTCAGAACAGCCTTTTCTGATCTTTCATCCGTTGTAGTTTCACCGACGAATACTCACCTTTCGAATCTCCAGGTCGTTCCAGAAGTGCAAGTGACTACTTTGATGATGGTTTGGACGACGGGAGTCTCAATGAATTGGTTGATTTCGCCGACCGGGTTCAGAACTATCCTTCCAACCAGGAAATCCTACCATTCGAAAGAAACTATCAACTGCTGTCAACTTCCAGTGAAAGGTACTATTCTCCTGATCCTCAGACAACGAGTCCGAAGTTATTTAAACCAAGTTCATCCGCCGAACTCCAGTACGAATACGACAATCGTTCTGTTGACCCTGGTAAGAGTCTGAACGTCTTTAATCAACATTTTGAAATATTCCAATCAGTCACACACAAAAAGCAACATATACTTACTTCTTGGAGAATTCAAATGAGTTTAAGAGAAAAAATTATGTTTATCTTTTTCATTTTTTTAGATACCAACCCTGTTGACTCAACTTACCAAGAGTACTCTCACCATCCACCAAGCTCTCATGGACCTCTAGCTTCGAGCCAAGCCTTGCCAAATTTAATTCCGGTCAACAAACGGCGTATGTAGCAGTCTTGTCATCGAGTTATTATTTTTGGATGATCATTTCTTTTTTTTACCTTATATTTATCTACTAGCTGACTTCCGTCTCCGTAGTCGAACCTTATCAAAATTTCTTTGGGTTCAGTCACTTCAACAGTGTGCAGAGCGAATGTTTTCCTACTGTGAGCATCAGATCTTGAGGATCGATCGCAAAAACCAATCCAGAGCTGATTGTTGAGTGTTTTTTTTGAAACAATTTATATACAAGATTTATGACACCAATCATAACGCTTTAACAAACGCTCCGACTGGAAGTGGAAAAACGGTGATATTCGAATTGGCAATCCTGCGAATGTTGGAGTACAATTCACTTTCCAAGGGGGTCTATATGGCACCTACCAAGTCATTGTGTGCGGAAAGATTTCGAGATTGGAGTGTCAGATTTGGTTTGCTCGACATTAAATGCGTAGAGTTGACCGGCGACAGCGAAAATGCTGGCTTGGCCGATGCTAAGCTTGCAAGTATTATCATTACCACACCTGAAAAGTGGGATAGTATGACCCGAAGATGGTGAGCAAGTTTTTACCTTGATTAATTGCCGAGCCAGACTTTCGATGGCGAAAATTGAAATTGGCCACCTCATGATCTCTTGTAATAGGTTTGAATTCACCAAGCTCTTGAGCAACATCAGATTAGTGTGCATTGATGAAGTTCATATGCTCAACGAAGAGCGCGGTAGCGTTCTTGAAGTAATCGTGGCACGTATGAAAACTCTTGGAACCAGTGCGTCAAACTCCATAATTCAAGATTTGTCAGAGGCAGGAGTGGATCACGGAACTAATTAAATTACATCTCTGGGTTAGATATAAGACTGATCGCTCTGAGTGCGACAGTGCCGAATATATCTGATGTTGCAGAGTGGCTAGGTGATGGTGGAGTCGCCGACCAAAATGAAAAGGCTTTGACAGGCCAAGCTCCAGCGAAGACCTTCATGTTGGTTCTGTTCAGATTTCAGGCGGAGTAGATTGGTAGCTCATGTTTACTTATTTCCACGTTGCTTTCCATTCTTAAGCTTCGGCGAAGAACACAGACCGGTCAAGCTGTCCAAATTCGTATACGGCTATACACGTCGGCCGGAGCATACCGAATATCAATTCATGAGTTTGTTGAATTTCAAGTGAGTGCTTTTTACATGATTTGTGAAGCCGGTCTTGAGAGACACCGATGCCAATCTTTCGATTTCCTGAAATCTACGTAGGTTGATGGACCACATCATTTGCCACTCTTCTGGAAGACCGTAAGTAATCATTATTTTTTATTCTTTCGACTGCCTGATCTAAACTTACTCGTTCCATAATGAATCAGAACTTTGGTGTTTTGCGGCACCCGTAAAAGTTCCTTGCAGGCAGCCGAAGCTCTTTCCAAAGCTTATCAAAAGATGTTGGACCAGGGAGAGAAGCTTCCGTGGGTAGCTCCAAAAAGGTAAGCCAACCAAATAGAAAATTATAATTACTTACGGCCCTGCGAGTATGAATTAGCTCAATTTTATGTCATCTCAGCGTTGGTGCATTTAGTGACAAGAAGTTAACTGAACTTGGATCACAAGGGATTGGTATTCACCACGCCGGTCTTGACCAATCTGACCGCAGACAAATGGAAACCTTATTCCTATCAAACAAAATTTCTGTCTTGTGTAAGTTCATCTTTTGATTTGTAACAGCGCTGACTCTAATGTTGGAAATGTCAAGATCAGGTACCACATCAACACTTTCAGTCGGTGTTAATCTTCCAGCTAGGTGTGTCATCATCCGCGGCACGAAAACCTACCGAGGTGGCACGACTAGTAGGGAGGGATTCGAAGATTACAGTGAATTAGATTTGATTCAGATGATGGGAAGAGCAGGAAGACCTCAGTTTGACGATGAGGGCGTCGCGGTAGTCATGACCTCACAAAATGACAAGATGCGAATTGAAAAATTAGTCCGGTCAGAAACTATGTTAGAATCTTGGTTCGTCCGTTTTTTTTTTGATTTTATGACGATCCTTGTAAACGCTCAATGTCTCATTCATGTTTCCCTTCGCGGAAATTGCGGTCTATTCCTCACACATGACCGTACTTAAGCCTTCACTTGGTGAGTTTTTGGTGGCCTCGTGACGGAACGGGTATGACTATTGCTTTATGCTGAATTTTTTCGGGTGCAGAACCTTACTGAGCATATCAACTCTGAGATTCACATGGGGACCATCACGAGTAGAAATTCAGCCATTCACTGGCTAGAAAATTCATTTCTATCTGTCCGAATCAAAAGTCAGCTTTCCTTCAGCAGTCCGCCCTCATGGTAGATCATGATCCGGGATGATTGACTCGTCAGGTTAAATGTTATAGAAAACGCGAAGCACTACTCGATTAGTGACGACCAAGTGCCACCGGACAAACATCTAGAAAACTTTGCAGGAGCTGCGTTGGATGTTCTAGCACAAGATGGGTTGATTGTGGAGGATGAAGATCATCAGATTCAACCGACAGAACTATGCGAAATCATGTCGAAATTCTGTCTTCGACACAAAACCTTTCTAAGCCTCACCCGGATGAAGGCCAGTGCTACTATGCGGAACATCTTGGAGACTGTTTCTGGCGCGGATGAGTATTCAAGTTTAAGACTGAGGACTGGTTAAGAAATTTCAGTTCTCTGGCCCGAGTGTTTCATAATGTTCACTGTCTTTTGGTTCTTTTTTTATTCTTTATTTTGAAACAGGCGAAGGAGTAGCGTATAAAACACTTAATTCACATCCAGAATTGAAATTCCCCATCATTGGCAAAGTAACCCAAACCTGGCAGAAAGTAGGCAGAGTCTAGCGAAATATAACTCCGCGCTTGAAAGGTAGACTGACCATCTCAAATTCTTCAGGTAATGCTGTTGATTCAGGTAACAAAGAATTCAGTGTAACGTTAGGGGCTTTTAATACTGACCGGTATCAATTTGAATCAGGCGGTCCTTGGCGGTATACCTCTGGCTGATGTCAAAGTTGAGAACACCAATCCAACGATGGAAGTCAACATCATCTGGCAACATTTGGTCCGGATTTGTAAATGTGAGTAGCACCCTCAACTTCTTGTTTCAATGTGCTAATGTAGTTCGTGTATCAAAATAAGGTCTAGTGGCACTGGCTGTTGCGCGGCACGATCCTGCAATTAAAAGCTGTTTAGAATTGTAAGTCATCCCATTCACGCGTTTCAATCTTCTACAAGCCTGGAAGATTGAAAGATGCGATTCAAATACATTCAAGTTTGAGGTCGGTGACAGCCAAAGCTTGGGATGATTCACCATGGGTGTTGCGCCAACTGGACCAAATCGGCGAAAAATCAATCAAGCGCTTGGTGGATAGTGGGATCTCGACCATCGATAAATTACAAAATACATCTAATCACCGTGTGGAAATGGCGAGTCTTTAACCGTATGGGCATTCCCATGAGAGCTGCTAAATTCATCCCAATCTCTCCTAGATACTTGACCGGAATCCACCCTTCGGGACTAGGATCGTCCGCCAAGCACGCTCTATGCCCAAATTCTTTTGCACAATCGAAACAGTATCGGAAGATGTTGTTACAGAGGGCGTTCACGTCAGCGTCGATATTACTGTTGGATTGTCAGACACAGGCGAACCGGCTGTTTGGAAGTGGAAAAATTATACGCTGATGGCCACCGTCCTGATTATGACGAATGATCAGGAATGGATTGAGTTTAGGACGATTCAGTAAGTGAGAATTTGATTTCCTGCAAATTAACAAAGTCTGAGTTTAGATTACCCTCACTTGAAAAAATTCAGAGTAAAATTGCTTCGCGAAACAAAGAAATTCAACGTGGAATGTATCCTAGTGAAGCCATCGCAAACGATTGTAGCTCAGGTGGCATGTACCCAGCTTGCAGGAATCGGCTTCAACACGCGCTGGAAGCCCCGGACTTTGAGGGAACATTATCCAACACCAAAAACGATCACTGAGGATGAAGCCGCGTCACTTGAGGTGTTGGACGGATTAAATACGAAAGACTTGGCGATGTCAAACACTGATTCCGAATGCGAGCTTCCAGCCAGGCAGTCGAACTTAAAGGCCAGGACTTCGACTCAAATCCCGTGTTCAGTGCGTAAACCAGAGAAGACTTTCCGTAGGTCAGAAGCCCCTACAGGTGCGGCTGGGAACAACCGACCTGCAAGTGAAGCAAGAGAAAAAATGGGTGAGCAGATCCCGCGGTCACACCGTTGGAAGCCTTGACGTTAACGTGCTGGTGGGTTGTTTTGGAAGAAAATGGGCGATACAAGTGTGCTCATAGGTGCAAAGGAGGATGTCATCACACTTGGTATGTGGGGACTCTCCAGCCACTGAGATATTTTCAAAACGATTACATAGATTAGTCGTGCAAATGAGTTGTGTTTTTATTCTTCTCTCTACTTTAGCTGTAGGGACGGGGTTGCTAAGCCACCAAAGTTTCGTGAACTCAATAAGACGGTCTCGGCGAAATCTACCAATTCTCAATACTCCGGAAGCCAAACTTTGCTTCCATCGAATCCTGTCAGGACCTCAAACATCACCAAGACCCCAGAAGACTGGCGAAAAACCCTACAAGCGGTACCAGAATCCTCCTCCGAAATAAATCGACCTAAAACAATCGGCAGGATTCAACCTATCAAAAAAGTTACTAATGCTAAAAAAGTTGATCAATACAATGACTTGCCATCCTTGGAGGGTTTGGAAAAGTTCTCAACAGGGAATGAGGAGAAAACCCGGTCCGAGCGCAGGGATGTGGCGAAAAGAATCCCTCCGATGGCAGGTTGCTCGCTTCGAACCGAACCTGGCTTGCCAGAAAAAAATAACCTCCAGACTGACGGCCGGTCGCAAGGTGATACAAATCATAAGCCGGAAAAAGCTTCGGGATCTATGATCAGTCGAAGGCAACCAGTCGGCATAGAAAAGTTTCGTAACATTAAAACTATGTTGGACGATTTTGATGAGCGCGGAATCTTCCATCAACGAAAAGAGCTCCCTAATCCTCAACCAATCGAACTCCCTACCCGTCAACGAATCGAACTCTTAGAAGTTCCAGAGTTTACGAACCCGACACCCAAAGAGCCGGAGGCTCTCAGCTCCTCACCAGAAATTAAGATTCAACCTGCAGATAACAATCAAGAGATGGCTCAGGTGTCGTCCCAAGAAGAAGGCGAATTGGATGAGCTCGATGAAGATTGGGACATCAAAATCTTTGAAGGATATCTGGCTCCAGGATCACAGGAGGCGGATGAATGTAGGAAGCGACAGGTCGATGAGCTGGACAGAAAACGATCCGAGCCGAGCCCGAAGAAGCTCAAAGCAGGTCAGACGGCGGTAGACCGGGAAGAGCCGGCAGAGCCCTTCCCAGAAACCGAGAAAAACTGTGCTGGACTACAAGCAAGTGGGTATTGGAAGGACACAGAAGATAAAGGAGAGGTGGGAGAAAGTGGAGAGAGCAACAATCAGCTTTCGCGTCGAAAGAGCTCGATTGATGATCACACAAAAGTCCCAAACAAGTCAGCAGATGGTGCAGCTCCTAATGAAGATTACGATGAACTGGATAGCGAAGATTCAATGCTGGACTTGCTTGATGAAGTTATCGCTTGGGCTGAGGCTCATGTGATGGAAGACTGATTAAAACTTACATTCACTCTCAGTTGCCTTCTCGTTCCAAATTAACCAGTCAAATGTTCTACTGGCCAATGATCAGTCAATTATTATGTTAGATGATCGCATTCAACAGGTCTCTTAAAACGTACACTCACTATTGGGAATCAGTTTATAATGAGATTTAAGATTATCCACTTCAAATCTATCATCAGCTATCAAGGCTCTTATAATTATCCATCTTTTTTAAGAATTCTCTTTAGAAATTTACAAATGTCATTGAACAAATGGCAAGCAAGTGAGAGGATGAGAGGATCATACTCCCCGGATTCGGGTGTTTCCCCGGTTAGAGCACCCGATTTGAAGGATCGACGCGGGCGAAAGCTTGGAGTACAGAAACGCGACACAACCCAAACAAAATAAATATTTCTCGCACAGAAGCCGAACACGAGCAAGCACTCAGCCATACGACAAGAATCAAGAATCACAAACAAGACACTCAGGAATTGATGATGGACGATTCACACGATGTGGATTCGTACATAGGCCAAGAGGAAGAAGAGGAAGTAGAAGAATTTACGAGTTCAGGAATCGAATTAGAAGAAGGACAAGACTCGAGAAGATATCTAAGGTTTAACCAAAGAACAGGAGGGACAGTAGGAGGGGAGACAGGCAGTCGAGCAGAGGGAATGGAATCAGAACGAGCAGAAGGAGAAGAAGACGAAGGAGAAGGAGAAGAAGAAGAAGAAACAGAGGAAGAGATGAGTGAGATGGACAGTCTAGCGAACGCAAGCGAAGAAGAAGTCGTGGGAAGAGCCTTAGAGATTCTTGGACTCGACCCGGATGGCCGACTGCTACCGCTCTCGTCGGACCAAGAAGTCCTTCTGGACTCGCTCTGGACCAAGGCGGGCATAACCGATCTTCCCACAAACCATCCTTCGGCTTCGGCGACCACTAACAAACCTCTCGATCCTCTCTCTTCTCTCTCCCCTCATTGGATTCGTAACCTCAATCATTCCGTCCTCTTCGTCCCTCCTGCCGATCCTCTCGAAGAAGGAAAATTGGTACATGCTATAAAAAAAAACCTTAACAATATCGTCAATAACCTTTCTGAAGATCAGTTGAGTGATTCTACCATGTAATTTTTAAAACAAAAAAGTAGTTTATTGATTCGATGTGGGTGTTTTTTTTTTTTTTTTGGAAGATGGAGATATCCACCCCCGCCATCCTTCTTACCAACATCGACGAGCATGGCGGGAAAGCAAGAGACGAATGAGAGCGGCAGATTATGGATGGAAGGAGAGCACGAAGGATACTTAGAGCGCGAATTCAATCCGTTAAGCCTAGGTTCTTCAGTGCTCGTTGACTCTGAATCCATCGACCATCCCGCCCAGCCGCCCCGACAGCTGTGGATGGGCGAAGACGAGGACGAAGGCCTAGACTCTGATGCCAGTCTTCGCGACCTCCTCAACCCTTCTCCTGCCCTCCCTGACTCGTCTACTCACCACCACTCCCCGCTTCTCTCTTCTCTCTGGCCCCGCTCTCGTCCCCCTCGCTCTGCTTCCCGCCATGCCCAGAGTAGCTCCCTCGCCAAACAAGTCAGTCGACTGGGCATGGCTGAATAAACCCCGTCTTCTGCTTTGTGTACTCTACTTCATCCGCAATATCATATTGACAAACAAACTTGAACATATTGAGTTGGGCACATCACAGCTGGAACGCTAGAGAGATAAGACTAGTTTTAAGATTCAGCACATTTGTCGGCTCTTGTGATTTCGACAATAAGGGATACATGAAGTTGAATCAAAAAACACAGAAACAGCGACTATCAATTGATACACGAAAGAGAAAGCGATAAGAGTTTGTTTACATTTATATTTATTCGAATGAATTGAATACATCCAAACAAAAATAATAAAGATTCAGATAAGACACAAGGTCTCTAAGAACGAGAAAAAAATAGTGTTTTAGTTGAGTCGATTGTTTCCAGATGATTGCTTGACGGTATCTTTTTGCATAGCGGCGGCAGAGCGAGTGTCTTTTTCAGCACGAATACCAGCCTCGGAATGGGTAGCCAACTGAAAAAAAAAAAAAAACATCAGTCCTTCCTCAGTCGTCTTTTTGTATAAAATTGGTTTTTTGAAATCGATGGATGATCTTTACTTACTTTTTCGTTCCAAGTTTTATTGCCACTCTTCATGTGTTTGTCGCGTTCCGATTTGAGTTCTGTTGAAGATGTGTCAGTCAGTGATGAAGACAGATGTATGGTGGATGAGAAAAAAGGGTCTAGATATAGTGAGTTGTTTACCTTCGCCATCGGCCGCCATGTGTTGCCCGGTTGGGAGACGGAGAACAGGGGCAGAATGGATGGAGGCTCGTTGGGTGGTGACAGTGATGAGCGCACATGGTTTTTGGAGTAAGGCTTTTGTAAACATGGTTGTATGTACTATTTTTGGATGTGGTTTTGTTTCGGTGGTTTTTGGTGGGATGGAAGTGTGATCTTAAATATGCGGCTGGGATGACATCATCGATTCATCCCAGTCGGCCTGTGAAGTGACGTCATCTCAGGATTTCTCAGCCCGCTTTCAGTAACTGGCTTACACACTCACTAGACTCTTTACGGTTTAATTTAATTTAATTCGAGATTTCAGTCGAATTAATTTTGTCAGCCAGCAGATGCTGCTGTGTAAGATGTTTGGCTTTGCTACAAAACTCTTGTTTGCCCAGAGAACCAGAAAAAAAAGAGAGAAAAAGAAAAGTTTGATTTTATTTATTTATTTTATTTACAATCAGCTCGTTTTTTTGTTGGCACCCGGTCCATCGACTCGCTTGGCCAAGTTCTGGGACAGTCCAGAGAACACAACAGTCTGTCAGAACAAGACAGAGTGTGCGTCGACCAGAAGAATTGACTCACGTCCAGTTCTCCTTGGAGATCTTTGATCTGTTGCTGGTATTTCTTCTCTACTTCGCTCAATAATCCTTTCTCGCGGGATTGTCCAGCAGCCTGGGAGATGGGCAAATGGCTTCAGCCTAGAGCTTTAAGAAGGGGTGTGGATGGACTGACCTGTTTCTTGAGCGTCGCAAGGTCTTCTTGAGCTTTGATCAGATCGAGAATCAAGCCAAAAGTCCGGGAAAGGATGAGAGATAAGAACAGGGTAAAGCCTCTCATATACATGTCCCTCTCGCTAAACACCGATCAACGGAAACAAAAAAGTTAATGTCTTGTTGCCGATTGCTTCAAAAGCTCGATTGCTTACCTTAAAAATTTCCTACTCCTCCAATCCGTCTCGCTTCGTAAGTCTCGTCCAACACTGCCACCCTGCTCTCGAGCGGCCTCACCCTCATGATGGATCTTCATCATCCTTTGTACCGAATCCACAAACAGTACCTAAGAAAAAACAAAAAAAAACCCTTAGATAAATCATTTGTTTTCTTCTCAGAGGATATTCAATCTGAAAACCAGATGTCATCCATACTTACGGTCACAAAGATGAAGAGGATTTTGAGGGCGTATTGGAGCTTGGCGACCAGTGGGGAAGTAGCCAGGAATCGGAAAAGTACCCGACGCCAGGTGAAAGGTAAGGGCATCTAGAAGAAGAAATGTTCAGGGAGTCCGTAATCCCTGATGATTGAATAGATAGGAAGACTGACGACGAGAACGATAAAGGTAACGATCTCGATGATCAGCAAGGAAAAGACCATCCAATTGTAGAGCTACATAAAGACAGTCAGTCGATCGAGTGCTTCGTCAATATTGATTCGATCATCAAAAAGAGTACTCTGTTTGCTTACCGCCATTGTTTCGATTGTTTATTGATGTTGGTTGTTGTTGGGAGATCGTCAGTCTGACAGGAGTCCACCACTCCAGTCGAACCAAGTAGAGGCTGTGACATCTCTCATCCCCCCGGACTCCCCCGTCCAACCCCCGGGGACTCCCTGGATAAGGAAACCTCACAAGAACTTGCGAAACAAAAATAATAATAAAAAAATAAAAAAAACTGGAATGAGCAACGAACCAGCTGACCTGCTCGTCGTAATCGTAAGTGAGCCTGCTAAACTCAAACAAGAAGGAAGGAGAACTGACTCATACTACAAGACAGCTCGACTTGAATCCATTGGCTTGGGCTGACTTCCAATCTTCACAAGCGCAAGCCCACTCAACCAGTCTAGTCTCAGTCATCGAAAGCTTCCTGATCTTTGCAAACTCACATCTGGCATTAAGACACGAAAACGCGATCGCAGTCTACGGGGCAGGACTAGGATCAAGGTAGAAAACACAAGCACTCGACCCACCCATTCAAATCCCTGGCTGATTATTCTTATCTAGTCAATTGCTCTATTCTTCCCTCGAGGCTAAACCGATCACCAATTCATCTCAACCCTCTACCTCGCGTGATGCAAACACCTATCAGAGCTTTCGCATCCTCAACGACTCGATCGCCAGCGGCGTCAAACTACTCTCCGCGCTTGCTCAATCTGATTCGGTCGCCGGAAGTAAGCGCGTTTTGCCATTGGAGAGAAGAGCTAGTCCACTAAACTCACTCACCGTTTTTTTCTTTCTTTCTTTGTTACAGAACAGCCGGGGATAGTCAAGGCACTTGCCAAGGCACTCTGTCGTGAGCTTGCTTAATCATCTCGTCTTCCCTCAAACTCTCGATCTCTCATCTTGGATCGATTTCGATCAGGGAGCTAGTAATCAATCGAGTGGCGAGAGAAAACGAAAACAAGAAGGATGGATTGAAGCCCAGGATCCTGATCCTCAGTATCTCCTCCGACGCGCCCGGCCAATACATCCCCATGATGAACTGCATCTTCTCAGCCCAAAAAGCCGTCGGTCTCTCTCCGCAATTCTCCATCGACCCCTTACATCCAGACTGATCTGTTCGTCTCATCCTCTCAAAGGCCGTCCCAATCGATGTTTGTAAGATCTCGTCCGAGAACGCCGTCTTCCTCCAACAAGCCGCCCATCTAACCGAAGGTATTTACTACCACGTCGAGAAGCCTAAAGCGATCCTCCAATACTTGACTGTCCGTTTCCCAAACTTCTCCGACCCATCGACACATTATTAATCAAGATTTTTTTGTTTGGGGGTCTATCTGCATATAGATGATCTTTTTGCCCGGCTTGGCCGCTCGTAAATCTCTTAATTTGCCGAAACAACAGGAGGTCGATTTCCGTGCGGCTTGCTTTTGTCATCGAGAGATAATCGACGTGGGCTATGTGTGCTCAGTATGCCTTTCCAGTCAGTTCCCCTTCTTTCTTTCAATTACTAACTTTGAAACCCAAGAAAGAAAAACGAAAGTTTTCTGATCGATTTCTTTGGGTGGGGATCGACTATTCCAGTCTTTTGTACTCCCACACCGGTTTGCTCAACTTGTCGGACTAAGTTCCCCATGTCCACTCTCAAACGATTCTTGATGGAGAAACCAAAACCACGAACCAAGTCTGCCAATGGATCTGTCGCTTCTTCTCCCCTCAGACCTTGATCTAACCTCCATCCGATCAAGGTTATCTTCCCTGGTTCGACTCACTACCATTCAGTCACCAAGCAGTCGTCAGACAAAAAAAACACTATAAGACATCTCTGTCCCAGCAGAACCACACGAGTTAGCAATACAATGACAATCTTTTTGGTTGCCTATTTGAGGCGAACAATTCTCGGCTGTCACACCTGTAGAAACAGCCAAAGAGACTCCCTGGAAAATTGTGTTGGATATATTTTGGTTTCTATCAAAACTCTGTCAGAATTTAATTTGAATAAGAGATGATGAAGTGTTTTGTATAGTACACATTGGGGCGTGAAGAATTTTCTCAAACCGGCAAGTAACTCGATGCACCTCTCATGCCTATATTTCCCATGAACCTTAGTGTTGTCAGGCCGCCGGGCTAAGTAGTGTTCCATGACAATATAAGTGTTTGAGGAGTCAAACCATATGTATATGTTCAGTTGAAAGAAAACTGGAGCTCGAATCGAGATAGGCGAACGAACGTACGAAATAAGCCATGAAGTAGACGATTAGTACTATCACTTGGATTAGCCCTGAGACTAAGGTTCCTAGGTACGATTGGAGCTATGGCAAAAGAATAAGATTTATCAGTTATCGATCACAAGATTTTGGTTAAAAATAATTGAAGGAACTGACTCCGATTGAGAAATAAAGAGTAGCAAAAAGACTGATCAGATAAGAGATTGTGAAGGGTAATCGGGTGGTTGAGAAGATATGTTGGAGGTGTTGTAGGGGACCTTGGAGGACCATGAATCCGACCATAAATAGGATCGAACCTAATGAAAAAGATACCGCAAATTTTCGTGGCTTTATCTATCATCATCATTTCCATTATTTGTCAGTGCTTTTTTTTTGGATGATGGGATGAGGAGGAGGAGGAAAGGACAACTCAAAACGGCTAGGATCGGTAATGTAAAAAAAGAGATCAAGAAACATATCATCGCGCCTGTTGTACACATCAAGAAACCGATCGTCCTTTCCCATCTCGAAAGCGCATGATAGCTATAAACAAAAAAATAAGGGAATTCAGTTTAATTTTTTATTAAAGGGAGAAGAGAAGAGAAAGGGAACGAACGCTTCTTCTTCGTTGCTTCTTTCGTTGCTTCGTAATGGTACATATCCGCCGGATATCGAACTCGTTAACTTATTCAAATTACGAATTATCCTCCAATTCGATTCCGATGATTGTTGGGCATGATTTGAAGCAGATGCAGAATCATTAGTCTAGATATATATTTTTTTTTCAAA
This sequence comes from Puccinia horiana, assembly GCA_001624995.1. Classification (NCBI taxonomy): domain Eukaryota; kingdom Fungi; phylum Basidiomycota; class Pucciniomycetes; order Pucciniales; family Pucciniaceae; genus Puccinia; species Puccinia horiana. Next base: position 437,654 of record LWDY01000026.1, on the reverse strand, counting down.
AAAGAGAATGATATGCATCAGGATAATAAATCTTTGAGGTGGTTTGAGGGGGTTATGGAAGTGAGAGATAGAGAGAGCTTATGGACGTTGGTCGTTGTTGGTGTCGTTCTGGCCCATTTGAATCCACTCATATTAGCCCTGAAAGCTCGTTCGTTATTTTCTTCTGTACTATTATTATCATTACTTGTGGATGGTCTTGCTGTTGTTGATCGAGACATTGTTTCCTTGCTTGTTCTTGTGTTTCTGTTCTTGTTTGGTCTTGTAGTTATGTGGGTTTTCTTTTGTGCGTCGTTGTCGGTCGATGTGTATGTGAGTGGTGCTCTTTCAAACTTTATGACGGTCATCTAAAACGGGACCCCCCTCCCCACCCTGCGTCTCCGCTTGTAGAAGACCCCTCTTGAATCTTCACCTTCCCAGACCTCAACAATGCTTTCTTCCCAGAATTCCACCGAGATTGATCAAGCAAACATCCCTTCCACAAACACACCCATATATCAGAGGTCTGCTAAGAGCAGCTCCCGACCGGCACATGATTGGGCCATCGCCCTACAACAATCAAGTATTTATCTTGTGTGACTCATGGGTAAATATTTGTATAGGTCCCAGCGCAAATACCAATTCCAACACGACTTTGCACTTGACCACGTTGAGCCAAATGTCCATCACAAGAGTCTGACTGCTGACAAGGTTGGATACAATGCTTTACCCGCAAATTTTGGTATTTTCAACGGGTTTATCTTTGGGCAATTGGTGCGCCATGAATAGACACTGTGAATTTCAATGCTTGCTACTCTACTCACATGTCCAAATTAGACTAATCAGCTCTGCTTGGATTTCAAGATGTAATTTGAAAAGTGAGCAACGTATTTACATATTTTACAAAGATGTCGTTAATGGTGGCGTATCTGTACAGTGTTCCGGAGCTATGTCACAAAGAAATGATGAATACAAAAGAGTGCTGGCTTAGAGAGGGGCTGTTGGTAGAGGGAGGGATGCATGCCCTTTAATTTACGTGACAAAGTAAGAAGTTCCTATCGTTCTTTGCAGTATTGTTGGAGTTTGGCATCCGAGAATTTTGATTTGGATTGGAGCTAAGGCATGAGAGACAAAGTCAGACGGAATCCCTTGTGAGCCCTGATGAGAGAAGACGGAAGGGTTGTAACTCACTTTCTTCTTGAAGTCCTCATTATTATCAAGACAACAGACGCTTCTGTGTGCCAAATTGCAGCGATGAAAAGTGTGGCTTACTGAGTTTTTGACATTACACGGGGTAACGTCTTTTAAAACAGAAAAAAGAGAGGATTGATCAGGTCACGGTGACTGAGATTGAAAGGCTGATAAGGAGATGAAAATGAGACTGACTTATCCACGACAATTCGTCGGGTTTACTAGGCGCCTGTCGGATGCAATAGCAGAGGGGATGCAACCCTCCGCATTGCACGGCCGCGGCGTTGGCGGTTGACGGAGATGGTGTGCTCTTTGAGAGCCCACACACAGCGGCAAACACAACGATGGTGGTCATGAAAAAGTGCATGTGGAGTGTGGTGGAAAGCAAAGAACGCTGAAGGGGTCTCAAACTTGACGATGGTGAGGAAACAGAATGAGGAGAATTGAAGTTCAAAGTGAACGGATATTAGAATGCAGTACAATTCGTGGGATGGGGAGCGGGATTGGTGATGATTGGTGCTGATGTGATGATTTTAAAAGAACCCACCCTGGTAAGTGTTTAAATCAGACACCGGTGTTGCAATAGTGATCACCAGGCCTTTGGCCAGGCGCCGCTTCCACGGTTGTATATTACTTGGAATCTTTCGCTTGCTACAGGCTCTTGAGGCCCGTTCCGGCTTGGCGCTGGCGAATGCCTTTGGGCCCTGGCACGGCACCAACCGTAGGGAGAGAGATCCTGCTCCAAGGTGCATCTCTCTAGGGGCTTTTGTGAGACTTAGACGAGCTCAACCAGCTCGACATCCCTTGTGACAAGCTGGCATGCTCCTCTCAGACAGTCTCAGCGTGCCAGCCGGAACAGATCTGTCGGCCGTGGACCTGATTGCCAATTCACTACGCCTTACGACTCTAGCTACACCTTCCGGGGGAATCCCACTACAAAGGATCTCCCCCTTAGCTAGACCCAGTGGCGCGCCCAAATCCCAGTGCGTCACCCAAGTTTAGCACGTGTACCGGTTGCTTATTCAACCGGTGCCGGGGCTAGCCTTGTGCCCGCCTCTTCCGCCTTCCCTGGCGCCGGTTGAAAGCCCGCCATGGTGTGGGCACGAATCCTGAGAGACCCCCATTTCTCCGAGCTTACCTCTGTAGAGCTGGATACGAGATGGAATTAGAAAACTCCCCCGAGGGAAATAATTATTTTTATTTTTAGACTTTATAAGGGATAAGAATCTAAGTACATACTTTGGGAGATGAGCTAACCTAAATGTATAGTATAAAGTATGTGATAATCTAGCTATCAGTATGTAAATAAGCCTAATAGTATAATCTGTAACAACAACCTTGACAGTCTTTCCAAGGAGGGCCCAAAGTGTCTCCGCAGGAGAGGCTTATGCCAAATGTCACAATATTTGCTCTAGCAGTTTGAGTTGTGCGCCTGAAAAACGGCATGTTTTCACTTCAAAAATTGGCCACTGTCCCCTAAAACAGGACAAGCCATTTGATCAGGCTCTGGCGGAACTGCCTCATGGGGTGGAGATTTTTTTGGTCTGGTGCCCTGGTGAAGGTTTCGGGTTATGGGTACTTTTTTCAAAAATTGCCTGGTCACACGGACATTGCCGGAAACAAGCTGGCTGACGCTTTAGCTAAGGAGGCTGTAACCTCTCAGGAGACTCCTCGAATTGTGCTAAAAGGGAATTCCAGGGAGATTGCAAAAATTGATGTCGCGTCTCTTCCTGGGCCAAATCAGAAGGCCTCTAGTACTACTGCCCCCAGAGCATTTATGCATGTAGTTCTGTGATTAATCAACCCGCATTGGTTCCTATTGGGTCACTGTGTGCTGTGGTGATCTATTCATGTTATAATGCCAAAAGCAAGTGGCAGAGGTATTGTGATGTGATAGATGCATGCACAGGAAAGTATATAAGTGGAGGAATCTTTACATCATCCTTACATACAGCATGGAAGGACAACAATCAAGGATCAAGGACTTGGCACTAGCAGGAATGGAAGGGAGGACCATGGGTATCTCAGGAGGAAGGGTGTTATCAGGATGCAAGAGGGTCTAGGATTCACTAGGATTCAGTATTTTCAGCAAGAGGAGGAAGGAATTTTATAGGAAGGAAGGAAGAAGGAGTGAAGAAGGAGTGAAGTGTGATGGGCAGCAGATGGAAGGTTCTGTCATGGGCAGTGGGGCTTGGTTGCCTGGAAACAAGGTCATTATGCAATGCACTGCAGCTTGGGTGGCAACAGTGACATCATGCTGTGCTATGTGGCTTGGGTTGCATAGCAACAGTGACATCATGCTGTGCTGTGTGGCTTGGTTTGCATAGCAACCATGACATCATGCTGTGCTGTGTAGCTTGGGTTGCCTAGCAACCAGGACACAGGGCACAGAACATTCCCCCTGCAGAAAACTGGCTCCCCCTTCAATATAAAAGGAGGTTCTCTCCCCACCAGAATAATAGGTTTCCCCATTCAATCCAGGCACTGAAGTTGGATCCCTACCTAAAGGATAAATTGGACAATCAATATTAGTTTTGATCAGAGTAGTATTAGTAGTAGTAGTAGTTATCATCATCATCATCATTATCAATTATATTAGTCATCATCATCATCATCTATTATCAATTATCATCAGTTATCATCATCATCATCTATTATCATCAGTTGTTATCATCATCATCTATTATAATCAGTTATCATCATCATCAATCATCACCCACAAGTATTATTAGTCTCTTTACCTTATTTTACATAATCAATCCCACTGGATTGTATTATCCACTATTATCCAAAGTTATCACTAGTCTGCTATATTATTGATTTTCATTGATCTAGGTCTGATAGAGACTACTATACTTAGTAACTCTATCTTGAAATCAGCCATATCTCTTTAAATATTGATTTTAAGATTCCTTACACATTTGTATAGTACCATCAAGGGGCAGGTCTTTCAAACCACCTGTAAATTGTTATAGCCTTTCAAACCTAATATCAATTTATTTCCCCCTTATAGGAAATTTTCACCGAATAAACATTTAGTGTCCCACAGGAGTCCTACAGCGCTGAATTACGTTCTTTGTCATATTAATCACCAGGGATGATTTCATGGCAATGGCATGCAAGTGTCACTGCATGGGTTTTTCCCAGAACCCTGCACTGCCACAATGCATCCTACATGTGATGCTTATGTTCAACATGAAATAATGGTGATGTGGGTAATGATTTGTGGACAACATGTCCTGAAGTGAACCACAAGGATAACTGATATCCAAATGATCATAATTATAAGGGCCTTTACCATACACTTCACAAAGTCAAATTTTCCTGCAAGCAACGGTGGGTCAGCTATGCTACACGTATTGTTAGTGTAGCCTAGTGTTAACTTTTTAAGCTACGCTAACACACCACTAATGTTAGCAGTACCATCCAGTCAAATAACGCTAACATTTTTTTGAAAAAAATTTTGTTAGTTAGTAGCGTAGCATTAGCTGAGGGTCAGGAAAAAAAAACTAACGCTACCTGAAATTTGTGTTAGCAGTGGAAAAAGCTACGCTACACTTTTGGATTTTTTTTTGGTTAGTTGGTAGCGTAGCGTTAGCTGGGGTCAGGCAGAAGCAAGTAACACTACCAGAAATCTGTGTTAGCGGTGGTGTAGCGGTGTTAGCGGCTCCAAAAGTTACGCTACACTTTGGCATAATCTATTGACCCACTACACTACAAGTTAGCGTAGCTGGTGGAGTTGCTCTAAATATTAGATAAGATGATGGATTTGTTGATTTAGCATAGTGAAGAAATGGATTCAGATTAAATGAAAAAAAAAATATGTGACTGAAAATTACAACATGGAAAAAGAAAACATTTGTTTTTGAAATGAGCTACTTATTTTTTTTATCGATTGCTTTTTTTGCAGAGAAATCTGTATACAAAGTGACAACATCATGTGCTTTAGAGAACTTTCCACGTGGTTTAATACCCTCTTTCAGCCACATGTGGCTACTAACACACCGTTCAATTGTACGTGGTTTCAAGCTTCCTCTGCCAGTAGAGCAGACATCGGCAGCTGATGAAAAGGTGCGCTCTGCTGCACAAGATGATGCAGAGCATGCCAAGTAGTCCCTGGCCAATGATGAGAGGACTGGGTAAGTCTGTGAATGGTCCTGGAGGTAAAAAAACATCAAGCCGGTAAGTACTGGAACAATATTTCATTAATCCCAAACTTTCATACCTTCCACCATATCAGAATGCTATTTACATCCTTTGCACTCGGTAGTGGAAGTTGGTCCATGTTCTTGATATAGACTTCCAACTCTTTGCTATCATCCGCAGGTGGTGGGGCATTGAATATTTCAAATATGTTATCGGATTTGACTGTCTTCTTAGATTTTTTTTCTAAGAATTTGATACCATTGTTGACATTTTTCAAGCTTGTTCCTGTTTGTTGAAATATGATTCAAGTAATGCTCTGGCTTCCTCCACTCTTTCTGGCCAGCAGTGCTGAATTAATTTCAACCGGAAAGTTGGATGAAGCATTGTCACCATGAGTAGTGTTTCACATTCCAATGCCTCATCTTGATAAACCTCGAGCTTCATGATCATTTTATGATACATTGGATGAAAAGCGTTTCTTTGACTCCCACCTGCCTCCTTCTTCTTCAAATCCATGATGAGTTGGAAATAATTTGGTAGGACAAATGCACCTGTAGGACCATCACCCTCCATTATCTTAGTGAGACGGTTGAAAGGCTGAAAGGAAATTCAGCATCATATTGATTACAAAGATAATTGATTTGAGGAAATATCTCACTTTTAATTCCTGATTCAGTTTGTTGATCAGCATCCAGTCCCGTTTGCTGAATTGAATCTCATTGGAGTGACCAAACTTCTTTTGCTTTTTGTCATGCCTTGCACGTTGAATCTGATCTTCATATTTCTCATATTCATCTTTGAGTATTGAATCAATAACCTACCATGCTGATGTCAATAAAAGTATTGTATAAATACACAGTAAAGCACTTACTTCTCTTGCTTTGAAGGCATGCTTTTGAATTTGATATTTGATGTTCCAGTGAATACCGTATCCAGCAATCAGGTTTTTCAAGCTTTTCCCTGCTGCACGCCATTCAAATTCTTGTCACCATACACAAGAGCCAGTGATTTTTTTCACCACAAAATCCAGCTATGCAAATGAAGGTGGTCAGAGGACTAGTTTAATTTTAGCCAAACAAGCAGGAAAAAAACTCATCATTTTGGTCAACTCATTTGCCAAGTTGCAATTGGTTGCCGATTGATTTTTAGTCCTTGAGATTTGACTGAAATCTTTATCGTCATCATCATCTGAACCTTCCAAGATAACTTTGTCAGGGTCAGGTTCAGGATCTGATTCGTCATCTTCCACCATGTTTTCACCAGAATTCTCTTTGTCTTCATCCTCCTCGGCAATCACTTCCATGTTGAGATTTGAATAAGGAAAAGAACCAAGGAAAGCCTTCTTTAACTTTGGGGGTGGTGGATCATCGAGTCCCAATTCCTTCAATCCAGCATTAACAACCAATGCCATTTTGTGACAAAAACACTTGATGTGCATCGTTTTGCTGTTCCAAGAGTATCCCCACTTGTTTTCATTGGCCACATCACGCAAGTCCTCGTGCATGTATCTAGCTAAAGTAGTGTTGTTGGAACTGGAATCAGCCGTCTGGCAAAGCATGTATTGGAGAGAGCTAGAAATTAGCTTTTTTGTGTTTGTTAATAAAAAAGTGAAAATAATACATATCTTATTTTGGAGCCCATGTTTCTTCAATGTGTTGACAATTGGTACTGCCAACATGTGACCCTTATGTTGCCAGGCGACTAGCTTGAGGGTTAAATGGAGCACATTGTACTTCCAATCACTATCAATAAACAATACTGAAGCACCAATAAATCCAAATCAGTTTCCTTTGGTTGTCCATACATTGTGTATGAGGTTCAACCTGCTATTCGATGCCTGTTTATATTAATAGCTAAATTAGAATTGTTATTCAATGTACAAACTCATAAGAACAGGTTACTCACCTTCACACAATTTATCATAGCCTCTTGTAACTCCAAGTATGCATCTTGTGCCGAATCAGCTGCTCATCTCCGTTTAAACAAGTGGGATCCTGGTTCACAGTAGTGGAAGGCTGCTCGGAGATAAGGGTCTTCTACTCATTTCCAAGGAATGGCTTGGCGTAGAAGCCAGAGCGTCATGATTTGATTGAACACCATGTTATCAAACTTTCCCATATGAGAAAAATGATTGGATATTGTTCCACTGGTTTTACTAATCTTGAGCTTGCTTTCTTCTAAGGATGTCGGAGGTAGCTTTGCTCCAGCTGCAATAGCTTCCTTACGCTTTGGGCAGTCATTCGAGAACCTTCCAGCTTGACGTGAGCCATCCCGATGAGTTCGTAGATTAGAATAACTATTGCCAGAAACTCTGACTTCCTTTTTACACCACACACAACAGTAGGTTGATGTGGGTTTATCAATTAACTGAAAAGACAAATCAGCCATTGCTTCCAATAAAAAGACTAAAGGATTTCACATACATCATCCTTTTTTCAGAATGCATCAGAAAAGAAGTCTTTAACATCATCAAATTCTGGATTAACCTTTTGGCGTTTGTTTTTGGCCTTGGCATTCTCTTCATCCGAGTCTTGAGCAAGGTCAACAGCCTGAGAATCCGGTGCCTCAGAGTTGACAGGGGTTGATTTGGAGAATTTTGATTGACTCTTTTTGTTGGCCAGGCCCTTTTTCTTAGAAAGATTGGATGCTAATTGTGAATTGGCCTTGGGTTCTGGCTCCGAGTCTGAGGAAAGGTCTTTTCACTTTTTTGATATATGGGCCAGAGCTTTTTGGGATGTAGCTGTGAAGAATTGGGTGATTGAGCATCGGGAATCTGGTGATGGCTGAACCATCCCAGATTTCTTAACAGGAGTGGTGACTCTTTTTGAACGGCATATTTGTCCTTCGGAGGTATCAGACAATCCCCCATCCAGGTTTGATGGGCCAGCTTGAGTTGACTGAGACTGGGAAGTGGATTTCATACTTGGAGTGTAGGCTGATTGAGCTGTTATTTTCGATTTATCCAGATGTGGTTGGGCATCTGTATGTGAACATCAGATGACTATTAAGATAAAGATTAATTAGCAAAGAGAAATGCTCACCTTTGAAGCATTCAAAAATGTGTTCAAGCTTGATAAAAAGAAGCTCATCACCGTTCCAAGAAGGGTGTTCCCGAGCTCTCTTCAAGTTGTCAATCACCACTTTGATTCCAAACTTGCCTCTTCAAACGTTTTGTTTGCAGTTTTCAACACCAAATAATGAATCCATCTTCTTATTGACAACAAACCACATTCGTTTGTCTTCTTCATCATCCAGAATAGTTGGAGGGCTGAAGAATTGGAGATAAATCGAGTCATTCTTGGTGGCTTGAGGGATCTGAGACGCTGATTGAGATACTGTAAGGATTTTGGAAAAGAGATCTTGAACAGATTTGTTGGCTGGCATATTTAAAGGTTGATTGAGAGTAGTCAGAAGGTACTTGGTGTTTTTTGAAAGTGTAACGTGTAGAGTCTACAACTATTGGACACGTAACACCCACTAAGTCTATATGCTATTCCACTCCAGTATAAGCATATTATTATTAGTTTATTTACTTGTAACCACATGACCACAAGATGTTTCTCTTTCAATTGTCAAGATCATTTTAACACAATACGTTTGTTTCCCCTGTGAATCAAACTGTTCTGGGATAATGTGTTTGTAAATGGATTGAATTCGCTTTACATGGCTTTTTTGAAAAAACAAGCAATATATAATTGATTTTGATTGAATTGCAAAAACTAAGAAGAAAAAGAAAATGTCTCAATCAAAGGTGAAGATTATGTACAATCACAAACTAAACATAAATGAGTGACTAATTTAGATGCAACATCTGCTAATCTACCTAAAGCACAATATAAATGATACATATGGCCACCAAAATAACTAGTAACACTTGAACATAACCCTTGTTGATATTGGACACAAGCATTAGAAAGTGAGAGGTTAATTTGGACAGACATACCAAGCCTAGTGCAAGTATTACTAAAAGATGAGGGCATTGTACAATGCTTGTGGTGATTAGCCTTCCATATCATTTTGACTATTCCAAACTGACCATCGAAGTTGATGCCAATTTTGTGGTCTGGGAAGATAAAGGGACCAGAGGAGATGTTGTAGTCAGAAGGATTCGTAATTAGAGAGCCGTCACTTGTTTTAGTTGGAAGAAAAAGAACAAAAGCAAATTCAGAGATGTCCTTTTTGTTGATGTGTGGTGGATTGAAAAAACCATCAGTCGTAAATGTTAAGTGGGGACCACAATCGGATTCAGTAAGATCTTGATTGGCTTCTAAGTGTGCTAGGGAAGGGATTCCATTCTGGGCCATCAATTCATGGTTGGATCCAAACGGTATTTCGGCTAGTTGCTTAAAGTGATTTCCAATAATCTGGCCGACACGTGCTGATTTTTGATAATGTTGGTTGAAAGCTTGAGTGATGGCTTTGGTGAATGTCTTGATGTATTGGCCAATGATTTGCGCCATCCAACTGCCCACATTTTTTCACCCCAAGAGCGTTGTTCAGAGGAGACAGGACTGATGAATTGTTTTGAATCGTGCAAGAAGGTTGAAAGGAAGTTCAAATCGATTTTTTCTTGGTCAGTTAAATCTTCCATCTTGATGAATTCAATGACAGCCATGACTTTCTTTTTGTCTTGTGGGTCTTGGATCACGCAGTGGCCAGTTTGAAACAAGAAGAAATTGTCCACGATTTTGTAAGCTAAGGTGATATCATCAGGAGTAGGGGGTCGAGTGTATTGATGTTCTCATTGATTGGGAACCCATTTTTGAGGAATATGTGGATAGATTTCAAGAGGTTCAAAAGAAGGTTTCCTCCAATAGACTTTCTTCTTTGTTTGGTTGGCCTCCAAAGGGTTTTTGAGAAGGTCCGCACAATCACGTCTCATAGATTTGATCATGATTCTTCTTCTGCTTGGACTCCTTTTTCTATCATAATCAGATCATGTCCTACCTGGCAATAAATTCCAGAGGGATCATATCATATGACAGAAGGAAAAAAAAAAAAAAAAATCAGTATCTTGCATTAATGGTTGAATAAAAATGATCACATTACAGTTTTATGATTTGAACCATGGTACCCTCCTCTTGTTGATGGTACATGGGGGGGGGGGGGGTCCTTGATCACTTAGGTCAGAGAGGGTAGCTGGGGTAGTTGGTGATGAGGGGATGAGGGGGAGGGTAGCTTTGTTTGGCTCAATCACACAGGGTAGCTCAAGGGGGGTCCTGATCGTTCAACAACGGTGCAGGGTATCTCGGCTCAGAGGTGGTGAGGGGATGAGGGTAGCATGGAAAAAGGGGTGGGGAGGGTAGCTCGGAGGTGGTGGGTGAGGGGACGAGGTAGCTCGGCGAAAGGGGTGGTGAGGGTAGCTCGGCAGGGGTGCCTGGTGGTTGTGGTAGGGTAGCTTGGAAAGAGGTGAGGGTAGCTAAGCGGTGGGGTTCGGGTGGGTAGCCTGGCGATAGTGGTCGGGAGGGTAGCTTGGCTAGAGTGGTAGAGAGGTTAGCTTTGAGGTGGTGGGGACGGTTGGCTGGTTGGCGAGGGTAGCTTGGAAAAGGTGGTCTGTAGGGTAGCTGGGTGGTGGTGAGGGTGGCTTGGAGATTGTGGTGGGGAGGGTAGAAGCGAGTAGGAGGTCCAGGGTAGCATGGGGGCTCAGTCAGCATAGGGTAGGGAAAGGGTAGCAAGGGGTGAGACTCACAAGGGTAGCTTGGGCTTGGCCGACAGCGGGGGGGGCTTGTTGATGAGGGTAGTTTGGCAATGTTGGTCGGTAGGGTAGCTCCGAGATTGTGGTGGGGAGGGTAGCTGGCTCGTGGTGAGGGTAGCGGCAAGGTGACTAGGATAGCAGCGAGTAGGAGGTCCAGGGTAGCATGGCGGCTCAGTCAGCATAGGGTAGGGAAAGGGTAGCAAGGGGGCAGGTGAGACTCACAAGGGTAGCTTGGGCTTGGCCAAAGGCGGGGGGGGGGGGGAGTGTTTCGCAGTGGGTAGCTGGATTGGAGGGGGTAGCAGGGGGTCAGTGATGGATGAGGATGGGTAGCAAGATGGACTCACTTTTGGCGGTTGATGGTAGCTTTTAGAAGGAGTTGACAAAAAAAATCATAAGAACAAAAACCCCTGACCAAAAATTTAAATAAAATTAAAATTAAAATCAGCAAACAGAGAAAAAAAGCATGCACACCAAAGGTGTTTTTAAGGTTAAATCAGAACCAAAGAAATTGGTTCATGTAGGAATCGGTGGCAGGACAAAAAAAGCAGGGTGTGTAGGAATCAAGACAGCAGGAGATGATGGCCAGTGTGATTAAGTAGCTAGAGAATTTGTAATAAGAAGGGTAGCCTATGGCTCAGTCGGGGAGTAACATCCCCAACTGAGTCATGCAATCCTTTTGTGGGTGGGACACATGTTAATTCTCATTGACAGAATGGGAGACTGCTCAATTGAATATATTTTAGCTGCAGAAATTTCATGTTAGTGTGACTGTTAGTTGATTTTATTTGAATTTAGTTCACCTGTTATCTCATGTTAGCCTGAACTGTAGCGGGGATTCGCTACACTAAATTTTATTTCAATCCCCGCTACGCTACTAATTTGGGAAAATTTTGTTAGTGGTGAAAAAAATACGCTACACATTTGAGAAAATCTTGTTAGCGTTCGAAAAGCTACGCTACTTGTTAGCATAGCGTGAGATTAATCGCAACTAACGCTACAAGAATCCTGGGAAAAAAATCCCCTGCTACGCTACTTGTTAGTGTAGCCGGATGGGATTGCAACTAATGCTAACCAAATCCTGGGTGAAAAATTTTGCTGCTACGCTAACGGTTATTGGCCATGTAGCCTAGTGTAGCGTAGCAACCCACCGTTGCCGCAAGCCCGGATTTTCATTTTTGAAAATCTGTTTTCATCAAAATTGAGTACCATAGCGCTTAAAATCACGGTCCAAAAACCTGAATTTGATGAAATTTTCAAATATTGCAAAAACACCCCCCCCCCCCCCCCCTGTTTTTGACAATTTTTGCCATTTAATTTTAACACGTAATAGTGATCACTGTTGAAGATTGGCCTCAATTGTGGGTGTTAGGGGTTGAAGATTGGCCTCAATTGTGGGTGTTAGGGGTTGAAGATTGGCCTCAATTGTGGGTGTTAGGGGTTGAAGATTAGCCTCAATCGTGGGTGTTAGGGGTTGAAGATTGGCCTCAATCGTGGGTGTTAGGGATGTTCATATTTCTGGATGGTACAGTTTTGAGTACAACATCGACTTTTTGATTTTCCTCAAAAAGGGTTTTTGAGAATTTTCAAAATACGCAAAAAAAAAACTGATTTTAAAAATTTCTGAAAACCCGAAATGGATGGTACAGGCCCTAATTTTATGATAATGGACTCCACAAAACATATAGTGTCAGATTTTCTTTTCAAACTCTCTATTCTCCACTCTCAGTCTCTCTTCCCTACTCCCTCAATTCTCATCTCTTCCTATTATCTTGTCCAAAGTAGTTAGATGTTAAACTACTGCAGTGTTGTGTCCAGCTTTGTTGCCCCAGTCTCTGTCTTGTCCAACACAAGTATCTCTCCTTTCCGTTGTGTCCAACATAGCTGCTTATTCAAATCTTGTCCGACTTCTGTTGGTTTTCCGTGTCCATGCATATGCATGCCTGTTTGTTCTGCTCAACCACTTTTTAGCCTTACTTGTAGTAGTCTACTTAACCAGGTTTGTGTGCCTGGAGTAATAAAAGCATCTAGTCTTGAGCCTATCAATAATTCACCACTCCTTGATCCAATCTAAGCCCCTTCTGAATTGCTTTACTAATCCTCCTCTTTTGAATCTGAGCTAGAAATCTGACATGTAGAACTTATGCTGAGCTCAATCCTATATTATCATTTTCTGAATTGGTATGTGGACCAATGCCTATATCGGGCGGAAAAATCAAAGATTGGGCCAAAAAAACTGTTATCGGCGGTTTTTTGGGCCCCAGGTCTGTTATCAATATTGTAATGGGTGTTGGAATCAATACCCGTTCCAATATTGATACCGGTTGGCTGATAGCCTTACTTTAGCCTCAGGACAACAAGAAATCAGTCAGAAAAGCTGGTGTTAGTCTACAACAAAACGCTGGATTGGCAGGGGGGTAAGCTCTTTGAGAATAGATGGAATGGACCATATAAAATCCACTCCCAAGAAAAAGGTGGCGCCTACTTCTTACAGGAATTGGATGGGAGGTCTGCTGATATGCCCAAGTTAAGCTTTTTTGCTCTTGGGAAAATTAATACAGGACCAATTTTTTTTTCAGTTGACTACAAGCTGGTCATCATTGGACAATGTCTTCTTTTTCTTTCTTAAAATTCTACCTAAAAACCTGAACCCTTTCTGAAAAAAAAAAAAAACAGCCACGAGGGACAAGGATGGGAAAGCTAAGCTTAATATAAATGTCCTACTGACCTTTATATAGGAGTTTTTGTTATGAGTGTTGATTTATTTTGAAGATTCAAGGACGGTATACTTTTGAGAAAAGGATTAATCCTTTTGAGAAAAGGATTAATCCTTTTGTGAAGAAGGAAATAAAATAATCAACAGTGAATTAACTGAGATCATCCTTAAGGACTCCTGCATTCAGATCAGTCTTCTTGTAAGATACCAACAGGCATTCAAGCAGTGAGAGTAAGCATTTGTGGGTTTCCTTGGAGATCTTGAGGAAGGAAGAAAGGGCTTTCGAATCCTATTTTTCCATGTGCTACGAAAGTGAAGATTACAAAGTGATCTTTCACTGCTACATATCACCCCGAATTAACAATTGCTTTTTTTATGAAAACAATCAAACAAATGGTTCAAAATTCTGGATGCATTCCCAATTTTGAAAGTGCAAAGATTGTAACCACCACAGTAATCTCCTCAGGATCATCTCTGCAAGTAATTGACTATATTTAATCAAATGACCATAAACTGACATGGTGTGGAACTGCCTAGACAAATTTACAATCAAGAGAAGCCAGAGGAACAAATTGTTTTTTGTGTAAGGATATTGCTCTGAGATGTGGTGGGGACAGCTAGTTATTACACATGGGAATCAGGGGCAAAGCTTTTGGGCTTTTTGTCTGGATATGCCCCCTTCGGCTCTGTGTTCAAGAACCAAGTTTAGACGGAGCAAGAGGGCCACAGTGGACATAGCACCATGTCATTGGCTATCGTACAGAGAGTGGGATGGATGGTGATATTTTCTTTCTTAGATATAAAGGTGTTTAGATTGGGGCACTTTTTAAGTAACATCGACATCCTTCTTCGTCTTCCAGCTTGAAAAGCAAAGCCATTGTGACTCTCCAAGTTTAACCACGACTTGAATCCATCTTTTTTGTTTCTTGATTGATACATTTCCCTGTACCATCCATTTCGGGTTTTCAGAAATTTTTAAAATCAGTTTTTTTTTTGCGTATTTTGAAAATTCTCAAAAACCCTTTTTGAGGAAAATCAAAAAGTCGATGTTGTACTCAAAACTGTACCATCCAGAAATATGAACATCCCTAACACCCACGATTGAGGCCAATCTTCAACCCCTAACACCCACGATTGAGGCTAATCTTCAACCCCTAACACCCACAATTGAGGCCAATCTTCAACCCCTAACACCCACAATTGAGGCCAATCTTCAACCCCTAACACCCACAATTGAGGCCAATCTTCAACAGTGATCACTATTACGTGTTAAAATTAAATGGCAAAAATTGTCAAAAACAGGGGGGGGGGGGGGGTGTTTTTGCAATATTTGAAAATTTCATCAAATTCAGGTTTTTGGACCGTGATTTTAAGCGCTATGGTACTCAATTTTGATGAAAACAGATTTTCAAAAATGAAAATCCGGGCTTGCGGCAACGGTGGGTTGCTACGCTACACTAGGCTACATGGCCAATAACCGTTAGCGTAGCAGCAAAATTTTTCACCCAGGATTTGGTTAGCATTAGTTGCAATCCCATCCGGCTACACTAACAAGTAGCGTAGCAGGGGATTTTTTTCCCAGGATTCTTGTAGCGTTAGTTGCGATTAATCTCACGCTATGCTAACAAGTAGCGTAGCTTTTCGAACGCTAACAAGATTTTCTCAAATGTGTAGCGTATTTTTTTCACCACTAACAAAATTTTCCCAAATTAGTAGCGTAGCGGGGATTGAAATAAAATTTAGTGTAGCGAATCCCCGCTACAGTTCAGGCTAACATGAGATAACAGGTGAACTAAATTCAAATAAAATCAACTAACAGTCACACTAACATGAAATTTCTGCAGCTAAAATATATTCAATTGAGCAGTCTCCCATTCTGTCAATGAGAATTAACATGTGTCCCACCCACAAAAGGATTGCATGACTCAGTTGGGGATGTTACTCCCCGACTGAGCCATAGGCTACCCTTCTTATTACAAATTCTCTAGCTACTTAATCACACTGGCCATCATCTCCTGCTGTCTTGATTCCTACACACCCTGCTTTTTTTGTCCTGCCACCGATTCCTACATGAACCAATTTCTTTGGTTCTGATTTAACCTTAAAAACACCTTTGGTGTGCATGCTTTTTTTCTCTGTTTGCTGATTTTAATTTTAATTTTATTTAAATTTTTGGTCAGGGGTTTTTGTTCTTATGATTTTTTTTGTCAACTCCTTCTAAAAGCTACCATCAACCGCCAAAAGTGAGTCCATCTTGCTACCCATCCTCATCCATCACTGACCCCCTGCTACCCCCTCCAATCCAGCTACCCACTGCGAAACACTCCCCCCCCCCCCGCCTTTGGCCAAGCCCAAGCTACCCTTGTGAGTCTCACCTGCCCCCTTGCTACCCTTTCCCTACCCTATGCTGACTGAGCCGCCATGCTACCCTGGACCTCCTACTCGCTGCTATCCTAGTCACCTTGCCGCTACCCTCACCACGAGCCAGCTACCCTCCCCACCACAATCTCGGAGCTACCCTACCGACCAACATTGCCAAACTACCCTCATCAACAAGCCCCCCCCGCTGTCGGCCAAGCCCAAGCTACCCTTGTGAGTCTCACCCCTTGCTACCCTTTCCCTACCCTATGCTGACTGAGCCCCCATGCTACCCTGGACCTCCTACTCGCTTCTACCCTCCCCACCACAATCTCCAAGCCACCCTCACCACCACCCAGCTACCCTACAGACCACCTTTTCCAAGCTACCCTCGCCAACCAGCCAACCGTCCCCACCACCTCAAAGCTAACCTCTCTACCACTCTAGCCAAGCTACCCTCCCGACCACTATCGCCAGGCTACCCACCCGAACCCCACCGCTTAGCTACCCTCACCTCTTTCCAAGCTACCCTACCACAACCACCAGGCACCCCTGCCGAGCTACCCTCACCACCCCTTTCGCCGAGCTACCTCGTCCCCTCACCCACCACCTCCGAGCTACCCTCCCCACCCCTTTTTCCATGCTACCCTCATCCCCTCACCACCTCTGAGCCGAGATACCCTGCACCGTTGTTGAACGATCAGGACCCCCCTTGAGCTACCCTGTGTGATTGAGCCAAACAAAGCTACCCTCCCCCTCATCCCCTCATCACCAACTACCCCAGCTACCCTCTCTGACCTAAGTGATCAAGGACCCCCCCCCCCCCCATGTACCATCAACAAGAGGAGGGTACCATGGTTCAAATCATAAAACTGTAATGTGATCATTTTTATTCAACCATTAATGCAAGATACTGATTTTTTTTTTTTTTTTCCTTCTGTCATATGATATGATCCCTCTGGAATTTATTGCCAGGTAGGACATGATCTGATTATGATAGAAAAAGGAGTCCAAGCAGAAGAAGAATCATGATCAAATCTATGAGACGTGATTGTGCGGACCTTCTCAAAAACCCTTTGGAGGCCAACCAAACAAAGAAGAAAGTCTATTGGAGGAAACCTTCTTTTGAACCTCTTGAAATCTATCCACATATTCCTCAAAAATGGGTTCCCAATCAATGAGAACATCAATACACTCGACCCCCTACTCCTGATGATATCACCTTAGCTTACAAAATCGTGGACAATTTCTTCTTGTTTCAAACTGGCCACTGCGTGATCCAAGACCCACAAGACAAAAAGAAAGTCATGGCTGTCATTGAATTCATCAAGATGGAAGATTTAACTGACCAAGAAAAAATCGATTTGAACTTCCTTTCAACCTTCTTGCACGATTCAAAACAATTCATCAGTCCTGTCTCCTCTGAACAACGCTCTTGGGGTGAAAAAATGTGGGCAGTTGGATGGCGCAAATCATTGGCCAATACATCAAGACATTCACCAAAGCCATCACTCAAGCTTTCAACCAACATTATCAAAAATCAGCACGTGTCGGCCAGATTATTGGAAATCACTTTAAGCAACTAGCCGAAATACCGTTTGGATCCAACCATGAATTGATGGCCCAGAATGGAATCCCTTCCCTAGCACACTTAGAAGCCAATCAAGATCTTACTGAATCCGATTGTGGTCCCCACTTAACATTTACGACTGATGGTTTTTTCAATCCACCACACATCAACAAAAAGGACATCTCTGAATTTGCTTTTGTTCTTTTTCTTCCAACTAAAACAAGTGACGGCTCTCTAATTACGAATCCTTCTGACTACAACATCTCCTCTGGTCCCTTTATCTTCCCAGACCACAAAATTGGCATCAACTTCGATGGTCAGTTTGGAATAGTCAAAATGATATGGAAGGCTAATCACCACAAGCATTGTACAATGCCCTCATCTTTTAGTAATACTTGCACTAGGCTTGGTATGTCTGTCCAAATTAACCTCTCACTTTCTAATGCTTGTGTCCAATATCAACAAGGGTTATGTTCAAGTGTTACTAGTTATTTTGGTGGCCATATGTATCATTTATATTGTGCTTTAGGTAGATTAGCAGATGTTGCATCTAAATTAGTCACTCATTTATGTTTAGTTTGTGATTGTACATAATCTTCACCTTTGATTGAGACATTTTCTTTTTCTTCTTAGTTTTTGCAATTCAATCAAAATCAATTATATATTGCTTGTTTTTTCAAAAAAGCCATGTAAAGCGAATTCAATCCATTTACAAACACATTATCCCAGAACAGTTTGATTCACAGGGGAAACAAACGTATTGTGTTAAAATGATCTTGACAATTGAAAGAGAAACATCTTGTGGTCATGTGGTTACAAGTAAATAAACTAATAATAATATGCTTATACTGGAGTGGAATAGCATATAGACTTAGTGGGTGTTACGTGTCCAATAGTTGTAGACTCTACACGTTACACTTTCAAAAAACACCAAGTACCTTCTGACTACTCTCAATCAACCTTTAAATATGCCAGCCAACAAATCTGTTCAAGATCTCTTTTCCAAAATCCTTACAGTATCTCAATCAGCGTCTCAGATCCCTCAAGCCACCAAGAATGACTCGATTTATCTCCAATTCTTCAGCCCTCCAACTATTCTGGATGATGAAGAAGACAAACGAATGTGGTTTGTTGTCAATAAGAAGATGGATTCATTATTTGGTGTTGAAAACTGCAAACAAAACGTTTGAAGAGGCAAGTTTGGAATCAAAGTGGTGATTGACAACTTGAAGAGAGCTCGGGAACACCCTTCTTGGAACGGTGATGAGCTTCTTTTTATCAAGCTTGAACACATTTTTGAATGCTTCAAAGGTGAGCATTTCTCTTTGCTAATTAATCTTTATCTTAATAGTCATCTGATGTTCACATACAGATGCCCAACCACATCTGGATAAATCGAAAATAACAGCTCAATCAGCCTACACTCCAAGTATGAAATCCACTTCCCAGTCTCAGTCAACTCAAGCTGGCCCATCAAACCTGGATGGGGGATTGTCTGATACCTCCGAAGGACAAATATGCCGTTCAAAAAGAGTCACCACTCCTGTTAAGAAATCTGGGATGGTTCAGCCATCACCAGATTCCCGATGCTCAATCACCCAATTCTTCACAGCTACATCCCAAAAAGCTCTGGCCCATATATCAAAAAAGTGAAAAGACCTTTCCTCAGACTCGGAGCCAGAACCCAAGGCCAATTCACAATTAGCATCCAATCTTTCTAAGAAAAAGGGCCTGGCCAACAAAAAGAGTCAATCAAAATTCTCCAAATCAACCCCTGTCAACTCTGAGGCACCGGATTCTCAGGCTGTTGACCTTGCTCAAGACTCGGATGAAGAGAATGCCAAGGCCAAAAACAAACGCCAAAAGGTTAATCCAGAATTTGATGATGTTAAAGACTTCTTTTCTGATGCATTCTGAAAAAAGGATGATGTATGTGAAATCCTTTAGTCTTTTTATTGGAAGCAATGGCTGATTTGTCTTTTCAGTTAATTGATAAACCCACATCAACCTACTGTTGTGTGTGGTGTAAAAAGGAAGTCAGAGTTTCTGGCAATAGTTATTCTAATCTACGAACTCATCGGGATGGCTCACGTCAAGCTGGAAGGTTCTCGAATGACTGCCCAAAGCGTAAGGAAGCTATTGCAGCTGGAGCAAAGCTACCTCCGACATCCTTAGAAGAAAGCAAGCTCAAGATTAGTAAAACCAGTGGAACAATATCCAATCATTTTTCTCATATGGGAAAGTTTGATAACATGGTGTTCAATCAAATCATGACGCTCTGGCTTCTACGCCAAGCCATTCCTTGGAAATGAGTAGAAGACCCTTATCTCCGAGCAGCCTTCCACTACTGTGAACCAGGATCCCACTTGTTTAAACGGAGATGAGCAGCTGATTCGGCACAAGATGCATACTTGGAGTTACAAGAGGCTATGATAAATTGTGTGAAGGTGAGTAACCTGTTCTTATGAGTTTGTACATTGAATAACAATTCTAATTTAGCTATTAATATAAACAGGCATCGAATAGCAGGTTGAACCTCATACACAATGTATGGACAACCAAAGGAAACTGATTTGGATTTATTGGTGCTTCAGTATTGTTTATTGATAGTGATTGGAAGTACAATGTGCTCCATTTAACCCTCAAGCTAGTCGCCTGGCAACATAAGGGTCACATGTTGGCAGTACCAATTGTCAACACATTGAAGAAACATGGGCTCCAAAATAAGATATGTATTATTTTCACTTTTTTATTAACAAACACAAAAAAGCTAATTTCTAGCTCTCTCCAATACATGCTTTGCCAGACGGCTGATTCCAGTTCCAACAACACTACTTTAGCTAGATACATGCACGAGGACTTGCGTGATGTGGCCAATGAAAACAAGTGGGGATACTCTTGGAACAGCAAAACGATGCACATCAAGTGTTTTTGTCACAAAATGGCATTGGTTGTTAATGCTGGATTGAAGGAATTGGGACTCGATGATCCACCACCCCCAAAGTTAAAGAAGGCTTTCCTTGGTTCTTTTCCTTATTCAAATCTCAACATGGAAGTGATTGCCGAGGAGGATGAAGACAAAGAGAATTCTGGTGAAAACATGGTGGAAGATGACGAATCAGATCCTGAACCTGACCCTGACAAAGTTATCTTGGAAGGTTCAGATGATGATGACGATAAAGATTTCAGTCAAATCTCAAGGACTAAAAATCAATCGGCAACCAATTGCAACTTGGCAAATGAGTTGACCAAAATGATGAGTTTTTTTCCTGCTTGTTTGGCTAAAATTAAACTAGTCCTCTGACCACCTTCATTTGCATAGCTGGATTTTGTGGTGAAAAAAATCACTGGCTCTTGTGTATGGTGACAAGAATTTGAATGGCGTGCAGCAGGGAAAAGCTTGAAAAACCTGATTGCTGGATACGGTATTCACTGGAACATCAAATATCAAATTCAAAAGCATGCCTTCAAAGCAAGAGAAGTAAGTGCTTTACTGTGTATTTATACAATACTTTTATTGACATCAGCATGGTAGGTTATTGATTCAATACTCAAAGATGAATATGAGAAATATGAAGATCAGATTCAACGTGCAAGGCATGACAAAAAGCAAAAGAAGTTTGGTCACTCCAATGAGATTCAATTCAGCAAACGGGACTGGATGCTGATCAACAAACTGAATCAGGAATTAAAAGTGAGATATTTCCTCAAATCAATTATCTTTGTAATCAATATGATGCTGAATTTCCTTTCAGCCTTTCAACCGTCTCACTAAGATAATGGAGGGTGATGGTCCTACAGGTGCATTTGTCCTACCAAATTATTTCCAACTCATCATGGATTTGAAGAAGAAGGAGGCAGGTGGGAGTCAAAGAAACGCTTTTCATCCAATGTATCATAAAATGATCATGAAGCTCGAGGTTTATCAAGATGAGGCATTGGAATGTGAAACACTACTCATGGTGACAATGCTTCATCCAACTTTCCGGTTGAAATTAATTCAGCACTGCTGGCCAGAAAGAGTGGAGGAAGCCAGAGCATTACTTGAATCATATTTCAACAAACAGGAACAAGCTTGAAAAATGTCAACAATGGTATCAAATTCTTAGAAAAAAAATCTAAGAAGACAGTCAAATCCGATAACATATTTGAAATATTCAATGCCCCACCACCTGCGGATGATAGCAAAGAGTTGGAAGTCTATATCAAGAACATGGACCAACTTCCACTACCGAGTGCAAAGGATGTAAATAGCATTCTGATATGGTGGAAGGTATGAAAGTTTGGGATTAATGAAATATTGTTCCAGTACTTACCGGCTTGATGTTTTTTTACCTCCAGGACCATTCACAGACTTACCCAGTCCTCTCATCATTGGCCAGGGACTACTTGGCATGCTCTGCATCATCTTGTGCAGCAGAGCGCACCTTTTCATCAGCTGCCGATGTCTGCTCTACTGGCAGAGGAAGCTTGAAACCACGTACAATTGAACGGTGTGTTAGTAGCCACATGTGGCTGAAAGAGGGTATTAAACCACGTGGAAAGTTCTCCAAAGCACATGATGTTGTCACTTTGTATACAGATTTCTCTGCAAAAAAAGCAATCGATAAAAAAAATAAGTAGCTCATTTCAAAAACAAATGTTTTCTTTTTCCATGTTGTAATTTTCAGTCACATATTTTTTTTTTCATTTAATCTGAATCCATTTCTTCACTATGCTAAATCAACAAATCCATCATCTTATCTAATATTTAGAGCAACTCCACCAGCTACGCTAACTTGTAGTGTAGTGGGTCAATAGATTATGCCAAAGTGTAGCGTAACTTTTGGAGCCGCTAACACCGCTACACCACCGCTAACACAGATTTCTGGTAGTGTTACTTGCTTCTGCCTGACCCCAGCTAACGCTACGCTACCAACTAACCAAAAAAAAATCCAAAAGTGTAGCGTAGCTTTTTCCACTGCTAACACAAATTTCAGGTAGCGTTAGTTTTTTTTCCTGACCCTCAGCTAATGCTACGCTACCAACTAACAAAATTTTTTTCGAAGAAATGTTAACGTTAGTTGACTGGATGGTACTGCTAACATTAGCGGTGTGTTAGCGTAGCTTAAAAAGCTAACACTACGCTACACTAACAATACGTGTAGCATAGCTGACCCACCGTTGCAGGGAGCTAGGGGCGACGGGATCTGTATGGCCTTCCATGACGGCGGCATCCCGTTGAAGGACGAACACTTGTCCAGAGAGGAGTTTGGCAAGATCAAGGAAACTCTACCGTTTGGGCAGGTTCCCATCCTGACCGTCGAAGACAAAAAGGTCGTTTTTCAAGAAACTGCAATCTTACGCTACGTTGGCCAGATGGTCGGTCTCTATCCGACTGATCGGGAAGAGGCCCTGGACGTTGATATCGCGCTGTGCTGTGTTGATGGAACGCTCCTGAATTACAATAGCCCGTTAAAAGATTGTTTTACTGGTCTGAACTTCTTCAGACGATAGAGACTTAAGTTTTTGTTGAATTGTTCCGAATCTCACTCTAGACATCTACTCGACCATTCTTGCGCTCTTGGGGCCCGAGTATCCGGGAAAAGATGTCGTAAAGAAAGCGGTGGTCGAAGAGCGCGTCCCTCAGGTACTTGGATATCTCGAAAAATTTCTGGCCGACAAAGGGACAACCTTCAGCGCGGGAAACAGCTTGACGGTGGCCGACTTGAGGATTTATGCGGCACTAAGATTTCTCGTGTCCGGGCGATTGTCATACTTGTCCAGCGACATCCTCGACAAGTACCCTCACATCCTGAAGCTCAACCAGGCCGTCGAGAGTGACCCGAAGATCGCCGATTGGCTCAAGGCTCAGCCTCAATGAACACCTTGCCATGAGCTCAATCATGAACAACGGATCTGTAGCTGTAGTTGTTAAAGAGTCTGTTGCAGAATGGCTTGTTGCGCGAAACGAGTCGGAATAATGCACATTTTTTCTTACTGCTTCCCGAGCTCCAATATAAAAGAATACCATTCGAGTTCTTTCCTAAAAACATCGCACTCGAGAAGGCAGAGGCGGCGGCTATGTCCTCCCGAGAGGCTTGGACAGGAATCGCCTACGATCTAGGCAGTTCCAAGTCAAGATCTAACTGATCGAACCAACAGACAAGCTTCTGTTCTAGGCCGGGCGGTAAGGAACGCCCATCTCTTGCGACAGAAAGACCTTTGGCGATGAGGCTTGGCCATGCCAGCTAGCTCATGGTGTTCTGTTCCACAGCTCGCGGCATGCTGGGCCATCGCGGTTTGCCTTCCTCCTTGAAAAGTAGAAAAAGGAGTCGCACTCGCACGATTGAATAGGTTCTTAACTGTCTCTGATTGATCGGAACAAAAAAAGCCTGGAAAAAAGCGAAGATTATTTACTGCATACAAAAGTTGAACACAGCCAGTCTGATGCAGTACACTGTTGGTGGTGGTGTGTGATATAAGGTACAAAGGAAGAAATAACCATGGGGTTTCAATCAGATAGTTAAAATGAATTCGATTTCTGAATCGGAAGATCTAGCAAGATTTCACACAAGATTCCTCTACTTGGACGAATCTCAAACAGCCAGGGTACATACATAGTAGTTTTTCTTTTTCTTTTTTTGGTCAGAATAATTCGAGCCTGATCATGATGATCCAAATCAAATAGGCAATAAAATCGGACATTGTTTTTTTGGGGGTAAGATGAGAATCATGGGTGGCAGGTTGATGATCTTGGGAAGTAAGAACATCGATCTGTTTGTGACTGAACAAAGAAGGCATGTATTCAGCTGGAACTAGTTCGTTGATAAATTGGGTCACTTGGCTTGTAATCTTCATATCAATTAAGATCTTGATCGTCAATAAAATCAGAATCAATCGTCGAACTTTGTATTCCCATTTCCATATCAATCTATATCAGTTCAGATTTGTTGCGTCTGTCCACAGTCCGGAATAGTACCTGTAAAAAAATAGGGGAGGACTGACCGATGGATAGATGATTGGCTAGTTTCATTTCATAGTGTTTTTGTCGAGCGATATGTTTCTCGAGCTTTTTATTAGCTTCCAAGAGCTAAGTACCCATATTCCAAAGAGTGCAAAAAGAAATGCAGATCAGGTTAAAAGATTATGAAGCAAGGGACGGGAAGGAGAAAGAAAGGGAGGGCTTACTTTTGAGCGAGCTAAATCGAGTTGATCACCACCCAATAGGTCAGATTGAGTGTCACTGAAATCTTTTTCACGTCCAACTGAATCCGACTCGATCTGTAGATGGATATCTTTTTTGGCTAGTTCGATGAATGCGCTCGATTGTTGGTCAATCAGTTGTGAGGTCTTTTTGGCCCTCGATGCTAGGTGTCTAAGATGCGATACCGCCGTTCTTGTCGATAATATGTGTGGGTGTAATGATTCCTGTTAATAATCAAAATCATTTTCAGTTTTTTGTTTCTTTTCAGCCAAATCATTTTTTTGGAAGAAGAATTTGATTACTTTGAGAGTATTTATTCTCTTCTCTTGACCTTGGCAACGTTCCAACAAACTTGAGATTGTTCACATTTGTTTTAGCAAAAAAAAAAAAAAAACCGCGATGTCAATAAAAGACCGTATTTCCTGGGTATGGATACTTACGGTTCGATGTCGTCTTTAATTCTCCTGTCGAAAAATTTAACAAAACAAGGAGGTTATTGTCTGTCTATTTGACAAATGAGCGAGTTTTCGTTCTTACATGATCATCCCATCTATTTCATCTGATGATACGTTTTCCATGATTTTGGTTGATAGGGGCTTAGCGGTAGTGACCGGATTGAGGAAGTTGTGAGTGGATAGTAGTAAGTTTCTGGTCGATGGCTGTGCTAATCTTGAGAGGTAGTTTTTGGGACATGGTGAGCTGTTGGGATTGCTGGTTGGTGATCCGTTGTCGTTTGATTTTGTGGGGGTGGGTAGGAAGTCTTTCTTGAGAAGTGGCTCGCTTGACTTTGGTGTGACGAGGTTGTTGTTTTTTGTGTTCATCCTGTTTTTTTTTTTTTTTTCTGAAATCCGTGAGCAGTGGATTATGTCATGCCACTCCCCGGGGGTCTGCCCCCGACACCCCCGATCCCCCGTGGACCTCATGATACTCTTCTCGAATTCAAAAATAAAAGAAAGAAAGAAAACATCGAGAATGTCTCAATCAGATCCAGCCCAAAAGGTAGGCCAGCACATTCCTCATGGTTTTCTACTCAGCTTACACATACATAAACTCTTCTGAAAACATACATACAGGTGCTTCTCATGGGAAAGTCAGGCAAGTAGTTGAGTCTGCTTATTTGGAGAAATTGTCCATCGATCTCTGATTTCTTTTTTTTATCAACAGGATCGGGAAAATCGTCGATGAGGAACATGATCTTCGCAAATATGGCAGCAGCAGATACGCGGAAACTAGGTGCAACCATGTCAGTCTTAAGTACTTTGCCCCCGGAAGGACTCTCTGGCTCGGCTCAGCTAACTGCTTTGGGTGTATCTTGATTCTTGTTCTTTAAGTGATATGGAGACCACTCCCATCAAATTCTTGGGGCATTTCGCCCTCAGGTTGGTAGACTGTGGAGGCCAAGACTGTATGCATCAATCCAATTAAGAATATTCAATTCTCTCATTCCAAACAACTAATCAATTTTTATTTTGCCGGTTTTCTATCTAGCTTACATGCACAATGTCTTGTCAATGCCCGCCCGGAATCGAAGCTCAGTTTTTTCTCAAATCGGTTGTCTGCTCTACGTTTTTGATGTAGAGAGTCCGGATTTCTCGACGATCGATATGATCTGGTTCTCCAGAGTGATATCAGCAATCTTGGAAACTCTTAGTGAATCTGAAAAGTATGCAAAATCTCTTCAGGCAATCAAGTGGTTTATCTCTAATCCGATTACCCCTCCCATCGTAGCATGGAAGAATTCAAATTACATATCTTGATTCACAAGATGGATCTAGTCCCGGAAGAGCATCGCCAATTCGTCTTTGAAGCCAAGGCCAAAGAAGTCAGAAACAAGGTCGAGGATTATTCCAAGGGAAAGATCAGCGCTGAAATGATTCATATTTTTAGCACTTCGATCTGGGACGAGACCATCTATAAAGTTGAATCATCTCCCCTTCATTCTTCGCTTTCTATCTGTAAGTGATGACGATGATGACGACGACATAATGCTCAAGGAAATCGGTCTTAATTTTTATCAGGCTTGGTCGACGATCGTCCAAATGTTGATTCCCGAGATCGGCACATTAAATGCGCCCTTAGAACGCTTTGCAAAGTTCACTTCGGCATGCGAGGTGATTGTTTTTGAGACGGCAACCTCCCTGGTCGTCGCTAGATGGACCGATGATCACGCGACCGAGCAAATCCAAGCGGTGGATGAACGGAGGTTTGAACGGGCCTCAGCGGTCGTGAAAGCCTTTAAATCCGCCTCAGCGTCAGTCACTTTCTCTCATCCACCCGTAGGCTGAGTCATTCAAAATGCTTTTGGTCGCCCCAGATAGTCGCATTCGATCTCGTTTCAAGTCTATGGAAATCACACATCCGATGTACACTGCAGTGCTCGATAGTTTGACAGAAACTACGGCCATTCTGGTAGTAGCTGTAGATCCTAAAGTTGGTAAGTATTTTTTCCCCTTCTTACAAGGAGTGGTCAGGTGTTTTTTTTTTTTATAAATAGCTGAGATGTGTGCTGTATTGAATCGTAGTACCAGCCGCTATTCACTTAAATATCAACCTCTCGAGGCCCTCATTTGCTAAGCTGCCTGGATTGTGCCCAAAAGCACCAGGCTCACGCTAAGATATCAGATTGCATATCCCTATTCTCTCGATGGATTGCTGAGTTTGTTGACTCTTGGTACGCATGCTCGATGGCCTCTTGAAATCGATCTTTCTGCTGACTCGCCGTTCTTTATTTGAAGTTAACCATATCATTTACTTCAAGGAAAACAAAATAAAAGAAGCGGTCTCGTTGGTATCGATAGCTTTCCGATACCCTAAATATTTGTTGTAGCATACTGTACAATCACTCGGCTATGAAATGTCAAAAATCAAAGAAGAAGGGACACCCGGTTTTACCCGGTAGCTATATTCATCCTATCTTTCTAAACTCCATCACAGCATCGTCGTCTTATTCTGTTGGATAACAGTCGAAGTCCACTCCCTTGCTTTCTTGCTACTTGTCTTTGAGACACCATTTACATGACTCTTATTTATCCCGCCATCAATTTCTAGTCCACCTTGCTAGTTCCCTTCTTGTGTTTAATGTTTGTTGCTCATATTTTTTTATCTACAAAGAAATAGGATGAAATGGTTGTTGTTGTATGTATGAACTTCAGATAATCTTGGATGGTCTCCATGGCTACGTAGAGCTCTATCGAACGACATGCGTGTGTGAAAATCACTGCCGATTACCATAGTCTTGAGAGATAGAATTTGTGACCAACCTTGGCAACAACACAACAAAAAGACAAGACAGATCTAAGCAAAAGACCCACAGGACGAAGGAAGAGATCCAAGATGATTATTGTGAAGGTGCTCAGCTCGCTGCCTTGCTCCGACGAGTCCATTCGATCTGATTTGGCAAGGAGACTGACGATCAGCTTCAAGATGTGTTGTGGCGACAGTTCGTTTGGTAGGCATGCTCTTGTCCGATGGTAAGAAACCTGATTGACGATGCTGAAGACAAGAACGGGGAAACAACAGATCCAGCTGACTTGCACATCAGCTTCCTCGCCGCCCAAGCAGCTACCAAGGTTCGCGATTCCTGCAGCCAGCAACGACGACGCCGGCCGTCGGCCCGGTGGCCATGGTCTATCTCGAGGTGATCGCCCCGCCGACGGCCGAGTTCGGCTCGTCCGAATTCAAGAGCCTGTTGCTCACTAGACTCACGAAAGAGCTCGACGACTGGATCACCTCTTCTTTTTAGTTCAGTCACTCCTCCAACCATACGCCTTCGTCGATTCTCACTCCCGTCCCCCAGTTCTCTGACGTCGTCCCAGTGCTCGAATATCGACAGATGCAATACGGAAATCATGTGTGTACAAATCTTCCACTGCTTCTTCGTTTCTCTTCTCTAATCAAACTTCTTCTTTCTCACTCGATGTGAAACCTGATAACTTTCTGAACCAATCTTCTCCAAATTTTTCATAGGCCCTTGATGGTAATCTCATCTTAGTTCCTTACGGTATCATGTAGATTCATAAATTCATATCAATCCCACGTTTTTTCTATCCTCCTCCTTGTAATACATATTAACTTATTTAGAAGAAAAAGTGAAACAATCTGGTTATTTCACGCCACTGGGTTAAGTGTGGTGGTTCCTTTTTTGTTTGGTTTGATGAGAAGAAGGGTATTGAAAAAGAATTTAGGTGGTGTTGCCAAGTAGTCTATCAGTGGCAACGAATGCATCATCAAGGGACAAGCCTGAGCGGATGAATTCTTGGATCATTCTTGCACGAGTAAAGGGAGCTCTAGCAGCTTGTTCGGCCTGGAAGCTTGCACGGGCACGGGCCATCTCGAGCTCCCGAAACTGGATATCCAGTTGGGTCTTTTTGAGCAGAAGTTCGTGGGACTCTGGGTGATCAATCTGAGACGATTCGAGCTGCCTTCGACTTGAGGTCTCTTCTTCACATTCAGCGTCCTTCTCAGACATCAATTCATCTTGGCTATCTTCCATCTTGATCGTCGCTCCCCCTGCTTCTTCATTCGAAAGTTCCAGTCGCTCCACCATGCCCTCAACAAGGCTCGAGTCATGAGGCTGAGAATGGGCACCTCCCGTGAGTGGATCAGAAGCTGATGGAGCAATCCCGCGTCCGGGCTGTGGCTTCGCCTCAGTATCCAAGTCTCGCGTCGCCGGCGTTACAGTTTCTGGAGAAGCTACGGCAGACGTTACGGTACCCGCGGGCGTCGATGCCAGTGTTGCATTTCCCGCAGTGGTGGTGGCCGCCGTTGTGGTTCCTGTGGAGGCTGAGGGAGTGCTGCTGAGCCCATTGAGGGCAGAAGACGACCTCGCCGGGATTTGGTTGGAATGTGATTCGGGTGATGGGCCAGCGGGCGAGTGGACGGGTAATTGAATGGGGGGAGCTCCCTCCGTGGGGGCTGTAGCGCGCTGATGATGGCTTGAGTCGAGGTCGAGGACGGGGGCAGTGTCGGTGTTGTCCTCACCACTGTGCTCTGGTATGGTGAGGGGGCTGGCTACGGCTACCACCGGACGAGGAATCATCACCGGTTCGGGCTGGTAGAAATACTTACACAGTTGCCGGATCTCGGCCTCTGTGTGAGAGCGTGTGAAGGCAGCAAATTCCTGGGGTTCCAGATCATCCTCTGCATCACTATTACCCATTTGATGGACTTGGAGTGCCAGCGCTTCCGCTGTATCCTTGATGCCTTTTCCAGTCGCGTCTCGCCAGGCCAAGGCGACGGAGAATTTCTGTTCCAGACGGTTGATCTACATAAATACACAGATCGAGGCCAAACTCAGCTTGATTGACATCACCATTCCCAATCATCACGTCACGTCCTACTCACTTGCGATTCGACACCGCGCCATGCGCGATTCTCGACCCCATTGTCAGCAAGGTAGCGAACAATCATCTCGGCCACGTCTTGTTTGCTGAGGGCACTGTTGCGCCAGAGACTGTAGTGGCCCTCAATGGTGAGCCACTCGACGATGAGGTCGAGCGAAGACAACCCATCGCAATTCTTGTCGTGAATCCATGAACGCCCTGGTCGGCGAGGAGTGCATTGACTCGGAATCGGAGCGGGTTGGCTGGCTTGTCGGTGTCTTCTTGGTTGGCCCCGGGATGGTCGACTGACCTCATTTGCACTAGGGATGGCGGCAGATGGTCCACTCTGGGTGGGAGGATTAGGTTGAACTGTTTGGCTGGGACTAATGAGAAGGACATCTTCTTCTGCAAGTTTCAAATCTGGATCACTCGTTGTTACCCTTTTAATTTTTGTTGAGCTTTCGCGTCAGTAAACAGATACAGTTTTCAAATTTAAATGGCACCAACAATTACACAAACTCAACACAAGCCCCATTTCCCTGCGGTACGCGGATGATGCTGGCGTATGGTGACCTCACATCGCACAGCACCGACCGCAGGGAAGTCACACGTCTCGGTAAAAAATGTTCAGAGTTTGGCAATCAAAACACACAAGAAACAGGGTGGCACCTTCTTGTGGGTGCCTGGCCGAAGTACAAAAGGGTCCTTTGTACTTTGAGGAGGCACCCACACGAAACCGCCACCTTTTTTTTTGGTGGTGGTGACAACCAGAAAGAAAGGCAGAGAGGGTGTTGTTCTCGTGCCAATCATTCTTTGAGGTTACTCAGAAGGGGAAGTACCCTAAGTCCAAGGAAAAGAGGACCGGGGGCAACCGCCCCGGTCCGAAGAGAGGCGTGTTGCGTCTCAGCCCGAACTTAACGAAGTCCCCTCCGGGCGCGAAGCGCCCCCCTCCTACGGAAGGCACTTATGAATTACACCACGGGTGCATCTTGACGCCAAACCGTCGCGATCGCTGACGCGCTGCCCAACCTCCCCCGACCCTGCGAAACCTTCTGGTCTACACCGCGGATGCAAGAAAAGTTGGCTAGCACCCTAGTAAAACGTTTTTTGTGTGGAAAAGTCAAAGTTTGGCTGACTAAGCCATTTCCCTGGGAGACTGCAAGAAATCCGTTTCCAGCTACCATTTCTCAACTTTTTTTGGTTGAAGACACCGTTCTTCAACTTTTTTTCGTTGAATATTGGTTTTTAAAACCTTTTAAGGTTAACACTTGGCCAAAACAAGGTCTTCGTGAGAGAATGAGGCACCATATCAACTTCGAAAACACTAAAATGCCTTCAGCAGTCCTCTCAGTCCTCTCACCCAGCATCAATCCCCAGAAACCCAACCAATCGACGTCATGGACAACTCCGCCACTCTCTCCCCCTCTGATGCAACCAAAAAAGGTGTGCCACCAATTTACAACCGGTTTACATCGACTACAGCCTCTGGATCAATCAACTCATGCTGTTCGACCGCCCCTGCCATGCTCCTCATGGTGTTGAAGTGCCCGATCTACTCACGCCGAAAACTCCAGTCGACCCCTTTGAGGCATCACTCCAAGGTCTTACCGTCAAAGCTTTCAAGGAAAAGATTGAGGTTCACCTTCGGAACCAAATACTCGACTTCCCAGTATGGCTCGCAGTTTCCAATGCCGACGACGTCCAATCAATCACTTGGACTTACAAAATCTCAAAGGTCACCAAAATGACTGTCTTCCGCTTGGGCAGCAATGCCACTCTAATCCCTTACCATCAGATCAAAACATCCCTGATATTTCTGCTCCCAGGCCAAGGCTTCTTTTGTTGCACTAAGTTTCCAGTTCTTCAGTGGCCTTGGTGCAGGAAACAGATTGGGATTCTTCATCTGGACTGCCACATAATGTGCTTCTTCTGAAATAAATGCAATGAAGATTGGAGGGTTGTTGTTTGGAGGACTGAAGTGAGGAAAGGTAGTTTGAGAATAGTGCTTTGAGAAGAAAAATACTGGAGTCTGAAATGCATTGTCCATTGTCTCTGCCATTGTAGGCATTATCATCCACTTACTCCTATCACATGGCCCTGTATTTTGGACCTTGAGTGAATTTTAATCTCTGTCAAAGTTGAGAAAAGTGCCTTGTTGAATATACAATTCTTTACATGTGTTGATGTCTTTGATCATTTCTTCTCTAACTTTCATGAATGCATCCTGTCCTCTTCCCAAACAAGCTGATGCTACCCTAAAACCACAGTTACCATCAGCCTCCACATTCCAAATCTGATCCATATGTGGTTGAATGAATTGGGGAAGTGCTTTGATGTAAGTATTCCTCTGAGGTTTGCCCATTTTGGAGGGCATTTCATCTGTGGGTGAATGGGAAGAAACTGTTTCTGGAAATTTGTAAGTTGTGGTTGTGTTTAAGTATACTGATTTGGTAGTTGTAACATTTGCTGCATTGGTTGCTTGTACTGAGGGGATGAGCCCTGATAGATTGCTTTGATCAAATGGTGTGGTATATCGTGAGCTTTGATTTGAATAAAAAGATGGAGCATAAGCTGCAGTTGTATTCTGGAAGACAGCTGATGGTGTTCTTGTAAAAAAGGGAGTGGCATAAGCAGCTTCTGGGTGGTGGTAAGGAGGTAATAGTGTGTTTGGATAAAATGGTGTGGTATAAGCTGCTGGGGAGATCTGGTAAAGTTATGGTGAATATTTGTTAGCATATTGTGGTTGCTTGTAAAGGGTGGCTGAGCTTTCACATGGTGGGTTGGAGTAATTGTGATTCAATGGTGCTGATGGTTGAGAAGATTTGAAGGTGGCCAAATCTTGTGCAGGTTTTGGGGCCATGTTTGATTGGGATTTGTGTGTGTCTTGGGGGTTTGATTGGCAGCTGGATCTTTTGTTTCTCCTGTTTCTTTATTCTGGGTCACAGCTTGGGGATTTGTTCTGATTTTTGGGACTGGTGAGTTTCCTTCTAAGTCATAGGTTTTTTCTGTTGGATGTTTGTAACCATGATGTGTATTCTTTTTAGAATCAGTGAATATTGGGTGTTTTGGTTGATGTTCCATATTGAATGATGGTTTTTGGGCTTCAGATTTTCTTTTTTTTTCTTTTTTCCATACTAAAAGGCCTAATTCCAAAGCAAGATTCATCAACTTCTCAGTTACTGGTGCAATTGAAATGTCTGAATGTTTCTGGTGCCAATGTTGGGCATGATGTGAGACTGAATTCAAAAGATAAATATTAGTATTATTATGTTGTATGTGATTTAGGATGGTGGGACCTTCTTTCCTTTCACCTAGAGATATTTTTTTGTTGGAAATTTTGCATCCTGCTTTGATGCAGTTATGCTGCACATTCAAGCTGCATATTATTTTATGGTATATAAATGATAAAAATAACATCAAGGTCAGTTGTGGTGTGGGCATGACATAATGGGGATTACCATACATGGGCTGCTGCATATGAATACTTGTTCTCTTTGAAAAGAACTGTCATGTTGTTCTCCATCTGGGTACCTTGTTTTTGGCATCTATTCAATTCCAGGCAAAACCAACTTTGATCCAATTCACATATTGACTCCACACTGCAAATCAAACCATCTGGATTGGAGGCATGATATTCCTGTGAAAATTCCATTAAAATTCTGTATCAACAGATGATCCTTCTCATTGAATTTTTAGCACATTTGATATTGATTCTTACCAAGACAACGTAACCTGGTTTTATTATTTCCTTCTCATTAATCTTCATTGCTGATACCTTCCTGATTGCTGATGTTGGAAATTTATCAGATAGAACCTTTGGTACATCTTCATTGAGCTTGGAGTGCCCCTTATTACCATGTAAACTGGGCTTGCTTGATCCAGCTGCTACTGAGTAGGAATTGTATCCCATGGAGCCTTGAATCAGCATATTGTGTTGGAAATTTCAATGATTTTATGGGAAGCTTGAAAGTATTTTTTTGATTCATGGTCAAATAGCTTTGCACCTGAAAAAATCAATCTCATTATGTTATGGTTGTTGAATGTTGCTGCAATGTCTCTTCCAGGACTAAGATGATTTGAATGAATGGAGGCGTTTCAAATGACACCATTGAAGCTCTCAAACTTTTCAGTAGCAAATAAGATTGCTGGACCAAATCTTCTAATGATTTCAGGAAGATGCAATAGGTGATGGAATTGGGGTTTATTTGCCCACCTACCTGACATTGCAGCAACTTTGGATAAGAAAAGATTGATGTGAAGTTTCAAGTTGGAAATATACTCTTCCATCTTGATGATATTTGTCTGAAAAGCCATGGATCCTATTGAGCATAAAGAGTTCCAAATACCTATCTTCTCTGCTGTCATCAAAGGGAATAAAACAAAAGGGGCTGCTTGGAGTACTACTCTAAATTCCTTACCCACAAGACTCTTGGCATGTGCAACCATGTAATGAGGTTGAATTGGTGGTATATTAAGGCCTGCAGAGTTGAATCCCCCCATCTGGCCTCAATTTCAAGAAGTTGGAAATATTTCAAGCCATTTATAAAGTCTTTCCATAAGTATTTGACCACTCCAAGAAGAATGACATGTAAAATCTCAACAGGTGTATCATTTTCTCCATCAAATGCCTTCAATTTTAAGAATGGATTAAAAATTCTATCAGGGGTTTCCTCCTCCATCTTGATTTTTCTAAGTCTCTCATCATATTCTGACTTCTTGAGTTCATTCAATTCCAAATTGATCTGGTCCTTGATCCCATAGATTTGTGACTTTTGCTCAAATTCCTTCTGACTTTCATTTTTGAGGGTCAGCCAGAGATCCTTAGTGTTCTTGATGGTACATTCCCATTTTCTTGGAATTGGTAGGACAGGATTCCCAAAGAAATCTTGCAACTACTTCATGGTACACTTATCTTCTCCTTGAGGACAATTCAAATGACAAAATCTACATGGATTGTTTGATGAACCAGGGTTTGGTGTATTGGTGACTTCAGCTGCCATGGGTGAATCTTCAAGAAAGCAAAGAGGAGTGGTCATAAAAATTACTTCTTGATTCAAGCTGATATCAAAGGCCACACTTCCAGCAGTGGCCAATTCACTAGGAAAATATAAAAAACACAAGATCAAAAACCACAATTACGATGGAACTCACTTAATCTCTAGCAATATTGGTTCAGCCAGCTCCAGAGGACTAGCGCGGTTGGAAGTACAAAGAAAATGACAATTGTATTCCATATTGGTGTGATCAGGGGGTAAGCCACTTAAGGTAAAGCAATATGATACATGCTTGTTCCATCTCTTAGACTTGTTACCAGAGGTGTCATCAGAATACAAGTGATTGGAATATGCCTGATAATTCTTCCTTTTGCTATTTCTCTCCATGGGTTTGGAATTGGTAGAATTGTGTGTGTTGAACCATTCTCATTACCAATCATTTGGGCGCCACATTTATCAACAAGTAAATTCCGATCAATAGTGAATATTTCAGAATATATTTGGAAGAAATCTGAGACCGGTATTTCAATGAGGTCAGGACTGTTGAAATCAATTTTGATGGGCACACATGGCACAAAATCATAGTTATTTTTCAAAGAAATGTAGTTAGGCTTGAAGCATTTGGAATATAACTCTTTTTTGTAGATATAGAAAAATATAGGCACCACAATAGGTTGTTCAGGTCTTCTCAATGTTACTAGCTCATATATGTAGAAGTGTTTTCCTCCAAAGGGTACCATTTGAACTCTACAATCTTTTGAGAGACCTTCCCTCCATTTGACACTTTGATATAAAGCATGTACATTTCTTCCCTTTGGATCATGAGGATAGAATTCTAAGTTATTGACAACATGTGGATTTGGCAGTTCCTGAATCAATGCATCCACCAAAATAATCAGACTCATCAATTCAATCAAATAAAAATGGAAAAAGATCTGACATTGGCAATTATGTTCTTCAAACTCAGTATGAATGTTTTGTTACCCAGCACTGAAGTATT
Organism: Puccinia horiana; assembly: GCA_001624995.1. Lineage (NCBI taxonomy): Eukaryota > Fungi > Basidiomycota > Pucciniomycetes > Pucciniales > Pucciniaceae > Puccinia > Puccinia horiana. The sequence goes on along the minus strand of LWDY01000026.1, from coordinate 401,504 downwards.
TTCTTTCACTTGTGAATTCATCATATTAGAGATTCTCCTTCTTGTGTTCCTCATTTTATTCTAGTGGGGTAGCATGACTTGACATAAAGTCAAAACAGATCTTATTTTATCATAAATTTTTCTTGACATGATTGAGTGAAGGCTTCCAATTAGGAGTGAACCAACTAAATACTGGGTGGAGTGAAAAATTAATGTTTTAAAAAAAAATTAGCCAGACCAATCAAATAAATGTTAGCCTCAGATCATATAACAACACAGATTACCAATTAACAAACTTCTTTATTGGGGTAAGGATACCAGGGGTCATTCTTTCTAGAAGCTGAGGTTGTCTTGTGAGGATCAGATGAATTGAGGTGCAGATATGAATTATCAAAACCTTCATCTTCAGATTCCTCATCACTATCATCACGATCAGTACACCAGTCATCCAATTTCAAAGAGAGGTCACTTTCATTGTCTGAAGAGACTGCATCATCAGATGGAATTCCAAAATCTCTGGATTTCAATTCATCAAGGTCAAGATCTTCAGAAGGCGAGTCATCCATAATCATTGGTACATCTAAATCATCCACAATCATATCATCAAGTGAGTTTTTTCTGGTTTTGTGATCAGGCTTCTGTGTTGCAATGGCTTCATGGAGAGAAATAATTCGAGCTTGTTTCAACCGGTGACTGGCACTTTTCAAGTGAGCTCTGACATTAATGGCAAGGCATTTTCTATTGTTATAACATACATTGCATCTGTATTTGACTTGGCCATTTCTCTTTTCAACCTTCTCAAAACCTGATTAAATGCAAGATTAGTTTATAATTTTAAGCGTAAATCATCAGTTGCCCGGAGTGCCTCAAGAATTCTATGATGCATCTATTGCAAAAAAAATCTTTCTGATTACTCACCTGGGATTTCCACCCCTGGAATCGACATAATTGATTGTAAAACCACTGGAGATCAAGCAGTATGATGTAAAGCTGGATGCTGGTTGCTGCTGGTTGCAATGAAAAAAGTGGGAAGAGAGTGACTTGGATGGATTTGTCCAGTCTGTCAAACGAACATGAACTGTGCTCCGCAGCAGCCCATGTCGGATATAACCGGGTTCGTCCTTCGTTTCATCAACACATTCATACAGCTTCCTCTCCAATCCTCCACTCAAATAAACACCCCCACCCAAACCACTACTGTCGGCCGGTATTTACGCACACTGAAACATACGACGTACATGTGACAGAACCTGTAACCTTCTGACTTTTTCCACTTGTCTCTGCAGAACCAATGAGCCAAAGCGAGTCGCAGTGGAATCTATTGGACAACAATTGGACACCCTTCCGACCGGATTCCAACCTCAACTAGCCCCAGCAAATGTTGAACCGAGCCCTGATGGAACATCCCAACCTAGCTCAGCATCTCAAGTAGGCGCCGCCATACCCCAGTTCAATCACCACCAGAGCAGCATTCCTCCCCCACCACCTATACCCCCCCGCAGTACGTTTTTTATTTTATCATTAGATGATCGATCATTGACACATTACCCTCCCAGCCCCAGCCAGGAGTTGTGCCTCATTATCAAACCAACCCAGGGGGATCGGCCCAATTTGACACCAACCAACCGCTTCTCCTCTATTAAACACTCCTTACAGCCATGGTGTGCCTCGATTGGCACCTGATCCACGTTTCCCTGTCAATGTAACCCCCCCTCTGCATACACCAATCCGCCAGCAGAAAGCCAACCGACAATCAATGAGCTTGCTGCGCCACAGCCAAGCCCCGTTCCTTCCGAGAGAATGTCAGTCACACCTGCTTCTCAATCTTCCTTTGGGTCACAAACCTCTGGACGGCTCGCATCAGAATTTCCAGACGATACCCTTAGCTATCTCCAAGAAAAGGTGAAGATGATCACCAACATCAACAATCCCAGGCCCCACCAAAGTAACACCGAAGTGTTCCAACTTTCTGAGCAGCTTTCCAAGGTGAGCACTGAGTTGGATCCATCATTCCTCACCAAAAATAAAAGGAATAACTGACTACTGGGGCCTCGGGTAGCTACCAGAGAATGACCGATGGAGCGCATCTACAACGATCATGCCAACAGGCATGCAAGATACAGTGATCCTGCTAACAGGCATGCAAGAGCTTACTGCGGGCTTGGCCAACACCTTCCAAGCCCTTTCTGCTACAATCTCCAAGATCGTGACGGTGCCAGTGAATACAAACGTGGAGACCTCTGTGACCAAGTACAGCCCAACACCGGCAGCTTTGACCCCTTCTAACCTTGTCAACGTTGGTTTGAGCTCTTCAAATCAGGTCCTGGAGGCTACAACTGCAAGTTCTTCCGATCCGATGAGCACCTTTAAAAACTTTGTTTGCACACACATGCGACCGATATTGTTACGGGCCGACCTTGACTCTTATGAACACCGTGGGAGCCGTAAAAACCATCCGGCTCGGACACCATATTCGGTGATGAAGGTGAGTTAAATACTTCCAATATATGGTCACATGAAAATTTATGACTGCTTTTTCCAGGATCTTTTGGCTCAGCAAGATGAAGCCTTCCAGAATCGGCTCCCACCTGACTACCGTGATGATCCCCAGTGGAACACCCAGTTCAATGCTGTAATGACCGAACAATTGAAATTTGATAAACACAAACTCTCTTCGCTGATACAGGACAACTTGCCGGTGCATGGGGAGCCGCTACAACCCGTGCCACATCTCCGCGACTTGGTCGCTGATGTGTACAGTGCCATGGTACCTTGTTACAAGGATGTTGCAGCATCAAAAATCAACCAGAAAGTCAACAAGGTCGACAAGGCACGATTAGCATACCTCCGACTCATGTCCAACTTGAATTGATACGAGAAAGATCAATTGCCAATCAAAACAACTACGTTCTGGCATCGGATTGATTGTGACCTGCAAGCACGGATGGGTAAGCCTCAGTTGGAAGTATTTGCCTTCTCAAAGCTTATCATTCAAAGGATCGTCACCTTTGGGACGGCATCAACACGGTGAATGACGTACAACCCGAAGATTTCCGACTTCCTTCCCAGGCCGAGATATCAGCCGAACTCGCCAGAATCAACAGTAAAAAATCCTCGATTGATGATGACAAAGAGGAGGAAGAAGATCAATCTCACCCTTGACACTGATAACCTCTTCCTCATTATCTCTCATATCTCTCTCATGTCCTATTCAATATGCACTTTTCATTATTTTATCCCTCAAACTGTCGTGGTCACTCTTTGTTTCCTATTTCTACGGTCTGCATACTTCAAATTTACCCTTGTTTATTTATCGATCTTTCTTGACTACATCTCTCTCATTCCGATATGAAAAGATATGTTTTCATTACTGTCTACTGTGACCAACGAACATGCCTGCTATGATATGCACCGATAGCGATGATAACATTGAAATACAGTTAAATCAAAAACGCACAAGCTCGCAAAACATCGTTCATAAAGACGTTGCAAACCGATTTTGGTTCGGAAGAACTCTGTATGAAAGTTGTAATCGGGTTAATCTTCAGTTGTTATTCGGTTAGATTGCTGTTTCCATGCTTTGCACGCAACGTTTGACCAACAAAATAACGATTTTCTTTGGTTGGTTTGCAGAATCGAAGCAGTCACTTCACGATTTCGGAAAGTTTCTTGAAACATTGAAATATGGTATTTGCGGGGGCCGGGAGGCGACGTCGCGGCCCAATTGAACTAGAAACATTTTTTTGTGGTTCTGATTACCATTTTCAAACGTTTTATTGTACCCGTAGTGTACTGACGTCAAGTTGGTGGTTTTGAGGTCAGAGAGTTGACCCAAGTCTGCCCGGCGGAATAGGGGCAGACAGACGTCAAGCCGCCAGCAATGCTAGACTCCCACAGACTAAAGCTGCCTGGGAGAATCACGTTTGTTGTGTATCTCCCAAGACAGCCCAGAACCGAGAGCATCAAACATATCAACTGGCTAAGGGAGTCGAACCCTTACACTCGAGGCCTGGACATAGGCTGAGCTGTTGCGCTCACCGCTGTAACAGGATCAAATATAACGATCAAGCACTTTTGCTTGATACGTCTCCGCTTTTTAGAAAGTTAGACAAAAAAATTTCTCAAAAAAATTTTGAGGGTCATATCGGTTTTTCAGGGTGAAAAATTGATATGACAGTCCCACTGGTGGTGACTTTTGGGATAAATCCGACGTCAAATTGACCAACTGGCCTTCTTGATGGCGGCAAGGCTCTGCTGATGGCGCCTTGCCCTCTGTCAAGAGGGCAACCTGCTGGCAGGTTGGCGGCAGGGAAGCACTGCTGCCGAATCGACGGTCGCAAGATGGCAACCTGCCAGCAGGGAAGTGCTGCTGCCAAATGGACAGACGTGTGATGTGAAATCGACTCAACCGTCGAGTCGACAGCGTCATAAAGGTTCTCGACGGCGGCGAACTCGTCCCGTCGAGCCGGGGTTGGCACCTGTCAACTGGGTCAACACACCAGCACGTCGACCGTCTGGGGTAGGTCAGTTTGACCTTGCGGTCAACCTGCCCTGGGGCGCCGGGCTGCTGCACCGAGGGTGCTGAAAATGCACCCGTGGTGTATCCGAGTTTTTTGGCATGAAAGGTTTTTCAATTTTTGCAGTGAGTTTTTTTCATTTTGCTATAACTTCTTCTTCACACAACCTATTGTCAAACAAAAAAATCCATAATGAAGGTCTCGTCCTCGCCTTTCATCTGACCAAATTTGATGGTCTAAATGCTTCTCCATCACCTTTAAAAATCCATCCTAAGTCCACAATGTCAGATTTTTTCATCTCAGGCCGCGTTGGGTAAGTGCATAATGCGTCGTCGGTGAAATAAACTTGGCAGATGTGTCGAATTACGTTTGACAGTGTATCCCCTTCTATCTCATCCGCAAAACTGAGAAAATTTATAAGACAGGTCCTGCCTCCCTCTTGTGACTTACGGCAACCAGTCTTCAACACCTTTTCGTACGGCTCTGGACAATGAACTCCCCGACCAATTCATCCTTCAACCCTACAGCACCGAAATTCCATACCAAACTCGAAAAAATCATTTACATCTGCGAAGTTATTGCCCAACAAGACCTTGATCCAAAAAATTTTATCACGTCATTACTGACCTTGAGGTGAAGCGGCATCTCTGGGGATGCCCACAACGTGGATTCAAATCAACAGTTGACCTTCTACATGCCATACGTGATCTTGTATGCTCTCAAAAAGGAGGCATACAAGCTTGGAAAGATTATGTGCTTCAGCAGGTAAGTCTTTTTTTATGTGCTTTACTTTACACATTTTTAACTGCTGATTTTGATTTTTGCAAGGCCCAGGACTGTGTAAATGGCAAGGGTCTGCCATTTGGACAAAACAAACAAGGACCTTACTTCAGCTCCACGAAAATTACGATGGATTTTTTTTACATGAAGCCAAGCAATCCAGGGATCTTGCAGTGTGTACTAAAGAGATGCCCTTTCTCTATCAGCTTCTCATCTCACGACTCTCCCTCAAGTCATCGAACGCCAACAAATCCTCGGTTGAAGACAGCGAATTATCTGATTCGGAATCAGAATCTGATGCCGGGCAATCAGAATCAGCTTTGGCTCCACATCCCGAGCGGCCAAAAAAAACGCAACAAGGGTGATCATCATGGCCAGCGCATTCACACAGTAAGTAATTATGTAACTCTGGATTGATGTTCTTATTAACTACTTACATGTTTTCTTTTTTGTGTATACACCCAGGTTGCCTCTAAAATGTGCTCGATGGTTCAATACGTTGCTAATCAGCGTGTGAACGGCCTCCAACTAACTAACTCAGTGTTGTTTCTTGCCTGTGGAGTCTCCGATCACGTTAATGGATATGTGAGGTACCTCAGACTCACTTCTTCAAGAAGGACGGCTCACTCGGCTCTGACACATCTTGGTAACACGGCTGAAAAGAAGATTCAAGAATTTAGCAACCTAAGCCAAACATGCATCTTGCAGCCATCCGTCTGCTTCGACAACGTTGACCTTCATGAGAAAATGCACTCTCAGTCCGCCAAATCTCATAGCCGAGCCTTTAATGGCACTTGGGGATATTTTCACTAACTCGATCCTGGCCTGCTATCTCAGGTGAGCCCAGAAGAACTGACCTTACAAGCTTACGGAGACTATCTCTCGTGCTGTGAATCAGCAAATTAAACCGTTCATGTTCAAGTTATCAAACAAAGACAATGTGCAATTTCAAAACGTCATCAAGAGCCAGATCACGTCGGTCTTACTTGATTATGTTGGCACCTACCAGTCCCGCACCCATCCTTCTCACCGCTCTCCTCCACCAATTGATCTGATCAAGCCAATTAAGCCAGACGTAACAATGCTCCAATTAATGCTGGCGTCAGATAACTCTTCGTCAGGAGTCTCAGTTGTTCTTGAAGGAATCATCCTTCAATCTGGGTTCAGCCGTGATAAATTCTTCAAGAATCTGCGGATCATCGAAGGCGACCTAGCAACATGCGCTCTGATTGACAGCCTATGAGGGTTCCAACGGCCGAATCAGTACCCAGAAGAAAACTTATCCGGTTGTTTTGCGGTCATGGGAGGTGCCCGCATCTTATGGAATATTGCACAAGCAATATTCCTTACCCACTTTGGCGACAACACAAACTCCTCCAATCTGGGTGCGTGGCACATGCTCTCGGCCCTATCCATTGCCTCGGACCGACCAACAAGCAAAAGTGATAGTTCCCTGATGGTCGCAAACTTGACCAAGGTGCACCATGCCACCATTCTAACTGCAATCATGTAAGTCACATACGCAACTTTGTCCCGTGGATTGAACTGACAAGAATCGAGTCACTACAGTGCAGTCATGGGACTCAACAACTATGAGCTTCCCGTACAGAAAATCATGATGACGCCGGGCGACATCCATCAGGTTGTCGAGCAAGTTTACGCCGGTTTTATGTCACCATCGGCGTTACAGACGGCAAAAGACCAGTCAGACCAAAAAAAGATCAACTTTACTCTACGACTCCGCGACTTTGCAACTGTGGTCGAATGCAATAATGCCATGCATGATGGCAATATTGGCTGGGTGGTTAAAATGTGGCATCGATGGTGTATTATGGCTCAGGCCATCAAAGGATTGCCCCAATATGGCATCCATCTCCCATGAATGTACATCTAACAGCTGTATTGCCTCCTGGCATCTCCACTCACAGCTTATTGTGAATTGAAAATCTTAAGGATGAATTGCTTAAGTTAAGTAAATGAACAACAAAAGAACAAAGGAAATGAAAAGAAAGAAATAGTACCTTAAGGCGAGACAACAAGGGAAGAACAGGACAACGAGCAACAACTGATGCGAGAGAAAGAAAAGAAAGAAACTAAGAGAAATGAATGTCAATAATGATCAAGGGTGTCTTGGCGATTGAGCTGATCCAAAACCTACGATAAGGGAAAGACCAGAGTCTTTTGATGAGGAGGATTGAAGAATAGGCGACAAGGAAGGGAAGCACTTGGTCAGGTCGGCGAAAGAAGATAAGAAGGGATGTGCTGAAGAAGTGACACGATGATGTGTGTCGGACACAATGATGAGTGTCGGGTGGAGGAACTAGAAGCTGGATTGATGATGATGAATATGATAGAAGACAGCTACAATATGGCGAGAGATGATGTTCTCGAGGTTCCCCAGAGGAAGATGGGAGAAGGAAAGAATGAGTGGAAGATATAGGAGAAGGAAGGGATCTGAGCGGAGTAAGGGATGTAGCAAAGAGAAAGTTCTTGGTGGGAGAAAAAGAAGGGAACGTGCGAAGAGGTTGATGCGAGAGAGTTTTGACTCATGACTACACATGTCGTCATTGATGAATAAGCTTTGAGAGCTTGAGTGTAGAAAGGACAACATTCATATATTAACACCCCCCCCTGCTTTCTAGGCGAAGAAGACCGAGTTTTTTGAGTGAATGAACATGAGCCGGGCGAGGTACCGCTTTTGTCAGAAAGTCTGCCAGCATCTGACTGGTCGGTGTGTACTCAAGGAGAATTTTACCGTTGTTGATATCCTCACGAATGAAATGCAATTGAATTTCGACGTGTTTCATTCGTCGAGCGTTGGTGTTGGCCTCAAAGTTGGCAACAGCAATACAACCCTGGTTGTCTTCATGAACAATCGTGTGACGGTCATCGATGGTTAGACTGGTTTCGATGAGAAATTGTTTCATCCAGAGCAATTCGCAAGAGAATTCAGTGAGTGCGCTGTATTTGGCTTCGCACGATGACAAGGAAACAACGGGTTGTTTCTTGGTTTGCCAAGAAACTAGATGAACGTTTACAATGGAAAGGTACCCAGTGACTGAACGGCAAGTGAAGGGACATTTTCCCCAGTCTGCATCCGTATAGCCTGTCAAAGGTGAGGCAGAGGATCGAGGGTAAACTAGAGCGTAGTCGGAAGTGCCCGAAAGATAGCAAAGGATATGGGTAAAGGCTTCCCAGTGCTGAATGCCTGTAGCCTCGAGGAACTGAGAAAGATTGCTGACGGCGAGGGCAATGTCAGGGCGAGTCAAAGTGGATAAGTGTCAGCCTGCTACTATTCAGAGGCAACCTGACTATAGCATAAAAATCCAAAACAAATATACAAAAAAATGTAAATATAAAAAGATACCAAAAACTCAGTATAAATCAAAAAATAAGATTATCACATGTGTTGGAGAAATTGTTACTGCTGAAATAGAGACTTCTGCACTAGCTCAATATCTTCTAAAGACTCTAAAAACACTTGCAGAAACTGTTCATATGTGTACAAGTCATAAATAACCTATCAAAATGAATTGAATGAATAAAAACAATCATTCTAGCCAAAACCACTGTATAACTTTTGAACCTCATTGATAACTTAGAATATTGCTTCATATTCTTAATTCTCAAGCAAAATAACCTTGGTTATCTCACTGAGACCACCCTTGAAATCTAACTCCTTCACTTAGTTCATCAGTACTCAGAGTCACTTAGATATTTTTATGCAAAACCCCTGCTATTACCCAACCACAGTGGCTCTAGCCATTAAAAATGAATAATAAATTTTTGAGTGGCTCTTTTATACTCCTAAAATGATTATTACATCATTTAAACCTTATTTACATGTATGTTTTACCTGTAACAGGCTGAAACCAGTGCCATGTGGCCCTTTTTGGCCCAATTTAGCATTACTACACCAAAATTATACCAGCCCATTTGTCATTGAGGGTTGCAATGACAAAATAAGCCTTGGACACGAGTCAAGAGACTTGTCAAAAATACTTCAGGCATATACTGGCCTAGTTGGACCAGTTACCAAGCGCTACAGTAACTAAAAAGGCTACTACAGGTAACCAATGCTCAGAGAGAGGCTTCCTCCTGCTAAACCAAGCTTCTGGTTCGCCACAAAAGGCCCAGAAATGATATATAAGCTGTCCTTCTTCACCATGAACTCACCCATTCATTATTCATCCATACTTACCAGCATATATTAGCCTACTATACCAGTTAGAATACTAGTTTTTAGACCCTTATCTGCTGTTTTATCTTTGAATTTTATCAACAACCTCTTATTCTGCCTTCAGCCTTCAAATACCACTAACCAAACACCTTTTTGAGTGCCTCAAGAAAGCCTTAGTCCCTCTGAACTCCCTTGGATATACTTGGAAGCACTAGTGAGTACTTCTTTCATCCTTCTTCAGTAGCAGACACTTTCTGGGCGTACTCTTTCTTAATTGAGAGACCAGATATAATCAGGTCTTAAAATCCAACTTGCAACCCAGGTCCTGATTAACAGAGGGCACAGTAAACCACCTCTGCTTGCAGGCCCCTCTGTGATAAAAAATAGTAATGTTTTTTATTGTCTTTTTGTTTGTTACTTTTTTACAAAGTTCCACCACTTTTCAGCGCATTACCACACTTGAATTACTCCTTAAACTTTATTTTCAGACAGTGTAGCTAGAAGGTTATCAGACCTTGGCATCACTGATCCTGACAATTGGGGGTCTGGCCGGGAAAAATTTGTCTTTTGATAAATACCTGGCGTGGCTTTCTCACTCTTGAGAACACCTTTTACCGTACCATTTCTTATGGAAAAATACCAAACCACTACAATTACTTGTTAAAATGTTCTTTCCCAATTTGTTTGAAAGCATGTTACCAATCATACAAAATTGAAATCATCAAAGGAATAACCTTTCTATAAACTTCAGTCACTATAATACATTTCTATCCTACGTTTAGTGGACCTCAAAGAGCAGTCCAAACTGACTCAAAATGTACTATTCACCTTCGCGCTGAAATCCCAGCAGTGTTTAAACCCAGTCACTCTGAAAATTACCAAAAGAATCGTCCATCGTTCAGTTCTTAGAAAAAGAAATGAGTTCCAATTTTTTGCTTTAAAAACACTTTTGACACACATGTTTAAATACTGTTGGCCATCAATCTTTTCAGGTTGTTATCAGTGGACAAACCAAGAGAATTCCTCCAGACCACAATGTTATGAGCTTCGAAAGCAAATTACCCCAACCTACAAAGTTTTTCAGTATCTGAAAATAATGGCAAAAAAGTACTGTTTGGCCATTGTCTCCAAATATCTATTTCCAGTCCGTCGCTGGCAAAACCAAATGCTTTATCTTTAGGGGCCGGCTAAATGCACGCCCCGGAAGGCGTTCTTTGGCGTGCACACCAAAGCACGCCCCATTTGGGGGCATGCGAGGCTTGCAAGCCCCAATTATGGTGTCCTCATGGATGCACGCCTTTGACCAAGGCGTGCACGCCCCAGACAGGACCCGAGGGGCTCAGTGACCGGCCACTGGGTCCTGCTTGGTGGATGCACGCCTTGATTTGAGGCGTGCATCCCCCAAGGACGCCTCGGCTAGTTCAAGTCCACCTTTGGTCTTGGAGGGAATGGGAGAGAGCACTCTCTCCTTCCTTCCTTCCAAGAACAATCGTCTTGGAGGGAAGGGACGAGAGAGTACACTCTCTCTCCCTTCCCTCCAAGACTGGCCGGTCTTGGAGGGATGAGAGGAGAGTGTACTCTCCTCTCATCCCTTCAAGACAGGTCAGTCCTGGAGGGATGAGAGGAGAGTGTACTCTCTCCTCATCCCTCCAGGACCGATTGGTCTTGAAGGGATGAGAGGAGAGTACACTCTCTCCTTATCCCTCCAAGACCGACCGGTCTTGGACAGATAAGGAGAGAGTGTACTCTCTCCTCATCCCTCCAGGACTGATCAGTCTTGGAGGGATAAGGAGAGAGTGTACTCTCTCCTTATCCCTCCAAGACCGATTGGTCCTGGAGGGATGAGGAGAGAATTCTCTCACGCCCCTTCAGGCGTGCATCATCCTGAACGCCCTTGGTTTGGGCTGCTACCCCCGTCCACGTCCTCCAAGGAGGACATGGACGACCCGTGGCGTGCATCGGCATGCACACCACAGATTGAGGGCGTGCCAACTTTGGCACACCCTTTGATCTGGGACGAAAAGGTCCTCCGGGACGTGCACGACCATGCACGCCCCACCCATGGGGCGTGCCCAGCCTTGCACATTCCATTGGGGACGTGGAATACCAGTACGTCCCATTCCGGGCATCCATGGTCGATAGACACCTGGAATGTGGCATGCACGCCAAAGGATGCCTCACCAGAGGCGTCCTTTTAGCAAATCCGGGGCGTGGTTTTAGCCGGCCCCTATTTTTACTGTATGTAATATTGAACTTACCATTCCCTTCTGGCATTGTTGCTAACTTGCAACTCGGGTTTCCTTTTTGATGGGTTGACGCCAAACTTAACTAAGTCCCCGCAGGGGGCCCCTCATAGAGGGGACTTATGACTTAAGTCCCACCCGTTGCCCAAGCGGGTTGCGGAAAACCCATCAAAAAGCTGGGTTTTTTTTTTTTGACTCCTAATAACTCGCCCATGAGTCACCAAAAAAAAAAAAAAAGGTACCATCATGTAGCCATTATTCCGGCCTACTCCATTTTTATTTTTTAGCGACCATAGCTATCCCAAAATTGGGACAAACTACAGGAAGAAACAAAAAAAATCATGTATGTATCTGCATTATCTCACACTTGTAATACCAAACCTGCATTTGTCGGTAACATTTGACAACAGACGGCCTCGGCAGCGGCAACCATCGACATTCAGGTTTGACAGGTATGGATTTATTTTTTAATTTTTTTTAAGATGGCACCATCAAGAATCCAAGAAGGGTGTTTTGAAAGATGGATTAATGAAAATTGGCTTGATAAGTTTGGCCAAAAGTTGGAGATGTTGCTCCCAACATCAACATCAATCTTTCTGTGAAAAATTGAAAATTTTGTACAATGGGTTTTTGAGTAATTTGGTGGTGAGGTGTGTCACCACCAAAAGGTGAAAGCTGCTAGGGCAAGAATTCTGACATTTGGCGCAAGTCCTCCCTTTGGGAGGCACTCCCCGGGTTTCCAGCCCTCCCCCAAGGGTGGACTTGTGTTAAGTTTGGGTTGACACAGTCCACTGAGGCGGTTCCAATGTGCTCCGTACCGACACTGCGTCCTTGGTTCTTCTTCTTGGCTGCATTTAATTTCTTACGAGCAGTTTCTTCAAGTCGCTTCTGAGCAGTTTCCAGTCTTTTTAATGCTTTCTGTCTATTCACTTCCAACTCCTGCTTGTTCATTTCACGTAGTGGTTTTCGCAATACTATAGCCAGTTGTTTCATCAACGCTCAGTGATTTTTATTGATCAAGGCCTTTTCTGCTTTCAGCTTATTTTCCAGTATATGAGCAGTATAACAGTTGCCAGCTCAGAATCGTTTTGAGCTTTCATGGAGAAAATTCATTTGTCCTTCTATGATCTCACCGCCTATTACCGAATCGATCTTTTCATCTCCCTAATTCTTTTCTATGAGAAATAAGGGTGTCTCCAGGTCCTCTTGCTGTGATAGTCCTGTGACATGTGTACCTAGTTCTAGTCCGGTTGTTTTCCTCAGTCTCCTTTCTTCTTTTTCTCATCCTGTTCTCTTGTCTTTTCCATTGACCCAGGTTCGACTTCCTAGCTGCACCACTCCTTATTTCCTTGGCTGACTTCTTCACCCATCAAACTGTCACAAGGTTCGACCTCCTAACTGCTCCACTCCTTATTTCCTTGGCTGACTTCTTCACCCATCAAACTGTCACAAGATTCTTTCCCTTATCCTATTTCCCACATTTTCTTTCACCAAGAAATATGCACGTGCCCGCTGAATTGGGAAGAGACTGTCTGCAGACAGCTCCAGAGCCGATTGATCAAATTGGGCCGAGTAGTGTCTTTTGAACTCAGCAAAGATAAATTGAGTACATTCCTCTTCAATTGGGCCTAGAGGCTCAGTTGTAGATCTACCCAGCCTCCACTGGTTTTCAGATTTGATTTCAACAAAGACATCATTTTGTGGTATCTTCACCACACCAGCTGGATCAAGCAAAAATTTGTTGAAGTTGTCTGTGTGTACGTGTATCACATTCTTCCAACTAGTATTCCAAACTGGATTACAGTTTGAGTAGTTACATGGTGGAAATCCTATATTTATCTCCCACTGGGCTTCCCTCTGAACATTGGGATTGTCGTGGTGCAAAGGAATATAACCAATCCTATCATCAGAGTGGTAGATCAGCGAGATAGGTCGGAAATGACTTTTGAAGGTCAAATGATAGGAACTCACAATCTGTCTATAGCAAAAGCAATCCTCAGACACACCGGCATGATTGCCTTGATCATCATCATTCTGGAAATCGGGATGTTCAAAATCACTGATGTGATTTTTACCATTTCTCTTGTTGGGCTCCACAAACAGGATTGCCAGCCCGGCCACAATGGCCAATCATCTGAAATAAAGTAGCTGGGTCCCCTCTTCCAACATGAATAACCCGTTCCACTTGAGTCCAGTTCTGATTTAGGCCCAAGGCCATTGTACAGTTGCGCGCGGCATCCCGCTGTACACGGCTGCCTGCAAAAGCCGACTGGGGGATGTGGGTGAAAACACTACCCCCAATAGGGCACTAAAACACACACCAAGTACATTTTTGGACTGCTTGGGGTGTGTAGATTCCAAATCTAAAAGGCTAGCCAAGCCAATTTTTATGCTTATCAATTCGGACCCATGGGCTGTAAACAGTCTAGAAGTCCATAAATATGGGTTTACTAGCCCACAAAAGACCATAATCATGGTTTAAAAGAATAGATTCAACCTAAATCCATGGGTTTCTAGCGGCAAAAAGCCCATTTTTTTCATGTTTTGGATCCAAAAATTCCGGACCTCACCCAAAGTTGTGTACAGCGGAATGCCGCACACAACTGTACTCAATATAACTGGGACTTCACCCCTCACAAAATCAGCAATTATATCTTCCTTGGCCTTATCGCCCATACATGCGTGATAGCATCTGGCAAAAGTACTCCGTGGGTCGTTGTGCCCATTTGGAATTCGCCGTGCTTGATGTATTACCGACAGAACTTGCATTGTCAAAGGCCGAGTAGTTGAATAAATCAGGCTTGGGACAATTTTTCAGTTGGGTATTATTGATTGTGGACCAAATAATCTGAGGAGATCTTGGCATGTAATGAGAGGATGTTCCATTTGAACTCGTACAGTAGTTATTTCTGGCTGGCTCAATTCCCCTTGCACAAAGTTGACCTGATCCTCTTTTATATTCAAAGAGCAAAGAATTCCTTGGACAGCCACCGGTCAACATGTTGCTGACTGGAGAAGAATTGGCACTTGGTATGTAGCCATGAGTTGGTCGGACATCTTGCCAAAGGACGGTCTGAAAGGGCCAAAATCACAGTGCTTCCCATGTGAGTTGAGCTTCTTTGACTCTCCACTCTCTACCAAGCCCCACATGTAAACCATGTGCGCCTCATCAATTACAATCAGACTAAGTCGTGCCTGGAACAAATCACTGAACAAATTTTTGTGGAAAATCAGACTGTTCAATAGGACTTCAGGACTCTGAAAGAAACATTGGTCAGCCAAAATTAATAGAACTAACATGTTCATTGGATGTACCCACCAAGTAGACAAATGAGTACATTCCATGTAGTATATCCCTGGCTGACTTCATGTTAAGATGCATTTTAGTTAGATTTATGGCTGATATGTTCAGTGATTGTTTTTTGGCAACCTGTGTAAGCATATAGACAAAAAAAAGTCAGGAGTTAATCATAAAGAAGAAACAAAGTCAAGAGGAAAGTACTATATTTGGTTGTCACCAAGCGAATACAAGGGGTTCACCACAGGAACAATAGCCTTTTGAGTCGGATTGCAAAGGTTATGATACATCTCTGCAATCCGGGTTTTTCCAAAACCCGTGCCAGAAAGAACAAACGTACGTTGGCCCTTAACAAGGAACATCACAGCCTTCACCTGGAGTGATTTTGGCTGCTGCTGGAACCTATCTTGGGCATCTTGCTCAAGGGCAGCATGCAAATTGTGATCATCAAGGTCGGTGAGTCTTTTCTCTAGAGTTACTCGTTTGGGGAGGTGTTTGGTGTTATTTGGAATCATGGTGAGCTGAAGTTCAATTGAACCTTTATTTAGCTGAGTTGGTGTGGAGGTGTGACGGCAAACAGGTTCTTGCACTTGGATTGCCAGAAAGCCTCAATTAACTCAGAGACTATCATTAAAGAAACACCGAGGATGGCACGTCAAATCTTAAAAAGCTATTTTTTACACATTGAACGGCAAGTTCAAAATTGTGAGACAATAATTTTAAAGGATATGACAGCCCAAACACGTCCATCAACGTGTATTAAGGCCTTTTTTGAGGCTGATTTCTTCAGATGATGGCTAGGATGAGAGTTACAAAAAACAACAGGAGTATAGCTGAGCCTCTTTAGCTTCTATAGCATGCTTTAACGTAGAAATCTGATGTTTGAAGGGGAAGATATGAGGAAACAAAAGTTGGCATTTTTTGTAAACCTGTCATCCCAAAAAACTCAGATAATTCATAAGTCCCCTCCTATGGAGGGGGGCGCTTTGCACCCGGAGGGGACTTAGTTAAGTTCTGTCTCAGCCCCAAGTTTAGCGGCATTTGCTTTGGAGGGAGGCCCGGGCATTGACAAGCGGATCCATGACACTCTAGGGAAGGATCCTTGATCTCTGTTGGACTCAAACTTAACACAAGTCCTATCTCCCTGCTGTGCGCGGCTTGTGCTGGCATATGAGTGACCTCACATTGCACAGCGCCGACCGCAGGGAGGGACTTGTGAGTTCTACAGGACTAGAGGACAAGGCGGCTACGCCGCC
This sequence comes from Puccinia horiana, assembly GCA_001624995.1. Lineage (NCBI taxonomy): Eukaryota > Fungi > Basidiomycota > Pucciniomycetes > Pucciniales > Pucciniaceae > Puccinia > Puccinia horiana. The sequence continues at coordinate 385,251 of LWDY01000026.1, read as the reverse complement.
CCACACTTTCACGTGTTGTAGCTTCAATACAAGACAAGGGTAGGCCTCAATCCACTTTCAAACAGCAAGCAGGGACTTAAGGGTCCTCTTTCAATCCCCACTTTTGAGTTATTGAGTTCCAATACAAGGCACCAGAAGGCTTGAATTCACCTTGAAACAGCAAGTAGGCACATAATCTTACTGTCATGTTATAAAAATAGCTTGCAGATTGGTGCTCAAGCTTTCCTCAACACTTGGCTTTAAAATCAAGTTCTTGAGGAGATTCAAGGCCTTCATATAATGTTTAAAAATTTTCTTCAACCTTGTGCTAAACTTCTCCATCAACTCTGGGGTACTGTGTTGTGGTCCTGGATGGATGTTGTTTCTGGATCAATATTGGGACTGGATTGGGTCATTTGAGAGGGAAGGTACATAGAAGAATCTAAAGGATTGGGTTAAACTGTAAGGCTGATGATCAACAAGCAACACTGCACCTGAGAGCATTGTGCAGTGGAAGCAGCTTGATTTGGATTGGATTGCCCTAAGAACAAATGAGGAGAATGTATGGTGTCGCAAGGGAGAGATCAGGCGGATGGTGTTGCAAGGGAGAAACCTTGGAAGTTGCGGTGTAGGCTGAAGGATTCAGAAAAAAGACCCTGAAAACATTGATCGAAATGGTTCAAAGGGTTAAGCACAGCTAGGGAAAAAGACAAAGAGGGAAGAGGAGCAGAGAAAGTGAAACATACCGAGTAATGTGATGCTGTGGCTGTTTGAGGAAGAGGCCTGGAGCCGAATATAAAAAGAGAAGCTTTGAGCAGTGGCAAAGACCCAGGCCACTGTCAAACATCGTTGCGGTTTGCGCAATGAGTGGCCTCAGGTGAACCTCCATATTGATTGTCAATATGGGGCTGATCCCAAGGGGCGGGGAGTCGTTGAGAAAGTTGAGGACAGGCAAAACCTCGGATCCAGTTTTGCTGAATCTGTGTCTCTAATATACTTGGATTTTTGGCTTGGATCCTGAAATCCAAATTTCGAGTTTTTGGTGGTAAAATTATTTGCCCTATTATTTAACCCCCTCCCCATGTCCAAAATTTTCCGCCCTTGTATTAAAATGAAGCTGCTCATATGTTCTTCCAATGAATGCCAAAATTATCCTTACAACCCTTACCATCATCCCTCTAGACCTTGTTTTTCAAGGTGTTAGAATCACTTTTTGATCTGCTGACTAGCTGACCGCTATGTAAAGACCCAGGGGAGGAAGAAAAGGTACCACCTGACTACACTATTGTAGCGGGCATCTGCACTCCCCCGTGCAGGTATAACACCAGGCCATATCACATTACCACCATTAAGCCTGTATGCATCTTGCATGTTCACTTGTACAGCGCCCTCTGTTGAGTCAAAATCTGTATGAGGGGTAAGTGTTATACTTACCCCGCCACTAATCAGGTTGAACGGCCCATGATGCCTTTTTTGAGGGGCATCCTGGGGGTCATTTAGGGAGCTGGAGAAACGGTGAAGAGATCAGAATGACCTCAAGATGAAGGCCTACAACTTGGTGGCCTTGCCGATTCAAAAAGATGGGACCGGGGGAGCTGACTGAGTAATAAGCTCTGAAAAGGCAATTTGAGGCGTTAACCCCATCCGGATCCACGATAAGTTGTAAGCCTCTCTGTGAGACAGAGACCCTTTGGGCTCCCTCACTGAGAGGCTTTGTTAGGCTTGTGTTGGACTGGTGGAGGAAGTTATTCCCCTCGCCCAGACTACGGAATCCCTGGGAATCCCAACACTTGATCACTTTCTTTGTCGCTCCACTCATCCAGAATTTTCTTATGCCTAGATTTTTTTTACTCTATTCTTGCTTGAAAAATATTTTCTAAAATACTTGAAAAATCTTCTCTCGAAATACTCAAAGACTCGTTAGACTTATAATGTAAGAATATATGATCCCAATCCCAAGGACCTGCAGATCCAAAGAAACACCTTCAAAAACAGCCAATGAAAAAGATGTAACCAATGATAAAGAACCAACAGAATCAAGCCAGCCACTCTAGCAGTTAAGTAAGGAAAATCATATCCACGAAATATCCACGTTTCAGATAGGATCTTATAAGGCCCTCAACATTGGTGGCTAAACTTTAGGGCTAGTTTGGGTGGCACAAAAACTGGACACAACATTTCCTGTCAACCACATTGGAATAGACCAATTCTCATATTTGAAGGTGCTACTACTATCCTGGCCCTAGCCCAACCCATACAACCACATCAGCTTTCCACCACACCCTCCTTCTACCATGGTATTAAAAAAATAATCCAACACCACATAATGATGGGACAGCAGATTATACAAGACCTTTTGGACAACAAAAACATCATTTCTGTGTTCAAATCTGATTCAGATGAAGAAGAAGAAATCAATGATTGTTGGCTCCTCCAAGCAAACAAGAACCGGGATCAACAAGCCTCTCACAAAAGGTTAATGAAGGACTTTTTTGTTGGGAACTCAACATACCTCTTGGTGATTTTTTTTGAATGGAGAAAGAAGTATTTCTTTGGATTTTTGCATGATCTCAATGCAAACTATCCCTATTTTTTTCAGAAATTGAAGCCTGACTGCACTGGAAAACTTGAACTCAGCCCTGAACAAAGGCTTACTTCTGTAATCTAATGGCTTTCCTACACAATCCCTTTTGATTTGACTGATGAATACTGTTGACTTGGAAAACAAAGCATAGAAGTCTTTTGGGTCTATGGAAAACATTACCTGTGAAGTCAAACTAATAAATATTTGAAACAGATCTTGAGTCACAATAAAAAACAATGATTTTTTTGTGTGGCTCTTGTTAGAGTATGGTCGGTTGAAGACCAAAGATCCGGAAGATTCAAGATTTTAAAAACTAAAACAATCCCATAATCATGTACTTACATCTCAAACCTAGTCTAGTGATAGTTTGTTTACCTCGCACACTTAGGGTTGTATGTAGTACTTAATCTAGTTGAACCCGAGCCCGGCTCCAATCTCTTTCCTCACCAAGATTGGAGACCGGGATTTTGTCAGTGCCACAAAGCTGACCACGACGGGACTGCTTCAACCAGATTGGTAGTTTAACTTAATCTTGCAATCCCAGACCTAGATTGGAGACCAGGACTTCGTCAGTGCCGCAAAGCTGACTGTGACGGGACTGCTTCAACCAGTACCCATTTTTCCACCCCTAAGTAAGGCATCTTATAGCTATCTGTGTGAAATCATCAGGATGACTCCCAGGATTAGAATTAAAATGAGACCAACAACTCCCATGGGAGTTGTTGGTCTAATTTTATAGGAGCTGTTTTTCCAAGCCCCTTATTTTGTATTTCATTGTTGAATAGTGGGGTGAAGCTTTGTTTGTTTGCTGATTAAATGCTATCTAGTCTGTCTGTTCAAGTTATCAGCTTGACTAAAATGTGTGGTTCATGAAATCTGCGGTGCTCCTTGTGTATTTGCCAGCTGGGTTTACTGAGAATTGAAGTGAAGTCGCTGCACCGCTCCTCACTGCGGTCCACACTCCAATTCTCATCGCCCCACTCAGCTTGTCAGCACTCGGTGGCTTCACAACCCAAACCAGCCATCAACGAACGACTAACTTCCTCTCAAACAAGACCTTACATTGCTCAGTAACTTTCCTATAACTACGTTAAAATGGGTGGCGGCGACTTGAACATGAAAAAGGTTAGTCTTCTCGATCGGCTCTTTCTTTAGCTGTGATACTAACTAAGCATGTTTTCCGTCGGTCAAATTATAGTCCTGGCATCCGCTCTTGATGAAAAATCAGGAGCGGGTCTGGAAGGAGGAGCGTAAAGCGGTAAGCTGATCCATTTCTTCAGCCTCTAAGGGCTCGCTGACTCGTTATTCAATGTTTCGCAGCTCGAAGAACGTAAGAAAACCGCTCAGCTACAGAAAGAGCTAGCCGAAGAGCGACAGCTGCAAGAGCTTCAGCGAATCCAAGCCGAGCAAGGTGGCGGTCGGAGAGATGAGCGCGTCGAATTTCTTTACGCCACCCCTGCGACGGGAACTGGCATGAACACCGAAGAGCAAGAAGAATATCTTCTCGGTAAAAAAACGGTAGATAAGCTGTTTAAAGAAAAGGATGAAGCTGCTGCCAAGGTTAGTCGAACCGCTCTCCTTATCTCGCAGCAATATTTAAATTTGCCCTAGTACTTCCACTAATTGTTTGTTCACAATAACCCTCCCTTCAGTTACAAGCAAGAGTTGCTAGCCAATCTGATGCAGATAAAGCTGGCGGTGGCTTTATCTCCCTACAAAATGCTAACACGGCTCGAGACACGGCAGCAAAGATTCGTGAAGATCCATTGCTAGCGATTAAACAAAAAGAACAGCAAGCGTACGAAAATTTGAAGAAGAATCCAGCAAGACTTCAGGCATTGCAAGCTAACCTAACGACCAAGGAAAAATCTAAAAAAGAGAAAGCGGAAAGAAAACAGTTGAAAAGAGAGCTCAAAGAAGATCGCAAGAGGCGACATAACCCATCTGAAGATCGCCCTAGTCGGTCTTCGCAGTTAAATTATGAATCGAAACGGGCCAGAGGTGGAAGACACCAATCAAGGGAACCCGACCGGTTCGTTAGTCCAGATGTCCATTCCAGACCCAACCTCAAAGGATCTCCAGACCGCCGACATTACTCGGATCGTCGTTCTCACCGTTCTCACAGTCCTCGTTCCCCCGGTGACCGTCATCGCTCTGCCAGTCCTGATAGGCATTCTAGACCCTCTCGGCGAGAATCTGATCATCGCAGTGACCATCGTCGGGCTGCTGTATCGCCTGGCCATCGACATCGAGACTCCCGTCACATCGAGCGGTCCCGTTCCCGTTCTCCATCCCGCACCAACCGCAATCCGCCATCAAAGCCCACAGCTGGTCAGGAACCCTCCAGTGCTCACTACTCATCAAACAGCAGAGATTACCATCGGGCCACACCACCTGGTCGTTCATACCATGACTCTTCCAGACGCCAAGATTCAGGACACCCCAGGGATCATCCGACCTCTGTTCAACCATCGACCCACGGCTCTTCAAATCAACCACGCTCCTCAACCACAGCAGACGGAGTCGAGAAAACCAAGAAGCTTTCTGAATCCAAGGCGGCCAAGTTAGCAGACATGCAAGCGGCTGCCAAGTCACTCCAAGAGTCCCGCTCCCAGCGACTGCAGCAACTGGAGGCCGAAGATTCGCAACGAATGAAGATCGAAGAAGCCGAGCGCGAACGCAATCGGATCCGTGCGGGTGGCATCGGCGACGGCAACAAAGCTTCCTTCGTCATGGAGCAGGAAAAGAAAGTCTTCTTCGGACAAATGGACTTGGCTGAAAGAGTCAAACGGAGTGGTGGAGTCGGCTTACTAAAAGATAGGGAATAACGCTTCTCCACTTGTATTGCTTTCTCACTGTTTAAAATGTAAAATCCCATGCAGCGGTTCAACACGCCGAGTAGCCGATGAAACAGTAAACCTTATCTACACTGTAAAAACACCAGAGCCGGTTTCGATGCGACGGCCTGCATTGGATCGCTGAATCAGCACGAGCTAGTGGTCCAATCGCGCTTCCACACAGCACTGATCAAACGTGAGCATTTGACTTCATGATGTAGCGCCTGGAACCAAAAAAAAAACTTCCAAATTTCATTTTGCCAAAATCCATTCTCCTAAATAATCTCCGTCGATCTTATCTCACCTACGTATCAATCTCCGACCCAACCTTATTTTTCCTCATCTTCCCCTTCTCACCCTTTCCGTCAGTCTTAGCCATTGAGTTTTCCCGTTCCACCCCTTAAAAAAGGTTCCAACCTTATCGGCAAGTATGGCAAACGCTATACATCCCATTATGACCATCAACCAAACAATTAATCCTCACCAACAAATTCATACGGAAACTATGGAGGATAGTAATGAAACTTCTAAAATCCCCATAATAGTCGTCAACAACCCTCTCCCATTTCTCTATAGTGAACAGATAATTGAAAGGGGGGAGGGCGTTGTAATTACAGCTCAGAATGTTGAGATTCTTAAAAAACTGATTGAAGTAGAGCAATTCATTTCAAACTTTTCCATAGAGTCTAGATTAGACACTATTGAGAGATCCATTAAACCCACCAGTGCCCAAGTAAGACCCCAATAAATGACTTGATCAAATGTTGTCAAAAAGTCTATAGCTCATCCTAGTGTCCAAAACAAGCTTGACTGGGTTTCTCAGTACTATTGGTCTGAAGAGAAAATGCTCTGAGTCAATGGTTTATTTCATAAAAAAGAGAAAAAGAATAATCATTTGTGGCACATGTGACAGGACAAGACCAACTCTTCTGATTCACTACACCGGATCAGGACACATGACATCTGACTACTACACTACACTGCTTGTAGAAAGGGCAACATTTCTTCTGAGAGTGGAGGAAACTACATTTTCCACCACCAGGACAGCATTTATTTTGATTTTATTTTATTTTATCTTATTGAGAACAAATGCAAGGGGGGGGGGGGGGGTCAGAGAGAAAAGCTAAGCCTAGAGTATGAGAAAGGAGACGGAGAGTGGAGATCTGGACAAGATGAAATTATGAAGAGATTCACCACACCTCCACCCTCTTTCTTCTGAGGATAATCATCCTGTTCAGTCTCACCATCACTCTAAACACCTTTAATGGAATCAGTCATTCACATGAAAATTCAAAAATCATTGATTCCCCTTTCCTCACCAGGAAAAATGAATGATCCATAGATCATGGTTACATCAGTGAAAGTACAAAGATCTACCCATGATGTTTTCCGTTGGTATTGAATACAGCTCCCTGCAAAGACCAAAGGGGCTATTATACTTAGCTGGTACTGTAACCAGAGCAGAGCCAGAGTTACAACCAAAGTTGCTTGATGTCTCCTGAAATCAATTTCTGGTATCTCAGCTATCTCAATTCCATAAACTTGGGATGATAACCTACCTGGAATTGATTTAATAAATCTTGAAGACCATGTCAACAATTGATTGTCTCAACAAGGATTTGGCACTCCTCACCCCTCCAATAAATTGAAGGTGACAAAGCTGAAATCCATAAACACACCGATTGACTGCGACTGGAGGGAGCCCTCATGTTTCAGACCATACACTCTGAGAAGACCAAGAATCTGCCACCATTGTGGTGCAATTCTTTTTAAGGGTGAAACAAGTGTGTTTTGCTGCTTTCATGGAGGAACAAACCTACCCCATTCCCCAATAGCTTCGGAAACACTTCAAATGTTCAAAAATGCAACTCAAGACTACTCAGTTTCAGGGAACCAACTTGTCAGCAACATCTGATTTTTAAACAGCAACTTTTCTTTTACACCAATGGGGCTCATTTCAGAAACTAGAATGGCTTTGAAAAATCAAGGAAAAGGTGTTTACACATTCAAATCAAAGGGCACTATTCATCACAGGATTGGTAGCATGCTTTGAGTCCCACCACCTCAACAGATTGCCCAACTCTTACAGCTTTACATCTATGACACTGCCAGTGCAAATGAGTTTGAAAATAGACATGCCTATGGCCCAGATTTGATGAGAAATCTTCAGAACATCCTGAATTGGTACAATCATCTGATACAGCAATTTGAGTCCCTTGCAGCTAAAAGGACTCCAAATTGTGCAATATTGCTGAAAGACAATGTATCAAATTTGGATCAAAGAGCTCCCAACCTTCCAAGAGGAGATCAGATTGCATCCATATGGGTTGAAGGTAAGACTTTGATTGCTGATTTTTATTTGAATTTAAGTGGTAAATTTATTTTTTCCTTTCGAAGGCAATGGTCCTTCATAAAGCACTAAACCCTGTGGTGGTTATCTTGAGCAAATATCTGAACTGGAAAGAAGTGTGATCATCTGAATTATAAAGTACTTGGATATCTAAGGGGTGAATTCACTTGGTTGGTCTCCTGCTATCAAGGATCAGATGCCTCCGGCTACTGAAATGAATCATTATGCATATTGTTTGGCATATTGAAATACTGATCCTTCAATTCTCCAGTGGGCTGGCCCTTGTTGAAATATTGCAATCCACTGTGGTATGAATATCAGCAAATCAGGCACAGAATTGGTAGCCTAGTTGGTCACACCTCATGAAAACTGCAGACACTTTTTGAAAAGTGTCACCCGGTGACATGAGCTGCACATATTGTGCAATCCAAGTTCGACGTCGGGAGGGGGTTGTCGGGCCTGGTCCCAGCCTGCGTGCCAGCTCAAGTCATCAGGTGACACTTTTCAAAAAAGCGTCCCCTTTTTTCATGTGGTGTCAAGGCAGCACTTCTAGTATAGTGTCTTAGCTTCATGCTGAGGTCTCTGGTTCAAATCCTGCCCAAGTCAATCATTTTCTGCTAAATGTCTGCAAAATGCATTGTTAATTTCAATAGCCCTCTCTTCCAGCAGTATTGTGCTTATCAATATGTAAAAAGGCAAGCAGAAAGATTGATATTTCTTTTTTAATGACCCAGAAAGAGTTACTTCTGATACCTGGAGATATCCACATTGAGAAAGTTAAATCATTCTTGGGAAGCTGTCAGGGAAGATTTTGTGGAAGTAGTCAATGGATAGCTACCTGGATGCTTGGTGTTTTGCATTCAAGAGGGAAAGATCAGATTTTTAGTTTATCTGGTGGGATTTTGGAAATTCTTGATTGAATAAGAAGTTTCCAAGACTATCATTGATCGGGACTTGACAAAAAAATTCAAAGTTTGGGTTCCCATTGGCCAACAAGGTATGCCCACTCTTGATGAAAGTGCTAAGACTGATTAAGTTTGAAGTGAGAGAGGGAATGTATAATGAATTCTTTGGTTCTAGGATGGTGTGAGGTAATTAAATCCTAGAAGTGAAAACACCAGTAGCATAGATTCAAGAGACATCAGCCCACAAGACAGCCTACCGGCTTGTTTGGTTTTGTGAGGGTCACAGAAAAATTGGGTTTATTGAACATTGAAGTAGTTGTACCCAAGTCAAGGATAATTTCAGACAGTCCTCCCCCATGAGTTACCTGAAAAGATTTTGTGGGTTTGTTGGGTTTATCTTGATGAGGATGTAGGAATGAGCATTTGGATTTAAGGTGAAGAGTCTTTGGGCTGTGGTACACTGGCAAGCATTTGGATTTTATATGAGTTTTGACCTTTCCAGAAAGCAACTAACACTTTGCTGGACTCTAGATGTTTGTTGTTCATCTGGATGAAGTTCCAAATTTCTTGAAGAAGAATTTTGACGCTGAGAGTTTTCTTGTCAATTTGGCACTTTTTCAAGAGGGGTTTTCCAGTCAAGTTAAATTGAAGAGGTAAACTAAATAAAGCACACATGGCTATTACTCAGTCAAGCATATCACAATGTCTCATAGTTTTGTCATTGATGATCAAGCAGAAAACAAAACAATTGTTGGAAACAGAATTTAAGGTGGTTTTGAGATTGTTAGATGAGATGATGGTCAAGAGTATTGTGTTGAAGTATGTGACTTGATTCTGGATGGCCTTGGGGAGGTAGGGCTTGTTTATTAATTTCCAGAATTTTTGAGAATTGCCATCTGAATTGTGAGTAAATCTTTCTGAGATTTCTGAGTCACAGTTGAGCACAAGGATGCCTAGAGCATCTCCAATCCAATAAGGTTCAGCTTTGTTTTGTCATTTATAATTGGGTTAGGACTCAGTATCTTTTAAAAGTTTGAGCAAATGTTTGAGTTGAAGAATCAATAAAACTTTTATTTAGTACTGGCACTGCATAAACTGATTAGTCAGAGGGGTCAGTTCAACAAGTGAGCGGACTGAATTTGTCCAACAAGTCTAGCAGTGCCCCACCACCAGGCCACCCAACTCATTGGACAAATTCAGTCCAAGCACTTGTTGGACTGGCTTGTCCGGCGAGTTGATTTGTGCAGTGTGGGAGTTTGGGGTTATTGATTTTGACAGCAAGATTGAACATGGTGGCGAAATGACAAAATTGAACTATAGGGAGTTTGAATTAATGTTTTGATGGTCTAGGTAATTTTTTGAGTGTTTGTTGGTCAGACTGCAAGGATTTTGGATAACAGGGCGAGGGAGTCTCTTTGAATTTATCAGCAGGATTCATAAAGAGACTACCAGTCTCATAACCTGTGAGAAGTAATCTTTATGACTCTGTATGATGTTTTGAGTCAGCTTGGGTGATTCTAGGGAGGAGCAATGGTAAAAGTTAAGCCTGAGGTGAAAGGAATAAGATAGCACTGGACAAACTAATCCATTGGACAAGTCAGCCCAGCAAGTAAGCGGACTGACTTTGAAAAAAGAATTACAAAATCTGAGATGCTGCCTAGATTAGGTACAAGAAAAGTTCCACAGATATGTCACAATGTATAAGAAGGTTTCAAGGGTTTTATCTGTGACTGTTGTGTGACATTTGTAACTAGTCTTAGTCCGGTTGTTTTCTCTTGTTGTTCTCCTTTTTTTTCTCCATCCTGTTCTCTTCTTCTTTCTTTGACTCCAGGTTTGACCTCCTCCTGCTCCACTCCTGACTTCCCTTGGCCAACTCAATCCCCATCAACATTGTCACAAGATTGTCCCTTTTATCCTCATTCCCACACAATGTTTTCTATTTCCAAATTCCAATATTTATGTTGAATCAAGCTATATTCTTTGTGGAAAACTTTTCTGGTACCTTTGATGCTTATCAACATGGTGTAAAGCAGGGTAATGATACAGGTATCTACGTTCCTTTTCCTCTTTCATCATTTTTTTTTTTACACCAGGCAATCAAATTGGTCTGCCTACCTCTTTCATTGGTGGACCAACAGATATGAAGGCAAGATTCGAGGATGCTTTCAGCCCCTGAGGTTGCCCATTAGGTAACCCATACGCTGCATAATAAAAAGCACACCAGCCTACACAACTGGCAATCGGCTGTCGCAGCAGGCCTTGTCAGCCACTGAGGCTACCACTATGGTAACCCAAATGGCTGCAATAATAAAAACACAATAGTCTAGTGGCTAGTACACCAGACTATAAAATATACACATTAAAATCAAGCAAGGAAATAAGTTCAATTCCCCTATTTATCAATCACTTTTACTTAAAGTTATCATATTATATTTTTACTTTATCTTCTAGAAAATAATCCACCGTCAGTGTGATTATCTCCAGAAGATTAAGATTCACACAATTTTCCCAACTGGCTAAAATAGCCTATTGGGTAAATTATTTTCTTACTTATATTATTATCATTATTTCACACTTATGGAATATTGTGTCCACCTTTGAAAATAAGTATTTTCAAAGATGGAAGTTATCATCCTTGCCGGATGATACTAACCGTCAATGTTTCCTTTCAATCAGTATATAAGGGCTGAGGTTTCCTCAATCCAACCTCACCCGTGATAAAATACTAGATTTAATTCCTGAAAGGCTTACCTTACAATCAGCAAAAGGTAATTGGGGGCAATAATCTATAATTACTCAACAACCACTCATCTTCCTTCATCTACCTCAACATCTCGACACCTATCTCTTCCCTAAAACTCTCACTCTCCGGCATCCATCGAACCATTTGTCCTCAGACAACAAAGAGCAGGCACAACTTCAATAAGTTGATTGTCATCAGACCCCTGGTCTGATTGCTAGCCCCTCTGCTCTATCCAGCGTCGAGGTGTGGTTATTTTCCGCTATTATTAGCGTGTAGTCCATCAACCGGCCGTCACATAAGAGATGCCTGCTGCAACACCCTGTCACACGCAGCTTGTGGTCCTTTAGTTACTGCGGTGTGCAACAGGATGTTACATCAGGCCCGCTGCAACAGCCAATTGCCTGCTGTGCTACACTACGGACATTTTGCTGTCGCAGCAAGATTTTGTGACACCAAAATGTCCATCACTATACGGACATTTTGGTGTCGCAACACCAAAATGTCCATCACTATACGGACATTTTGGTGTCGCAACACCAAAATGTCCATAGTGCTAGTTGGTAAGTCAGTTAGAATGTGTACAAGACTGGCAGTCAAGAGTTCAATTCCTATTCTTACCATTATTTTTATTAATAATTATTAACTTTAAATTAATCTTCTGAATATAATACAAACTTAAATACTTCTGATTAACCACAGAAGATTAAGATTTAATTTTCTACCCAATAGGCTAAATAGCCTATTGGGTAAATAATTTCCATTCATCAAATCAAAGTATAATAAAACCACATATTCACGGTTTTCAAGTGCGTGGTTTTCAACCCTGTAAGCCCTGCTCCTCACAGGCTTACACAAACATGTCACAAGATTACATAATCCTAGTTCCGCCTCGTATTTAGTCTCACTCTCCTCCTTCACCTAGACACCAGAGATCTTTCTCTCCTGTCTAGGTAAGTACCCTGTCCTCCTTATTTCTCATCTCATTTCCTTTTCTCACTTTTTATAACTTGTAGATACTGAGAGAGATCTTTCTCTCCTGTCTAGAACCGCAATTCATCTTACGTTGGTACTAGAACTTCACTCATGAGCTATTGAGCTCCTTTTCTAGTGCCTATCCGACAGACAGTGAAGAGTCCAAACAGGATTCTTACAAACCCTCCCCTTGTGGTTCAGCTCAACTCCCCGCTTGCGCAAGAGGAGAGGAGGCTCCCTGGATGCTGTCCCCCCTGCGCGACAAGCAACAGTTATGGGGGGCAGCATACCTATTGGTGGCTGCAAACCGCTCCTTATTTATACACCACACTGCTTGGTGGTGTCGGACGATGAGGGTTCCTCATCGGTCTGGGTACAGCCTTACCCTGATCGATGCGCAAACCTCACAGCTCAACGGTCGGGGTAAAGGCTTACCCTGACCGATGAGGCGTCCTCATCGGCCAGGGTAAAGGCATACCCTGACCGATGAGGAAGCCTCAACGGTTTAGTTACACCCTTACCCTGACCGATGAGGAAGCCTCATCGGTCAGGGTACTGCCTTGACCTGACCGATGAGGAAGTCCCATCGGTGGGGGTAAAGGCTGACCCTGATCGATGAGGGTTCCTCGTCGGTTTGGGTAAGGCTGTACCCTGACCGATGAGGCTTCCTCATCGGTGGGTAAAGGCTTCCTCATCGGTTCTGGTACAGCCTTACCCTGACCGATGAGAAAGTCCCATCGGTCTGGGTATAGCCTTACCCTGACCGATGAGGAAGCCTCATCGGTCGGGGTAAAGGCTTACCCTGACCCAAATTCCTCATCAGTTTGGGTACTACTACAGCCTTACCCTGACCGGTGAGGAAGCAGCCTCATCGGTTGGGGCGTAGCATTCAAAATCCTCTGAGCTCCCTCGCTTCTGAACCCAATCACGTGAGATCACCGACAACCCCTGATTCTGCGTCTGAATTCGTCGAGTCGCATTGAGTCTTTTTGGCCAAAGATACTCTTCCAAAACAGCTTTTATGAGAATCATAGAACCTTGCCCGGTTTCAATGGTTTCAGCTTCTCGCTTCCACTGTCTTATTGGTCTTTGAAGTATTATTCATTGTCATCCTCTCCATTGTCAACATCCAGCAGCTGCTCTCGAGATCTAGAAACTCCACTTGTTTGATGCAGCGAAACTTGATCCAATCCCTCAAAGACTGCATTTATGAGCCGGAGAAGAAGTCAGTGATTTTTTTTTTTGCTTGAAAAGAAAAGGATGAAAGTTTAAAGACATTGTAAAGCTTGAAACAACTCACAAGTCATGCAGTCACCCGTCTTGAGCCTCCTCTTGGTGCCAGTCAGCCAATCGTTTGATGCTACCCTGACCACAAACTTCCCACCATCTGGTCTAAGCCTTTGAGGTTGTGATCAGCTGTGAGTGGTGACCTTAATTCACCAAGCTTTGGGACTTTCCCACAAACCATGCTGGGTGTAGTATTGTGGATCAACTTCTCAGCTGAACAGTAGAGCTGAGACAATGAACAAGGGAGGTGAGTCAGTTTTGGTATGTATGACTATCTGCGCCTGACCATAAGGCCAGTGAACCAAGCCATCTCAATTTGAAGAAGAATCATGTGCTAGTAGTCATTGGAGTTTGACTGAAATTGCACTTGGTGTTCTTCCTTCAACTAGGAATACAAGATCTGTACAAAAAAAAGAAAAAGAAAAGAATCAGCTCATGACTGGGCAAAACTGTTTGAACTTCCAAGGACAGAAAATGCATTGTGACTCGTGAGACAAATTTCCAAAAATGAATTCTGGACAGCTAGCTATGCATAAAACAGAGAGAAAATAGAAAAGAAAGGAAATGAAGCTGAATGAAGCAAAGATTTACCTGACAGAATGGGTAAGTTTTTCTTGACCTAACAGGTCATGTTTATTGGTAGTAGAAGCTTTATGATTTACTTTTAATGCAGGAAAAATTTGCCCCTCTAGGCTCTATCACCTGCAATCCAATCTGGCAGGAAAATTCTTCCTGATTTTTTTGCAATCCTCTGATTGATACAAAGTGAAGAATTTCTTCAATTAATAACTGAAGACTTCCCAAATTGTAATTTGTAGGGATCTGTGATAAAATTTGTGACTACATTCTTTTAATGAACCCCTTCATAGAGATCTAAGTCACTGGAGGACTTCCCTTCAATCTACAGCCCTCTTGGGGATCCAGATTTAGTTAGATGCTAGAGTTTATTTGCAGTCAAAAAATTAGAATTTTTGGGATTTTGACATGTAAATTGATATCTGCAGTCCCTGCAGATGACCACAGGAAGTCCTCCACTGTCAAAAGCTTCCCACATAAAATTCATTAGTTAATCTTAGCAGGAATGAGTTTGAAGCTTGGAATCAACTATGAGATTTAATGATGCAATATCCAATGGCAAACCCTCCCATTTCATTAGCCCAAGAATGGCAAATGTGTGTGCTGTAAAATGTTCAATCATAAGAAAAATATCTAAGGATCAGTCATCATCTTGATTTAAAATGTACAAATGGTGTTAAACAAATGAGATGATTCCCAGACTAACACAAACTTGTGAATGTTAACAGCCAGTTTTATGGTGGCTTTCCCAAGGCAAAGAATTGGAATCAGGGCTGCTGATTTTTCATTCCTCCATTGATTGGCGCTGAGCTGATATGTTGTAGGTTTTGGTCAAAGCCCCAATCTTGAGGCTTTTGCAAGAAAGTGTTTATACTTTGGCTTTGGAGCTATTTGTGTAGATTTCCAGTGACACCTTTCTCCCAGTCACTCTTCTGGATCATGATGTCAATCTTTCCTGTCTTGATAATTGTTTGAGATCATCAACTAATAATTTCACAAGATTCTTATCAGTACTGTTGTATTAAACGGGAGTAATTGAGTATAGATGGGGTTTGAGACATTAAAAAAGAGTTATTTCCCAATTTCAATTATACAGAAAGGTTAGTTTAAGCCATTCACTGGCTACAGGTAAAACACAAAAGTCCTGATTTTAGTATAATTAAAAAGATAAACATGTCAAAGGTTGGTTCCAGGCTAAAGCGGAGTCTTACATGAAGGCCTTCAGCCTCTTCATGAATTGAAGACTTCACTCAAAGTTGATGAACATGAACCTCAAGGAGAGAAACTATTATCTAAAAAAAATCATTAACAAAAGGTTCCTGTTTCAGTTGGTACCTATTTTGTGGGGACCAGTTGACACTAAAAATGCTTTTAATAAGCAAATAACAAGCACTAATCCTTGACACTTTTCAGCAGAGGGGCTAGCCACCTAGATCTACAGTTCTAGGGACAAAAATTTCTAAGCCTCAAGCGCCAGGTAGGTCCATTGAGAAGAAAAGGAAAAGTAGTGTTACTTCAATTAGAATTCTTGTTGACACTCTGCTTGCTCTTTGAAGGGTAATTGGAACCTTCTCCTCCTTTGGGGTCAAGCTGAAGCACTTAAGAGTGTGGCGGCATAGCTGCCTTGTCTCTAGTTTAAACTTGATCCTGATTCAATGTGAAATCATGTTTTCAAAAGTAAATTGTCTCATCCCACCGGATGAGACCTAGAGGTTTTCAATTACTAGAATAAAAGGAGGGAGACCTTCTCAGATTGTCCCACATCTGTGATCACATTTTAGCATGCTTCTTGATAAGTTTAAACTTGAAAGTACATACACTTATAGGGTAACTGGGGATATTACTTGAATATTATATTACAGATTCTCTTATCTTTCTATTATCCATCAACCCAAACCCTATCCTCATTCCTCATCTGACCTTCCATTCCCTTCCCACCCATCCCTCAAATCCTATCCTTCTCCGACTAAACTATTTTCTTTAATCCGGATTGAATAACACCTCAAATCAGACTTTAGTAGCTACGAGGTTCTATCTTGTCTAGCTTACACCATCTTTTAAACAACAAAGAGCCAGCATAAATCCTTAGGATTTATTCTCACTCAACTTTCATAGTTAAGGTGCTAGCCCCTCTGCTCAACAGTGTTAAGGCATGGTTACCTTCCTCTTGAAAAAAGAGTGATAATTTTTTCAACCAACCATCACAGAAGAGACGTTGGCTGACAGATGCTATGGCTTCAGTGCAGGCCATGGGAAAACCAAACCTGTCCAGAACTGTGACTTGCAACCCTGATTGGCCTGAAATAAACGATAAACAACTTCCAGGACAGTCAGCAAAGATCTTACAACCCAAATTCTACTTGTATGGACAATGGTTTTTGCTCAAAACATTTCCTCAAGCCCTTTTTCAAGACACCAGGCAAAATCAATTATCACTTGTAGACAATTTAAATCAACTCAACTTCAATAATTTACCCATGAAGCATCCAGTTGCTTTCAGGTAAAGCTCCTTACAAATATCAAAGGGGCTATTGTATGTAGTCAGCTGATAGTATAATTGTAGCAGAAACAGATCTAAAGTAAAAACTGCTTGATGTCACCTGACGTTAAGTCCTGATTGATTTTTCATGATGAAACATTTATAAATGAAAATTCTTACCCAAATTACAGGAGAAGGTCAGGTGAAGAGACTAAAAACAGGAGGGGACAAAATAACTTGGTAATTGTTAACAGCTGGGTGGCCCCATACAACCCATACCTTTCAGTTAGACACTAATGTCACATCAATGTGGGAATTTCTGCTGTGAAATATCTCTACAATAAGGGGTAAAAGTTTCATGATAAGATTGTTTTGGATGATGGAGAATCTTTTGATGAAGTGAATAGATCCAGGGATTCTGGCTGGGTTGCTGCTCCAGAGGCATTCTGGCGCATTTATCTTTCAATTTATGAGCCACATACCCTCACTATCCAACCGGTTAGACATATATTCACCTAAGACCATTCACATTTGTGCGGTCAAAGTTATGGTCAAGTAGACCTTGGTTTAGGGGGCCGGTCAGGTTAGCCTAGATGGCAACTGCATTGGGGTTTCAGAAATCAGGTTAGCTAGCCTGAAAATCTGGCCCTTGAGCTGCAGTAGAGTGCCTTAACCTACCAGGTTTAAGACCGTTAAATCTAGTGGTTGTAAACCTGGATTTGAACTTTTGGTCAACTTGACCTGGTGTTGACCAGGACCAATGTGCGTGCCGCACCAGCTAAGTTGCCTCAAAATCAGAAACTTAACCGGCCCAATGTGAATGCCCTAATCAGCATGAAATTACATTTTCTGAAGATGAACTGTTGGAAGAGGTAATTTCAAGAGTTGCAGATTCCAGATCAATGCTAACTGGATATTTTGAAAGAAATGCCATATAGATCACCAATCCCTGATTTCCCACAAGATTATGATTTGACTCCCAGGATCAAGGAGTGGAGAACTTGCCAGAGGGGTAGTGTAATAGTATGGATTCATGCAGTATATCCATTAGTTCATGGGAGTTTTTGTTTGCATTATATGTTGAATAATGTGGCTGGCACCATTATATTTCCTTCCAAGCTCTGGGTACTTTTGGTGGTCAGATTTATCCAAGTTTCCAATTGGCAGCTTGGCTCAAGTTCTTCTTCAAAATGATCTTAATTTGTAAGATACCGTGGAGGAAGCCAATTTGTCTATGTCTCCTTTTCTGAATTGGTTGGTTAAAACTTGTGGGTTTGGGGGGTTTAACCTGCCCGGGCATCTGTATTGGGTCCAATAACATTAAGGTCTGATCTCCAGTTAGGTGTCTCCAGATCTGTAGACACTTAAACATCAGGAGGTTACCTTTTTGGGGGGTCTTGACATATACCTTCATGGTGATATCATCCATGAATTCTGTTTATCTCACTTCTCTACACCATTGACAATGTCAACAAGAAGCACTCAAACTGGAGATTGACCACTGTTGCTCAGCTGGATCAAACTTTTAAAAGATCCCCTGAGTAACAACTCACAAAAGAAGAAAAATCTTGGGGAAAGAATTTTGAAGAAATTCAACAGGAAATTGGTTAATTTCGGGGAGCCAAAGGGCTTAGCGAATTGGTATGTTTTTGATCATTTTATTCTCTTTTATCTCAGGATACCCTTCTTACTAGATGGGATGTCATCCAAAAAGAAACAATGAATTCTGTTGTTTTAATGTGTTACACACTAGTTCAATTTTTCTTTGGGGGCAATGCCCTTTTTTATTTCAAAAACTTGTAACTTTTCCCTTCTCAATGTGATTTTTTTTGTTGACCTTAGGCTTAAGTTATGTTTCTTTCAAAATGAAGAGGCTTAAGTTATGTTTCCTTCAAAATGAAGATTTCTATTTCCTCCATTTCCTCCACTCACCCTGAAGATTATGAGCACCTGATTCATGATGCCCCGCTGGTAAGCACTTGAGCAGGTCATGTCCTCAGGCTGGTATGTCCTTAGGCAGGTCATGATCTTAGGCTGGTATGCCTTTAGGCAAGCTTGACTGTACTTGCAGTCTCCCCCGATGTTTCATCTTTGGGAATTTTTCGTTCTCCTTGTCACCTGATTGAACATCGCCTGCATTCATCCGCTGCAAGGTTTGTCGTTTAACGACTTGTGATTGATCACGGCGACACCACTTAAGCTGGGTAGAATCTCAAATGAGACATAATCTGACGGAAAGTCAAGATGAACGCTCCGACGGCAGTCTCGATTCTCCGCTTTTGGACTCGGGAGTGATCACCGCAACGAAGGTGGAGACAGTCTTGTATCAAAAAAGAAATTGAAATTTTCGAAAAAGTTCAAAATGAATGCTGAGCGCCGAAGAGTGTCGCACGACAGCAACCGCGGCCTTGTCAGTCAGCACCGGTGTCAGTCAGAATTGCCAAAACATGAGAGACTGGGAGTTTTTGAGTCCGGATGGTAGCTGGGCAAGGGCCAATGGGCGCGCAGGAAGGTCCAATCGGGTGCAAGCTCGCTGAAAGGTCTACAAAATCAACGCCTACTCCCTGGGATTTTCTCCCCATCTCAGCATTATCCAGCTCTCCACCTTCTGAACCCCATCAGTCCAACTCAGTCATTCTTTCTAGCTTAAAAAACCTTCCGCCCAGTATGATGTTCTCCGCCGTTTACGTTGCTTGCCTCTTGGTTGCTTGTGCGTTTGTGCTGTCTTCGTATCACCTTGAAGTTGCCCGGCTCTAACACTAACGCGTTGCACTTGTACTCACTTCTTCGTCCCTTCGTCGCAGCAGCCATCACCTCCCCTGTCCAGTCAGTAACGACCCCCATCTTCTTCCTTCCTTTTTCTTCTTCCTTCCTTTCTGTCTTGCTGACGTTCTACTCTCGACAGACACGAGTCCCGAGGCTTTTACGCCTACTCAGATGACAAGGCTCAGTCCGCCCAAAACCACAACAGCCAAGCGTCGGTTAGCCCGTACGGCAGCAGCATGAGCAACTCCGACAGCGCGAGCTCTGCCGCTAGCCACAACTCCGGCTCTGGCTACGTCGGTGGATACCCCGGTGGAATCGGTGGTGGAATCGGTGGCGGAATCGGTGGTGGCATCGGTGGCGGTTACGCCGGTGGCATGGGTGGTGGCTACGGAATAAGCCAACAGTCCTACAGCGCCTCTTCGGTCATGAGCAGCTTCCAAAGCATCAACAGTATGATGAGCCAGATGCAATCGATGCTGGTGGCCGGTTCGATGACCCAGTCGGTTGCGTACCAATACATGCAACAACTTGCCCAGTCTTTCCAGAGCACCTTGTCTCAGGCTTCGTCTTATGGCGCTTGCTTCGGCGTGAGTAATTCTTCTCCCGCGATTTCTTCTTGGCAAATCTTGCTGAGAGCCCTTTTCGCACGTTTAGGGCCAGGGATCTCAATTCACCAACGTCGCTTCCACCACCATGAGCCAGCTCACCAGCTTCATGAGCCAGATGCAGAACACTTTCGGCGGTAACTTCAACACCATTGCGTCCCGTAAGTCCAACAACAACCGTCCATCCCAAGCATTTAGACCCCATGCTCAACCGTTTGTCGTGTTTTGTCATCGTAGCCTTTGCCTCCGTCAGCAACAGCTTCCAGTCTTTCTTCCAACAGGCTTATAGCTCCAGCTCGAACTCCTACCAAAGCGTGGTACCATCCAACTTCCCCGTGATGCAAGGTGTTATGCCAGGTCTTTCATTGCCCGGCTTCAAGAAATAGAAAGACCCCTCCGATATTTCCTTGATAGTTTACCCCTTCCTTGCTATATTGGACACTAGCATCTCCGTTGTTTGGTTATCTGTCTCGAGCCCTCCAAATAATGCCTTGTTTTCTCTGCAATTTCACCCACTGAACGTACTATGACACTTTGTTTCCGTTTGACCCATTCGCTTCGCTACGGTGGCAGCCTATTGACCGCGTGGTCTAAACACATCAGTGCGTTATATTGAGAGTGGCCCAAATTAGATATGTCCTTCTCGTGCATGCCTTTTGGAACTTAAGCCGGTGGCAGTCGCCACTATGCGTGCTCCCGGCTACTCTGGTTGCTCAGACTTCCGACTATTGCATCATCCATGCGGTAGGCGGGCCTTCCGGGCGAGGCACCTGGGGTGGGACTTGTAAAGTTTGGGTCCAAAGACTCGCATTGCAGCAAAACCCGAAAGAAATCGCGCCACACACCTGCTCCGAGTCCCGACTGTCTTTAACATTCCATTGTATTTACGCAATGTGCCTTCTCTTAACCCCCCTAGCCCAGCGCAGCAGAATGGATCACACCTTCACCCTTCTTTCCTCCTGCCGTTGATGTCGTGCACCGTTACCTCAAGAACCTACTCACCCTGTTTGTTCCGGGTGTTACGTTCTATATATTCCTGATTGTTTGCGATTCACTGGATTTCCTCCCGCCGCGCCCACACAGACAAGTGAGAACGATCGGTAAAGGCGGGGCGGAGGAGATAGGACACAGTGCCCGACTCCTTGTCCCCCTCTCTTATCTCTCTCTAAAAAAACTACTATGATTATCAACGAGAGACGACAGTGAGAAAAATAGCAAGCTAGTAGAAATAAGTCTTTTCTTCCATGTGGTAAACTCAAGTGTCTAGATCTTAGTAGGACGATAGAGTAAGATATAGGCGATCGAATCTTCGCCTCCCCCGTCCAAAGCCAAGATCTTATCCTTATGAACGATTGAAACTTTCTCATCATCAAATTTACTGTGAGTTGTCGCCGCGAGGGAAGGGTAATTAATTGTCAGTGGATGAAAAAAGGAAATTAAACTTATGGGATTAGAGTAAGGGGACGTGAGGAGACTTACTACCATTCTTGTTCATCAGGGTCTTGGAGCTCGAGTTTTTTCGAGCTCGAGTCGAGGTTTGATGGTGTTGGTAGGTTAGGATTAGCTTTAGCAGCGTCGCACCTGACCCAGGCCATATAATGGCCTAGAATAAATCAAGAAACACGGGATAGATAAAAGAAGAAAAGGTGAGTTGGCGAAAGTGAAGTTGACGAAGAGTGAGAAAAGCACACGGACCTCCATCGGCTGAGGCTCCCTTATGAGTCACTACCCCACACAGCTCGTATTGCGCCGTCGGGTTTGTGCCCACATCGTTCATCAACTCAGGGTCCATCAAGCTCATCAAGACGGCTGACTCCCGCTCCCTGATTGTCGCCTCGTCCTCCTCCTCGTCCGCGCCCGCAGCCAGCTTCTTGCTGTCTTCCGGCTTAGTCTCTCCGGTCGTCGGAGCTGAGCTAGTGCTGGGAGCAGCGACTCCATTTGGACTGTCGATCACCATCTGGTTTTTCGAACTCTCCTCCTTGGCAATCTTCTTTTTTTTCTGTATCTTGATCCGCTCTCGTCGATCTTTCTCGATGTCTTTCAGTTTACTTGCCGCAGGCCCCACCTGGCTTTTCAACTTATCACTTAATAGATCCGTCAGATCTAAGTTGAAAGGGAATTTCACTTTCCGCATGATTTTCGTCTTCTTATTAATGTCACGCCTCCAGTAAAATCGTACCATGTGAATTGTCAGGTATCTGTTGTTGGTTTGGTTGACCAGAACGGTGCCATACGTGAGCACCTGAATTGACATAGCTCAAGACAGAAACAAGGAAGAGAAAAAAAACGGACGCAGGTAATCTTGTGATCTTTGAGGTTTGTAGATACTGTGCTGAGCGACCCAAGGATGGACTGTTTTTTTCTAGAGGTTGCTTCAAGCCGTCTTGAATACCAGTGATCATGTAGTTTGTTGAAATGCTAATGTTACACTTCAACTCTAACCATTTTTCTTTTGAGATTGTTGGAGGTTCCTCTGGAGCTTCGGTACATTTGGTTCTTTAGAATTCAGGGAAAGGCGGAAGGTTAGCAATGCAAGAAAAGGAACAGGCGAGTGGACAAGACATACTCTGTTTCAAGTTCACCGGTCAAGTACCGTTCGACAAACTTGCCATCGGTACCAGCCGATGAATCCAGCGTACTTCGAACCGCGCTCAAGAGTTGGACCCAACATTCCTCGGCATCTTGTTGGGCGTAATGACCTTGAGTTTGTTGGGCGAATTGGGGAGCATATGATCGTAGTGCACCAATCAAGCTGAAAGGAGAATAGCCCTCGGATGATTTCGTCAGATCCTGGTAAGTGTCGCGTAATGAGCAGGTTAATGCTGCATCGGGTCGACTGGGATCGGGTGCTCGAGTATACTTGGTGAGGTTGGTTTGCAATTCGGGGATCGCCCGAAGAACTTGAACGGTTGAGTTCATGTAGCAAGTGTTTCCCAAGTTTTCCAATCCAGCCGGAAATGGGTCCTAGTTAAACCCCGATTTTGAGAATGTTAGTGAGATGACGATGACGGTAAGGGCAAGAGAATAACTGACAGCCTCTGCAAGTTGGGTGTCGGTAAGGTCTTCCACGAATACCGTCTGTTGAGTTGGCGGCGGGGGTAGTTCACCTGCAGTGCCGATGAGCATGAATTGATGACCCTTCAAGTGATCGATAGAATGTTATTTTTTTTTTTTTTCAAAGCAGTTATGGATAGAAGGAGATGACTGACTGGCTTGATGGCCAATTTAGACCAGTCCGATTCATCCTTGAGTTGACCACCCTTAACGAGAATCTTCTGCTGGATTGGTGCTAGTGAAGAATGAAGAAATGATTAGCTAGAAAGAGATGACGGGGATGTTGTTTGAAGACTGACCAACTCCAGTGAGTTGACAGATGGCCTGTTTGAATAAGCTTGGTGGCTGGGAAGTGTCGAGGGTGAGGTCGTACTTCTTCTGACAGTCTGTTTAATTTAATTCGAGTATCAGTTTTATTGAAAGCAGAGACAGAAAGAGTTAACTACTGACGTTTGACTGAGACTGGGAAGTTGGCCATTCTGTTTTTTGGTTGGTTTTTCTTTTTTACAAATTTGTCTGTGAAGCAGAGTAGTAGTGACGAGTCCCGCCTGTCACCAGCCCAGCCTGTGGTATGTCACTGGGGCAGTGCTGGATGGCTGTCACAGGGCCACCTGTAGCAGGGCCTGTCAGCTGACTGTCACAGTGACTGTCACAATGCCCCCCACCCTTTCTCCCTCAACTCTCCCTCTTGACCATTTTCTTCAGCAACGATGACCATCAACAACACTCTGCTTCAGGAACCATCTTCATCGACCGAAACCGGCGCATTTCCTGCCAGACTATTGGCTATCGCAACACTACAGATTCTCGCTAATTCTACTCAGTTCAGCGCCGTCAGACCGATCCCACTCTCAACTCTCACCGATGTCGCGGCTGGCTATCTCGAACTACTCGCACAGGCTGCAAGAGCTCATGCCGATCACTCTGGAAGGACTTTCATCAACGCTTGGGATTTATCGGGACTACTTGAAAACTTAGAAGGTCCAGGCGCACTCTCAGGTCTACAGAACTGGTGTATCGAAAACATGGGTAATCATCAGAAACCTGCCACTGGGCCGGTCGATAAACTTGCTGATCTCTCTAAAAACCTCAAAGGTCAAGAAGATTTCAACTCATGTATCCCCAACACATCTATCATCTGAACTGAACCTGCATTGTCTCTTTCCCCAGAATTCAGTCACGCTCCTTCAATCGAGCCAATCACCACCCTATCCTTCCTTCCATTGACTGATGCCGAGATTGCTGCACTGGATCGAGCCGGAGAATCCGATCTTGAAGATGATCATCCAAGCCCATCCACCTCATCCAGCTCATCCGAAGAAGATTCCGATCTCGACAATCTCATCCACAATCAGAAGCAAAAATCTACTGCCTCACCTCTACTAAAAATTCAATCTCCACTCGACGAGCTAGAGTTAATCAGAACAGCAACTCCCTGGAGATCGATCGATGATATCCCACCTTATGTTCCTGCTCACTTCCCACCCTTCCCTGGCTTAGAACGTACATCAGCTACTCCAATCGATCAAAATTTGACAAACGAAGAAGAACCCAATCAACTAATTCACCCAACAAGAACACACGATTCTCCAATCATCCATCAAGGCAATCCCCCAACTAATCATAAGAACCCCTATCTGTTCGCAGTACCATACTCCAACTCACAACTATCAGAAAGCCATGGCCCTTTATTCGTTGCGCCTAAAGAACACAAACATTCGACTTCGCCAGCCGCTGATCGAGGAGAAGGCCAACCGGAGGAGTTGCATTCACGCAAAAAAGCAAAGCTATCGAGCTCCCTCGAAGGTTTTCTACAAACGTATTCGTACATGATCGAGGAGAAGGTGACCAACAACAAGACTAAGACGGAAGAGCAAAAGTTCATGAAACGGAACTCGGTCCGCCATCGATTTATCGCTGAAGAACAAGTTGAGCCACTCCACAGCAGTCTCATAGGCTCGATCCCTGTGAGCTCGGCTCGCACAAACCGCTGGTCAGCGGGCTGGATCCCGCATCCCCCGAGTCAGGATGGTCGGCTATTACCGGCACCGGAGCTGAAGCCGTACGGGCACACGCCACTTCCACTACCGGTGACCATGCCGGTACCGATCCAGTTCCCATCATGTCCGCCTTTCCACCAGCCACATCCACGGATCCCGGACCTCATTCCCCGACTATTCGAGCGCGTGAAACAGGAGGCCAAGGGCGACAAATTCACTCTAGTCAGTCGGATGAGTCGACTAGGCCCTCCCAGCGAGCTTGGAGAAGCCGGCGAACCCCTGCCCTACCGCATCAAAGACTTAGCACCGCCGGCCGATCAGGCCAGTACGAGCGCAACCCTGACCCAACCCAAGTACATCGAGTGGGGTTTCCATTGGCCGCCCCACGAGGGCCGCGATCCACTTCCTCCTCCGAGACCCCCATCCGACTTCAAGCCTCCCGAATTCCCCGGCATGCCCAAGACTACAGCTGAAAAGTTGAGACTCGTTCAGAGGGAAAAAGAACTCGCGGCTCTCGCCGCCAATGGAAATTCGAATTTTCCTACACTCAATCCTCCCCCCTCCGCCGACTTCCACATCCCGCTTCCTTCTTCCTTCCCTTCCTTCAACCCCTCTGGGCCTGCCCCCATGGAAGAAGAACTCAACTAGGTTTGGTCTTCTATCCTGTACTTGTGTATATATAACACAACCGCCGTCCTACAAGTATCATTGGTAGGTATAACTAAATTAATTTTTTACTATAAATCGTTGATTCGTTATACACATCTCCTGGCCCAATCCTGCATGTGTATTTAGAACAACCTTATCCCCTAAGAACTTCTTGTTGAGGAAAATTCTTTCCCGCGATACAATGATCGCCATGCCTTTTGGCAGGTGGATGTTTTTAATGACAGGCAACTCCAACGCTTCATCGATTCTCAATTGCTCTTGTCTCCTTGCAAGGTTTACAAGTGTGGGCAAGATGACCTGGTGAACCTGCAGTGAGCTCTGCATGTATGTACACATACACTGGCCATGTGTGAAGCCTGCCTTGCACCAGATCCAGAGGGAGTCAAGAAGGAAGATTAATCTGGTTTATGGAGTAGAGCATCTCTTCTGGTCTAGCGGTTGATGGAATTGGGCTTACAAAAATGAATCAAAACAGATACATGACATGTACAACCATTCAAATTTAAAAGGATTGAAATCACCAGTTCCTATTGACCCTACCAACTCTTACAGCTACACATGCAAATATGGTTGAGCTTGTACCAAAATGGTTTTGCATCTGTCCTTATAATTTTGCATTCAGATGTTCTGACACAACCGCTAATTTGTGGTTGTTATTACATATTGTCTAAAAGTTAAGTTTATTTTCTTGGTGTCTCTCGACTCTAACAATAGGCTTTGTGGTAGGGTTATGGTAACCACAGTTGCGACAGTCTACAGCTCATTCCGGGTCGGATCTGCTGGAATGGAAGGAGATGGAAGGGCGATCAAGGGATCCGTATGGATTCACCATCAGGTGGCATCTCTGTCTTCCGCTCTTTCCAAGGCCACTCATGTCGATGTTGTTGGCTGTTGTTGGCCATAAAATACCAGGCCATTCTGGCTAATGTCCACTTCCTCATCCACCCAGCATCCGAGCCTCCAAACGACACCAGAAGCCAGCTGTCTCACCAACGAATCCCCGCACGGCAAACATCATCAACAACAAAAAAATGGCCTCCTTGGTGCATCTCTTCACCCTCTTGAGCGTGCTCGTCTCAGTGACTGTAACCAACGAAGCCGGGGCCACCAAGTCAGAGTCAGTAGACGAAAAGTGGGTCCTGTTCGGGCTGGGCGGAGGAACCTACAGCGTAGGCTTCTACGCCCGCTACCCTACCTACCCTGCCTGGGTTAGCAACTACGGAAACTTTGCTGCCTGTGGTTTATGGTCTTGGTACCCCCGACTGTGGTTCAAGGAGGCTGGTGGCAGCTCAGTTTCCCGTCGCTCGCTTCCCTTCAACTCCGCCCACATTTACCCTCGAAGCCAAGAAGCTGTTGGCTGCACAGGCCACGACGACCAGGTCGAAAAGATCACCCCAGCTGACTGCCAAAAGTAAGCTTCGCAAGCCGTCTCTTGCCACCTGGTCCTTCCTCCTCTCTGAGCCTTGATTCTCTTTTTGCATTCTTCCAGAGCGGTCGATAACTTGGTGTCCAAGAAGACCTCGTCTGCCAGTTGCGGTTCTTGTCAAGTCAGTTCCAACGGCACTTCGTTGTCTTGGAAGAACACGTCCTCAAAATAGCTTATCATCTTTCAACCTTTGCGTACAGGTCACACTTGCGAGCCCCAGTGGTAAACTTGCAGCCACTGGAGCGTGAGTAGCAGGAGCACAGCAAGTTTTTATTTTATCAGGCGAGCAATGAATAGACTAACCCGCGGCCTTTTTTCTCATCCAACAGTCCGGATGAAGCTCTCCACAGCGCAACCTCGGAAGTCTTGAAATCTTGCTCGTCCGGCGAAGCTTCTGGCGCCGCCCACCAAGTGAGTAGCCCAGCATGGAGACCCTCGATCCATCTCGCCCAATACTTGCTTTTCTGATTTTCTTTACTTCTATGCACAGAAGGCCCGCCGTAGCCCCGCCGAGACTAACCAGAAGAATAACCAACAATTCGCAATGATCATCTCCAAAGGTGTTGATGGGTCTTGCAACTAAAATCCTCACTCTTCTCGGCCGTCCTTCCTCCTTAATTGAGACCTCTCCCAAGTTCATCACCATCGAGTAACCTTTACTTTTCTCCTTTGATCGTTATTTTCTCGTGGGATTGTTTTCTTCTATTTTTTCTGCTTAACCAATGTAACTCAGCTTTAACTCAGGTTTGTAGAACACTCAACCTGTTTGTTTCCTTGAATTAAACCCGTATTTTCGCAAACCATCCTTAGATCTGAGCCTCTCTAATGTACCGTGAGCTTTGGACCCTCGTCTATCGAAGCCGATCCAGCATTACTCCGAGTGAGGCCTCGCACTCGCAGAAACGTAAAGCACAATTGCATCCACCAGCTTGAGTCGGTTAGTGTGGCTGAGTTGCTGGTCTACGCAACATTGGCAAAGCTCTAACGTGCCTTTGTAGTGTGTCTTGCTCAAATGTAGTGGACTTCGGGCCTCATGATGGACTCTGGCGGTCACCCGAATCTAGTTTCCTCCAGCATCCCGCTAGTTTGATACATACTCGGATTGTCCAAGACGAATAATCAATTTCTGGGAAGGAGGTCATCGTCACGAGGCTGCACCTTCTCTCTTGAGTCCTTGACATCATCATCGTTGAGACGGAAAATAAATCGGGGTGTTTGGACGAGGGATTGGTTTCACCCTCTGTGACATGAGATAATGGTGCGGTCATGCGCTGGAGGGTCGTGACAGGTCGCCGTAGCTGGCAGCGTGGAAGGTGCTCGACGAGGCTTCGAAGGCGACAGAAAACGGTCAACAGCAACCAAGCACCTCCCAACCCAAGATCCTACCGACCAGAACACTGTCTTGCTTCTTGATTGGTCCACTCCGAAGGCACCCCACGTCAACAAAGAAGAGTCTAACTGTGCAGACATTTGAAAACTTGTGAGTTATCTATCATCCCAGCATGTCTCAGCTTGGGAGTGCATAAACAACTCAAAATTAATGATGCCCATCTATTCTCTTTCGTACCGCAGGCACGAACGTCCCCGATCACAAAGCATCTTTCGCTTCCACCGGCTCCTTCGCCATGAGGCTCCTCCATTGGGGTCTTCCCCTTGGATTGTTCACATCCACCTCGCTCCCAGTCGCAACGGCAAGAGGTATACTGGCTATCGACTACGGAACTCGTAAGTATACATGTATTCTTCTATGGACTCTCAGGAAGCTTTTGTCTATTCAATTTTGAAAGTGGCGGTCTTCCTTTCCTCCGGTAGAATTTATAAAATTATCACTCGTTCAACCTGGGATCCCATTCGACGTTCTTCTCAACCACGATTCCAAACGGAAAACACCAGCTGTCGTTTCAGTCAGAGGTGAGGATAAGCTAATTGGAGATGATGCTGCAGCGTTGGTAGGTTTTTCATTTTACTTTGGTTTCCCTGGCCCACTTGCACTCGATCGAGCGCCGCATATTTATTTCGCTAACATATTCTACCGCCATAGGCAGCGAGATCCCCCCAAAACTCGTATCCTGGACTCAAATTACTTCTTGGACAGCCCCTGGAGTCTCCAGCTTACAGCCTACACCAATCGTTATACAACCTCCCTGCCGAGAGCACACCTCGGGGCACAATCAAACTTGTCCCAGAACTCCCACCCAAGGGTAATACTACGATTACCTACTTACCCGAGGAGCTCGTTGCTTTACAGTTTTCTTACGCGCGTGAACTAGCTGATGCGGCTAGTGCTAACAACCCAAACGCTGGGGTACCTGGTCTCGGTGGTGAGAAGATTACGGATTGTGTCATTACCGTGCCTGGATTTTTCAACCAATTCGAACGCAAAGCTCTCCTCGACAGTGCTGAATTGGCCGGATTGAAAGTGCTTAGCTTAATTGATGACGGGGCCAGTTTCGGGGTCAACTATGCCATGATGAGGACATTTGGGAGCAAGAAGACGACTTCTAAATCAGACGATGCGCCCGGCATTGAAACTCATTTGATCTACGACTTTGGAGCTAGTTCGATTAAAGCAACAATCATTGAGTTTTCCATGTTTGAAGAAAAGATCCACGTTTCTTCTAAGATGAAAAAGAATGTCACCATGGTTGACGTAAAAGGATATGGTTACCAGAGGAATATGGGCGGGCTTGTGTTTGATAAAAAAATTAGAGACATCCTCAAGAAAGACTTTCAGACTCAAACGAAGATTGATGTTAGTAAGAATGATCGAGCGATGACCAAACTTTTACGAGAGGCTACCCGAGTCAAGCAAGTCTTAAGTGCAAATGCCGAAAGTCAATCGAGAGTAAGTACTTCATAATCTCATGGTTGGCCATCTTGTAAGGAGGATTTTTCTCAACATTTCGGCTATCTCAGATCGAAGGTCTGGTGGATGAGCATGATTTTAAATCCTCCGTCGCACGCCAAGCTTTTGAAGATGCCTGTGCACAGGAGATCCCTCAATTTACACAGCCAATCCTTGACGCCCTCGAAAATGCAAAATTGAATATGGTATGTAAATGCTTCTTACCCCTTTTGCTTGATCAAACATTCCTAAATTCGTATGTTCCTCGCCCAATCAGGCAGACATTAATTCCGTCATCCTAGTAGGTGGATCTTCAAGGGTGCCTATGGTTCAAGCAGCTGTAAAATCCCTTGTTGGAGAGTAAGCCTCGCATAGATCAGCAACCAATTCATGGAAGAATATTTTAATCTAACTAACAACATCCTTTTCAGGGACCGAATCGCTGTAAATGTAAACGCAGACGAGGCGGCAGTAATGGGTGCCGCACTCTACGGCGCTGGTATCAGTCGACAATTCAAGACAAAGGATGTCCGGATTCACAATGTTTCTCCTCACTCTATCTCGGCGTCTTACAACGTCACCAAGCCTGTAAGCCAGGCTGATCCTACTTCAGCAGAGGTAATGGCTTCCAAAACTATCACTACGACGTTGTTCCCTGTCGGTTCCAAACTTGGGGGCAAGAAAGTGATCAAGATGAAGAAGGCAGAGGACTTTTCCGTCCAACTTGATTACATCAACCAGCCCTCCTAGTAAGTCTTGTTTTCATTCCATGTTTCCGAGCAGTCCGGTCCCGATCCTGATGATGATACCACGCACTCCTTTTTCTTCAGCTTCCCAAGCTCGCTACTGAACGTCACCATTCATGGTATCACGGCGGCTTTGTTGAATTACACCAACGTCACTGGCCACACGGTCCCTCTCAAAAATACAACAGTCAAGCTAGTGGTTGGATTGGATGACTCTGAACTGGTTGTTGTTCCTGAAGCTACCCTGACTTTCCCGACCGAGACAAGTTCGAGCAACGAAGGCACCATTGCTAATAAAATTGCTGGATTTTTTGGAGGTTCGAACAAGGAAGAAACCGAAGAAGATATTGAAGAAGTCGCGACTGAGGACGACAGCTCCAAGACTGATCTAAAGAAATCAACTTCAAAAGATGGACAGAGTGAAGTAGAAAAGGCCAAGGAAGCCTTAAAAGCTGAAAATGCTGGTGCGGTTGACGCTTCTAACAAGAAGCAGAAGGTTGAAAACATGACTATCAAGCTGACCGTCACACGTCAGAGCCTTGGAATTCAGCCAATGTCCACTAACGACAGGATTGCGTCAGGCAAATTGTGCGTGACCCCTGAATCTACCGTCATATCCCGGCCGAATGACTAATCATCTCCATTCTCCTCAGCTTACGTGAATTAAAAGCGGCCGAGACTCGCAAGAAGAACCGCGAAGAAGCCCGGAATGTATTGGAAGCTTACACTTACAAACTTAGAGATCGTTTGGAACAGGAAACATTTCAGTTACATAGCACTGAGCAGGAAATCGGCGACCTAAAACTGGCCAGAGATGAAGTATCGGATTGGTTAAACGATTGGGCTGAACAAGCTCCACTCAAGGAATTGAAAGAGAAAAAAACCAAGTTAGAGTGAGTCTATCCGCGCCACACACACATTTGCTCAAGAGCGCACAGATTGAATCGTATTCTTCCAAAACAGAAAACTGGAGAATCCGATTCAAAAGCGGATTACCGAAGCCAACGAACGGCCGGCCGTATTAGAAAGATTGAATGCGACCTTGGTAACGGCCCAAAGTACCAAGTTGGTTCTCAAACCATTCTCTGAAGAAAACTCAAAAGATCCAATGGCAAAGTACACGGAGGAAGAGATCAATGGATTCGGGGAGATGTTAAAGACACAGACTGAGTGGTTTGAAGATATCAGTCGCAAGATTGCTGAGCTTGATCTTCGTCAAGATCCCCCAGCGACGATTCAAGAGTTGGAATCTAGACAAAAGATGATTCAAGGTGAAATCACGAAATTGATTCAGAAGAAGGTCCCTAAGAAGAAAGCCAAATCATCGACCGATCAGCAACCCTACAGGGCTAAACCATCGACTTCTGACACCGATAAAACTGATGATTCGTCTTCTAAGCCGGAAGCTGCTAATCCTGATTCTCGATCTTCTCCTGAAGATTCCAAGAAACCTGAGGAGACTCATTCCAAAGACGAATTGTAGCGCTTTCCTCTTGATCATCATGTGTCTTTTTTTGAGGAAAAAAAAGTTTTCTTTTCTTTTAGTTTGCTTCCCGTCCCGTTGTGCCTTTCTTTTGTTTCTTTCTTCACTTCTCTTTCTCTCTCTTGTAAAAAGTTCTTGAGAGTTCCCTCTTCCTCTCTTATTAAATAGATTTTGCACTCGAAAACTTCAGAAACATAAAAAAATGCACATACAACTATGTTCATAGATTTTCATTGATCTTTTTTCTTGCCAGTTTCATTCCCTCACTCAAAGCTCAGGCTGCGCAGGTCCGATTTTGGCGGGGAAGATTTTTCCTGGAAAATCAGACCTGGACAACTTCCAGGAAGAGGTTTGAAACCCCCTGAAACCTCATTAGATGAAAGATACAGCTGCTACCCTGCATCCGAAGAGATCATTGGATTCATGGTACAGCTTGTACATACCTGTCATCCAGTGAAGTTTCCTCATTTGATGATGGGTACTGTGCCCTTCATCTGATGAGGTTTCTTCATTGCATGGCAAGTACTGTGCCTGTCATCCAAAGAGGTTTCCTGATTGGAGGAAAGGTGCATGCTTAAATCAACCATCATCTAATGAGGTTTCCTGATCTGAGAGGACAGGTACAAGCTGAACTCATCATACAATAGGTTTTCCTCATTGGATGACAGGTACTGTGCCCATCAATGGTGGAAGGGAATGGACATAACCACATGTTCCATGAAAAATTAGTGATGAATGGCCTATTGAACAAGTGAAAAGAAAGGTTGTGTACTGCGGGAATCAAACCCACGACCTCAGCATCCATGAGTGATGCTCTAATCATTGATTTAAGTATGCATTGCACAATGTTGAATACATTTGGTTATGTATGCTTGTGAGACAATTATGTTCATGATGTATTGCCTCCAATGCTGTTAGGAAGTCTCACAGGGATGTGTTAGCAATGTGGAACAAGCAGTGCCTAGTTTTAGGACTTTCTTCTGGAACTCCAAATGGGGACTTTCTGCTGGAAATCCAAATGGTCAAAGAAGATCATTGGGGGCACTATTCATCCAATCTCGAAAAATGGAGGGATGGGTGGTACTGCACAGGGGTCCCTATAAGATGCAAGATAAATTTGGCCTTGATATTGCAGACCTTCTGAGTCCTGATTGCTGTGGTGTTCCTGATGATGCAAATAGGATTTAATAACCTTATTTGTGTCTTCAGTGTCACACACCTCAATCCATCACTTTAACACTTCATGGGGCTGTTTGGAACAGCCCCGTGAGTTGAGATGGCTGCACCTTGCAAAGTGGCCGTACAGAAAATCCAATCACTTTTTTTGTCAGGTGCATGTCATACGACAGACTCAGCTTCACACTCAGCACTCAGGATCTTGCAGTTGGATCTTCCTTGCATTTTGCTAAGGATGCTTTTCGCCATCAGCAACTTTCAAGCTTTTGGTTAATCCTCCGGTCGCATATGACATCACCTATGCACCCTCAGCAATCTTCAGTGCTCTCTTGAAGTTACTTTCCAAACCTTCGAAGATTCAATAGAACATTGCTTTTCAGTTATGCGAACAAAAGCAAGACCATTAACCCTCTCACCAGCCTTCCTTTCTTTTCGGCATTACTCCTTCATGTGCTTCACTTCCTTATCCGGATTTGCGCATTCCCTCTTTGAACTTTTCAAACTTCGACACACAGTCCTCAAACTTCAAACTTCAATTCCTTCACTCTTGCACCCATCACACTTACCCCTGCTTGGTCCTACAGTCATGGACTCTTTGCCTTGGTGTTGCTTGACCTCTTTTCATTTCTTCTGCTTTGACCCTATGACCTCACATCTTGTTCAAGCCTATGTCATACCTTTGTAGCCTTACTTGTATTTACTATATAAGCTGTCTGCTTCTATGCTTTCCATCTTTCCTCATCAAAATAAGATTATAGTTTTCAGCATAACTTGATTCTGTCTTCTTCGAGCCTTCTCATTGCAAACCCTTTCAGTGTTCTACTCTAAGTCCCTCTGAGCCTAAGTAACTCTTCTTCGAATCAAAGAAGATCTTTGAACAGTCATTCCTCTCTTTGAAGCTATCTCTTTCCTTTCTTCTCTTTCAATAGTGCCCACCTGCCTCTTGTACAAGATGATGTGTGACAGTGCAGCTTGGTTCAGATCATCATGTTGGTTGGCAAAGCTTTTTTTTTTTAAGGGGGGGCAGGTTGTGTAGTGTTGTAGTGATGGAGAGTCCTTTCTTGGGGGTCTTCACACTGATTATTTTGGTCGAGACCAAAATAATCAGTTTTGTGGGGGAACATTAGCAATCATGAGCTCCCGTGAGGAACTTCAAAGCATCACTGGGAATGCCAAACATGCCCCAGCAATATTGTCATATGGGGGCAACCCCCGACATAATCCCAACAAAGTTTATCATGATTGGCCTGTGGGTTGCTACTCTAACTGTAGCGGGTGACTTAGCGTAGCATAGCAATAATTTCTAACAGCTAACGGGTCTCACCGCAGCTGTAAGTGATTTAAATACTATCACTACGTGGTTGCAACATGTTAGCAGTAATAAACCGCTGCAATGGGCTATAGTGCAGCATAGGGGCCCCTAGGACTGCTAAAAAGTGGCTGCTGCTGCAGTGTCAGCAAAAACCCGGGGCCGCTACGCCATGCTATTTTTGGCAAATAGCATAGTGTGGAAACCCAGTGCTGTGCCAGAGGATAGATAACAAGTGGAGCTGTCAACCTGAGTATTGGGGCTTCCAAGGAAGAAGTTGCATATCTATTCACTATAATGAATGCCAATTCCCTCAAAGTCTTGCCCAAATCCTTTTGGTCCCCAAGATTTAGTCTCATCTTTTTCTGTTGACTTGAACCTGTAATCTTGGATTCAGTTGTTCTCAGGGTGTTTCCATATGTCAGTCATTGATTCATTCTTCTTCAGGAATCTAAGAGCTGTCATTCAATGAGCTTTCAGTCTTTTATTGCACTGTGAAAGGTACAGTTTAAGCCATCTGTCATTGTGGGTGGATGGAAGGCAACAATGGTGTGAGCTGACTTGCAGTATTTTGAAGAAAAGTCGAATATTGTTGTTGCATATTGAAGTAACAGTTTGACTTTTCAAAAGCAGAAAGAACTATTTTTCTGAAAATACATCCCCTCAATCGAGGGAGCATTGTGTTTCTTCTGATAACAAAGGTTTGGACAATTAAAGATTGATTGGAATCAATAAATTTATTCTCATTGTTGCGAGTTGAGAAGCTGTCAAAAGGTCCCAGGAAAAACCTCATAGACCTGCTTTCCAAAAAAATGAGATCTCCCAATTGAAATCTGGTGGTAGCCCATACATGGACTAGTTGGTTTCCCCATAGGATGAACAAAAGCTTGGGATGATTAGGAAGGAAAATTCTCCAACTCAATGATGTAGGAAAATGTATGGGCTGTTTCTTCCTGTGACTACCAAGGCAAGTCAAGAATAAATATATTTATATTGTGAATTCCCTGCTCATTCCATAAATTTTACTTGCTGTAAGTTTTTTGCATCCCATTATTTTCTGTTTGTAGCAATCAGAAACCCTTTCCCCTTTCCTGTGTCTAGGAGGTATGTAGGATATCTTTCCCGGTGTATCTCCTGTTTTCATAAACAGTATTTTTTTCTTGAAAGAAAATGAATAACTAAGAAGTCTAAGTCTTGAATAAACTTACAAAAGACTCAAAATAAAATTGTCTGCTTTCTGTATGTGAGGCATGCAATCAAAAAGGGGATAACAGGATTTTTTTTTAACATATATAAGGGTTCATGAATTTTTATGTTAGGAATCTTATATGCTGTCTCATACAAGTTGGTTGTTTTCAAATCTTGATCCCGTCCGGGAATAGAACTTTGCATAGTGTTTTATTCCATAATGCATTGCCCTACTTCCATTGCAAAAGTGATAAAGGTGTGTCTTGTATTTCACAGTGGATTTGTCTTCATTGAGCTCAGGGGGATTAAAGAAATTCAATATGTTTCACCACCAAACACAGTTTAGCATTTAGCATTACAAATTCTAATTTGGGATATTTCGATGATGGGAAGTACTCCAATAGTTTCTCTAGCTAGTAGAGGTGATGACTTTAATTTCTCAATGGTCTGATGCCAATGTGAAAAAATGGCCCATGGGGGTTGCCAAACCATTCTTCCTGTTCTACTTGCTGTGGTTTGGACTATGGACTATGCACACGCCAACCAACCTGCTGAGTATAATCTAGATTACATCCTTTTGCGCCGGCTAATAACTACACTATCAACACGTAGTATGGAATTGAGACATTAAATAGAAAAGTACTAGGAGAAACTCAGAAAAAAAAAAAAAAAAAAAGGGATGAAAATAAAAATAATTCAAGAGAGTTGTTGGAAATTAGAAGTGTGGAAAGTGAGTTTATGAATTAACACGAGTCATGCTACTTTATTGCGGTTCGACGAGAACCAAAGATATGGGGGAATCGACTCATATCCCTCCTCCAAGTTCAAGTACCCAGGGAAATGGGGGCTCGTGGATTCCTGGGATGTTATTCACCATTTTGACAAATCCAGCAATCATTGCGTTTTTCGGGTCCTCCATCAAAAACTGGGGAAATGAAGATGGTAAATTTATCCTTTGGTTCTCTGAAAGCTATGGCGCAGGGGCTTGATATCTAGATTGTTCGTGTTTCCAATCTGCTTGGCCAAGGACTCATTATTACCCCTCCAATTTCGCGATTGTGGCTGACCTCTTGGTTTAAAACCTTTTGTTATCATACCCTCCGTCTAGTAATCTTTTGGAATCTCATTAAAGGTGGTAAAATTTGGGTTACTTGAATGAACAATTGCTTCCCGCATTTATGAAGGAGACGGAGGCCCCGTTTGGCACCTTCATAAAAATGGGTGTGATGTTGACCATTTAATTCAATAAATACAAAACTGTCAACACAAATGTAACAAACATGGTATAGAATGAAAAAAGGCTTCCTGCTCCTTTATTGACAAGATAAGAGTCCATGTATTCAACTGTCTCCAGTGTCATAATAGCATTATTCAGTTTAACACTATTCCCGTAACACGACCCCCTTAAAACCATTCCTACTCACCCAACCTACATCAAGTAAATGGAGATCCACAAATCACGGCGATATCGCCTCTGAAATGTGAACCTGCCTCAACACCATTACCGAAAGGACCGACTCTATTTATCCTATTCTATTCTTTTGTTCTTCTTTTTTCACCGCACTCTCTTCCATAGCTGCCACTCCGCTCCACCCGTCCTTATCCATACCATACAACACTAATCCACCTCAGTTGCCAATTCCGCTTCCGCACAACTATCCAGTTGACAGCACTCATTGCCGCAACCAATGCATTCCCTTTCGTTCTTCGTCATCATTTCTTAATCCGCTCCTAACACCGCCTTTATCGCAATCTTCTACACAACAATTCAACTTCACTCTCGACTTACCCTATGCTACTGACAATTACCCCTTCCTGACCTATCCTCATTACATATACGCATTGCCGGAAACTATCCAACCCCTTCCCTCCTTAGTGTTCCTGTGGTTCATAATATCTTCCAATTCCGCGCTTTCACATCTCCCACCTATGCCAACACCGACTGCTGCAAGAAAGCAACCCCTTTCAGTCTTAAACTTCTTTTCCCAATCCGTTCTTAACCACGCCATTGTCGCATTCTTCCATCACGCTAACTCAACCTCAATCTCGGCGCTGCCGACCATCTTTATTGCTCAACAATTACCCCTTGCTTAATGTCCTCTCTTCTGTTTTCATTGTTTAATCTTGGCACTCATACCACAAACAAAATCAACGAAGGCAAGATTCCCCCTTCAGCCATATCTTTCCCTCTCTCCAATTTCTCAATCGCTCCCTTCATTCACATTCTTCTCATCGGCCGTTTTCAACATCTCCGATCACCATTGTTTTCATACCAATGAGCCTTAAACATTTACCAGGGGTCCAACCTGTATGATGTTTACATGGATGGTACGTGATCATTAGCATGCATGCTGCTCTCATGTCGACAGTATGGCCTACCATCAGCTATGATCTATCAAACTAATACCTACCCGTCGACACATTAGCTTTCTGTCTGCGTTTTCCCCTTGCATTATTCATTGTCAGCCACACACCCAGCCAGCAATCTCTACGAGCAAACATAGACATTAAACCTATCACATATCACATTCCTTTCAGGTCTCTACTCGACGGCATCTTTTGTCACTGTGCCTTCTTCATTTCACTTATAACATTCTCAGATTCTCAGACATATCTGCCCGTCACCTTGTCTTTCACTTGACTCACTTGGTGCATATCCTCATCTGATAAGCTCTTCAATTTAAGCACCAATTTCTACTAAGACAAAGCTTAAAATTTATCCCGCGAGCGGCAATGTCTTGGTCGAGGTCATTGATAGTGTAAATCTCATCTTAACTGAAATTTGAAATAATTACTGATATTTTCACTCAAATAGCCGACCGCGAATCTTGAGCAAGGCCAATAATATGGCATTTTCATCGCGCCAGGTGTCATTTCAACCGAATCTCCGGATCCCATTGATTATAAAATTCTGATTGTCACAAACATCTCTGCGAGTTTTGGCCTCGAACCCGGCTATATATATTCGCTAAATGGAAAATTCATAATTACCAATGCGGCCAATCCCTCGGTTTTTCAGTATTATCCGGAAGTTATGACCCGCATATGTAAAATTGGCGAATTGCTTGGGAACCTTAACAAAAGTTTCATTACGAGTTACGGTATGATTGTTAGCGTTGAAAAAGATTTGCGCTACAAGGACGGCGTCTCCGAAAGCGTGCTTGTAATCATTGTTACCCACACCGATTGGGATCTCCAAGTAAGTGGTGATGATTATATACAAGATCAATTTATACTGATTCTCATCTCAGGCCAAATCCCTCAAACCATTCAGTATCAAGTACATCGTCCCCGGAAAACGGAATCTTATCAACACTCATCCGCTATATGAGTCAGGCCGCGAATTCATCATCAACGGATTCCTCTGTGGATGGGACTTGGATCGCCACATGCCTATCTTCGAAGTAAGTGGCATGTATTTATTTAATTAATTATCTATTCATTAACAAGTCAAATCCAGGTTTTGTCCCCGACGCTCATCAGCACACGAGTCAACAAACCAATTCCCAGTGTAGACAACAGCCCTGTCAGGCCAGGCCGCAGCTTGTGAGTAAACCTAATCATCGTCTTCAAGAAAGCAAAAACTCACCCTATACCACAGCGTCAATTTTTCACAGTCAGTTTCGTCCCCCCTCTCAAAAAATGTCAACAGACCGTCATCCGCGAATGTCAATCAAAGCTCAGGTGTCCCGGGGATTAACATCGACCAAAGTGAATCAAAACCGGCCACGATTGCCAGCTCCAGTTCGACTCTTTACCCCAGCGAGGTTGCAGAAGAAGATGTTGTCAATACAACCCCGACCAAGCCCGGCAGGTCCTCCGCTGTAGCCCAGGGAAAACGCAAGAAGATTGACTAAGTGTTCACATATACTTGAATTTCTACAGCTCACGCGGTACCAATTCCATCATTCCTTTGGATTTGTTGTATCTCTCCCATTCACCTCGGGCATGTTCCCAAACATTGTTAATTATTACCCCAAGTGTAATTTGTGCCAGTGACCTAAGCTCATTGGCCTGGCGAGTGTTCTGATTAGTAATCAACAATGGTTTATTTTTTTTATTCGAGTGAGGTGAATCCTCAATATCTGAATGGGCTATTCATCATCATCACCGATAATTCGCCATCTGGAATCTTTCCTGTTTTCGATTCTGACTCCCTGTCCATAGACTCTCTGATATATGAACCTGACAGGTAGATAAATGTGGAACCTATAATGGTACCAATTTGGATTGTGTGAACGGCCAACTCGGGACAAATTGTCCCATATCATTTTTGTCTCCAATCGAAGCAAACAGGAATCTTTTTATTACTAGAGCTCATAAGTTGCATAGACGAGTGCATAACGATCTCGAGTGTTAGTTTTACATGGCTTTATCAGTAGCCAGGGGCACTTATGCATTTGATGAGGATTGGGTACAAATCATCACCAACAAGCCTGACTGTATTAAACTTCTGCCTAATCCAAAATTAAACCACAACCTTACTCACTGAAAATGGGGCCGAGACGAGCAGTACTAATCTCTTCCGATAATAATGAAGAAGCCATCAAAGATAGGCTCGGAGTCAGTCTACCACATGCGATAAAAGCTGTCTACATTGTGGCGCTCTTCATTGGCCGGAAGAACGGAAAGTACAAGACGGGAAGAACGATGTCAATTCCTATTCGATTTGTTGCCACAAGGGGCAAGTGAGGATCCCTTTTGGCGACCGAGTTATCCCTTTGGTTCCTGCATGGGTGCGAGACTTATTCGAAGGCACCAACCAAGGTACGTCAATGGCCAAATTGGATGTTTGCGACGATTGCTCATGCTCGGCTGACAAGGGCGTATAATGATATGTTATCTTTTACCAGCTTGGGCGGCAAATACAAGCCAATCGAAAACCAGACCAATGGCCCTACGGTACTGACTTTACGTGGAGATGTCACGCACCGCATTGGCAGCTTGCTCCCGAACGCCAGCCAGCCTCCTTCCTTTGCCCAAATCTTTGTGGTTGGCGACGGCGGGCGAGGGGAGGCTCGAATGAGACTTGACGCTTTGACCGGTCGACAATCTAACCAAAGCCCAACTAGGTCTTCCATAGACCCTCAGCTCCTCTTGAAATCTCAAGAGCTCCTTTATCGTTTGAACCCCCTATGCCAAGTTGTACAAGTCGGCCGACGAGATCTTGAATTCCGGACGAGAGATTACGTTAGAGTTCAAAAGGGTTGCCGAAACACGAGATTCCAGGAGGTATAACTTCCCAATTGCGCAGGAAGTTGGGGTCATTATTGAGGGCGCTGGTCAAGTCGACAAGACCCGAAATATTCAACTGACTACTAGGGAGGGGCCTCTGCAAAGCATCACTGACATGCACTCTGGTTACTTTCCACTCCGATATCCTTTATTCTTTCCTTACGGGTCACAACAATGGGAACCAACTTACAAAAGCTTGGCCAGGCCAGGTAAGATCTATTATTAATGCCTTATGAATGAAAACTGACATGTTGAATTAGGATGAAAAGTTTCACAGCTAGAATGGTTCGCCTTCCTTCTCTTCGAGAGAAGTGATATCTTCTCGCCAATTCTGCTGGGTCAAACCCTGTTCCAAGAGTTCATCACGGACATGTACGTGTGCGTCGAAAGAGGCCGACTGAACTACTTTCGCTATCACCAAAAGCAACTCCGAGTCAAAATGTACCAAGGGGTGGTAGAATCCTTCAATGACAACCCTCAATCCGACGGCAAGCGTCTCATATTGCCCTCAACGATCATTGGCGGTCCTCGCGCCATGACCCAACTCTATCAAGATGCCATGGCTTTCGTTAGAGTATATGGGTAGCCGTCTTTGTTTATTACGGTTACTGCCAATCCTCAATGGCCCGAGATCACCGGGGTCATTCCTCCAGGCGACAATGCTATAGACCACCCCACTGTTGTGGCATGTGTCTTTTACCTGAAAGCGAAGGCTATGATGAACGAACTCAAAAAGAATCAACGGCTTGGGAAGGTGGTGTCTTATGTGTACACGATCGAATTTCAAAAAAGAGGCATGCCTCACATGCATCTGATGGTGACCTTAGACGAGGCAACGAAACCCACCAGTCCTGCGGATGTAGACTTGCTGGTCTCAGCCGAAATTCCAGAAAAAAAATTGGAACCTATGCTTTATGAGATTGTTAAGACCTCGATGCTCCATGGGCCCTGCAATGGGCAAGTGTGTTCCACCAGTCGAAAATGCCGCTTCAGGTATCCGAAACCTTTCCAGGACGAGACTGTCTTCGTCGACGGCGCATATCCAAACTATCGCAGACCCGATAATGGCCGGCGGATCAAAAAAGGTGACAACGCGTATGACAACAGGGACGTCTTCCCACACAACAAGTACTTGTCCTTATTCATGAATTGCCACGTCAATTTCAAAGTCGCAGTTGGTATTGAGGCGGTGAAATACCTGTACAAGTACATCACCAAAGGTCACGACAGGGCTTTTGTAGCTCTCAGGGAAAACGACGAACTCTTGGCGTTTATTGACGCGCGCTATGTCGGCCCTCCTGAAGGTGAGGACAGATTTGAGTCTTATATTGGTTGCAATATTTAATCGTTCTTTTGCTGTAGCTGTGTGGCGCATTTTTCAATTCGAGTTGTCAGATTGCGAGCCGAGTGTTCAAAGACTCGCTATTCACAAAGCGCGTGCCACAACCTTGGAATATACTGCGTAAGATGGGACAGTCGACACCACTGAAGCGCCAGTCAACAACATGACATCCTTGACGGATTACTTCCGATTAGTCAAAGAAAAACGTCAAGGATACAACAAGAATGCCGCCGAGTGCACGTATGCAGAGATTGCCGACCAATTCACTTGGGATCACGCGACTAATAGGTGGGAGCCACACATACGGAACATGAGAACGGTGGGGCGCATGCACTTCTGCTCCATTCAACAAGGCGAGCCCTACTACATTTGTCTGTTACTCACGCACCGGAAAGGTGTCGCCAGTTTCAATGGCTTACGGACCATAAATGGTGTTGTGTTGCCTACTTTTTGAGAGGCCGCCAACGAGCTAGGGTTACTGGTCAACAATAAACAGTACAACCTTCCACTTGAAGAAGGGGCATCCTTTAAGACTGGATCCCAACTTCGCCTTATGTTTGCAATTATCTTAGCCCATAGTCCTCCGTCGAATCCAAAGTTACTGTTTGAATCGCATCAAAGAAACCTCGGAGATGACGTTGCATACCTCATTCGCAGATAACACGACATCGAGAATCCTGATCCGGTTTTGCTGCGTGCTTACACCCTTCAACTAATCAACAAAATCCTTCGGGAAATGGGCAAGAATTTAGAAATCTTGCCTCAAGAACAGCAGTCTCTGGCCAGTCTGTGCCTCCAGGGAAAGACCATAGACAATGTTGAGGTGATACGTGCACGTTTAACAGATAATATCTCGAAATTTAATAGAGAACAGGAGCTCTTCTATACCGAGATCACTAAATCACTTAGGAGAGGCGACAATTCAAATCATAATTTTTTTTACTTGGATTGGCCTGGAAGAACGGGGAAGACTTTTCTATTAAATAGTCTAATTGATTTCTGCAATCTGGAAGGCCACAAGAGCACAGTGGTTTCTTCGACCGGAGTCGCCGCGCTGCTCCTAATGAATGGTCAGACCGCGCATTAGGCCTTCACAATCCCACTCGATTGAGACGATAATACAGTTTGTCAATTTAATAAATTCACAAACAAGGGGCGAATGCTGAAATCCTCGAAACTTTTGATATGGGACGAGATTGTTACCATGCATATGTACTCAATCCACGTGGTTGATCGTGGATTGTGAGCCTTGATAGATACACCAGAACCCTTCGGAGGAAAAATAGTAGTCTTTTTGGGCAACTTTCGTCAGACTTTGCCAGTAGTCGACGGAGACGAATACCCCGCCAGTTGGAACGTGACCATAAAATTGTCCTATTTGTGGTCTCACATTCAAGTTTATCAATTGAAACAGAATGTGAGATTAGCTTCAGGTGAAGGCAAACCATATATTTCTGACTAAAAAAAGTTTTCGGACGAGCTATTGAGTGTAGGCGAAGGGCAAGCACAAAACGAAGATAATGAAAGGATACATCTCGAAAACGTTAAAGTTGAATATTTCAATCATCCACGAGACCTCAGTAGGTCCGCAATAGATTTCCTTTACGGCAACCTAGGGCAAGTAGCTGCCACAATTGGAGATGATTGCTTCAATTACTTGAAACACCGAGCAATCCTCACGCCGCTCAACATGGACACCTGGCAACTCAATCAACAGATTGCTGAAACGTTGGCCGGCGTCAAAACGAAGTCTTATTCAGTAGATTGGCCCGACGACGACTCTCCAAATACTCTCCCGCCCGAAAGTCTCAACAAGTTGGAGTTCCCCGGGCTTCCAAATCACTGTCTGACACTGAAAGTAGGGCTTCCAATAATGATATTACGGAACTTGAATATTCGCCAAGGTCTGTGCAATGGGACACGCTTAATCATCACCACAATTAAACAGAGATCTCTCGAGGCCAGAATTATCAACGGAAAATTCGAGGGCAATGTTGTTTTATTGCCTAAGATTCTACTTCACCATTCGGGTCACTTAAAAGGAAAGCTCTCCTTCTATCGGTACTAATTCCCAGTCGCGATATGCTTTTCAATGACTATCAACAAGAGTCAGGGCCAGACGTTGGACAAAGTCGTTTTGTTATTACGGTCTCCGGTTTTTGCGCATGGTCAAT
This sequence comes from Puccinia horiana, assembly GCA_001624995.1. Classification (NCBI taxonomy): domain Eukaryota; kingdom Fungi; phylum Basidiomycota; class Pucciniomycetes; order Pucciniales; family Pucciniaceae; genus Puccinia; species Puccinia horiana. The sequence continues at coordinate 340,521 of LWDY01000026.1, read as the reverse complement.
TATACGTTGGATTATCTAGAGTTACTAATCAAAATAATCTCAGGATATTTAGTTTGCGCAAAGGAGGGGGTATTGTTAATGTAGTCCATAAGATGTTGCTTTGATTTTGCATTTTAAGAAATAGTAATCCATCCTGTCCTCGTGCCTCCTAAAATTTTTCTCTTCGTGTGTGGACTCTTCGATTGAGTGAAGGGGCCTTTGAGGTACGTAGTCAAAAGACCGTTTCTCAGATTCAATTTTTTTGTAGATTCTCCCTTGATGATTCTTAAGGCGAGGGCATGTGCAACATGGCGATCGATGAAACTGCCTTATCGGGAATCGAGGGGATGTTGGAGGGGCAAGGTGATCATTATTTAAGCATATCGACTTCTCATCTTACAACCAACAGGTCTTCTTCAGACCAAGCTTACTTTCACTATGCTCGAGATTCTGGGTTCCTGTGCCTTAGGAAAAGAAGAGTTAACAAATATTGGCGCCGCCTGTAACAAAATTGCGGTCCAGATCAATCCAACAAGTCTATCCTATTATTCTTTGGTAGCAGAGTCCAAGCAATTGATACTAGAATTTGTCTTACAAAATTGTCCTACGAAGTACAAGGATGGTCGACTCTCCATCAATTTTCGTGGGCACGTCGACTTAGGAACTGAGGGACAAAAGTTTCAAGTTCAATTGGCCACCGTCGCATTTTATGACCGAATGCCTGTTGACTTCTGGCCGATATCGGCCCCGGAGGTTAGTGGTACTTTCGTTATTCGGACCATGGAACAAAATATAGAAGTGTCGGAAAATGGCGCGCAAGCTGTAGGCATTCCAGTAATCTGTCATACTTGTATTCGCGTATTGATTGCTTTACCCTTACAGTATCGTCGAATTATACTCCACTTGAACAAGTTCGTCACCGCCAGCAATGCTTCTAAGCTTAAGGTTGGCATCTCGATCTGGGTCAAAGCAGACCTCTTCAAAGTCGAAGATGACACTATTCATCTCAATGTAAGTATTTAATTGTTGATTAAGCCTGCGGACGCGCTGACAATGGATTCTAATCAGTGTCAACAAATAATTTCTCATTCTGATTCAGAAATATAAGTATGGGCCGTATACAATTGCTAGATCTATGGCTTTACTAAATAATCAAAGATTACACGTGTAATTTGATAAGCTAGACAGGGCTGAGAACAGCAGACACGATACGGTGATGAGTGGATGATGTTGGTGGAAGGATGAAGACAAAATCCTTCCACGTCTGCTGCCTCAGTAGACTATGTAGACTACGTGACATGTGAGTGAAATGAGAGAGAAGAAATTGGTGAAACTGAGAAGACATGTATGTAGCACACAGAGAAAACAGAACTAAGTTATTTAACTTAACACCCCCCCCCCCCCCTTGCTGCAGACATGAGAAAAGAAAACTGAGAATTGAAAGGAAGAAAGAGAGGGAGAAAAAAGAGAAGGAAGAGAGAAAAGAAGAAGGAAAGAAAGGGGAGTGAAGAGGAGAGGAGGAAGATTTTATGGGACGATACCGAACATGAGACGATGTTTTTCGGGCGCAACACGAGGAAAAGGTTTGGTGAGCATGTCAGCAAGCATATCTTTGGTCGAAACATGAAGCAAAGTGATGTCGCCTTCTTGAACGCACTCCCGAATGAAGTGGTACCGAGCGTGTATGTGCTTCGTTCAAGCATGATGCTCAGGATTCTTTCTTGGGCCTCTGCCCCTTCGTTGTCAACATGGAGTGGGATTGCTTTGTCTGGTCTGAGTTTCAATTCGGTTAGAAGATGTCGTAGCCACAAGGCCTCTTTACAGGAGTCGGAGAGAGCCTTGTACTCGGCTTCGGTGCTGGAGAGGGAGACGGTGGCTTGTTTTCTTGACTTCCAGGAGATTGCGCCGTCGCCTATGCGATAGGTGTAGGCTAACGTTGATTGGCGATCGTCACAATCCTCAGCCCAATCCGAGTCAGAGTAGCCAGAAACCGTTAGATCACCGCCTAGTTTTAGCTTGAGATTTTTGGACGACACCAGGTTGTTGAGGATTTGCAGTCCAGCCAGACAGTGCGCTTCGGAAGGTTCTCGAAGATGTTGAGATAGGCGATTGACTGCGAACAACGGTGGGTTGCTACGCTACACTAGGCTACATGGCCAATAACCGTTAGCGTAGCGGTGAAATTTTTCACCCAGGATTTGGTTAGCGTTAGTTGCAATCCCATCCCGCTACACTAACGAGTAGCGTAGCGGGGCATTTTTTTCCCAGAATTCTTGTAGCGTTAGTTGTGATTAATCTCATGCTATGCTAACAAGTAGCGTAGCTTTTCCACCGCTAACAAGATTTTCTCAAATGTGTAGCGTATTTTTTTCACTGCTAACAAAATTTTCCCAAATTAGTAGCGTAGCGGGGATTCAAATAAAATTTAGCGTAGCAAATCCCCGCTACAGTTCAGGCTAACATGAGATAACAGGTGCACTAAAATCAAATAAAAATCAACTAACATCTTAACTAACAGTCATGCTAACATGAAATTTTCTGCAGCTAGAATATATTCAATTGAGCAGTCTCCCATTCTGTCAATGAGAATTGAACATGTCTCCCACCCTCAAAAGGATTGCATGACTCAGTCGGGGATGTTACTCCCCGACTGAGCCATAGGCTACCCTGCTTGATTCAAATTTTTCTGGTACTTAAGCACACGACCCTTCATCTCCCACCGGCTTGATTCCTACATCCTACTTTTTTTGGCTTGAATTAACCTTGAATCCACATTTGGTGTTTTGGTGTGCGTGCTTGCTATGTAATTTTTAGTTTTATTACATTTTTTTATTTGCTTTTTTTTGTTTTTTTGGTTGAACTAACCAAAAACCACCACCCCTCACCTCCTGAAATCCAACCTCAACCACAAAATTTAAGTCCATCTCGCTACCCTTCCTTCACCATAACTAACCCCCTGCTACCCTTTTTGTACCCTGCAAATCAGCTACCCACCCCCCACCACTACCCTCTCTCACCTTTGAACTGCAACAAGCTACCCACCCACCACTGTTGGCCATGCTACCCTGCTGTTGGAACACTTGAACCAAACCTAGCTACCCTCCGAACGTGGATTGTGACCCCGCCCCCATCGGCCAAGCCTAGCTACCCTCCAAATGTGGATCGGGACCCCACCCCCATCAGCCGAGCCTCAGCTACCCTGGTGTGAGTCCAACCCACCCTCCGCTGAAACATCGGCCAGCTACCCTCCCCACCCCACAGCCAAGCTACCCAGCCTATGACTGGCCCAAGCTGCCCTCCCCACCCCATAGCCGAGCTACCCTGCCTACAACTGACCCAAGCTACCCTCCCCACCCCATAGCCAAGCTACCCTTCCTACGACCGACCCGAGCTACCCTCTCCCCCTCACCAAGCTACCCTCCCCACCCCACAGGCAAGCTAACCTGCCTACGACCGGCCCGAGCTACCCTCTCCACCCCACAGCCAACCTACCCTGCCTACGACTGACCCGAGCTACCCTCCAACCTACCACCGCTACCCTGCCTACTACCGACCCGAGCTACCCTCCTCCTCATCCCCTCATCACCAACTACCCCAGCTACCCTCTCTGACCCAAGTGATCAAGGACCCCCCCCCATCTACCATCAACAAGACGAGGGTACCATGGTTCAAACCATAAAACTGAAATGTGATGATTTTTATTCAACCATTAAAGCAAGATACTGATTCATTTTTTTTTTCCTTCTGTCATATGATATGATCCTGCTGGAATTTATTTTCGGGTGGGACATGATTTGATTATGATAGAAAAAGGGTCCAAGCAGAAGAAGAATCAAGATCAAATCTATGAGACATGAATGTGTGGACTTTCGAGGCCAACCAAACAAAGAAGAAAGTCTATTGGAGGAATCCCTCTTTCGAACCTCTTGAAATCCATCCACAAATTCCTCAAAAATAGGTTCCCAATCAACGAGAACATCAATACACTCGACCCCCTACTCCTGACAATATCACCTTAGCTTACAAAACTGTGGACGATTTCTTCTTGTTTCAAACTGGCCGCTGCGTGATCCGAGACCCACAAGACAAAAATAAAGTCATGGCTGTCATTGAATTCATCAAGATGGAAGATTTAACCAACCAAGAAAAAATTGATTTGAACTTCCTTTCAACCTTCTTGCACGATTCAAAACAATTCATCAGTCCTGTCTCCTCTGAACAATGCTCTTGGGGTGGAAAAATGTGGGTGGTTGGGTGGTAATCAAATCATTGGCCAATACATTAAGACATTCACCCAAGCCATCTCTCAAGCTTTCAACCAACATTATCAACAATCAACACGTGTCGGCCAGATCATTGGAAATCACTTTAAGCAACTAGCCAAAATACCATTTGGATCCAACTGTGAATTGATGGCCCAGAATGGAATCCCTTCCGTAGCACACTTAGAAGCCAATCAAGATCTTACTGAATCCAATTGTGGTCCCCACTTAACATTTACGACTGATGGTTTTTTCAATCCACCACACATCAACAAAAAGGACATCTCTGAATTTGCTTTTGTTCTTTTTCTTCCAACTAAAAACAAGTGATGGCTCTCTGATTACGAATCCTTCTGACTACAACATCTCCTCTGGTCCCTTTATCTTCCCAGACCACAAAATTGGCATCAACTTCAATGGTCAGTTTGGAATAGTCAAAATGATATGGAAGGCTAATCACCACAAGCATTGTACAATGCCCTCATCTTTTAGTAATACTTGCACTAGGCTTGGTATGTCTGTCCAAATTAACCTCTCACTTTCTAATGCTTGCGTCCAATATCAACAAGGGTTATATTCAATTGTTACTAGTTATTTTGGTGGTCATATGTATCATTTATATCATGCTTTTGGTAGATTAGCAGATGTTGCATCTAAATTAGTCACTCTTTTATGTTTTTAACTACTTTCATGTTTAGTTCGTGATTGTACATAATCTTCACTTTTGATTGAGACGTTTTCTTTTTCTCATTAGTGTTTGCAATTCAATCAAAATAAATTATATATTGCTTGTTTTTTCAAAAAAGCCATGTAAAGCGAATTCAATCCATTTACAAACACATTAGCCCAGAACAGTTTGATTCACAGGGGAAACAAACGTATCATGTTAAAATGATCTTGACAATTGAAAGAGAAATATCTTGTGTTCATGTGGTTATGAGTAAATTAACTAATAATAATATGCTTATACTTGAGTGGAATAGAATATAGACTTAGTGGGTGTTACGTGTCCAATAGTCGTAGACTCTACACGTTACACTTTCAAAAAACACCAAGTACCCTCTGACTACTCAATCAACCTTTAAATATGCCAGCCAACAAATCTGTTCAAGATCTCTTTTCCAAAATCCTTACAGTGTCTCAGATCCCTCAAGACACCAAGAATGACTCAATTTATCTACAATTCTGCAGCCCTCCAACTATTCCGGATGATGAAGAAGACAAAGGAATGTGGTTTGTTGTCAATGAGAAGATGGAATCATTATTTGGTGTCAAAAACTGCAAAGAAAACATTTGAAGAGGCAAATTTGGAATCAAAGTGGTGATTGAATACTTGAAGAGAGCTCGGGAACACCCTTCTTGGAACGGTGATGAGCTTCTTGTTATCAATCTTGAACACATTTTTGAATGCTTCAAAGGTGAGCATTTCTCTTTGCTAATTAATCTTTATCTTAATAGTCATCTGATGTTCACATACAGATGCCCAACCACATCTGGATAAATCGAAAATAACAACTCAATCAGCCTACACTCCAAGTATGAAATTCACTTCCCAGTCTCAGTCAACTCAAGCTGGCCCATCAAACCTTGATGGTGGATTGTCTGATACCTCCGAAGGACAAATACGCTGTTCAAAAAGATTCACCACTCCTGTTGAGAAATCTGGGATGGTTCAGCCATCACCAGATTCCCGACGCTCAATCACCCAATTCTTCACAGCTACATCCCAAAAAGCTCCGGCCCATATATTGAAAAAGCGAAAAGACTTTTCCTCAGACTCGGAGCCAGAACCCAAGTCCAATTCACAATCAGCATCCAATCTTTCTAAGAAAAAGGGCCTGGCCAACAAAAAGAGTCAATCAAAATTCTCCAAATCAACCCCTGTCAACTCCGAGGCACCGGATTCTCAGGCTGTTGACCTTTCTCAAGACTTGGATGAAGAGAATGCCAAGGCCAAAAGGTTAATCCAGAATTTGATGATAAAGACTTCTTTTCTGATGCATTCCGAAAAAGGATGATGTATGTGAAATCCTTTAGCCTTTTTATCGGAAGCAATGGCTGATTTGTCTTTTCAGCCAATTGATAAAACCGCATCAACCTACCGTTGTGTGTGGTGTAAAAAGGAAGTCAGAGTTTCTGGCAGTAGTTATTCTAATCTACGAACTCATTGGGATGGCTCACGTCAAGCTGGAAGGTTCTCGAATGGCTTCCCAAAGCGTAAGGAAGCTATTGCAGCTGGAGCAAAGCTACCTCTGACATCCTTGGAAGAAAGCAAGCTCAAGATTAGTAAAACCAGTGGAACGATATCGGATCATTTTTCTCAACTGGGAAAGTTTGATAACACGGTGTTCAATCAAATCATGTCGCTCTGGCTTCTACGCCAAGCCATTCCTTGGAAACAAGTAGAAGACCCTTATCTCCGAGCAGCCTTCCACTACTGTGAACCAGGATCCCACTTGTTTCAACGGAGATGGGCAGCTGATTTGGCACGAGATGTGTACTTGGAGTTACAAGAGGCTATGATAAATTGTGTGAAGGTGAGTAACCTGTTCTCATGAGTTTGTACATTGAATAACAATTCTAATTTAGCTATTAATATAAACAGGCATCAAATAGCACGTTCAACCTCATACATGATGTATGGAAAACCAAAGGAAACCGATTTGGATTTATTGGTGCTTCAGTATTGTTTATTGATAGTGATTGGAAGTACAATGTGCTCCATTTAACCCTCCAGCTAGTCACCTGGCAAAATAAGGGTCACATGTTGGCAGTACCAATTGTGAACACGTTGAAGAAACATGGGATCCAAAATAAGATATGTATTATTTTCACCTTTTTATTAACAAATGCAACAAAGCTAATTTCTGGCTCTCTCCAATACATGCTTTGCCAGACTACTGATTCCGTTTCCAACAACACTACTTTAGCTGCATACATGCACGAAGACTTGTGTGATGTGGCCAATGAAAACAAGTCGGGATACTCTTGGAACAGAGAAACGATGCACATCAAGTGTTTTTGTCACAAAATGGAATTGGTTGTTAATGCTGGATTGAAGGAATTGGGACTCGATGCTCCACCACCCCCAAAGTTAAAGAAGGCTTTTCTTGGTTCTTTTCCTTATTCAAATCTCAACATGGAAGTGATCGCCGAGGAGGATGAAGACAAAGAGAATTCTGGTGAAAACATGGTGGAAGATGATGAATCAGATCCTGAACCTGACCCTGACAAAGTTATCTTGGAAGGTTCAGATGATGAAGATTTCAGTCAAAGCTCAAGGACTAAAAATCAATCGGCAACCAATCGCAACTTGGCAAATGAGTTGAATGAGTTGACCAAAATGGTGAGTTTTTTTCCTGCTTGTTTGGCTAAAATTAAACTAGTACACTGACCACCTTCATTTGCATAACTGGATTTTTTGGTGAAAAAAATCACTGGCTCTTGTGTATGGTGACAAGAATTTGAACGGCGTTCAGCAGGGAAAAACTTGAAAAACCTGATTTCTGGAACATCAAATATCAAAGCCAAAAGTGTGCCTTCAAGGCAAGAGAAGTAAATGCTTTACTGTGTATTTATACAATACTGTTATTGACATCAGCATGGTAGGTTATTGATTCAATACTCAAAGATGAATATGAGAAATGTGAAGATCGGATTCAACCTGCAAGGCATGACGAAAAGCAAAAGAAGTTTGGTCACTTCAGAAAATGGGACTGGATTCTGATCAACAAACTGAATCAGGAATTAAAAGTGAGATATTTCCTCAAATCATTTATCTTTGTAATCAATATGATGCTGAATTTCCTTTCAGCCTTTCAACCGTCTCACTAAGATAATGGAGGGTGATAGTCCTACTGAATTTTTTCCAACTCATCACGGATTTGAAGAAGAATGAGGCAGGTGGGAGTCGAGGAAACACTTTTCATCCAATGTATCATAAAATGATCATGAAGCTCGAGGGTTATCAAGATGAGGCATTGGAATGTGAAACACTACTCATGGCGACAATGCTTCATCCAAATTTCCGGTTGAAATTAATTCAGCACTGCTGGCCAGAAAGAGCGGAGGAAGCCAGAGAGTTACTTGAATCACATCTCAAAAAACGGGAAGCAAGCTTGAAAAATGACAACAATGGTATCAAATTCTTAGAAAACAATTCTAAGAAGACAGTCAAATCCAGAACATATTTGAAATATTCAATGCCCCACCACCTACAGATGAAAGCAAAGAGTTGGAAGTCTATATCAACAACATGGACCAACTTCCACTACCGAGTGCAAAGGATGTAAATAGCATTCTGATATGGTGGAAGGTATGAAAGTTTGGGATTAATGAAATATTGTTCCATTACTTACCAACTTGATGTTTCTTTACTTCCAGGACCATTCAAAGACTTACCCAGCCCTCTTATCATTGGCATGCCCTGCATCATCTTGTGCAGCAGAGCACACCTTTTCATCAGCTGCCGATGTCTGCTCTACTGGCAGAGGAAGCTTGAAACCATGTACAATTGAACGGTGTGTTAGTAGCCACATGTGGCTGAAAGAGGGTATTAAACCAAGTGGTAAGTTCTTCAAAGCACATGATGTTGTCACTTTGTATACAGATTTCTCTACAAAAAAAGCAATTGATAAAAAAAATAAGTAGCTCATTTCAAAAACAAATATTTTCTTTTTCCATGTTGTAATTTTCAGTCGCATATTTTGTTTTCATTTAATCTGAATCCATTTCTTCACTATGCTAAATCAACAAATCCATCATCTTATCTAATATTTAGAGCAACTCCACCAGCTACGCTAACTTGTAGTGTAGTGGGTCAATAGATTATGCCAAAGTGTAGCGTAACTTTTGGAGCTGCTACCACCGCTAACACAGATTGCTGGTAGCGTTAGTTGCTTCTGCCTGACCCCAGCTTACGCTACGCTACCAACTAACCAAAAAAAATCCAAAATTGTAGCATAGCTTTTTCCACCGCAAACACAAATTTCAGGTAGTGTTAGTTTTTTTCCTGACCCGCAGCTAATGCTACACTACCAACTAACAAATTTTTTTTTGAAAAAATGTTAGCATTAGTTGGCTGGATGGTACCGCTAATGTTAGTGTAGCTTAAAAAGCTAACAATACATGTAGCGTAGCTGACCCACCGTTGCTGCGAAGGAGATGTCGGGGCGGGTGCACTGGGCAACCCAGAGCAGGGAACCGATCAGTTGGGGGTAGGGTCAGAGGGAGATCGCTTTCCAATATTTTTGAAGTTTGAGTTGGTGGGAGTGGGAAGGGGAATGTGAGAGGAGCCGAGAAATCAATCGGACATTTCATCGATGTAGTGTGATTGGTTAAGGAAGATGGCGGGTAATTTTTAGCAAAAGGAAATGGTTGAGTTCTTCATTCACACTGATTTTGAACCTTTTTCCCAGAGAGGAGATGAGGGGGTCCACGAATGAAGATTCGCCGACGATTGCAAGATTGTCCACGTGAGTAGTGAGGGCACCAACGAGACTCCCATTTGCGATTTTGAAGTAGAGTGTGGGGTTGAATCGGGAATTTTGCAGGCCAAGATTGACAAGAGATTTGTGGAGTTCAATATTCCACTGCCTGGGGGATTGCTTCAGGCTGTATAGGGACCAATTCACCTCAAGCACCCAGTTTGGGTGGTGGGGGTCTTCGAAGCCCGGAGGCTGTTCCATGTACAAAGGTTTGTCAAGATGGCCCTCAGAAAAGCGGTTTTGAAATCCACTTGTCAGCCTTTCCAACCACAATTGGCTACAAGGGAGAGAATTAGGCGGAGAATACCTCGTCGTAGTCTGGTCCCTGGATTTTAGAGTACCCCATCGCGACCAGTCGAGCTTTAAGTTTTTGAATGGTACGATCGGGGCGGCGTTTCACTTTAAAAACCCATTTTGACTTGATGATTCACCGGTTTTCGGTTCGTGGAACTAGCTTCCATGTTTGCATTCCCATTAGCGACACGAATTCCTCATCGGCAGCTTTGAGCCAATTTCATTGGTTGGGGGAACAAAGAAGCTGACACCACGTCTTGGGAGTGTCAATGTCTTCCTTGACGGTCACATTTTTTGACCACTAACCGTAGCGCTCGGGAGCTTTGCGGTTTCGCGTAGAGCGTCTACTTGGTTTGGGGTGAGGAGGAGCAAGCAGGGCGAGGCGAAGAGGGAGACGTGGGACGCGAAGGGGAAGGGGGCTTAGGAGTTGGAGATCAGGCGACTTAGGAGGAGATGGGGACAGGGGGAGAGAGATCACAGAGAGTTTGGGGGAAGGTGAAGAGAAGGGAGAGGAGAAATCGGCAGAGGGGGATGATGGGATTGAGTCAGAGTCCGGAGAAATTCAGGTTGGTTCTCGAGACGTATTGGCAGGTGCATGGATTGAAGCTGTCAGCTGTCTGTCAAACCTGGATTGGAGCTGTATATTGAGGGGGGGAATAGATGGAAGAGAATCAGCTGCTTGAGTTCCTCCAGCTGGACAGGTCAGGGAAGGAGAGGAGGGAGAGGGGGAAGAAATGGGAAGTGGGGAAAGAACCTGGTGGGTCAACAGCCGCGTCAGATACAGGTATTGCCGACCAGGGGATTTCAACGGAGACCGGAGATGGAGGGGACTTGAGAAGAGAGCCATAGGAAAAGGTGGAATCGTCGAAGATAGTGTTGCGAGATTTGATGACTGATTGTTTCTCGAGATCCCAGAAACAGTATCCATTCCCATCAGTCAGGTACTAGAGGAGGATGGAAGATTGGCCTTTATTATCAAGTTTCCTTCTGTTCACTTCGGGAACCTTATACCACACTAGACACCCAAATGGATGTAGGTATGTGAGGTCGACAGGAGGGATGGAAAGAATTGAGTTAGGGGACTTGAATCCACCGGGAGTGTGGCAGGGGATGGAATTGTGAGCAAAGAGAGAGTGGCGGAGGGCATTGGCCCAAAACGATTTAGGAAGATGATCGAACCATGTTGCTGATTGTATGGTTTGTTCTTTTGGCAACACCATTCAATTCGGGGGAGTGGGGTGGTCCGGGTTCATGCTTGATACCAGAAACAGTGAGGTAGGTAGAGAGCTTGTTCAACATGTATTCTCCTCCGTTGTCAGTCCGGAGAGATTGTATCACACGAGATCCGTCTTTTTCGAAGAAAGCTTGGAAGATTTTGAAACACGCAAATGAATCACTTTTTAATTTCATCAGGTAGATGGAAAGGAGTTTGGAGAAGTCGTCAACAAAGGTGATGAAGTAGGTGTAACCTTCTCTAGACTTGACCTCGTACGAGACGACATCTGAGTGGATTATTTCGCCGGGGTTGGATGACCGATAGTTGACGCAAGACTTGAGGGATTTTCTAGGCATCTTGGATTGTACGCAGATATGACATCGCTGTACTTCTGTTTTGTTCATCACAGATGGAGAGATTCCGTGTGATTTCAGCAGAAGCTTGAGGCCAATATAAGAGAGGCGGACGTGATAGCCAAAGAGAGACGTGTCGACCAGCCTATGGGGTGAGCAAGAATGAGTGCTTACTGGTTCCGAGGGGAGGTAGTAAAGATTTGCCCTTCTGTAGCCTTGCGCCGAAAGATTTCCTTTGACCTCGAGATCTGACGACTGGCAGAGGTCACAGGATGATTTGGTGAACACCACCGTTAAGCCTTCATTGCATAGTGCTGCAATGGAGAGAAGTGGTTCATGGAGGGAGGGTACAACGAGTGTGTTTCCCATCAGGGGAAGTCGTGCAACGCCTCTGTGAGTGGCTTCTACCACAGAGTGGTCCGCTAGACAAACTGGAGTAGAATCTGGCCTAGGGTTGCTGACTGCTGCCAAGTCGGGTGTCATGGACATCGAGCATCGGCCGACGGGTGTGATGAGAGAGATGCCACTGCGTTTCCTTCTTGAACTTCTATTTCTGATCCGGAGTAATTAGATTTGTCATCCTTGTCGTATGTGGGAGAGGATTGACCAAGGGTGGCAGCGCGTGCGGGAGGCTGAAAGAACTTTCCCGGATTGCTCAGAGGGTTAGAGTTTGACTGGCGAGGTTTCTGATTCGCCTTGTGATCCGCGAGGATTTGACATGTGTTCTTGCAGTCTCTGAGGTCATGTCCATCAGCGATGCAGAAGTCACAGTGACAAGTCGAATCCCGAGGAGGGCGTTCCGGGCAATGCCGGGATGAGGAGAAGGTTGATTTGCCTGCCTTTGTTGATGAGACTGAAATGGGTTCGTTGCCATTGTGAGTTTTGTGATGGAGGTATTTGCCCTTGAGAGCCATAGTGATCTTCTCCGCCAAGACCTGTGGCTCGTTAATGAGCAAGGACACACAGTTTACCCAGTCGTTGGGTAGCAAGTGGATTTTGTCACAGGAGAGGGGTTTATCTGGGGTGATGAGGGCATCAAGTCGTTTGGCGACCGCGTCAATGTGGGCTAGCATATCCTCGCCCTCCATTTTTGTGACCAAAAGTTTGCGGAGCCGGTACATTTGGCCTCCTGCAGACGAGTCTTGATGGGCTATTCGGAGAGCTTCTCACGTCTTAGCTGCGTCCTTTCCATGGGGTTTGATGAATCAAAAGTTTGCCGGTTCTACGACTTGGGAGATAAGCGTGCAGACAGCTTTGTTGTCTTGCTCCCAGGTGGCCTTTCGCTTTTCAACCTTGGTTGGGATAAGGACATAGTCGATGTCATGGTTTTCGAGAAGCATTAACATCTGGTATTCCCAGTCACAACAGTGGGTCTTTACTTTACGGTTATTGGTAAAGTAAAGATATAGTAGATGCTTTTGGCTAAATACTTTAACAGATAGTACCAGGATTGGTAAAGGGGTTTTCTTTACTATAACACGCTTCCTAATTTTTTCTTTTTTTTCACGGGTACAGTTTCAGGGGAAGAAATTTATTTTTTATTGTTGGGCAGAGCTTGGCAAAAGCTATTTTTCACCACAGTAAGGCATTTACGCCTTTTTATTTTGATAACCAGCGGTAAAAGTAAATATACGGCCAGGTTTTCTCCCAGTTATCAAAATAACTAGGGTTAAAAGTGGATATATGGAGCTCTCTACAATAACAGCCCATGGGCAAAAGTTCCTTTACTAGTATTGGTAAAGTAAAGGAGATTATCAAAACAGCTTTACTTTACTGGAAGGGCCTGGTTATAGTAAAGTAAAGTAAAGACCCACTGTTGCCAGTCAGAGTAGTTTGATTCTGAGTCTGGGGCCTTGAGGGGAATTATTTTTGTGCCATGGAGTTTGGTCGCAGAAGGTTGATTGGATAGGCCGACACCAATGTTTAGGGATGGGGAGGGTTTAGAGGTTGATTCATCCATGGTTTGGTTGAAGTCGAGCAAAGATTGTTGATCCTATTGTGGAGAACCACCTGTCCACTTGATAGACCGGAGTTTAACGTGCTTGGTCGTCTGTTTCACTGGAGCCTAGCGCGGGCTCATAACCTGATAAGCTAGACAGGGATGAGAACAGCATACACAATATGGTGATGAGTGGATGATGTTGGTGGAAGGATGAGGAGAAAATCCTTCCATGTCTGCTGCCTCAGTAGACTATGTAGACTACGTGACATGTGAGTGAAATGAGAGAGAAGAAATTGGTGAAACTGAGAAGACATGTATGAAGCACACAGAGAAAACAGAACTAAGTTATTTAACTTACCATAATTCGATGTGAACAAGATTATGAGTGTGCAACATAAGTAGACACCTACATAAACTGCAATCGAGTCATTATGACATCGTTGACTTTGCAACAAGGGTGGGATGAGAGCAAGACATTCACTGAAGAGGTTAAAATTGATGAGAGCTTGCCGAATACAAAAAACCCGTCCTTATTCCTAAGGGCGGCGAAGCCGCCGCTCAACTCTAGTTACCCTCTATACCTGTTTCAAGTGTAATATTAATATTGTGATGCTAATGCCAGCCTCACATGCCCATTCTGATGTCACAAATGATGAATCAGGTAGCACTCTTTATCTCTGTACCAAGTTTGTTATATTTTTGTTGTAGAAAGAAAGAAATTAATCATACACAAAAACAGTTAGTATCAGACTGAGACGGTCAAAGAAAGGTTGTATGGTAACCAGAATGAAAGCAAAAAAGACGTCTTTTATATCGACAAACTCCTGTTGTGATCTCAACCTTTTGTTGTGTAGGTACTCAGAAACCAGCCGGATCTACACACAACGGCACCAAGTCCCAGGAGAAAACATGAGCTGGAGATGTAATATGAGAGTTAACTTTCAATCGGCGCTGGGCCGATGGCCTCAAACTGAATTAGACATCACACTTCTCGATTTTGTATGGATTTTATGCAGTTGCCTGAATGTATAAACCACCCCCTAAGATCACCCGTAGTATAAATAAAGGAGGCCGTTGAAATGATATTCCGGCGAGCCTACGCAAACAACTCGCCGGAGAGACTCCTGATTGTGTGATGGATGTTGAGTGCAACCGTGAAATATAAGTACTGACAGTAAAAGAGACAGACGCGTCCTTGATGGCTTGGGTGATAGATTCATTTGTGCTTTTCGCGTCGGCTCTCCACAGTGGGATTGTTCAACAAAGGCTCAAATCTCCCTCAAGTCCTCAGCAGAAAGCTGAGGCTCAGCCGTCGCTGCACCTCACCATATATAAAAGCTTCCTTTGTCTCCTCGTGCTTTTTCTCTCCGCCTTCTCTAATCTCTTTCCCCCTCCTAAGTCCCCTTCCCACTGTTCTAGATCCCAAACCTATACCCCAAGTTCCTTCGCTTTTCTTTTTTCCATCCTACTCTCCAGTCTATCAGCAGAGAGCCCAGGGACTCGGGGCAACCTCTGGTCGACTTCACTACAACATATCTCCTACTCTTTTCCTTTTTCAGCCCCTAATCTTTTTACGTGATCCAAGATGGAGGAAAACATAGAGACAAATCTAGTGTCAGAGCGGAGGTATCCCATACTCGATGAAGATGCATTCATTTTGGCTATTTTCATTTCCCAGTTGCACGTCGAGAATACTAATCTTGTTTCTTATGATCGACAATTTGCAGTTATTGCCATCCTGATGGCGGTTCCACAAGTGGAATACGACTACGACTATCATTTACAGGACCCAGATACCCCTAGTAAGTCAGTCTTAGATCTTGCCACTTGTATATCTTCCCACATTATTTTCAATCGCTTCTAAACAATCCATCTCTTGTCTTCTTTTCTTATGATCTCTTCACGCAACAGCCCAAGCGGCAGAGCGACCCGAGGCAGCGCAAGAATACCAAGGCCTAGATCAACTCTCCCTTGAAGGTAGGTGGCTTTCAGACATTTTCTTTTCTGGCCACTTGTCTTTCTCAACACAACACTTTTTCTTTTCTTGCAGCTATTGTATGTCTTCGCGACGTCGAGCCTGAAACCAGTTATGACTTTGACCTTCCTCGATGGGTACCTGGTGGCTATGGGTATGATAGTTATGTTTATAATAAGTATCCTTACGAAAATGGTGGTATGTCACTATCAGCATTTTACAATTCTTCAGGATACACAGCTGATCGACTCTCCAAACCTGCAATCGATATTAGACTCCACCCCTGCTGCGTCCAATAATGGACCAGAGGCAGGCCCAAGTCAACATGAAACCGAGGCAGGCCCAAGACAACATGAACCCGAGGCAGGTTCAAGTTAAAATGAACCTGTGGCAGTACCAAGTCAAGCTGCTACAGCAGAAACCGAGCCCGAAGGTATGTAATATTCAGCAGTTTTTGAAGCTTCATTCATCCAAACTTCTTATCGATTTCATATCATAAATCTGCGCGCAGCCTCCACCTCGCCTAGGAATGGGAGTAGACGGGATTCTAGTCAACGCAGAAAACGGCGCGAACTTTTCCTGGAACCCGGATCTCGGGAGCTCTACTATTACTACAGTCCAGCCATTCGTTTTCAAGAGCCTGACGATCACCCTCAATGACATCCCAGAGCATGGACTTTGTCTATGCGCCGCGAAACTGGCAACCCGCCCCAAGGACGCGGAACCGCATCCCGACCCAGAAAGGATGCATGTGGTGTACTCCGAAGGCCAGGGGACAGATTTGAGGACGAGGAGGAGTATGATGGTGATGGTGAATATGACAGCGAGGAAGAAGATGGTGACGAGGAACATGAGATCGAGAAGGAAGACGATGATGCTGATGTAGAAGGAGAGGATGAAATCGAGCCAGAAGAGCAGGACGAGGAACTGCCCCGCGACAATCCTCGTGGCGTAGTCAGAAAGCGAGAGGACGAAGATGACGACGCGGATATTTCGAGATCTCCGACAAGGAGAGTGGGATGAATTCATAAAAGATGTTTATCGTGAGTTCCTTTTCTGGCATTAGATCTCTGAGTCCAGATCAAGTAAACTCATTCTTGGGTTCTATACAGAAGAACAAAAGGATTTTTGTACTCTCTTCTCTACAGTTGTAATTCGTGTTCACTAATCTTTTGTCTGTTGTGTTGCACTATCATTCGTTTATGTATCCATAGGGAGAGTTTGATTTGATATGGCAAAGGACAATTTTCTTTCCATTCATTTTCAGTTTGCTTCTTGAATACTAGTCTTTTGAAGCTTTTCATCTGGAATGCAAAATGTTAATTTTGCATAACTACTTAGTACTGAGCCCCAAACAAGATTAGAACTTCTCTAGAAACAACAATACCCTTCTCCCTCGGAAAGCTACATGGAGGATCTGATCGCCCTTCGACTGGATATTGGCCAGGGGGACCCAAAGAGAACGTTCACGGAGTGTTTGAATGAAGTCTTGGTGGGCTGCTGCGAGATTTGTTCTGGCCAGCTTATCAAAGCCGCAACTTGCAAGCGCAGCCTTGTCACTGTGACACAACTTCACTTGGAACGCCTATTTTGCGCTTCTCCGTTTCATTGAACACATCTTATCCAGGCCGCACCGGATTATGTCCTACGTTCAGACACTTTTTTTTAAGTGTAATTTGGCCTTTGGCATTGCACACTATGAATGTTATGATTTCTAAGTACAACTTGTTAGGTTGTGCAAATTGGTTTTTCCTGTACTTAATGATGATGATAAGTTCTGTAAGTATGCACATCTAATTAAAGTCTTGTGTGATCTACTTCTTTTTGTTTGGTGATGGCAGACAGTGGGGATGGGGACTAATGGTTTTAACCATTTTTCAGGTTGATCAAATTGGGTAACAGGTATTGAAAATGTAAAACTGAGCAGATTGTTTTTTAAAGTGGACAACTAATAAGTGTTCTAGAATTCAAGGGGGAGGTGTAGTTGTCCAAGTTGGAAGGGGTTTGTTGGTTCTCATTCGATCATTTTCCTTCAATTTGGTGCTATTTTCTGTACAGGGGTTCATCACATAAAACAAACACATTATTTTCTAATATAGAAGCTGAGCCACAACACTCAAGTTCATATGGTGTGTAACAATTTTCTGGGCAGTACCTCCATCCCCGCTTGACTCAGCCAAGCCAGATTGGAGACGCTTCCCAGACGAGTTTAGGGCAAGTAACCAAAGGTTGCTGAATCTTGGCAGTAGTTGTACCAGATTAAAGTGGCCAATTTCCAAAAAACCTGCCCAGCCTACTGATTGCTTGCTCTTGCTTTGCTCAGATTATGTCTGAATCAAAACCAGATGCCAATATCATGCATGACCTATCAAATGCTTGAACTGGAGCCTTCTGAAGGACTCAAAATACTTGACCAGAAAAATAGTGAATAGTGATATGTACCAGTCGTGACTTGTGATAGACAGCTTCCCTTGAAGTCTGCCAAGTTTTATTTTAGCTTTACCTCACCTGACTTGATGAGCTGCCAAGAGGGACTTTAGTCTCTGCCCAGACAGTTTTCAAAGCTGCCACTCAGGTTTTCTACAAACCAGTTTAACTTTTGCGACTGACCAGACAAGCTTTACAGACCAGACAGAAGGAGGTACCTTCAATGTGAATATGCTGATGACATCAGCTGATTGATAAAATTTGTTGAGATTGTTAGCTATGCTTATATCCACCAGTATGCTTCTACATACTTAGTTTGTACATTGAGGTTGTCTATTTTGTTTGTCTTCAGTCCTCCCCTATGACTGTTACTCACTGAATCAAACATCATCATCTTTTACACAAGTGTTCACACACTGTCACCAAGACCAGTCGGTCCCCATCAGTCCTGCAACCCCTGTGCCCCCTGTGCCCCTCAACAAAATTAAGTTGAATGTTTGCTGACATAATTTGAAATTTTACTGATGAGAGGCCAATGTGATCCCCGCTAATATAAAGTGAGATTCAAAGAATGAATCCAAAAAAATATATGGACAAAAATGCATTTCGAAATTTGGAGACATAATTCAACTTTTGGAAGATTATCTAAAATATTTAGTAAGTGTGTATTCAAGGGACCCAGGAAAGTCAGAGATGCCAAACTGGCATGGGAGAAGAATGATAATAGATGAAAAAATTGAACAAAAATATCCTGGCAAATTTAGGGGCCATTTGGCTGCACCACTGAATCTGAACTTGATCTTGTGGGTCCCCGCAAAAGTGAGATTTTTCAGATTCAGAATCTCTTGGGATGAGATCCCAAGAAGATTATAAAAAGGCTTTTGGCTGCCAAAAGATCTGGCAAAAATCCCAGATCCGCGATCTCATCTGCCACCAAAGCAAGATCCTGTTGAGATTCAGCTATTTTGCTTAATCTTGACTTGAGATGAGGATCTCAAATTGAGATCAGAATCTCAAATTGAGATCAGAATCTCAAGGCTCCTCCCTCACTCCACAACCAACCCCCGGTTTTCAAACCGGGTGGCATGATATGTACACCTCTTGATGACCAGCACAACTGACCATCAAGAGGTGATTGTGCCAGTCATCAAGAGGTACTCTCTTGATGACCGGTGTGGAACTCCTACTGTGCCAGGCAGTAGACAGTTAGGTGAGGGGATGGGTGCTGTTGAGCTGCCCTTGAGTTTGGTGTGTGAAATAGAGATCAGAATATCAAAGAGGTGATAGCGTTGGGGGGGATTTGTTTTGAGACAAAAGAAAGTTGATTTCCTTAGGCAGTAGTTTGAGGGCTGAGAGGATCTGAGTGATGAATAATGAAAGGATCAATAAAAGAAGGGGCTTAGATAATCGACTCCCAGGAATTGGAGTTCTGACTCCCAAATGGAGCCGATGTCCTGGGGACCACTTTTAGATGTCTGGCCTCGGCCCCTAGGACCCAAAATTGACCCGGGTGAATTTTGGGAGTCGGAAGTCAAATTTGGCTATCCTGTTTGGGAGTTGGAAATCAAATTTTACAAAAAATGCCAAAAATTGATGAAAATTCATAACTTCCACATTGGGTGCCCCATGCCCACAAAAACTTAACAGTGGGCAGATTAACCTATTCAAAAAAGATGGTGAGCTGCATGGTAGTAGCTCACACCAGGAAAGGGCTGTGCGACTGTGGGTCTAATTTGGCAGATTTCCTACAATGGAATGCTACCAAAACATTGGAACACAATCAATAGTGCCTCTCTGGCACAGTTAACAGTGTCTCCGCCACAGTTAATAGTACCTCTGGCACAGTTAAATGCGTCTCCAACACAGTTAATTATGGTGCCTCTGGCACAGTTAACAGTGTCCCTGACACAGTTAATGATGTCTCTGGCACAGTTAACGGTGTCTCCGAAACAGTTAATGGTTCCTCCCACACAGTTAATGGTGTGTCTGACACAGTTAATTGTGCCTCCAACACAGTTAACGGTATCAACAGTGCCTCCGGCACAGTTGACGGTTTTCACTGTTAAATGTTCTGGAGGAACCATTAACTGTGTTGGAGACACTGTTAACTGTGCCCAGTGTCCACTGTTAACTGTGCCCAGTGTACACTGTTAACTGTGCCGGAGGCACCATTAACTGTGTTGGAGACACTTTTAACTGTGCCGGAAGCACCATTAACTGTGTTGGAGACACTGTTAACTGTGTTGGAGGCACTATTAACTGTGGTGGAGACACTGCTAACTGTGCCAGAGGCACTATTAACTGTTGTTGAAACTTGATTAACTTTTGACTCAAGGAGGAGAATAAAAAAGAATAATAATTTTTAAGAGTTCAAGATAAGGGCTTATGAGAAGGGAATAATCTCACTGGAAAGGCTCAAGATGGTGGGATGGATAATAAAGGAGGAGAACCAATGATTATATTCATTGTAGTCTTGAGGAACTAAATAGACTACATACACTTGGTTGACTTGTGGTTGAAAGTAAAATGAATAAATCTGAAGAAAGAAAACAGTGACACCAAATTGAATATGTAAGAAGAAATGCCTAGAGATAAGAGTGAAAACAAGATACTACTACCAGGTTTCAATGACTACAAGGTGTGTTCAAGATAGACAAATCAGACTACTCAGCAGAAAACTACAGCTTCAAGACAGGCATTGTTTTGATAAGAAAATATGAGGAATTTGGGACTGAGTAGAAACAGAAATAAAAGAGTAAAGATTCAACAACTATGGAGGAGACACTGTTAACTGTGGCAAAGGCACTTTTAACTGTGGCGGAGGCACTATTAACTGTGTTCCAATGGTTTGGTAGCTTTCCTTTATAGAAAATCTGCCAAATTAGACCCGCAGTAGCACATCTCTTTCATGGTGTGAGCTACCACAAAGCTCACCATTTTATTTGAAGAGGTTAATCTTCCCACTGTAAAATTCTTGTGGGCTTTGGGGCACCTGTTCCAAGGTTTTGGTAGCTTTCCTTTGTAGAAAATCCGCCAAATTAGAACCACAGTCACACAGTCCTTTCCTGGTGTGAGCTACCACCATGCAGCTCACCATCTTTTTTGAATAGGTTAATCTGCCCACTGTTAAGTTTTTGTGGGCATGGGGCACCCAATGTGGAAGTTATGAATTTTCATCAATTTTTGGCATTTTTTGTAAAATTTGATTTCCGACTCCCAAACAGGATAGCAGAATTCAAATTCCGACTCCCAAAATTCACCTGGGTCAATTTTGGGTCCTGGGGACCGGGGCCAGACACCTAAAAGTGGTACCCAGGACGTCGGAGCTCCAATTCCTGGGAGTCAATTAACTAACCCCTAAAAGAATCTTGTGCTGGGGATACTGCCAGCAGATCAATGAAGTGATGGTTTCATTTCTTGGATCAGAAATCTGCCATACCTTCCCATCCTCCAAGTTCCAGCAGAAATTGGACTCTGGGGATTGTCATGTCATCACATACTTCATGAAACAAAGAAAAGCAAAGAAAATAAGGAAAAGGGAAAGGAAACAACAGAAACTGAAAAACACTACACATCAAGACAACACAGAGGAAAGCAGGAAGACCTATAAAAAGGAAAACATAAATAAGATAAAATAAACCAAACATAAATGAAACTATGTTCTTAAGACCAAGAAAAAAAAGGGTCGGCCTAAAGGCACACCAATTTTTTACTCCATGGATTCCAAAATGGTGTGCATGGTGGGAGTACGCCATATATGTCCGGGTACCAATAACAGAAAGCCACAGAGTGTGTGAGTCCCCCTATGCTGACACCCATTAACTTGGAGTTCTCAGCTATGGACACCAAAGACCCCTTGACCACATGAGTGCACAGAAAGGTTGGAGTGCTTGTACCACGCACACCAAATCTAGGGAGCCCGGCTATCAAAATTGGAGTGCACAGCACAGCACTCCCTCCATTCTTGGAGTACCCGCACCCAATCTGCACCATTTAAAACCGTGGAAAGGTTGAAATCTATATATTCAAACCTTGTATGTATGACACACCCCAGTCCGGAGTGATATGACTTGAACTCCACCTACCACCCACTTAAAAATCTTCCCCCAACCTCCCTCCACCATGTCCAAGACACCCATTCCACATCTCACCCACCACCAGGAAAACCGACCCTTTACAAACCCCCTCAACCACCGTCAGCGGCGTAACAGTCCCACCGGAGGTATGGGCGCAAATGCTGCATTTTCCCCATTGGGATCCAATTTCATACCCAACAACACCCCAAAAATCACCCCTGAAGCCCCATCGATCATGGCTTCACCCTCATTGGGACCGTCACCAGTGGCTTTATCCCCCTCAATTGCTCCGACAATTCCTTCGAACCATCTAAATCCTTCTGTTCAATCCCCTATGTTACCCAACAGTGAATCAAAAAATACTCAGTACAAAGTCGCGAGTCCCATCCCAGCTGTTGAAACCATTAACACCACAATCGAATCCCGTGATGATGCCAAAGACGCTACTCTGACAGAAATCCAAACTGTTACAGCTGTCCCCACTGTGATTACTGATCTCAATGGCTATGATTATAGTGTTGGTGGTAAGCTTTCCCAATCGAGGTTAAGAATGCTCAATACTCTGGCTGACCACTTTGAATGGTTCTTTTCATTTGCCCTGGGATTAGATCCTCTGGCTCCTCTGCCAGCCGCTCAGTTCCTCTCGATGGACGATCTGGTCCTCTTCTGTAAAAACTGGTCCAAACACCACGGGTTTGCGGTTGCAAAAGCTAACTCCCACACCGGAAAAAATTTATACATCCGTTGTGATTGATCTGGTCAGTTTCGAGGCTCGATATTGAATGAATCTGGACGCCAAACCGCTTCAAGCAAGATTGACTGCGCATTTTAAGTCAAAGGTCCAGCTCCAACAAGCAAAAAAATCACCAACAAGGTCTGGACCTTGGAGATTTGCAACTCAGATCACAACCATAGACCATCTGCCTCACACAGGCAGCTCCTCCCCAAGCAAGTTCAAGACATCAGTCACCTTTTGCAATCAAAACTCAAGCTGTCCCAAATCTTACTTCAATTGAGGACCTCCAACAACAAAACTGTCAGTAATGCACTCCAGAAGATCAGACGAGACAATTTAGCCGGTAGGACACCCGTCGAAGCGCTTTTGTGTATTCTTAAGGAATCCAACTGGTTTTGGGACATCAAAGTCAAGTACAAAACCTCTTTTTTTCCCATCCCGGCTCTATACATCTTGCTCGCATAAATCACCACGTGGCCCTATTAGATTCAACTTACAAGACCAATTGGTACAAACTTCCACTCCTTCATGTTATTGGTCAGGCTGCATCCAACCAATCTTTCTCTATTGCCTTCTGCTTCTTGACTTACGAGGACAACGGAAACTACCTCTGGGCTGTGAATAACCTCAAGAAGCATATCTGGCGACCTCAACGTATCCCCGCAGTGTTCATCACCAATTGGGACGCCGCTTTAAGAAAAGCTTTGAGTGTTGTTTTTCCTGATTCACAAGCTAACCTTTGCACCTGGCACCTCAACAAGAACATCACCTTGAACTGCAAGAAAATTTTTGCTTTGGTTTCCACCAAAGATGGCTGGGACAACTTCATGGTGCTGTGGAACAAAGTCACTTATTCAAAAACACCGGCTATTTATCTTGATTGGCTCAGTGAACTGGAAAAATTCCTTGTGACTTGTCCAGCCGTTCTGGACTACATCAAATCTTCAATACTACTGGTGAAAGAGATGTTTGTTGTGGCTTGGGCTTGTCAGCATCCCCACCTCCAAAACCTCAACACCTCGAGAGTTGAATCAGGTCACGCATATCTCAAAATGTTCATCAAGAGTTTGACAGGTGACTTGCTATCTGTTTTCAAATCTTTGGGTCTTGCGGTTGGAAGTCAAATAAACCACGTACATGAATCAATTGGCCGAGAAATGGTGAAGACCTTGGTGAACGTTCCAAAGATTTTCATCCCAATACTCGGGTATATCTCCACCTTTGCCATCAAAGAATGTGTCAACCAATTCAAGCGGATCAAAGACCTCGATCCTTCCGAACCATGCTCCCAAACTCTCACAATCGGGATTGGTATCCCCTGCGGGCACAAGATCAAGGAAATACTCGAGACGGGTGATTATCTAACAACTGATGATTTTCACCCTCAATGGCATCTCAGATACAATCCTGAGTTCACTGTAAGTCAACTTTGTCCTTCTCTGCCATTGGATTGGGTATAGATTTTGTCTCTTGACTTCTCTTCCTTTGTTTTGGCCTCCAACAGCATACCAATGAGCCCGAATTGGACTTTGACGAGGAGATGCGGAACTTGACTGTCTCACTCACTAATGAGCCACCCAATACGCTGGCACGTTTACTAACTTCAATCAAACAAATTGTAGCTGGAACCCATACAGCTGTCCCAATTCAAGCACCCGCAGTCAAAAAAAAACTAAAGAAAGGCCATCAACACAAAAGAAGGTCAAGAAATCTAGTTCAACCTCCACTACACCAAACCTGTCACAATTCAAAATTGTGGAGGCTGATTTAAAACAGGCCAAACTTAAGAGATTGAAGGCTCAAATTACACGCAAAAGCAAACGGGCCAAAAAGGATTCAACTGACAATAATGACGAGTCCGAAATCAAAGATTCAATATCACATTCAAGTGACAACATTGATCACGAATCCCCGAATGCTGATGAGGAACAGTCTGAGGCGGAAGTTGACCTTGGTTACCATCGAGATGAAGCTGAATTTGTTTGTGAAGAACGTCTTGATTTCCAATCATCAGATCAACACACCAATTCATCATCTGGTGATGATGAGGTAGTGAAGCCGCCTGGAGAGTTATTTTGTTTCTTCTCTCTCCACATGCATGTGCAAGATACTCACCACTTGATCCTGCTGTTGGGGTTTTTTAGATTGCCTAGGGTTCACAAGTTCCACCACATTTAAAGCAGTACATCACCAAAATATTTGATCCTTTGGCTGACAGGAACTATGGATTTCGATGTCTTGCCAAAGCACTTGGTTACAACAACGATGGATGTCTCCAAGTCAGAAACAATTTAATATCCGAAATCAAAAATCATAAGGCAAGTTACTCAAAATTACAAGGAGGCGGTTATGCAATACAAGATATTCTTGCCAACCTGGACGTGGGAACCCTCGATGCCAACATTGAACGCTCACAATGGCTCAACAAGTTGGCACATGGCCAGGCAATCCCAAACGCCTACATTCAATCAATTATATTTCTCTCCTTAGAGGCTAATCACACATATCTGCCACTCCGTTTGGGCCCCATTGAATATCAAGACCCCAACCCTGTTTATATAGTCTTTGTCAATGGGAATCACTGGGTTCTAGCTACTGTTGAGGGGAAGGATGGGGTCAAACCCATTTCACCTTTGGTTTCTGCCGGCCGCTCAACTAGCAAGAACGCCAAAACCTGGGGAAACCACCTGAAGAAGGGCCTAGCTCTCTACAAGATGGCCCTTGTGCAATACAACAAGGCAAATGCATGATGCTTGTATTTTATTTTATTTCATTCCCCTCCTTTTAGTTACTTCTTGTTTTTTTCTGTCAATGCGCGGTTAATTTATTTGCCTGCCTCACTCATGTACTTACTATTCCCCTTTCTTGAAAATCTCTAGAATCAGATGATGATGATGAGTAATAAGCTGATTGACCCGGCCCTTTGGGCGTCCCTTTGGGTCTCCCACGCCAAAAATGAGAGAATCTGGCATCCATGTATGTGGACACCACTGTGTTCCCGTCAGATTGTTTGGTGCAGCCAATGATCCCAGGAATCATGGGAAGTGCACACTACCGCACATCAATTTTTTTGGCTTGCATGGACCTGCACGCCATCTGCAATGGCATTTATGGCGGGCCCTTCCCGGCATGCCATCATAACTGGCTTTGTAGTCTCTGGACACCATGGCGGCTGGCCTATGTAGAGCAAAACGCCTTATAGTATGGCGTCCGCACCTGAGTACGCCAATTTCTTGGTGTCCATGGAGTAAAAAATTGGTGTGCCTTTAGGCCAACCCAAAACAAAACAATCAATAATCATAAAAGAGAGTGAGACTGAGTAAAGTAGTTGAATTTGATTTGAAATATTGAAGTCTTGAGGTCTTGAGGAATCTTAATTGATAATCTGAAAATCTTGAATCTTGAGGCTGTGGACCATTTAGTTCACCACACCAGGGTGGCAGCAGCAGCTAAAAAAAAGGGATGAGGAATGAGTGTGTCAGCCAAAGTTCACCAGAGAGGTAGAAGTTGGACTCAGGATGCACCGGTAGCCATGAAGCAACAGATGTAAACAAAGGATCCCATGGCATTTTGTGGTTGTTTTTGTAAAGGAAAGACTGGAAGGATTTAAGATGAGGAATCAGTGCTATGAACAAAGCACGATGAGACAAGATGAGAAGAGAGCAGCCAACCTGAGACACAAGTAATGTGGATCAGTGAGATGAGAAAGACCAAGTTGAAATGAATGTTATTGTGCACACCTTTAAGACAAGGAATGAGTGCTATGAACAAAGCATGACGAGACGAGATTAGTAGAGAGCAGCCAACAAAAAACAGAAATGAAGTAAGAAATGAGAAACAAGAAAGCAAGAAGAGTGAAAGAGACACAAGTAATGTGGATCAGTGAGATGAAAAATACCGGGTTGAAATGAATGAAGAAAAGAGAAACCGGTAGAATGTGGCCAACGGCTCTTTTATCATGATCAACTAGGTTTAACACATTCTGCTGCAGCGCATGAAGTGTGATTATCACATGTGGCAAAGTTCCACTCAACAAAGGATGGGTATTCAGGTGGTGTTAGTCAAGCTGAGTGAGGTGAGTGGAATTAGGAGAGGAATGCAGCAAAGATGCCCCTCACTTTATATCTAATTGGCTCCCCCTCTGGGGGCCCTTCAGAGGAGATTTCTGTAGACAGAGTACTAGTACTGGCTGGCGTGCAATGATTTTTGAAGTGTCAAACTAGGCACTGCTTGTTCCACATTGCTAACACATCCATGTGAGAGTTCCTAACAGAATTGGAGGCAATACATCATGATCATCATCATCATCTCACAAGCATACATCACCAAATGTATTCAACATTGGGCAATGCGTACCTAGCTCAATGGTTAGAGCATCACTCATGAATGCTGAGTTTGTGGGTTTGATTCACACAGTACACAGCCTTTCTTTTCACTTGTTCAATAGGTTATGAGCCCAGGTGGCACCTTGCTGCTACAGATTGGTAGCATCAGCTAGCAGCCCTGTAACAAGCACGGGGGAATGTTTAAGTGTCAAACTAGGCACTGCTTGTTCCACATTGCTAACACATCCATGTGAGACTTCCCAACAGCATTGGAGGCAATACATCATGATCATCATCATCTCAAAAGCATACATCACCAAATGTATTCAACATTGGGCAATGCATACTTATCTGAACAGCTAGAGCATCACTCATGAATGCTGAGGTTGTGGGTTTGATTCCCACAGTACACAACCTTTCTTTTCACTTGTTCAATAATGGTATCCAGAAATGGTCTGGATTCTGAGGATCTCTCATTGAGGCCTTCCAGTGATCCAAGACTTGATGTACTTCCCCAGCTTGCCACAAACTTCCTCATTTGATGATGGTGAGATTTGCTTTCTTTCTACACAATTGTTTGTCTACGGATTTTTTTCCATTCGAACTAAGCACATAATATTTAAAAAGGAACAACCCAATTGCCTGTACCAATTATCCAAAAGAAAATCAAATCTTATCAGAACTTCCCTTAGTACAGAAAACAGCTTCTTATGGTCCAGGAAAATCATCACCTTAGCAGCAAGGATTGTAAAAAATAGGGACTTCAAAAAACGACTCCAAAAAATTCGACGAACGACTCCCATGGGAGTCATTGGTCAAATTTTGGGTTTTTTTGGGAGTTCTCGCCAAAATTTCACAAAAAATTACCAAAAATTGAGTAAGAAGAAAAAATTTATAACTTTTGAATGGCCAGTCCAAATGACCTAAAAATTTCAAATACGCAAACAGAGACCCCCATGAGTCCTCTGAAAAAAAATGAGCCCCATTTCACACACAAAAACCATTTGCGTGGTGTAGCACAATTTCACATTTTCCTACTTTAATTAATACAAAGAAGATTATAACTTTGAAACAGAGGATCCAAAGGGTCCAAGAATTTTACAGTAATAATTCATGGGATCATTGAAGCTTTTAAAAAAACTGCAGCTCAACATCATTTCCCAAAAGCCTTTGGGAATTTTTCTTTTTTTTCCACTTACATGGACAAAAAAATTAAATTCCCCAAGGCTTTTGGTAAATGATATTGAGCCACATTTTTTTCACAAGATTCAATGGTCTAATGAATGATTACTGTCAAATTCTTGGACCATTTGAATCATTCATTTTAAATTTATAATCTTTTTTGTATTAATTAAAGTAGGAAAATTGAAAATTGGGTCACACCATGAAAATGGTTTTTGTGCATGAAATGAAGCTCATTTTTTTTCAGAGGACTCATGGGGAGCTCTGTTTGCGCATTTGAAATTTTTAGGCCATTTGGATTGGCCATTCACAAATTATAATTTTTTTTTTTTTACTCAATTTTCAGTCATTTTTTGTGAAATTTTGGCGACGACTCCCAAAAATAACCCAAAATTCGACCAATGACTCCCATAGGAGTCGTTTGTCGAATTTTTGGGAGTCGTTTTTCGAAGTCCCAAAAAATAAGGAAACCAACTTTTTGATAAGTAATTGGCTGTTGGGGGTGAGATAGAGTGCCTCCCTTCTGCGCAATGATCCGTCTACATATTTTGTTGCCCCCAGCTTTCAACTTCACATATATCAATATCAATGCACCTGTGCCACAAGACACGACAGTCAATGTTGAAGACTTTCCAAATGTCTAAATGTCTCAAAGAGATGAACAAAGCGGAAAAGCACTTTCTTTTTTTTTTTTTTTGGGGGGGGGGGCACATCAGTAGAAGAATTGTAAAAATGCAAATGTGATAATTTGTCTGTTGACATGACATTTAGAACACAGAAAAAAATGATTTAGTAAAGTTCAAGGATCAGATGAAAGTAGTAGTAGTAGTATCATAACAGGTCGTATTGGGTGATAGATGGTGGTGATGGAAACAACCGTAACTATAAATAAAAAGAAGAAAAAAACCCTCGCAATCAGTTATCGAGCGGAGGGAGATAATCATGCCCGACCCCGTTAAATTCAGCTTCCAGAATTTTAGCGCCCTCAGGAGTGAGAATCGGTTTAGAGAATTCAGCGCAACCGTCGGATGATTGATCGATAGGAGCAGAAACGTCGTCGTCGTCCGTGTGGAAGATGACGGGCTTGAAGGGCTGGTTCGCGCTGTTGCGCTCGTTGGAGAGGTCCCGCTGGCTCTGTTCGATGGATTATTCAACCTTGGTTGCTTTAGCAAAGTTCTTGGCCTCGATGAGGCTCGTAAGAGCATCTGCACCGGTCGGGGTTTTAGCTCGGATTAGCGGAGTTACTCCCAGGACTCAACCACATTGGGCCGAGTTAAGTCGGGAGTAACTATTACCAAGAGGCCGCTTTGGATTAGTGGGTAACAACTTTGTTACCCGCTAATCCTGGGATTAGTCTGTATAAGCATCGGAAGATGCTTATAAGGTGACATAACAACACAAAAGCATGCATACCGAGGTGGATCACACCACCCTAGGTACATAATGCATACAACATAAATAAGTTAATCCCAGCCAATCTTCTTGGAGGCTGGGATTAGCTTACTCCGGGCATAAACCAAGCTCGCTAATCCGGTTAAATTTGTTCAACCGATGCGGATGCTCTAAGAGTGTTCTAGAACTTGCGGCTTTTGGTCTCGTTTTGATCATCCTGGGACTTGACCGTTATGGGCAGCGGGGGAAGGCTTTCCAGGTCAGCTCGTTCGCCTTGTTTTCGCTCGAGCCACTCGAGGCCACTCGCCATTTCTGTTTATACTACAATTCTCTCCTCATGACTATAAGTTAGAGCTGCCTGCATCGATTGTCTTTCACAGGTAGTGATGTGTTGCTACAGTGACCCCTCTTTGTAAGCATACACGTTGTAAGCATAGGATTGCTTTCCACCACTTTTGGTTACCGCTTATTTGTGCATAGTGCTTAATGCATAAAAAAAGGGGTGGAAAAAAGAAAAATATGCTTATATAAGACAGCCAAAAAACACAATTTGAGCAAGTACAAGTAGCTTACAGAGTACAAATAAATTGAAGATCAACCAAAATGTCTAAAAAATTCAAGAACTTCACCTTGCAAGGCGCATCCAATGTACCTCAAGTCACCCAAAGCGACTGAATATTCCAATGCTTTGGCTGCCTACCAATTGTTCCGGAAGATGAA
The DNA here is from genome assembly GCA_001624995.1 of Puccinia horiana. Classification (NCBI taxonomy): domain Eukaryota; kingdom Fungi; phylum Basidiomycota; class Pucciniomycetes; order Pucciniales; family Pucciniaceae; genus Puccinia; species Puccinia horiana. The sequence goes on along the minus strand of LWDY01000026.1, from coordinate 310,156 downwards.
TGATGATGAAGCTGAACAAACCCTGTGGAGCCTTACAAAGTGGCAGTCAACGAGGTTGAGTTTGCCTTGCTCAGCAAACCAGAATTGACTCGTTCTTCAAGAAATGACATTTCTCCTCTTTACTCCTTTTTTTGGACTTACATCTATGTCTATGCACTATAAAAAGCAATGAAAAACATATGGATTTTTTCTCTTTTCGGCAGCTTTTGCCAATATAAGCATAAAATACTACTGATATTAACTATGCTTACACCGGAAAGTCCAATGTAAGCATAGACTAGATTATGCTTACTTCGATAAGAAGCATACCCCTATGTAAGCATAAGATTAGTGTCCACCGTAGTTATGCTTAATCGAAGTAAGCATAATCTAGTCTATGCTTACATTGGACTTTCCGGTGTAAGCATAGTTAATATCAGTAGTATTTTATGCTTATATTGGCAAAAGCTGCCGAAAAGAGAAAAAATCCATATGTTTTTCATTGCTTTTTATAGTGCATAGACATAGATGTAAGTCCAAAAAAAGGAGTAAAGAGGAGAAATGTCATTTCTTGAAGAACGAGTCAATTCTGGTTTGCTGAGCAAGGCAAACTCAACCTCGTTGACTGCCACTTTGTAAGGCTCCACAGGGTTTGTTCAGCTTCATCATCATTCATCTTCCGGAACAATTGGTAGGCAGCCAAAGCATTGGAATATTCAGTCGCTTTGGGTGACTTGAGGTACATTGGATGCGCCTTGCAAGGTGAAGTTCTTGAATTTTTTAGACATTTTGGTTGATCTTCAATTTATTTGTACTCTGTAAGCTACTTGTACTTGCTCAAATTGTGTTTTTTGGCTGTCTTATATAAGCATATTTTTCTTTTTTCCACCCCTTTTTTTATGCATTAAGCACTATGCACAAATAAGCGGTAACCAAAAGTGGTGGAAAGCAATCCTATGCTTACAACGTGTATGCTTACAAAGAGGGGTCACTGTACTTGTGGGAATTCCTTCACATATGTAGTACTGAAATCAATTTGTTTCATCGACGGTAATTAGACAAACAACCAAAGACCAAACATAAACGGGAAAACAGAAACTTGATAAACTATTAAATGTTCATAAGTAAGAAAGGTAAACAAAGTCATTCAAGTTACTCGCAGTTTGAGTGGATGAAATAATAATAGTATGACGTTAGGAAGGATCTTGTCGAAGAGAAACCCTAGTATGTATCTAGGCAACATAGTAGTTCAATGCGTCCCAGGGAAAAAAAGAGGGTACATGAAGAGTTGGTTTCACAGGTCAGGCCAAAGCCCGTAAAGAGAGCTAGTGATATTATGACTATAGACACCAGGAAGACGGGTGTCGGCGGGTCGATGAGGCCAAGCGTTCACCAAACCATCCCAAAGTTCGACGTCAAAGAAACGGATAGAGTTGGGCTGGAATCCGAATTTTTCGGGTAAACTTTTTCGATTTTTGTTGGTGATTACAGATGAAGATCTGGTAGGATGGACCTCCTCTACGATCGTAGGTCGACCTCCCACTAAATATTCGATCCCGATCGAGTTCTCATACCATGGATAGACTCGGGTGGTAATGATTGCTCTCTCGTTGGCATGTACTTCAACCACACTGTTGTCGACAATGATAGTCAAATTTAATGTCTCGAGTTCTACTTGATTTGTCGCCGGGTTCAAAATTGGCCAGAGTCTGAACTTAGCGCGCTCGGTAGAGTTACCATCTAAGATATTGATGAATTTTGGAGAATCAGCTATCCAATCTTTTTTGAACGAAACTTATAGTGGGATCTCACAAGTGGGAATGGCAGAGCTATGCGACCTATCAACTACGAGATACTCAGTGCTCGGATCATAGTACACGTCGGTCCATTCGTTCTCGCTGGATAGTATGCGGAAGCCACCACGAGACATGGTTGAACGACCGACGTCTGCGGCGTTGACTTGTTCTCGTGGTGTGAAGAACTCCAGGGAAGCTTTGATGGCATAGAAACGATCTTTAGGTTGCTTTTCGAGCTGAACCAAATTGATTGAAAGCTCTTGAGGTCCCTTGTTATATCCAGGGTTCATGGTACGAGAAGCTAGTTGAGAAACTGTGGAGTAATTCCGAAAAGCCTCAGTGATTTCGGGAAGAATTCTTTGTCCAACGGTCATCAGGGATTGGCTCCCGTCGGATTCAGATCGGGTGGTCCAACTAGGTGCTTGCTCCGGAGACTTGAGTGCAGCCGGATGAATGTTGCGAAGAACCTGGACATACATTTCCCTGAACAATGTAAATGCACCTTGACCTCCTCTCTGGGGTGTGAGGATATTATTCACATCGTCTTCCTGCATGGTTTTTTTTGTGTGAAAAGGTTTTGTTAGGACATGTGTACTTGACACTTGGATTTGGTGATAGACGAAAGGGAAAAGACCAACATATGTCCAACCGACGACCACCTGGCGATTTTTCGATTCAAATAAATGAAAGGCATACGCCTTGCCCCAATCTACAACCCCAGAGAACTCTATCTTTGATTTCACGTTGCCGTCTTCGGAATTCAAGTCCCAACTGAGGGCATGCCAAATAGGCCAATAGCCAGGGCCGGGCCGGCCGCCCTCAGAGCCGGTCACGACAATGTTGAGTTCGGTGGTCGAGCTGGCTTGCTGGTTGACCAATCCGTGTTGATCTATCTTAGTGATTGCGCCGCATTCGTAGTTGACACCTTTGGCACCGGTCCATTCGCTAGTTTGGTTACGTTCAGCGACTGAGGATGTCAAGGGACCTAGATAAGTCCAATCGCGAATGTTGTGCTCTTCGGTTTGACGGTAGAGAAACAATCTAGGCCCGCCATGAACCGGATCGGTTTCCGTTCGGATTCCTCCACTCAAGAGTAGAAAAAGACTTCCACCGGGCATGAGGGCATTGGGATTACCAGGGGTTTGGTGAACGATTGACGTGTTGGCGTAAAACCTAGAGAATTCACTTGACTTGAATACGAATGGGTCCCTGAATCCCGAGAGATGCTTTTCTGGCCACTTGTCTGAAATGCTCGTCAACACGATGCTTGTCAGGCGTTTGCCCAAACCTGCTAAAATAATCGTGGACATGATCAAACTTACAAATGATAGGGTTGCCGTTAGCGCCAAAGTTCAACTTGGTCCAGGTGCGTCCATCGTCTTCAGTGAAGGCAACACTCTGGGTCTCAACTCCTTCAACCTCAGGTGGATTACTTGTGGATCCAAGAGGGCCGCTGAAAACAGATGTGTAAATTATGCTTGGATGTCCGTTCCAGCCATCCTTGATCACCGTACCATCAAAAACGCCTCTGATGTCATACAGCTGAGTAGGTACCTGGGCAGAGGAAATCAAACAAGTTCGGGGGATGTGGTGAGCGAAGGTGTATGTAATTGACCGAAGGAAAAGTGGGCCCTTACAATAGTTCGTGGATCTTTCCAACTGTGGTCTAGATACGTGAGCGAAGACAAAATAAGGATGTCAGTCGGAAGTTGATGGTGGCACGGCCCCCGGGACAAAGGTTCAAAAGTGACTTACAATCCTCGAAATGGACGAAGTCGGTGGTAGAAGCTGAGCACTGTGAGATATTGGCCCACTGTGCACACGAAATACCGTCAGCTCGGTGATTTGGAAGGGAAGTCAAAAGCGACTGATAGCTAACCACAAGGTGATCCGGATTGCATTGGTATCCAACATGGTAGGCTCCGCTCTTTGTTTCGTCTGACAAAGATAAAATTTAATCCCACGGAGAGAAACATGCCTCAGGATGATACTGTCTGGGAAGTGAAAGAATCACTAGCTCTGACTTACATATCGCCATGGGATCATTGATCCATCCTCGTGGCCCAATTACCCGGGCCTTGGGTCGCCATACGTGGAACAAGGAAGAATTCTTACATCCAACCAGTTCCTCCAAGCGCGGTGGTCGTGAGCGGTCAATCCGACAATCATAATCTGAGGTAGAATTACGAGAGTTTGGTGGATAACTATTGTGGAAGAGTGGGATTGAGGAGGTTGCATTGGTGTTTTCGGCGGGTTTCTGCCGGGTGTCAAGCTGTTGGGACGGTGCTGCTAGCGAAAGCTGCAAGACAAGCCAAGTGATCTTCTGGAAATTGTCATTGAAGATCATACCAGAATCTTTCTGAGGGAGAAGAAGGGAAGTGGTGGGACAGGAAATGACCGTGGAACAGCAGCTTTATAAGTTTGGTCCCGTCGAGGTGGGTACTCCGATACCATTTCCAAGATGTACAAAGCTCTCAATCCTTATGCGTCAGCTTGTACATGCGCTGGCAAGCCCCGGGGGCATCGTCCAGAAGCAGCATCGTCCAAACAAACTGGACGCTGGGAGGGTATAACAAAAACCATGAAACTTGTCTTGATTGAATGTAGTACGGCTTTTTCGTACATCATGTTTCTGCGGGACGCCCTCCAAGATTCCAAATCTTTCCGGGGTACATACAATAGGACGCACACAGGGCCTGAAGATGCTGGGGCGAGCCACACAAATACAACCCAACAGGTGGTCATCAACAACCCTCGTGTGGCCGAGGCATCGTACAATCCGACCAGTACATTCACTAACTGGGCAATTGTACACCTTTACCGATTTCACGTCCTCGGCATCGATGAACGTCGGCGAGCCATACAGCTCTGTCGGGACCTCTATAAATTTAGATAAATTAATATTTACATGTTATACAGCGACGTTGACTATGGGGAAATGCGGGGTTGGCGTCCAGCTGGGTGTGGGGAGATTCAATTGGCGTTTCAAAATACACACATACGTGTGTAGCTATCTTTGCATGTCTTTTGATTTAAGAGCAACTGGTTATCTCTTTCAATGAAGCTTGGCTCCACACTTGATCTTTGCTGCTTCAATTATGGCTTGGATTTTCAGCAGTTCCCAACAACCTCGTGGTTGGGAGCTGGGTACTGGATTCAGACTTTTTCTTCGCCATGGGTCTCCATTACAGATCTCAACGAACAAGCCCAAAAACCCATCTTCGGTGTTTGTGACCCTAAGGGATGGGTCCTATCCCATTTGATTCCATGGATCTTTTTAGTTGCCCAGCCCTCTCCTAGCGTGCCTAGCCGTAATACACACCCACGTGCCGGGCCTCAACAGGGCGTCCGAGTGGCCTCCGGACGTGTGTGTGTGCTCGGGCTATACAGGTTGCATGGCAAGGAAAAAATCACAACCCAGAAGCTCCCGACCGCAAGGTTCTTGCATCACATGCGGTTGACTCCGCGCAGCTGGAACCACATTAGACTTTTAATGTGATCCCCCAAACGCGAAAAAATGAAAAAGGAGCCCAGCTCAACAAAAAAAAAAAAAACAATAGGGAGGTTCACGATAGCGATTTTTTCTTCCGATCCCCCTTAAAATCTTTCCCGACCGCGAGATTCGGGATGTCAGGTTTCACTAAAATTTGGAGTTTAGCCCGAATTTCAAGCGCGCAGCATTGTTAGAGTCTTCTGAGGAGTGCCAATAAGATTCCGATGTTTTCTTATCGTGGAGCTAATTGTATCCTCATCATCCATCCATCCAGCCGAGTCCAATGCATAATGTGCACGCAATTGGTTGTTGTGTGATTCGACTCCATTCCCTTGCGCTAAGTTTGAAAGCCACAAATACAGACAGGAAGGCACCGATTTATGCGTCATGGAAAAAACGATCCACACAGGTTACTCTCCTCCCGCCTTTGAGGCAAAGAGGTATTGGATACTTCCTACATACGTTGCAAAGCTAAGAGTTTCCGCGATACTTTTGCGCAAACGCATGCAGAATTAATTTTCCAGGCTTCAGGGTGGCGAATATCAATCGATCACGATGCCCGAGAGCGAAAATCACGCCCAATTGGCTGTGAACCCAACAGTCTGATGCCATTTATGCCTCCTTGCTACATGTGGTGTCCTTGGTGGTTTTGAAAGAAGACTTATACCGAAAAAGTGCTGAGAAGTTTCCGGAGAGTGGTCAAATCAACTGAAAGATTTTCTGGAGAGTTGGGGAAATTTGGGCTTACTGGCCGGATCGATGGAATTTTTACCATCCGAGGCTTTATTTGGTGTCTTCCCTTCACTTCTCAGGATTCTCTCAGCGACGCTATCGACCAATATTCCCTTCCAACTGCTTCCTTTACCACTTTGAATATCGCTTTGTAAGACTTTTGATTGGTTGATTATGGTCGGCTCTATTGAGAAGGATTTCAAACCTAGCTTGATAAAGGTAGGAATACAAGTATCTACCGGTGTTTGAAATGACGTCCATGGATCATTGTAAAGCTCCAATAGTTTCTTCGCCCCCAATAAGGATACGGCATAACCATGCAAGCAAAGCGGGTCGGTCGATTTGTGTAGGTTGGGATGTCCGAATTGAGGCTCTGAAGAGAAGACTGTCAGCCTGATGCGTGCAAGATTGAGGTCCAAAGGGAATTGTCCCCTTATGCTTCTTCTTTTTTTCACTCACGAATAAGCTCATGACCCCAACAGTGACCCAAGAAAACAGTTTCCCAGTCCAAGGGCAGATGGCTTTCGATCGACCTCCATCGGCGCTCTAAGTCCCACTCCATATCCACGTCATCTTCCAAAATTAATGCACTGGCTTCTCCTTTTTCTTGGATGAGACGAAGAACCCTTAGGTGATTGTAGTAGGTCGAAACTGTTGCAGGATTGATTTGCCTTTGAAGCATTGGCTCTTGATCATCCCACATTTCAGCTGTAAGATTGAAATCCGGGTTGCTTGTTAAGGTGTAGTGATCGGAAACTGACCAGAGATACTCAACCCAATTTTTACCCTGGAATTCAGGACGGGCTGCAGCGAGTGAAGGTAGTTCGATATTCCGAAGATTTTCCGGATTGGCCGCTTGTCCATTGTTGACCGTCAACCAGACCGACGCAGGACCCATTCCACCAATCTTTTCTTTCTCGAGGTGGCTAAATTGGGACATCAAATCGAGTTTTTTCTTCCTGACCTCTGACGCTCGTTCTCCAATCCACCCTATGACTGGGTGATCCTTGGATATCGCGTCGACAAAGGTGATCTGAACACCCAGAGCGGCAGAAATCTTGGACATCGTTTCACGCCTGTCCAGTCGATTAGGGAGAGAGATGCAATAGATGTGAGCGAAGCCAAGGGTGGGATGGTGTTGATGAAAGTTTTTGGGAGAGGCAGTTAGCTCTAGCAATCTCCGATAATCCAGAGTGCTGTCGATTGAGCTCTGAGAGAAAGATATGTCCGGCGATGGTGAATTGATAGTGGCAGACAGGAAATGGCGCTGGACTGATTCTAGGTGGGTGGGTCGACGAACCCGATAGATGACTAGGATGGATGTGGCCAAAAGGGTTAGGGTGAATCCAAAGAGGTATCTCCAAATCTGAACATGCTTGGTCCAGTTGCGATGCATGGTTGGGTGGTTGCTGCTGACAGTGAAGGGATGTCTGGAGAATTTCCAGTTGGCTTTATAGTCTCAGCCGAGTCAACCGACTCGCCCACTGAGCAAGCCGTCATGCGAATAAATCTATCATGCCCAGGCACCCATCAGGACTGCCCTGGCGGGTGAGCCCAAACACTTTCTGTCAGACCGCGGCCTCTCCCGGTGGCTTCCTATCACCGGGCCGCCGTTCAAGTCAACCAGGGTGCTTACAACTGGGGGCCGACCCAGTTCCCTCGTTCCCGCAAGCCGCCGCCTACGGAGGCCCACGATGCCTTTTTTCAATGTTCGCATCCCGTTTTTTCAATTTTGATACTACAGGAAGCTGTATGCCCACCGGAACTAGTTTTGGATCCAACACGATCTGCAAAATTCTAGCGTTCCTCTCCCGACATGCTTCAGGATTACAAATCTCAAAGATGTAACACTTCCTGTTCATGCTATCCAAATTGTACCACTTGTCGACTCCAGGTGACCTTGGTATAAGTAACAGAGAGTAACAAACAGGCTTTCCCGAACACTACAAAACATAAATTTCTCACCAACACAAACATCCTCTAATCACACACCTCTCTGAATGGATATCACAACATCCAAATGTGTCATATGACACCTCCGGCCCTGATGACAACCCATACTTGTTGGCATCCAACTGGCCAACCAATGAAGTCAACCCCAACAATGAAACACCTGCCACAAATGAGTTTGTGCCAAAACTACATACTTGCAAAACTTCTCTCAACTGGTCACAAGGGGCCAAATATTCTGAAGGTCCTTTGAGATCAGCACATAATCAATATATACTTGTGTACACTTCCATATCTGGGGGCTTAGACAAGGTGGCCTCCCACAAAAACCACCCAAACATCTTGAACCATCCAACCAAGCCTCCCTTTTGTCTTCTCATGCAAACGGTGTCAACCTGCAAGTGATCCAAGAACAATTGTTAAAAGAGACTTGAGTTACTGTATTTTCACAGACAGTCAAGCATTACTTGAATCAAATTAAACTTAAAATTATATGCAACAATCTGACCAATGAGGCAGGTATATCAAGCCATTGACCATCCCCACAAGTACTTACTCCATGATGAAGCTAGATAAAGGATAACAATGTGAAATTTATCCATCTATATCCCAAGGTTAGCCTTTCTTATACACATATCTTATCCACATAAGCTAGCATACTTGAGTTGAAATAAATTATATAGACAAATAGTCTATGATGCACTCAGACATCAATCTTGAGGGAATGCCTGAATGTTTGAAACAGACCTGTCACCGCTGTGTCTTGCACACCTATGGCCCCAACCATGTCTGGGCATGGAATGGTCACAATAATCTGAAAAGGTTTTGAATCCCTTTATATGCCTCATTGATGCCTGATCCCAAAACACCCTTGGCCTCCACACCACAAAATATTAGAGCACCTGCTGGCAGTTGACATGCAGCAACTTTTACCCTACTGATGGTCTTAGTAGGAGTTCTGCCCGCATCTGTCCTTGTATTCATTGATCCCTGATGTTTAGGGGCTTATATTCTCTCATTCAATGATGCTTATCTTCTTGTGTGTGAAATTCATTTCTGGGATCACTCTGTTTTCTCAAGACTTGTCCAGTATCTTTGAAAACATTCATTTTTGTCATTATACACATTCATTGTTCCAACCACTTGTCAACCACTTCCATGTAGTCTGCAAATAAATAGCCTAGCCCAAGAAATTAAACCTCATCAGTACTTCTTTCCTTTTTTTTCCTGCACCAGAACTGGTCCAACAGTGGAGGACTTCCCGTGGCCATCTACAGGGACTGTAAATTCTAAATTACAGGGCTAAATCCAATCTTCCCTGCCAAAATTTAGCTTTACAGGCTCCAATTAAGAATCTAAAGGGGCTGTAGATCCTACAGGAAGTCCTCCAGTGGAGGACTTCTCTTTGATCTACAGCCCCCCTGTAGAGCCAGATCTAGTCAGCTGCTAGAGTTTATTTGAAGTCAAAAAGCTAGAATTTTAGCTTTTTGACATGCAAATTAAGATCTGCAGCCCCTGAAGATGGCCACAGGAAGTCCTCCAGTCCTTTCTTTCCCTTACTTTCATATCCTTTCCACATCCCCTCTTAGCTTCAATAGTTCCATGTTGTGGCATTCTCAATATTGTCACTGCGAGGGATCCTCTTTGGTCAAATTACTGTTGGGTATGGGATGTTCTCTGCTGCATAATTCCACAAATTCTATCCACATGATTCCCTTTCCATCCCTGATACTTCACTCAATCATGAAGATACCGAAAATCAACAAAATCTAAGGGAGCGTACCATAGCCGGCGCCTGTTTCTGAAAACAATTTCTGCCCTTTTTTTGCACTTTATGGCGAACAAGAACTGTTTCAAAATAGGGGGAGACCTATTTTCAAAAACCGCAGGAACATGGGCAAAAACAATTTTCAAATTTGAGAAAAACCAACACCTGTGGTACAGGTTTTTGCTCAAAAATTTTTTTTTAAATAAAAACCTTTGGAAAAACCAACCTTGAAGGCTGTATGGTATGCGCCCTAACTTTCATGTAATTTCCCTTCATTCAAACACTTGTTAGGCCCTGTTTGGCACTGTCATAAATATTGGTGTAATATTGAACATTAAAATCAATAAAAACCAAACTGTCAATACAAATGTAACCAAATTGGTATAGAATGAGAGATGTCTACCTTCTTCATCATTAAGTATCCATGTATTGGACCATCTTTAGCACCATAACAGCAATATTACCCTTTATATCTGTTTCAAGTGTAATATTAATATTGAGATGCTAATGACAAGCAGTTAGCACTCTTTCTCTCCATACCAATCTCGTTATATTTGTGCCAACAGTTTGGTTTTTATTAAATTAAATGTCCAATCCAAGTATAATCAACCCATGTTATTTTAGTCTGAAAATGTCATGGCTTCGCCCGCATTTCTCCACACAAATTTAAATGGGGTTGTGAATTGACCCCCAATGGCATAAAATCTGCCTAATAGTGGGGGTCGCATGAAGTCCCAATGTCAACAGGTGCATTCCATTTATACCCGACGCCAATCCCCTTCACCGTCTTCTCAACACCGTGGTGTTTCCGTCTCCTCTGCCATGTCACAAAATCACCACATCTGTAGTCATCTCAATGGCTTTGTTGTCAGCCTTAGCATTGGTTGCAACTCAGTATGAACCTCAACACTGCAAGCCCTCAATTTTTTCAACATACATTCAAGATTCTGCAACACCCTCCATCCAAACCTTTGCCAGCCCCGCTTTTTCCAATGCATCTATTACGTTATTCACCAACCTTTATCAGAGAAAGATTATGTTTCTTGATAACCTCTCCTTGCCGGTTTGAACAACTGAAAGATTATGTTTCTTGATAACCTCTCCTCTCCGGGTTGAACAACAGGCTCAATAATACAAAGTTATTGACAAGGTCTCTAAGTATTTCATTCATCAAGGCTTGGAAATTTGCAGGAGCATTGGTTAAGCCAAAAGGCATTACCACAACGGTGGGCCAGTTACACTAACAGTATCATTATTGTAGTGTATTTTTAGTTTTTTTAGATACACTAACACAAAGATACTGTTAGTTGCAATTTTGGCCAACTAACACTACAGAATTTATTGGTGAAAAAAAATTGCTGTTAGTGTATTGTTATTTTTATCCAGGAAAACAAAACTAACAATAAACAAATCCATTTTTAGTGTTAGTGTATCTATGTTAGCAGAAAAAAAAAGATACACTAATTGTTAGTGTATTGCTTTCAAAAACTACACTAACTGTTAGTGTAGTGTTTTCAAAACTACACTAACTGTTAGTGTAGTGGCAGAATTATTACTACATAATCAAAAAAATCACCAATTCAATGTTCATATCCATCCATTGACCAATCTTCAACCTCATTTAACGCTCAATTTATTAGTTTCATGCTGTTCTGAAACCAAAAAAAACAAATCATGTATTTTTATTCTCTATGTCTTATAGATTTACTTTCTTTCTTTGACTATTTCCAATAGGATAATGAATCTGATAACAAAATGATTCATCTCAAGGGTGAAACCACCTGGGGAATTGAAATTACTTTTCACTACTATCATAAAAGAATGAAAAGAGCCCAAGAAAACAAACAAGAATAAACCACATCATTTCCTTGTTTTTCAGTATTTCTTTCAGACTGAGTTTCCTGCATTGTTAGCTGTTGTTAGTCATTGAACTTCAGCGTAGCGTAGTGTAACTTGTATTAAGTTACACTAACTGTTACCCCAAAAACCTGTTATCGAAAAAAAGTTACGATACTTGTTAGCATAGTGTTGATTATTTCCAACTAACAATAACAATGTTTTGAAACAAAAATCTTTCACTAAACTAACAGTTAGTTTATCGAAAAAAATCTGAATAACAATACATAATTCTGTGAGAAAAAATAAACCAATACACTAACAGTTATCGTCCATTTATCGTAGCATAGCGTAGTGGCCCACCGTTGATTACCAGGTACTCAAAGGTATGTTGAGTATTAAACACCATTAAATATTCATAGCCATCAGCTATCCTGATTAAGTAATAGGCACCTCAAAGGTCAATTTTGGCGAAGACTTGAGTGTCAACAAAGGTTATGAGAAGATGAGGCATTGGTTGGATAGGGTAGCACCCAGCAGGCTTTGAAAGCCACAAAACAAAGGTTGGAGAGCTCACTATGAAATTTACAAAAAGGAAATCCTTGCCATCATTTATTGCCTCCATTAGTGGTGTGCATATCTATTCAGTGTATCCTCCACATTTCAAATAGTTTACATAGCTCTGTCCTCTACAGTGCAATTTGTTTCATCACTATGTTGCCTGTGTCCATCAGTGTGCCATCCAGGAGCTCAGTGTCATACATAGACACACATCTCCACACCTTGCACTGCCAATATAATTGGCTAGGCTGATGGTATCCCAGTTAAACTGGGATGCACTCAACCAAGTTTAAATTGGTTGGATTCCAACTGATGAAATAGAAATCCAAGGTAGGGCCTTGGATTTATATTTCATCAGTTTGAAGGCAACCAAGTTTAACTTGAGTTCATCCTAGTTTGACTGGGATACCACCAATCTATTCAATTATGCTGGTAGTGAATTGAGATTGGCTAACTGCAGGGTTTCAACGTAAGGCAGCACGTGCGACGCACTGAAGCTGACACCTTTTCAAGTAGTGTCGTATGCTCTCCAATTGTCAGTGGCAGCCTCCTCATGCGAAACCACCAACTTGAAGATTATGCCTTCAACACCCAGCTTCACTCATCTTGGGTCTCTTCTTGGGTATACAAGCCTTAAATGTCTTCCTTACTGTTGTCTGTCCTCAGTCTTATGTCAATCCGTTTCATTCTTAATCATTGTTGAACTTCCAACTCAACATCGTTTTCCTTTAAATCCTTGTAGTCTTTCCTGCAGCCGTTGATAGATGAGCGGTACCAAGCCATTCGGATGTTTTTTTGTCTAAACTGTTTGAAGAAAAGCTGAGCTGAGGCAAGCAAGGGAGCGATGGGAGTGTATGTTTTTCGCGACAGTTGGGTCTGCGCGGTGCGCGGCTAACCTAACAGGACATATGTATGCACCAGTGACCAGTCGGGGTGGCAGGCTTTTTTCCGCCGCCTTGTTTCACCACCTTCAGCAAATACCCACCAGCACCCCGGCCAGTATATCTAGTATCCCTTAGTATAAATGTCAGAACAAGTTTCTAAGCAGAAGCTATGGGGTGGCCGATTCACAGGTAAATGGCATCTTCATTTCACCTTCTCTGTTTTTAAGTGCTTGCTGACGGGTTTTTTGAGCGCAGGAACAACGGACCCTCTAATGCATCAATTCAACCAATCACTGTCTTACGACAAGAGGATGTACAAGGCAGATATCAAAGGATCCCAAGCCTATGCGTTGGCATTAAATGCCTCGGGAATCTTGAGCTCGGAGGAATTCACTGCGATCCGAACTGGATTAGACGAGGTGTTAGCTGAATGGGAAAACTCGACCTTCATCATCCACGAATCTGACGAGGATATCCATACGGCCAACGAGCGTCGATTGATGGAGAAGATCGGAAATGTCGCTGGGAAGCTACACACCGGTCGAAGTCGTAACGATCAGGTCGCAACCGATATGAGGTTGTGGCTCATGGAAGAGTGCAATAAACTTCTGACTTTCCTCGATAGTTTGATCAAGGTTATTGCAAATCGAGCACACAAGGAAATTGCCGTTTTGATGCCTGGTTACACTCATCTTCAAGTGAGCATCACTTGATTCATCAAAAAATTAAGCCGCTTGAAAAAAAGGGCAAAAAAGCTGACGGTTCTCTTTTGACGTAAAGCGAGCCCAACCTATTCGATGGTCTCATTTTCTGATGTCTCACGCGACAGCTTTTCTTTCTGATTTCAATCGGTTGAAGTCCCTACTTCCTCGAATTGCAACCCTTCCCCTAGGCTCGGGACCCCTTGCGGGCAATCCATTTAACATAGACCGTCAGTTGCTCTTGGAAGCGCTTGGATTTCAATCATTGTCAATCAACTCAATGCATGTGAGACTGCCTTCATATCCAACGCCTTCAACTCCAGTCCACTGACATGAGAGCGGAATCCAGGGAGTCTCGGATCGTGATTTCGTGGCCGAATTCCTCTTTTGCTCAACTATGACGATGGTGCACATTAGCCGTCTAGCAGAAGATTTGATCATTTATTCTTCATCTGAATTTGGCTACGTGACCCTCTCAGATGCTTACAGGTTAGCGTTTACTTTGTTCTGGAATCAGCCATTTTTTCGTAAGATCTGAGCCCCAGAAGCAATTATGTTCAACAGTACTGGATCTAGTATCATGCCTCAAAAGAAAAACCCAGATTCGCTTGAGCTTCTACGTGGCAAATCTGGAAGGACCTTTGGACAGGTTCGCGTCTTGGCATTTTTTGACATGCTGCAATGACTTGAAAAACCTCCTGACAATCCTCTCTCTCTCTTTCAATTCACACGCATATTTCCTAAGCACAGCTATCTGGATTCCTGATGACTTACAAGGGTCTTCCAGCGACTTACAACAAAGACCTGCAAGAAGATAAAGAACCAATGTTTGATGCAGCCGACACTTTATCAGCATCCATCCAAATACTCGAGGGAGTCATGGCTACCTTGGAGGTCCGTACTGCGCCCTGTTTGCTCTTTCAAATAATCGTACACCACAATCTTGACACCTTTTTCCGCAAATAGATCAACGCTGAGCGCATGCAAGCAGCGCTGACGCCTGAGATGCTAGCCACTGACCTGGCTGAATATCTTGTTCGCAAAGGAGTACGTTTCGATCGTAGATGTAACCCAAATGAAATCCACACCAAAGTGATAGAGGCTGATAATTTCGTGTCCCGCTTACTCCAAAAAAAAATATGTGAACAAATAGATTCCGTTTAGAGAAACTCATCATGTCTCGGGCTCAGCTGTCAGATTAGCTGAACAAAAGAAAATTACTCTGGCAGAGATAAGTCTTGAAGAATATCAAACTTTATCCGAACATTTTGCACAAGATGTGTTTGAAGTCTTCAATTTCGAAACCTCGGTTGAACGGAAGGACGTCAAAGGGGGGACTAGCAAAAGAGCGGTATTAGAGCAAATCGATCTCGTCTTGACCGAACTTCAGGCTGCCAAATCCGGCTAGTTTCTAAATTCAAAAGCCTACTGAAACCGTTGGCGACGTAATGTGCCTGACGGCGGCGTTGACAACGTACTCGTTTTTCCATATTCCCTCTCTTTTATCTCTGCAATGTTACCCCTAATTGTTTTGGGCAAGCCATGTTCACACTTGTCCTCATCGATTGTGAATACAGTCAAGCGTATAGTGCTGCAACAGTTAATCAGCCCATCGATTGATGAAACTACGGGGATGCATGATCAGGTATCCATTGGAGGATGTTGCGGGATCTGAAGGATGTTGCGTGATCTGAAGAATGTATGTTTCAGGAAAGTACTTGCAGTGGCCTGCGCAAAGCTGTTTTTGGATCTTGCTACACAAATGAAGAGTGATTGCCAATCAATTTGCTCCCTTGACTCGCCTCACACGAGACGGGTTCAAGGACTACAGCTACACAAAAAACACTGATTTAGCAGTTGTCTTCACCTGTGAAAGATTAGCAACCAACTCTCTCAAAAACCAACATGCTTCCTTTTGTTTCAATGCTTGGTTTGAGAGATGTACAGTTTTACTACAATCTTTACTCAGTCCCATGGGCTTGCTCAGGCCGCAATCGCCTCTCCCAAATGGTTTCAATCCAAGAGTTTTTTGTGGAATGAGGACAACAGAAATCATAATTTGGGTACATGCATGCAAACATTTTTGGCACAGATGCTGTGCTGTTGATCTGATACAAGTTGAGAGATTTTCAAATCTAAATAAAAAGAGTCAGAGGAAGGGATCTGCCTGAGTTGATGAAGTCCGGACCAAGGAGCTGACATAAAATGGCTCAAGATAAAAGTAGCTCTGACTTGATGATTGATTTCTTCTGGCAGTGTGCCAGATTAAATAGACTACTATAAAAGATGTACTGAGCTGAAAAAACAACTTAAGCATATGGTAATAATGAAAATCACATATGGAAGATGACATTGTAACATAACAATGGAATACAAGGAGCATTGTAAATTAACAATGGATGATGAAAAGAGCATTACAAAATGTAATGGAAATGAACATGAGCATCATAAAATAATGATGGAAGAGACCGCCATCACAATTTGTGATGGAAAGAAAAGTGATTAAAAAGATGATGAGAATGTGAGTGGAAGTTGAAGGTTGAAATTCTGAAACAAGTTCTACATTTTGAGGAAATCTGTATACAAAGCTTGAATCATTTGTGAATGATCTCCCCCCTTATGAAGAACATAGTGTCTTACTACAACAAATGGTTAGGCAGATGTTGACTCAATGAATTGGAGGTGTTATATAAGCTGGGCACTGCTGAATATGTACACTTTACTTAAACTTCCAGGAAAGATTTCACATCAGCATTGAAGCCATTAAGCCATCACACCTTATCACACACAAACTATAAATAACCAATTTATTCAAGATTAAGCCATGCATGCTAGCTTGCGAGAAGGGCATCTAGCTGTTTCTTTGGCCTGAATTTTCACCCATACAGTGGCTGGGGCCAGTAAAGGCAGGTGTAGATGAGATTGCAGCCTGCTACACTAACCGTAGTGGTAACCCCAGCACATTGTATTCTTGCTAACAGGTAACAGGTTTTCTGTTAGCTGTTAGCGGAGTTTGCGCGCCCCAGCCCCAAAAAGGGGGCTGATTTCTGGGGAAACCCCCGCTAAAAAGGGTGTAACACAGCGTAACACTGTGTAGCGGCGCTGAGTTTGCGGTCTGAAAAAATGACCGCTACGCTGCGGTTTTTTCTGAAAAAGACTAGTGTAGCACATTGGTCCTTTGTTGCTGCAGCAACAGAAACTCATTTCCAGACAGATTGGCTGGGCTGAGTGTATCCCAGTTCATTTGAAATTAGTTGATCTGAACTGATGAATATTCATGGCAGCTAACTTTGAAGGTATCAAAAGCAGCTCAGCTGAGTTCTGGTGGATTCACTCAAGAGTGAGGTGTACTTGACTTGAGTCATAGTATACACTAATTCTTGGATATGTTTAAGCTGGGATCTACTTTCACAAGTTGAAACATGAAGCTGAAGTCTTCTCTAGAGAGGATTGTGGTTCAGCTATGGGCCTTGTCATTCTCAGGGCTGATAAATATGGTTCATTTGGTTTCTAAGCCATTGGAAAAATAACAAAAAAGAAAATATCAACACCAGATATCTTCAGATGGGTTGATCTGGTACATAGTCCTCTCACTACAAGAAAAACGGAGGCACCTTCATGCAGGTGCCTCCCCAAAGTACAAAGGGCCGTTTGTACTTTAGGGAAGCACCCACATGAAGGTGCCACTGTTTTTCTTGTGGTGTCTTGGTTCCTGAAAGTTAGGATTGGGATATCATTGATTTGGCGGAGTGTGGTTATTTAAGTAGAAATTTTGGTGGGGCTCTCACAGTCTCTTGACATCAAGGTAGAGATTTGTTAGTCAGAGCTACCAGGCTGAAGGCTGTTCTGTGCATTCTAAGGCCATAACCTTCAACCTGAAACAATTGCACAAAATTCCGAGCAGTTTTGAAACCTAAATACCTACCTGTTTTAATATCATACAGTTTTAAATTAGTTTGGTGCATGCCCTAACTGAGAGGCACTCAAGCCACATTTTTTTACCACTTTTGGCCAAGAATTTCTGGATAAATACATAGAATTGGGGAATTAGTCAAAATTTGAAGGGGCCAATCCTACCTATTATAAAGCCATTTGTGGATTCATAACCTCTGTTTGGCACAGTCATAAAAATTGGTTTCATATTTAAAATTCAATTTGATAAAAACTAAACTGCTGGCACAAATATAATAAAATTGCTACAGAAAGAAAGAGTGCTATCTGCCTCATCTTTTGTGATGTCAGAATGGACATAGGAGGCTATCATTAGGATCTTAATATTAATATTACACTTGAAACAGACCTAAAGGGAAATATTGCTATTATGGTACTAGAGATGGCCCAGTACATGGATTCTTATCTTGTCAATGATGGATCAGGCAGTCTTAGATCAATAAAAACCAAACTGTCCAAAAAAACATAACATAATTGGTATTGAATGAAAGAAGTGTTTAATGTTACACCAATCTTTATGACTGTTCCAAACAGGGCCTAATCTTTTTATTAATATCACAGGAGATAAAATTAGTTCATTAATTTTATTCTGATTGTTTTAAATTTCTTTACTCCAAAATATTCCTAAGCAGGCTCTTGAATACTCTGGAGTATCTCTAAGGCTTCCAAAGAAGGCAGGGAACTTTTGAATAAATAAAGGGGCTTGGTTATGCGACTCCCAGGAATTAAAGTTGCGACTCCCGCAACGCCTGCAACGTCAATTTTGGGAGTCGCTGATTGAATCTAATTTTTTTTTGGGAGTCGCCACTCCAAAAGTGCAAAAAAAAGGCAAAAAACAAGAAAAAATCACAGCTCATGATTTCAAAGAAAAAAGGAGCTGAAAAATTTACTGGGTCATGTGAGCACCAGCCTTGTAATACCCTGAAATTTTGAGGGAGTTTTCATTAACCTAATTGAATGGAGATTTTTTTCTTTTCCTTATTTTAATTTTCCTACTTTAATTACAAAACCCCCACAACTGTTGATTTGAGGAATTCCCATTGTTTCAGAGACCAATAATAAGCCTGTCTATTGGTTTCTCAAAAAAATTGCTTCTTTCACTTGCAGTGTGTGAGGTGTCTGGGAGTGTATGCACTGTGCAGTGCACAAGGTGTAATATGCAG
The DNA here is from genome assembly GCA_001624995.1 of Puccinia horiana. Taxonomy (NCBI): domain Eukaryota; kingdom Fungi; phylum Basidiomycota; class Pucciniomycetes; order Pucciniales; family Pucciniaceae; genus Puccinia; species Puccinia horiana. Next base: position 291,342 of record LWDY01000026.1, on the reverse strand, counting down.
TGCACAAGGTGTAATATGCAGTGCACAAGGTGTAATCTGCAGTGCACAAATGATGAAAAAAAAATCCAAAAAAAAAGAACAGAATGAATAATATGAAATTTTAGGCAGGCTTGGGGCATTGAATCAACAGTTGTGGGCGTTTGTAATTAAGTAGGAAAAGAAAAAAAATCTCCACTCAATTCGGTGAATGGAAACTCCCTAAAAATTTCAGGGAATTAAAAGTCTGGCAATCAAAGTACCCAGTAAATTTTTCAGCTCATCTTCTCTTTTCAACAATGAGCTGTGATTTTTTCTTGTTTTTTGCTTTTTTTTGCTTTTTTGGAGTGGCGACTCCCAAAAAGAAAATAAAATTCAAGCAGCGAATACCAAAGACAATGTCATTCAAGTCGCGGGAGTTGCAACTCCAATTCCTGTGATTCGCATAACCAAGCCCCTAAATAAACCTGCCTGTATTTCTAAAAACTGTCCCTTCATGGTCAAAAGACACAATGATAGTGACAGGTGTGGATATTTTCCAAGGAGAAGCTCCCACATAATATGTACATGTATTTGTCTTGCATGGATAAACTGTATAAGTTTGTATTATTTTGAAAATTTGCTTTGGACTAAAAAAAGAAACTTGGAAAAAGGGTGTGGTTGAATTTCCAAAAACTGCTACCTTCAAACTGAACCAGAAATTGACCTCTTAAGGGTCCCTGTATTGAGGCACTGAGGTGCCAAAAATGCCACAGGTAACTGTTTCATGGCCCTGAGCCGCCACAAAAGCCAATTTTCTGCCAAAATTGCCCTTTCTGCGCTCCCCACCCGCCACATTGCCATGACCAAATATTCTCCTTCCAGCCATCTTCTCGCAGAACCGCCATACATGGTCCTGAGCCGCCAATCTCGACCCAAATCCTCCTGATAACTTCCAGTTTCACTCCAGCACAGCGGCCAAGATGTGGGTGAGACACACATCAGATCACCCCCCCACACCACGCCAGCCTGTTCAAAGTCACACCTACACCAACACCCACTTGGGGCACCTTGGTTGATAAGGGGTTTGCCGACCAACCTCTGGCTGTACCCACTACTAAGTTCAATTGAGGTCGGGTTGGTTGACAAGTGTTTTGTCGACCAACCCCTCCTGCAGCTTCCAATCAATCTCAGCCGCTTCAGAGATTCATGGGTGCTCATGGCTTCTGAGGCCAAGCTGGTCAGACAGGCCTTCTAGCCTGTCTGAACCATGAAAAAGACCGGATGGCCTGTCCGGCCCATCAAACAGGCTGAATGCCCTGTTTGATTGGTCCACCAGACTGACCAGCCTGTTTTATGGGTCAAACAGACCAATCAGACAGGCTGAATGGCCTGTTTGATTGGTCCGGAAGGCTTAATGGCCTGTTTGATTGGACCGGAAGGCTGAATGGCCTGTTTGATTGGTCCGGAAGGCTGAATGGCCTGTTTGATTGGTCCGGAAGGCTGAATGGCCTGTTTGATTGGTCCACCAGGCTGTTTACGGGTCAGACAGGCTGAATGGCCTGTTTGATTAGTCCGGCAGGCTGAATGGCCTGTTTGATTAGTCCGGCAGGCTGAATGGCCTGTTTGATTGGTCCACCAGGCTGACCAGCCTGTTTTATGGGTCAGACAGGCTGAATGGCCTGTTTGATTAGTCCGGCAGGCTGAATGGCCTGTTTGATTGGTCCGGCAGGCTGAATGGCCTGTTTGATTGGTCTGGCAGGCTGACTGACATGTTTGATGACTCAAACAAGCCGGTCAGCCTGTCGGACCGGATAAGCATAATGTTGCCAAAGGGGGCTTGGGGTTTGAAATATTTGAAATATTTGGGCTTGTGTGGCACCTTGGTGGCTCATTTGCAAAAAACTTGTGGCATTATTGGCACCTTAGTGCCTCCATAGTCTCTGTCCTCTATTCAACAATTGAATCAAACCAAAAAATTAACCCAGGTCCATCTCAATAATCCAATTCATTGAAGCTGTTTACTTTGGATTGTATTTCTCTCATAAGCTTTCAATGTATCCTTAAACCATCACCAGTGTACCGATACAAGCACTAACCACCAAAAGAAAGATCTGTGTTGAAAAATTTTCAGTCTCAAGAAATAGTTAGTGGCAGTGCTGTCCCATTTTTCCCCCTAAGATTGTATATTTTTATTGGTCAGTAATCAGATTTGTGAATTTTTTTATCTCATCTATCTCATTTCTTTGCATAAAGAGCTACAGATAATTCTGAAGGTTAGTTGGAATTTAACTTCTTGGTCTATTTCTTTCTTTTCTATTTCTTCCCTGCCATTGTTTTTATTCAACATGTTCTTGAAGTTGAACCCACATTTTGAACATATTGTTATTAGTCTTTTAAACCACTGATTGGGTAGAAATTACAATCATCTGTCCTTGACAAATCCTAATTCTTGTGGGTGACACTTGGGCCGCCTCACTGGCTTACTCCGGAGACACTCTCTTTGGTTATGTTTGAAAGGTGCTTTACAAATTTCAATCTGTCTTCTGTATTCTTCCAGCTTCCCCATCAACTAATAAATTCTACAAGGTTTGAGCTATTTCAAGGGACCTTTTGACTAAAAGCCAAAGGCACCCTCAAATCTCAACTGAAAACAAACCTACCAACTGATATTTCTACACTATCATTTTACAAGTGTCCATGTCAAAATCGTAAATCTTCATTAATTTAGACTGGTGGTACCAACACCTGATTTTTCTTTTTTTTTTAGATAGATGGTAAAAAAGGGGTTACATGGAAGAGTTGTTGTTTTGTGCTTCGATCAAGATCAAGCCCCAAGCAGCTACTTAACGACGACAATTGAGCACTTAACATTGGTCTTGCGGAAAAGACTTATGTAGAAAGAGGAAAAAGGATACACTTTAGACAACAAAGAAAGTAGACTGCACGTTCAGCACATTGTTTTTTTATCCTCACTCCAGTATCTATCATTATAAGGTGCTGAGAGAAACCGTCCGGATACACGAGTGTGTTACTTGTTTATCTACATATACAATGGCACGCACTTCAAATCCATCAAAAAAAAAAATGAGTTATTTGGAGGTATAAATACATTGGGCGGTTAGTTTTCACTTTCTTTTCCTGGCCGGCATGATGGCCCCAGATAAAGCGACATCCGGCCATTTATTGGGGGGGGGTATGTGGGGCTGCGAAAAAAAAGGTGTGAGAACAGACCACCAACCGACAACGATCACGGGCAGTATATAAAAAGATGGCCGTTGTATTGATATTCCGTTGGGCCTTCATAAAGATGTAGACAACCAGGTTCGTCGGGGAGCCTGCTACATAGCTCATGGTACGATAGATGTTTGCGGCACGATGAGAGCCCACAAACGACGGGTGCTTGATGGCTTGGACTCCTGGCAGAGGATTGGACCTTTTGCCGGACAGATTCCTGTGTCCTTTTGGTGTCGCCGTCTCCATGTACAGTAGTGCTCAAGAAAGCCTCGGCTGGTCCTCTGATCTCCAGCTTCGCTGTCTGTCTCTGCCACACCGAACGAAACAGATCCGGGTTACTGGGCGCTGCTTTCGCCCATGTACAAGGAGATGCTTCCACACAAGAACAAGCTTCCTTAGTCCACCCCCGGCCATGTTTCTCTCCGTATGCTCTCGCACTGTCTCCCTCTCCCCTTAAATCTACCTCCCCAATGTCATTGTCCACTTTTTCGCTCCTCATTTTCCCCCTCCCTACTCTTTTCATCTCATAAAAACCAAGACGTTGAACTTCTCCACAAAATATCTTCTAGTTTTGTCAACCTTTTTTTCTTCGCTTTATTCTTTTTAATCATTCTCCCGAATTTATAATCTCTTTACGCAACCTAAAAGATGGAGGGAAACGTAGTGACTAATCCAGCATCCGGCGGAGACAGGGATCCTTTGCTAGAAGAAGGTATATTCCTTTTGACTATTTTGATTTCCCAGTTGTTGGACCTCGAGAGAATACTAATCTAGTTTCTCCCTTTGTCATGATCAACAATTTGCAGCTATCGCCATCCTGATGGCGGTCCCACTGATGGAAGAGAAATATAGCTACTCTAGTGACCCGGATCCTAATGCCGCGATTGGTAAGTCACAGATTGAGATCTTGTCACTTGGATATCTTATCCTCTATAGTATATATGATTTAATGACTCGCTTCTATTCTCGACTCCTCTAATCTCTTCATACCACATTCCAAACGATAGAGAGACACGAACCAGAGCCAGAATACCAAGGCCTGGATGAGCTCTCTTCCGGAAGTGGGTTCCTTCGAGCGACTTTTTTCTTTCTTTCTAGTCACGTGCCTTTCTCAACATACCAATTGCTTCCCTCATCCAGCTATCGCTTGTGTGAGTGAAGTCGATCCTGAAAGGGGTTACGACCTCCGATGGGAATCGGGTGGATACAGAAATGAGAGTTATGGATATGATCATAGCTATGGCAAGTCGAATCCAGATCTTTGAATACTTTTCAGTACACGAAGTTGACCGGTGGCACCATGTTTGCAATCGTCATAAGAGTCCAGCTCTCGAACGTCCACTGATGAACCCATGACCATCCATGTCGATTTCGTGGTAGGCCGTTTATCAGCTTTTTTTTTCAAAGTAGATTTGAGTAATCCACCCTCCGTTGTTTTTTTTTGCTAAGACTACAGCTCTCATCGATCCAGCGATGAAACAGAGACAATCTCCAGTGAATTTAGTGGTAAGTAACCTTCCAGTGTTTTAATATAAGTCCTTGCAGGACACGAAAACTGATCGGTTCCAAAAAAAAAAAAGGCTGCGATCTATAGAAGACTACAGTCCTGCTGGTTCAAATGATGAATGGGAGGAAGGCCAAAGTCAAGACGAAGCTGAGGCAGGTTCAAGCCAAGATGAACTTGAAGCAGATCCAAGTCAAACATCTCAAGAGGAAGCCGATCTCGAAGGCAAGTAGTTTTCGACTATTTTTTTATGAAAAGCTTTCATCCAACCAGATTTCTGACCTCTATCGATCACACCTTGTAGACTCCAGCTGGTCAAGCAATGGAAATGCAGAGGGTTCAGGACGAGAACGCAAGCGACCAAGTGAGGTTTACTTAGAACCGGGATCTCGGGAGCTTTACATTTACTACAGTCCGGCCTTTCGATTTCAAGAGCCTGGTGATTACCCCCAACGACATCCCAGAGCATGGACTATGTTCCAGCACCGCCAAGCTTCCAATATACCTCTAGGACGGGGAACGCCAGCCCGACCGAATGGCGATGCATGTGGGGTGCTGCGACGGCCAGCGTACAGATACGAGGACGGGGATGAATATGACGGTGAGGACGAGTATGATGGCGAGGGTGAAGATGAAGACGAGGGAGATGGTGCTAGTGAGAATGAATAGGATGGTGCTGAGCCGGGAGAAGACGATGAGGAGGAACTAGAGTTGGACGAGCCCAGCGATAATTCATGGGGTGTTCTCAGAAAGCGGGAGGAAGATGATGACGAGGAGGAAGTCTCAAGACCTGCGAGGAGGAGATTCAGATGCCATGGAATATATTCCAGCTTTCTCAATATTACTGATAGTCCAGTATTGAATGCTGGCTCGATGTGGATTTTCTTCGATATTCTTTTGGTCTGTTGTATTCTTAAAGGATTCATTCGCTTTCAGTTTGGTTATTCCTTTCAAGAAAACTTACGTCACAGTGGAAAATAAAATTATGGATAAACACATAATTAGAGTGAAGTACATATCTGCCCTCGACCCAACAACGAAATTATCCACCCGCAATTATCCACCCTCAACCCACTCAAACACTACAACAACCATGGTCAGTCTGTCCCAGATAACAACCAACACTGATCCTCGCATGACTGACTCTGAATTCCTCACCCAACATAAAAGGTTCGTAATGCAGGAAAGTTCGGAAAACCGAGACGAGGAGGAAAGAAACAGTAAGTGACATAATCGGGTGAAATTGGATCTCATAAAAAAACACAAAAAGAGTCAGTTGAACTGGACTGAAAACTCGAATGAAAAATCCTGTTTGAATGTATTATTAGATTTACACAAAACTTAGCGGAGAGTGATCGAGCAGGAATGTGGGATGGAGAAGTGGATGGCACGGAATCGGAAGGGACATCAGAAGACTCATCATCATCAGAAGAAGAAGGAGAAGAAGCAGAGAAAGCGAAAGAAGGGGTCCAAGAAGAGGAGAAAGAATTGGGCACCAAGCTCGCCTCGAGCAAGCTCGGAAACAGTCCCTCGGACACCCCCAACACGCAAACTCGGGCAGACCGCAAAGCGGCCAAGAAGCCCAAAGCAGCCAATTCCGATGACGACGAAGACGCCGACCTGTTAGGTCTTGGAAACTCGAATAGAATCGCCAAGAAATCCATCAAGATTGCCGAGATCTCGGCGCTCGATACCGGCGCTCTGAATCGCAAAGAAAGGTCCGTCTCGGCTCGCCTTCATATCTGCTTTTCCTGCGTTCACCTTCGCTCCTCCTCTTCTTCTTTTTACAGGGAAGCCGCTGAGAAAAAATTGGCCCAAGAACGCTATTGGAAATTACATCGTCTGTCACTTTTCTCTCTCTCTTCATCTCTCAACAAAATCACTAAAGACGTTTTCTGTATCTCTGAAAAAAAAAAAACTCCCAACAGAAGCTGGAAAGGTAAATCCCCCTCCCTCCCGAATACATTTTGTCAAAAAAAAAAAAAACGACAACAAACGACAACTGATAATTTGACATTTATTAAGACTGACGAAGCGAAAGTCGATTTAGCACGACTAGCCAAGATACGAAAAGAGAGAGACCAAGCAGCCGCGTTCAGAAAAGCAGAACTAGAAGGCACGTTTATTTCCTCGTATTTCTTTGTGGTCTTTTTGTAACTCATCTTGACTTGGTATTTTTTTATCGGATGTGTTAATTCATTAGCTAAAGCTAAAGAATCTGCTGATCGAGCTGCTCTATCAGGTCGAAAGAAAAAATGAAAATTCAAGGTTGTCTATTACTACTTCTTTGGGTCACACATACATAAATACACTAGTACCCCTTTGGCCATGAAAAAAAAAAAAATGAAGAAAAAAATCCTATCGAATTCACTTGTTTTTTCCTTTTTGAGTACATAAAATATTGAAAATAAAATAAAAAATCAATCTCAGACAGGTATTTAAAATATCACTAGGATTTTTTTATATTTAGCTTTTCAACAAACACACTAGAGAAAAGGGATACATATTTAATAATAAAGGTATTGAGTTCTGACCAGAAGAGATAAAAATCGAGATACATATTCAATACGTATACTTAACGAGACCAAGAAAAACACCACCAACCTACATAATGTACACACCACCAGAAACCAAGAAAGAACTCAAAAACGAAAGAAAGGTTGATAATCAACTAGTAGTAATAGTAGTATTATGTAATTGAGATTGTAAAGTGATAAATTTAGCATGTAAACTCTCCAGATAATTCTCCAAATCGAGCCGCACCAAATGGTCCAACTGAATGAGCTTCCGGACGCGATGGTTATCAGCGACTTTGATGTTGAAGGTATTAACGAGGTCATGCAAGTGATGGTTGTTGACGATTGTCGACCTATTATCATCATCTCGTAAAGGTGAAGGAGAAGGAACAAGAAACCCGTCAAGTTTCGTCCGTATGGCCACAGTCTCGATCGAGTAATCTTGCACAAGCTCCAAGAAAAGATTATCGAACGCGTCGACACTAGCCTTAACTTTCTTGAATTCGACCATCTTAGACCTCAAATTATTAACCTTCAAATTCTCGATCTTATGTAACTTTTTTTTGATGGTGATAGAAGTGATTTTTTTGAATTCGATTAAATGTTCTTCTAGGATCCGATTTCGTTCTTTTAGTTCCGAGTATTTTTCTGGTTTTGGGAGGTGGACGGCTGGAAGGGGTGGTAATGTGGTGAGAAGAGCCGATAGAGAATCGTCGTCTGAGCTGTCAGATTCAAGAATAGAATCATCGCAACTATCGTCCGATTGATTACCTTCATCGTCATCATTAGTAGAAATCTTTTTACGGGTATCAGGCCTATAAGTTTCATCTTCAGGGTCCGATTCGATTTCATCTAAACCTTGCCAAACTGGTCGACGTTCATCTCTTTTACTTCGATGTTGTTTATCCTTTCCTTTTTCTAACTTTTTCTTTTCTGTTGATGATGAAGTTCGATTATCGTCCGCTGTCGGATCGCCTTCATTCGGTACTGCAGTTGTTGGTGTGCTGGTCGAGCTACAGTCGTCTGGGACGACAGGGATATCATTTGTAATTTGGCTCAGACGTTGGACAGTTGGTACGGGGATATCCTTCGATCTATCAGCTGGAGCTGGAGCTGGAGGATTAGCCGGCCTACGGTGTGGGACAGGAATATCGTTGATTCTATCACCCGGGACAGGATTCTGCGTCTTGGCAAGAGGAACCATAATATCTTCAGGGGCACGATGGTGATGACCAGCCAGGGAACGGTCGGGCAGCGGGATATGATGCCCACCAGCTGGAGAATCATCTGGGGTAGCGCCCTCCGGAACGGGGATATCCACCGACATTCGATCAGGCGAGTTGGTCCTGGCGGGTCGGATGGTGGTGGTAGGAGACGTTACTCTGAGAATGGTGTTTTTCGGAGGGCTTGTAGAGGGAGTTGAGCTGGTGGGGTGAGCCACGCCAGACGGCGCAGGAACGGGTTGGGTATGAGTGACCGAGACCGACTGGTCGAGTAGAAGAGAGTCTTTGGACGTGTCCAAATGGCCGTGAAAGGGATCGGTGTCGTGGAAGAAATCGTGGCGGGCCTTGGCTTCATTCAACTCCCGCTCGAGCTCGGTTTGCTCTAAACCTAGATTTCCAAGGGCGCCCAACAATGGATTACTTTCTATCGTCGGAGGTTCAGGAGGAGGGCCAGATGAGGGGATACTGGTAGTCCCAAAAACCCCAGCAGGATGATGATTGGGATTCACGTCGAGATCTTGGAATGGAGGCATCGTTGATTCTCCGAGATAGAAATTGAGGAAGTCTATGCTTGGTTCCTCCTCATCACTCTGACTACCACGAGCGCTGTTCTTCTGACTCTCGTCAACCGAGCCTGCGATACTGCTGATCCTTCTGGGAGGAGGAAGAAGATCAAAGTCGCTGTCTGGACTGAACCGGTCTGTCTGCGAAGGATGGGCTTGGTGGTGCTCGATTCGGGTTTCGGTATTCCTATTCACTTCGGATGTGATCATCGATGCGGGTTCGTCATGGATCATGGGAGTAGGTTCATCATGGATCATGGGAGTAGGTTCATCGGTCGGTGTGGTACGTTCTCCGTCGGTCCCCTTCCCGTCAACATGCATCGCGTCTTTATTGTCCTCATCATCGTCTGTGTAAATGGCGATCGTTGTAAGCCCAATGTTTTTTGTGTCTCCCCCTCAAGTTGAATGAAAAACTTACGATCGGCCATCATTTTTTCAAGGTCGATGACGTCAAGATATTTATCGACAAGTGGAGCGGAAGAGTTAGTGTTACGGGGATCTTTGAGTGGATCGACGGACGAATGATGGTCGACAGAAACTGGCTTGACTTCTCGGTTGTTCTGACGATCGACGGCCGGAGCCAGCAAGGACTGATGAGTTTTCAAGCGATTTAGAAGCTGATCAAGAGAATCAAAGTGATAGATCATGTTAGTAGTACTGATCGATGACTGAGCAAGTTTGATCTCGTTAGAATCAGGCTGAAATTGATTTGTAATATTTAAATTCAAAGTTAATTTGTAGGAAGTTGAATGTTTTGGTTGGTCTTGTATGTTAATCTTTTGGTCTTGATCGACATGGTGATTGTGTTTAGAGAAGACGGATGATGATTTTTTTGCCGAATGTTCTTCGTCATCTTCATCTGAAGAGATGACAATGATCTCTGGGTGGTTTCTTGGCGGTGGACGATGTTTAGATTGAGAGTGCAAGTTGTTATAGTGTAGTTTGATTTGGTAAGCTTTGACTTGCTTTCTAGGCCCTGTTGTGGAGTTGGATGTTTCGGTTGTTTTGATGATCTGAAGTGGACAGGGAGGATCAGTGTTACAGTTAGTCCAGTGGATATGAGAAGTGTGGGACTGAACAGTTGCTCTGATGAATTGAGCTGGTTTTATGGATCTGGGTAGGAAGCTTGGCAAGGATTGAGAGTCTGCAAGGAAAGAAGAAGTGTCAGATTAAGTTATCAAAGGAGATGGCGTGAGTAGGTACCTTGAAAGTGCAATCCGTTGCGGGTACCGAGAGTCAACGATCTATTGAACACGTCAGTTTTGTGGATATCTGAGTGGTTGTTGTTGTGTTTACCTGTTTGATTCTGAGTGTGTTCCGATCGGAGTCTGTTTGATGGATGCTTGTTGGTCGACTGTTTCGGAGACCAGCGAGAGTTGGCGGAGACTGACTGTGACTGTCTCCATCTTGTGGCGCGCAGTGGCTGTTGACCGATTTCCCTTTCCAACTTCGTCGGTTTGAGCTTTTGGCTGGGATAAACAAACTTGCCCCAAACAACAGTCTACAAACACTCTGACAGATTTCGTTGACAGTCACAAAGGAAATTGCTTTTGTGATGACTGAGAAATAGAAATACACCAGCTAGACAGAAGCAATATTTTGAGACTCTAAACGGGCGACTTTAGGTTCTAGAGTTTTAATTCTATCTTCCAAATCTAATCGAATAAGGCCAGACAATCTACGCTGTTGTTGGAGGACAAAATGTTCAGAGTCTTTCTGGGCGATAAGGTCTGTAAGATAACGAAGATGAAGATAGACGGGAGACGATTGAGCATCCTGGAGCGATTGGCTCAAGTGCGAAAGATCAGAGAGTCTCTCGACCACCAATTGTCGAATAAGTTCTGATTTATGATTCCTTCTAGATTCAAGTTTACGGATCGCTTTCGACTTCTTATTGATCTCGTTTTTCACTTGGTTTAATTTATCGTCAAGATGACTATATTTTTTAACCGTTTGGCGTCGAAGTTGATCCAGATAATCTTCAATCGCTGCGTTTCGAAGACTGAGTTCATGATTACTTAGTGGGAGTCGGTTAGGATAATGGGCGACTACTGAGACTCGCTCATCGGTTTCTTTTTTGTCAGGTTCAGTTTGTTTCTTTTTCGTAGAAGTCTCGAGAGATGAAAGTTGATCGGATTCTGTTTCCGATTCCGATTCCAATACGGATTCCGATTCCGGTTCCGATTCTAATTGTGGTTCTGGTTCTAGTTCTGGGGATGGAGATGGAGATGGAGTGGTTGTGGGTGTCATGTTGTTATGAACAAAGGCAGTTTGTAGTGTTCTTCGTGAACCAGTCCGGCGTTATTGCCAGTTGGTCTCAATGATCCCGAATCCTAACTTGGCCAAGTCCCCCGGGGCCCCGGATGGTCTTGCCGGGGGACTTGCATCTTACGAGGATTCTGGCCTGAGACTTTTGGAAAGTCTTGGTGGCAGAAACCTAAATTCACACTACCTCACAGACTCATCATCTGCATCTTGCCAACATTCACTTCAAAATCTGGCCCTCCAACCTCACTTCTTTGTGCAGTTATTCCTTTCCAAAAAAGTCTACTTTTCTAAAACCACACCTCCTGCAAGCCTGTGCACAGTCTATTTTCATTTTCTTGCTGAAAAAAAAAACAATTTTTCAAACAAAATTGTCTATTTTTGATTTATCTTTAAAAAATCACTCTGGAGGTTATAACAAGGTTGAACTATACAGGCTGAAAGCTAATGATCTTGCCTTTCTTGCCATGTGGTTCATTTTTGAAGGAGGTGTGTGATGAAAACAGGAATAAAATAAATGCTGAACAGAGGCAAAAAACATGATACTCTCAGGCAAAAAAATGGTGTTAGTTACGGACTCTAACTTATCAAAGTCCTTGCGGGACTTTGATAAGTTAGAGTCCGGCCCTGTTGGTCTCATGATCCCAAATTCAACATATCTGACTTCACAGCCAGGTACCCCACTCACCACCCAACAACCTGCATCGGGTCTCTGTTAACCGTCAGTAACATATCGGCTCAGATTGGCGCCCAGTCAAAATTGGCAAACAAATAATCAGACATTTACCAATCAATGTTTATCGTGATGATATTTCCAGAAAAAAAAAGTCAAAAGAAGTGGATTAAACACATTTCTTACTCTTTCAAACTCCCCAAATTACCCCCATCGTCATCCAATCAGCAGTTCAACTGCCACTTTCTGACCCCTTCAAATGTCTCCAGATCCTTAGAACTCAGAGGAATGATTGTCGACCAACTGATGTATGTATGTCCTAATTTGAATATCTTTTAATTTATGTTGGCTTTGAACCCAGATGTTAACATTTGGCTCATCCCATCCCTTCTGGAGGGTGAAAAATTCAAGGTTGAGGGTTTGAGCCTCACACACTGAAGCACTTTTTACCTGGCTTGCTGTGGATAGAACACTTAATTTAATCATCCATAAATCTAGATTTCCTCTTTCATAATAATTGATCTTCTCTACCTATCTTAAGTAATAGTCTGACTTGTCTCTCATCATAGATTCTTATTTTCCATTTTTTGTAATACACTTTATCATCTCACAAAAATCTTCATTAACCTCAACAGCAAATCACACAATCATCACCTGTCTCAATTGTACTTCATTCAGTTTTTCCTTTAGAAATTCATCTTCTTATATATTTTTCCTTTCTCAGATCACTTCCACCTCAGCCATTAAGCCTGTACTACTACTTCCCATAAAAGGACATGCTTACATTTTTTTTGTATCTTTGTATATTTGTGCTTTTCTGATCTTGAATTGAACCCTTAAAGCTTTTGCATCCTCACAATTGTGAGGACTGGATTTTTTGGTTGGTTTCTTCCTCTGACTTGATTTTCTTTGATTCTTGATCCTTTTTTTCTGATGCAACTCTGTTTTGTTGGATTTGTTTGAGCTTTGATGGATTGTAAATTTCAGTTCTTTGAAGCTTCTTCTTGGAGGCAGTACTGGGTCTGCCCCAAGTGGTTTAAGGGACTTGAGGTAGCTGCAGGATATCAAAAAGAGAAGCAGAGACTTCCAACATTCTACTGATTGAGTCCAGGTGCACTGGTTGGATTCATTTCTTCTTTTAAGTGAAGTTTTAATTTGTTCTTTATTTAGCAGCAGTATCTTGACAGGTTTCAGATCCTAAAAAAAATTGAAGAGGTCAGAATCAATCTGGAGATTTCAAAGTTGAATAAAAGACCTGACAAATTAAAGATACATACCTTCAAGTGCCACTGCTGATGAAATTCTTTTGGGCCCACTTCATGCTGTCCTGTCCCCAACAAATGCACCATTGATTGCTTTCAGGGGATTCCAGTTCTTGGATGCTGAGATTGATTGCATCTTCCAGGGAAAGAAGGGACAAGTGATTCAAAACCAAACTGGTCAAAATGAAGAGCATAGTTGGAGATCTTCCCATGACATAGACTGAAGGTGCTGCATTTGTTTTTCAAGCCTACGATCTTCTTCCAGTTTTTGAGACTGTTACTTATGTCACTCACAACTCTCTCCACTCCCAAAGGTTTACTATCACATCCTCATTTTGCTCTCGTTTTTCATTTCATTTTTCATTCAAACTCATACTCAACTATTTTTGCCTGCTCCCAGGTGTGGTTGTGTTCCCCCAGTCTTCAAGACTGTTACTTGTGTCACTCACAAATATCTCCACTCACAAATATCTCCACTCACAAATATCTCCACTCTCAAAGGTGTGTATAACCTTGTTGCCTAACTCACCCATTAAATTACAAGTTCAAATTTAAAAATTGAAGACAGTTGACCAACCAGATTACACTTTCTCCTGATCATTTACTACCTTGATAACAAATTTCTCCTTTTTTGCACACCCATCAACTCCCAAACAAAAACAAAAAGATAACTTTTACACAGAAAGAGCATCTATTTCCTCACACAGGGTCTAAAAAGAGGACAGAATACCATGTCCAATAACAGGGATGAAATGGCTTCTGAAGAAAGATTGCCAAATCTGACTCATGATCTGTAGAAAAAAAAGGAAAAACTTCTATGTACAAGGCTGGGTCGGATTTTCAATCTTAACTCGCACCCTGGCACGCATTTTGAAAGACTGACATAAAAAACAGACTGGTGTCATGCTGTTTTGTTTTATTTTTTTCAAAAAGAAGAAGCAAGATCACCGATTAGCTTGTAGGTTGAACAACCATCAAATGATGGGAGAAAAAAATAAGTTAACTGAATTGCCAAGATTGAAAAGCAATTTATGGCCAATTTCAGAGGCGCAGGATCACAAAATTTTGGCACATACAGTGACCCAGGCTTCAGACTAAGTGGGCACAGATAGAAACCCCTTTCTACCAGCTGGGGCTTAGTCACTTCAAATTCGTAACCAAAAAACATCCGACCGATTCAGGTCAGCAAAAAGGTTCAATACCATTAAACTCAAGAAAAAAAAGGTGAAAGTTTGGATGCCGGACCTAGTCCTTCTGATGTATCAAAACTTGAGATGAAAAAGTCAGCTTACCGTAGACCATGGTATCCCCTTGAGATGGGGTGGCGGTACACAGAGGCAATGGGATTCCTCTCTGATAGCATTTGAAAAGTCCGTCCTGACCAGCTACCATAACAAACCCGCCAAAGGTTATGAGGGCGGCCAGGATATATGAGGGTAAACTGAGGATGTACATGGCCAAGCTGGGTATGTTTTGTTCAGAGGTAACGGACTGGATGATTGGGTGGGTTGAGGTGGTACGAACCAGACCAGCAAATCTTTATATCCAAAATTACTGCTGGTAATTGGGATGGCCAATGCTGCACGAGTGACATGGCCCGTCTCAAGCATCCAGAGCAAACTCCCTCATTATCCCGGGCGCTGTTATCACCCAATCCGTTTTGCTAATTGGAATCTTCAGGCGGTTGATCATGAATTACTCTGCGGTGTGTGGGTTGATCTTGTGGAAAGATTTGGTTGAACTTGTACGGTGAGAGACCATAATCTAGGGGAACATGTTTCCTTTTGTGTGAATCAAGTAATTCATAATAAAACTTCATGTTTGCGTTTAGATTTAGGCGGAGCTACCATAAATCGAACTTGTGCAAGTCGCTCAGCAAGAGCGTGCCTCTTGCGAATCGACCAAAATTGCAGTAGGTAGCAGAACAGAGAGGAAAGAGAAAAATAATTGAGGTTAAACTTGAGGAGAAGAAAAAAAAGGGGGGTTGAAATTGATGTTTATGACTTCACAAGTTGTGCTCAGAGTGGTGGATTGCCATTGTCTCTGCATGTGAATTTGCAGACTAATATTATAAGTGACTGGAATTCTGGTTGGCCTGACTGACTAACGCTCTGGATGATGATGGCCGCTAGACTAACCAAGTCGCCAAAATGCAGGAAAATACCAGTTCACGTTTAAATATTGAAGGCAATGGTCCAACCAGATTAAACTTTCATCTGATCATTTACTATCTTGAGGTTCATGCAATGCGTAACCATTTTTTCCTTTTTTTTTTGCGCACCCATCAACTCCAAAACAAAAAAAACAAAGATAAGTTTTATACAGAAAGAGTATCTAAATATTTCCTCTCACAGGCTCCAAAAATAGGACAGAATAACATGACCAATACCAGGGCTGAAATGCCTAGCAGAGAAAGACTAAAAAATTGTGACTGAAGAGGATCTAAAATAAATAAATGAAAACGTCTATTGACAAAGCTGGGTCAAACTCACATTCCGGCATGCATGTTGAAAGAGTGACATAAAAAATAGGTCGGAACCACACTGTTTTCGTTTTTTCAAATTCACTGATTAGATTCTGTGTTCAGCAACCGAATGATGAGAGAAAAAAAATCTGACTGAATCAACAATAGGTTGAAAAGCTATTTAGGGTCGCTTTCAAAGGTGTAGGATCACAACAATTTGGCCTCGAGCTGGGTGGATAGATAGCACAACCCGCATGTGCCGACAGGGTCTGAGTCACTTCAAAATCGTAACCAAAAAAGACCCAACCAATTCAGGTCAGCAAAAAGGTTCCATATTATCAAACTCAAGAAAAAGAAGGTTGGTTGCGGGACCTGGTCCCTCTGATAAATCAATACTTGAGATGAAAAAGGTCAGATTACCATAGACCATGGTATACCCTTTAGATGATCTGCCGGCACACAGAGGCGATGGCATTTCATTGGGGTGGCTTTGGAAATATCTGGCCTGACCAGGTATGACAACAAACCCGCCAAAGATATTTGAGAGTAAATTGAGGAGGTACATGGCCAAGTTGTGCACGGTTTTTTGAGAGGGAAGAGACTAGATGATTGGGTGGGTTGAGGTGAGGTGGGAAGCAGCTGCACAGGCAAGCAAACCTTTCTATCCAAAATTATTGCTGGCAATTGAGATCACCTAATTCTGCACGAGTGACATGGTCTGCTCAAAGAGAAGGTGGATTTTGTAGGGGAGGAACAGCCCAAAAGCTCAATTCTTCCAGCTACTAAATAATGGGAGGAGGAATTGGGAGGTGTTGGGAGACAGGGTTAGTCCTTTTTTTTATTTCAAAATGGTGATACTCTTAAATAGTATAATTTTTAACTTCTCCCTGGAGTTCAAAAAGAGGGAAGTTATGTTTTTATGAGTTTTATCAATCATATCCTGTAGCTATATGCAATAGAAACCTTGTCCCAGGCCAGCATAAAAAAGAGATTCCAAAGTCAGATGGAAATTGCCAGCCCAAAGACAACCTCAAGAGACCTACATTTATGGTGTTCAAAGCTACATAAACTAAAGAAATACATAAATTCTTAATGTCATAAAAAGCAAGATTTGGCAGGGACCTGTCAACATGCATAAAACTTTGTTTGACAGGTCCCAGCCAAATCATCGTTTAAGAATTTATGTAATTCATTATGTTATGTAGGATTGAACACCATAATTTTCAAAAATGCTTTTGGGGGGGCTAGCCGAACTTAACTAAGTCCCCTCAGGGCTTCGACGGGGGGCCCCTCGTGAGGGGACTTATGACTTATCCTCCAGAGTTTGCCTGAGCGGGTTACAAAAATGCCGTCAAAAGGCTTTGTTTTTTTTTGTACTCCTCATAAGTCAATCATTGGGCACTCAAAAATTGTTATGAATATATGAGAATGTAGCCAAGAATCTTGGCTACTACACAGTACTTTTGGTAATTTTTAACGATCCACAGCAATATGGAAAGCTGGCCAAAGCGCAACAAAACCACAAAAAAGTGCGGAGACTCTCAAATCAATTGTCCCACAGGTCTAGTACATGTCAAACTTTACATGTATTACAAACATCGGGACCAGTCTTTTTTTTCCAACAACTTCGACCGTATCAAAACCGGTATCAACTCAACACCAGGAGTCGGCCTCAAGGCAATAGCCGATCATGAAGCCGATAACCATGAAAATCAGCTGGTTGCTGATTCTCTTCCAGCTCTGATTCGCCGTCGGAGGTATCAGAAGTAGGCTCTGACGTGTCCGAATCATCACACTCGGTCGATTCCTTCCTCCATTCTTGTATGTAATGGTAAATGCACTATGTAAATATGTAGTTGTTGGATCAAAAATGACAAATCTTTACAAGATAAAAATTATCTCGAAGCAGCTTGAAAAAGTGAAGCCAGGAAACGCGATGAGAGCCCTCAGCCAGGAAAACGCGATGAGAGCCCTCAGCCAGGAAAACGCGATGCGATAGTGTTTCAACTCAAATGTCATTGCTTGAAAAAAAAATGACGTTCTTATGACAGGCGGACGGATTATGGAAATACCACCGGGATTATTTTTGAAGAGCTGGTCTTAAAATCAGGCCAAGTCTCATCTTTGAGACAGGATCACAAAGAGATGGCTTGATAAAATTGGCCAAATTTTGGATATGTTGATGAGGGCATCAACAGCTACAACCACTCCAAAATTTGGATAGATTGTACGATGGATTTAGGAGAAAATGGCCTCTGGATAAATCCGCCTGCTAATAGGGCATTCCGATGCCACCAAAAGCGTGAGATTAGTCCCAAGTTCTCCCTACGGGAGGCGCTCCGCGGGGTTCCGGCTCCTCCCGCCAAGGGTGTTAAGTTCGGGGACTAGCCGTCATCCTTCAAAGTTTAACATGAAAAGGTATGAAATTGGCGCTGAAGCCTGACAGGGGTTTGTGGGGCTGCGCGCGAGGCTCGGGGGGCTTATGTAGCAGTAGTATGTGGGTACCCAGTTTAAAAAAAGAAAAAGAAAAAATGAACGAGCAACCATTCAGACTGAAGCCGAACGGAAGAAGCCGACGGAGCCGAATCCACCAAGCCAATCAGGATACCATCAAATGCTTGGTGTATGTCATCCCCCCTCATCTTCCACAAAGACCTTCGAGGTAATACGCTCTTTCGATAGATAGCTGTCAGGACAGCTTTGCGAAGTACACGTGTCCGAATTGCAATCTCAGGTATTGCAGTGTGGCCTGCTTCGGATCACAGGTTAGAACTTCTGAGTTTAGATCAGATATACACATATTCTGACTGCTTTCTCCATAGTCACATTCAACTTGTTCCGAATCATTCTATAAACATGCTTTGCTTCAAGACTTCCATCTCGGCGGTCAGAATACAAATGAATCCCAATCCAAGATGCTAGAAATCCTACGAAAGATCGAAGCCGAGGAAGGGTTCTCGGATGATGAGCATAGTGAACTCGATCTGACCGAAGAAGAACTGAGTAAGTTTCACTCTACCATCTATTCAACCTCTGTACTCACCACACCTTCCGATATAAACAACAAAAACAGATAGACTTTCGAAGGAAGAACTTCTGGCGCTGTTAACGGAAGATCAAATCGCAGAATTCGATCGGAAAGTCTCCAAGGGCCAACTAGATCCTGAATTCATCCAGGCAACCATTAACTCTCAATGCACGGATCCCTGGTGGATCGATCTCGATCAATTATCTACCAAACCCGATTTGCTTTATCAATCACTCTTGCCGAACTTACCTGATCAGCTCAATCCTGGATTGTTTTATCACCTTTTTTCTGTCATGTTGAGTCACTTGTCTTGACTCGTCCTTTTCTTGGTTTGTTCCTTTCGCTGACTTTGATTTATGTCTTTATGTATACAGGCTTGGATACGTCTCTCTAATCCGATACTATGGGCTAAGCAATCTATCCGACGTAACACAAGAAGATCGAACTGATCTACTAAGCCAACTTGAAAAATTCTTACCAGTTTTATTCAACCGCGATGTCCGGCTGGAATCGATATCTGAATGTTTTAGTTTGTTTTTAAAGAACCTTCCGATGATGGGAACTGGATCGATTACATTCTTGATTAAGGATATTCGATTATTATTTCCTGATCATTCTCAATCGAACTCCAATAACAAAAATCTGATTGTTGAGCTCGCACCGGATGGCAATCCAGTTCCCCAACGCTCATCGCTATGTCCATTGGCACTTTCAGATCTATATCGTTTTCTGGACACCTCTGACCATCAATGGAGACTCATTCAAGCCAAGTCCAATCGAAAACCGATCCTGAAAAAACTAGGATTTTTTATCTCCTTCTCGTTAGACTCTAAACTTGTCGAAAAATTTGAACAAGAAATCGATGCCGATCACTCCCTTCTGCAATCCGATCTTGATGCGGATAATTATGATCCTCATCTTGATCCAAAGCTGCTCCCCTTTTCGAACCTCTTGCTTCAAAATACCTCTTCCAATCCTCCCCACTCAAATTTCCTTTCTACTAAACCATCGAAGGTTCTTGTGACTCCAAGTGCTGATACCGATTAATTTAACTTTTTTTACATGTGTATATCTACACCCATATAGCAATTGTAAGCTGTAATTTCTTCAAACCTTTGATTTGTTTGCAACTACCAATCCTCTGTTTTGGCGATGACATTAGTCAACGACCTCACAGCACCTCCCAGCTCTCCTGAGAGCCTTGTCCGTGTTGCCTTGAGACATGACATCTCAAGCCAACAGAAATATCACAATATCCATCAGCCTTTGAAATAAACCAGAAAGTAAGAAAAAAGATTACAATGGTAGTATGTAGTCAAGTCAACGGCCATCTTGGTATTACAAAAACTAGTACATGAGGGGGGTGGGATCTATCAGACACAGAGGGAGGGAAAGAGAACAATCCAACTTGAATACAAGATCGAGATGGGTTTGATTCAACGCCGTTCGAAGTTGCTCGATCGACCCATGAACTAAACCCGACAAGCAGACAACGAAATCGACGATTGAATATAAGTAAAACAAGCTCCGAAATATCCTCAAATGAGTCAGTTCACTTACGACTATCACAAAGTCCATTATCCATTCTGTTGTGGTGTAGAGCCGGAAGTGAGAAGAAGAATGAATAGATTGAGGGTTTTAGTCATAAAGCTGTGGAAGACGTCGGAGATGTAGAGAAAGAGACAGGAGGAGGAAAGAGAGACAGAGAGAAAGAAGGAAAAAAAAAACTTACCTCCGACTTCAAGGTAACTAACGAGCACCTGACGGACTTCTTTATTCTGAATTTTCGAAACTGCCGGACTACACAAGATTCGATAGAAGATTTCATGTACAACCGAGTGATGTCAAAAAAAAAAAAAGTTTCGTATAATAATAATAAAACTTACGATAGACCAGTGCTCCGTTTTATTCCTGAAAGACAGACGCTAACGAGGACGGCATCGAAAGCGTAATGGAACTAATTTTTACAAAAAAAAGACGACAAAACAAAAACAAATAATATTGTCATCAGTGTTTTTGGGGGCGGATAATGGCCATCTCATCAGAATAAAAATCTTGTAATTTTTGTAGGTCGAAATAGAACGAGAAAAGGTAACAAGAAGGAAAGAGAAAAATACTCACAAAGCTAGATGTTGAAAAGCCCATCAAGCCAGCTAAAGGTAAGACCACATTGACCAAGTTCCCGATCATTTTCGAGTCACCAATAAGTTATCGCGCTCGTTCGTTTTATTTGTCTGTTTGTTTTGTGTAGGATGTTCTGGTGGGATGGTTGAACAGTCGTCGTGCTTTGAGCCAGCTACCTTGGAACCCTGAGAAATGCTCTCCGGGCTTCTCATCGGGGATGTGGACGGGTAGGGGGCGACGGCCTTCCCCCGGGCCCCGGATGCATGTCTCACTCCAAAACCATCAAAAATGTGAAATCTAAGACAGTTGTTCAAATCTCCAAGTAATTTGTTTCTAACTATCCTTGAAGCATGGTGGGGAAGAGTGGATAGAGAGCATGGTCTCATCTAAAGCTTTTTTTTATTATCTTTTTTGAGGTTGGAGGTTATGAGATGCTTGTCAGACTCATTAACATGATGTGATATACATGTTCATGTTCAAGGGACCCTGGTTTAGCACAGCTGAGCTTTAGGCCCCGTTTGGGAGGAGGATATTGCATGCGTGATATTGAGGCTGCTGGTGACATCTGGTCCAATTTTGGTGGACTTGAGCAGATGTCACCTAGGATTTCACATATGAAGTGTAATATTATGGCCGAAACATAAGAGCATCTCCATTGCAGGGTATAGCTAAGCTACACCATGGGGCCCGTGGAACGTTTAAAGGACAGCCCATTGGACGTTTCAAGAAACGTCCGCATCTTGGTGGGGAGAGAACGTCCAATGAATGCACTCTACCGGACGAGTTTGGGGCAGTTTCTGTAAACCGTCCAAGAGCCGCCACTTGGACGGTTCACAAAGCGTCCAAAAAACGACCAGACGACCGGCGGTCATGGCGGAAAACTCGCCCACCGCGTACAAAAAAACGACTGACTGCTGGGTTTGAACAGACAACCTGTGATAACATGGTTTGCACCAGTAGCCGTGTCACTTGCGGCTAATTGACTATAGGCACTTCTTGGCCACAAAACATTCCAACTATAAGCCCAATTTACACACATCGGCCTTCTTATTCACACATTGGCCATCCAGTGTGAATGACCCCGATTGTTGACGAATGTCCAATGGACTGTCAGTTAGGTGCATAATGGACCCTTTACAAAGAAAACGTCCAAAGGACGGTGTTTCCAAGCGACCAATGGACGGTGTTTCTAAGCGACCAATGGACGCTTTCGCCAAGGTGCCCATCGGTCGTTTTTGCTGAAGCGACCAATGGATGCTTTTGCCAAAAAGCGTCCATTCGTCGCTTTCTTGAGCGCCCAATGGACACTTCTTGGCAAAAGCGTCCATTCGTCGCTTTCTTGAGCGCCCAATGGACACTTCTTGGCAAAAGCGCCCAATGGACACTTCTTGGCAAAAGCGTCCATCGGTTGCTTTTGGGTTTTTCCGGAAACGTTCAATGGACCAAAGTTAGGCTGAGGTGTCCAACAGACGGATTGGAGTGTCCAAAGGACGCCCCCCGGACGTACGTGTTTCTCAAAAACACGCCCCATGGTGTATACTTGGGGTGCTTAACCCAGGATATAGCTCCAGAACTGTTTTTGATAGCAACTCAACATAGTAAGTGTTTTGGGGGTGAGGGTGTGAAAGGAGAATGATGTGTCAGGCAGGATTCACCAGAATGTCATGGGTGCTAGAGGATCGATAGATCCAGCAACCCGATAGCATTTTTTGGAGTTCAAGCTGGGTGGGCAGGGAATTCAGCTTCAGGTTGCTAAAAGTTTGATAGCAACCCCAGATAGCTCCCCCAATGGAGATGCTCTAAGTATGTTATTTTTAGGGAAAATTTGTTGAGTTAAATAGACATAGATGACATAAGCTTGTTTTGGCCGAAAAAATTAACAATTGCTACCGATTTGGGAATTTGCATCAGCATCATTTGGAAAAAAAAAAGTATGATTGCTACCACGTTCATAAGCCGGTTCCATAGGGCCTTGCTGGGGTCCTCATATGTTGCTCCCAAACAGGGCCTTAGTTTTTTTTCTCACAATTAGGCTGTGGCAAGGTCATTAGGTTAAGCCAAGGGTTCTGAACAATGGCACCAAGAACAGTAAAAGACCCCACAGGCAAAACCATCCTCAAATTACAAAGGACTGACTGACGTGCACAACTTACAACGATCTCTCGAAGCACTCGGGAAACGAGCCGGTTGAGATCAGTAACTTTTTGAGGAATATTTTTACTATGACTTTCTTGAGACTGTACAGGTTACAAGGTGACTTCTCTGACCCCATCTTTGTCAGCGACGCGTACCTTGAAGGCTATTGGATCAAAGATAAACAATGAGCTTGGTAGGTGATGATTGAGAGAGAGAGAGAGAGAATCTACACAAGGTACTTACTTCCCAAATTGACGATGAAACGAGTACTCAGTTCATCAATACATCTTTTGAGCAGCTCCAAGCCTTGTTGGAGCTC
This sequence comes from Puccinia horiana, assembly GCA_001624995.1. Taxonomy (NCBI): domain Eukaryota; kingdom Fungi; phylum Basidiomycota; class Pucciniomycetes; order Pucciniales; family Pucciniaceae; genus Puccinia; species Puccinia horiana. The sequence continues at coordinate 268,073 of LWDY01000026.1, read as the reverse complement.
CATATCCGGACGATGGAATCTGTCCATCGTACTGAGACAGAAATAGGCCCCATAACCATGCGCGGCATAAGGCACCTGTGCCATCGTTCCCAAATAATCGATCCAATATAGTAATGGGACTGCTTGGGCAATGTCGAATCCTCCTAGGAGTAAGTTGACCGAGTAGGCGTTCCGAGACCTCAGAGAAGAGGCTAGCTGGTTACGGGTCCAGGAGGCAGCCTCGTGAGGCAGAAGGTCTACATGATTCCTTTGTATTCCAATCGTTATCATCTCAATTGATAAGCGTGCTATGATCATCTCCCAAGAATATAGAGTTAACTGAACAGCTCACCTGATTCCGTACAGGCGTAGGTTACGTTCAACATACTCGGCAAATTGTACGGTGTCTCCTAATCAAATCATACTCAACCAAGCGAGAGGATCACGTCAGTTGACGATCTTCCTGAAAAATTTGGATGGATACTAACCTGGCTCTCCGGAGTAAGCCATGACGACATGCTTCGAGACTATTTTCTGTTTATCTGCGTTTGCTTTCATCCTCACTATGCTCCGATTGGCAGACGAATCGGATGCACTGATTAAATCTCAATAATAATCAAAAATAGAATCAAACCAGACGTCGATCAGCTCCTAGTCAATCACTGTGAAAGTGCTTAGATGGAGACGTTGGGTTGGGCTGTTGAAGAAAGAGGAATGGCGAACAAGATCACGTAATCTTTACCTGTTCACAAGCAAAGTTTCATCAGTCTAGCCTCCTTGGCTCATGCTACAAGAGATGTTTCTTAAAGCATGCTTACCAGTAATTCCGAATGAGCACTCCATGATGATGCTGGTCGATGGGTAGTTGAGGTGGGCGTTCAAAAGTCGATGACGTTGGCTTTCTTTTGAGGGTCTCGATCGAGTCTGGATGTCGATCGACACTCTAGTGACATGCCTGCTGACGATGGATGTCACAGACCCATCCCTTCTTTTTGTTTAAGTGCTAATTGATTTGAAATTGCGCACTATTGAGAAGACCTGAGAAGACTACTATAGGGGTGTTCAAAGTTAATTTTCAGATAAGATTCTACATAAAATCATAAAATGTGCAAGTTTTTCAGGAAAGGTTTCAAGTGAAGGGAACTTTGAATTTTGACTTCAATGAAGAGTTGGACCCTTTGAGCTTTTAAATTTATGTAAAATGAGCTTTAAGAATCAACTTTGAACACCCTATATGTATCACCACTATCGACTCCAAACTACCTATAGAAAAAGCCTCTGACATATGCATTTCAAGGCTTTTCGATAGGCAGTTTTTGCATCTCGATCCAGCTCCCCGTGCAATCCTTCCCCTCGCTTGGTTTTTTATGTACAGCATGTCCAATTAAGCTTGCTAGTTTTGGCCAAAATTAAAAAACAAAACATTCACGCAGCACAAATGTCTGTGCATGATGCAGAGTGCACCAATTTTAAAGCATCCTACCAAATCCAACTGCACTCATACTGCAAGAACCCACAACAATGTAGTGTACAATATTTCTCTTCATCATCCTTTACTTCCTTCAATTTCTGTGATGCTGGGGTTGGGTTTTTGATTTGATTCCGATAGGCCAATGAGACCCAACATAAACAATACTTCTACAGATGGCTCACCCTCCCCTTCCTCTGAATCCATAGAAGAATGGTACCACCACCCATTGACCCCACCATCGGAGAGACATGTACCTCAGCTTTTTGATGGCACCCGCTTTATCGTTGAATGTCAAGATTGCCGACGTGCAGCATTTATCAGACACTAACAGGGATTGGTTGATCCAGCACTCTCATTGTCGTCAAACAACCCACCTGAACCAAACGAGTCGGAATATGGAATCGACCCTAGTCAGGCAACTCAATCAGAAGATGGATCAAACTTAGGCCACTTGGAAGTCCCAATAAACATCGAGTTTCTCTTCTATGTCCCTATCCCAATCTCTCAGACTCCTTCTCCAGCCTCCACTCGCAAGTGACAAAATACTTGCAATGTTCCCAGTTACAATAAGATACAATCTGAAACTGACACAATTGTCATGCCATGGAAAATATGTGATACCAATCTGGCCAGTTTCAAAAAATCAGCTATCTTTTCAATCAAAAATGGTGAGGATGAGAGCCTTGCTCTGTTTGCCAGCGAGCAAGAGAGACTCGGAAACATTTTCTGGTTTGCTTCCATCCCACATGGGGGCATCTTCTCCGCCACCCACAAGCAAAAAATTGATGGTCTGGTCATTTTCCAGAAATTCCTTGACGTTGCCTCAATGACTCCTGAAACTCGTAAGATAACCTGCCGCATGGTTCATAAGGATCCCAAGGTGGCTGTCCAAGTAAGTAAGACTGCTTGTTTCTTGGAATAACAACACATTTTCTGACAGGTGGGTACCATCTTTCTAGAAGGAAATGGCTTACAAGAATCTCAAGCAAGTCCACCAAAGTACCAGTTCCGTCGAGACTCCACCAACTGAAGTATCATCTATAGGTGCTCAAGTGGCGTCATCTCTCACTGAAATCATAACACAGCTTTATTCTGTCCATGAACCGTGCAGCTCGCTTACCAACAGCCATGAGCTCCATGTCTATATCAATCCCGAGAATTCAAATGAATACTTCACCTTGACAATGCCCAGAGAAGATGCCTGGGCAAGAGCAATTGTAAGCTTTTTTCTTTTGAATGCGTGGTGCAGTCAATCAAACCGAGCTCAGACCACTGGACACCTTTTCTAGAGATCAAACCCAGCCGAAGTCACAATCCATTCTCCACTTTTTGCTTTCAAAAAGGCTGTCTCGTCTGAAGCCTCTCCAAGTCAAGCTCCTGTTAAAACTCCCCCAGTCATCGCTTCCCAGCCAGCTGCAGTTGGTCCCAATCCCAATAACATTTTTACAATGTATAACTTGCACCCATCAATGTTCTCTAACCCTGGAATGATGTTCAACTCAGCTGGCAATATGGCACCGAAAACACCCGATCAACCAATTACTACTGCTTCATTACCTCACACTCCACTTGATGACGCCAGCACATTATCCGACTTCATCAAATTTGCCCATGTCAATCCTGACTCCAATGAAGTCAACCAAGATCTTCAAAAGCTCGGAATCACACACTGGTGCATGTTTAAATGCTTCAGTGCTGATGAGCTCACTCAGGTTGGTGTACCAGATGGTCCTGCCTGAGTACTTGTGCAGGCAGCTAACTCTTATGGTGCCCATTTATACAAGCTCTCAATGATACTGTTCTCATAGGTTCTCATAGCTCTCATTTTTCTTATTTTTTCTTCTTATTGATCGCTCACTCGCTCACAGATCCAACTGTTCTCAGAGCTCTCATTGTTCTATTTTTTACTTCTTATTGATCACTTGCTCGCAATGTCATGATGAATTGGAAAAGGTGTCTAATTGATGTCTTGCTCTCATGAATAAAAAAAAACTATCGGTTGAATCAATTGATGTACCCACAGCCTTGGAAAAGGTGTTTCATAAGATTTGGAGTGAAGATCAGCCTAGCGAAAGCTTCAATCTTGTCACCATCAAGATCCCCATATCAACACAAGTTAGCCTTGAGGACACTGAATCCCTTTTCAATAGGATTCAGGTCAGGTGAGTAGGACGGTAAATAAACTAAACTACAATCACTTCTATGCAACCATTGTGATGAATGCGTGCATTATCCATCACCAGGACACTTCGGGGTCCTGGGAAAGGATTCATGCTGTGAACCTACATACAGAAAAAACTTGTTGAGCTTTCAACGAAACGACTTTTAGACTGGAACCAGGTCAACTCACCAAGCAATGCTCAAGATAATGTTTGAAATTGATTTGCTTGACATTTTCAGTCTTATCATGACCAAAACCAGTCCACTGAGAGCCACTGCAGGGATTAAGTTCAATTGGTGGGTTTCCCGGCCAACAGAAGCTCTGGATTTCCTCTCTCCTAGAGGGGCCCAACCTTCGGTTTGGATCACATCATCAAGGCATATGCCACTTTCATCTGAAAGAGAATGTGAACAAATGAGAAATAAAAAAATAGAGGTACAAGTTGAACCTGTGAAGACCAGGCACTCCGGGTTGTGGTGGGCCATAAGCATGGTGTAAGCAGCTCTTTGACATGTGTTCTGTCTTGGATGGACTTTGCACATCTTCTTTTGGCTGAGATTGAGTCGGAGGTGGAGATCATTCAAGATTTGTAGGTTGAATTTTTCCAGGAGCTCTTGTTGGATTTTGGCAAGGTAGACAGTTGGTTTGTTGGTGACCATCTCCAAAACAAATGCTCGTTCCTCCTGGCTAAGAGCTAAAGACCGACCTTGGACTTCATATGCTGCTGCTCTCTCCCTCGCTTGCCCGATCCCTAATCCTCTGCCCCATTGTAACAAAACCTTCACCCCTCTGTTCCCTTTTAAGTCACAGTATTTCCTTCCTCCTCACCATCCAGTCCCACCTCTACCATTTCCTTACTCTTTGTTGACTGACTGATTTCTTTCTCTTCCCTCCCTTCACCTCCCGTTCCATGTTGATCATCTGTTACCCTCAATGCCCCCATAGTTGTCTTTTGATCTATAGTGAACCTTTTTCCTCACAATGTCACTCCCTCTTGTCCTCTTCCCCTGATTGTTAACCCTCTTAGCTTTCTTACAACGCTATGCCAATACACCCACAACCCAGTGTTTGACCAGCAATCCCTTTACTGTCATGTCACAACCACCATTCTCCAACACTTTTCATGGCCAAGTCCCCCTTACAAACACCCAATACTGTTATCAGAACTCTTCTAATACGTCTGATTATAACTACCTTACATTCCACCATTGTTGCAATGTGTCAGGTCCCCTCAATATTGAGATAGATGGGTATGACTCTTGCCCCACCCATCCTAGAACCACTTCTAATCCTGCTTTCTCAATTCCACTTACTTCTGGTGTCTCCCCGTATCAACAAGTACAAGTTTCCTTTACCTCTTCTCCTCACATCCCTCCTACTCAAACCGCTTCCTTGCACCAATCCAACGTCAATCCACAACTGCATTAATCACTTCCCATCCACCAATCTAACGTCAACCCAATACCATTAAACCCTACCCACCAATATTCTGTTAACCCACTGCCCCCTAACCCTACCCATCAATCCAATGTTAACCCATTGGAGCATCACTCCAGGCCTGCTCCCTCTGCCCCTGGTTCCTTCGGCTTGCGACCCATCCCATGTAACTCTAACTCGCGTGTTGTAGCTGAAATAGAGGACAGAGAGAGTCACACTTCCTTTGCTCCAGCAGGCTTGCCTTCTCACTCACCAGCGTCCTCTCAAACGCGTAAGAATGACCTCCCCCCTTTGGCTGATGTTGATCAGCGACCAACTTGCAAAAGAAAGCCCCCAAGACTCCTCTGCAACCCTGTCTGTATGAGGAGATGATGAAGCCCGAGAAAACTCCAAGGGATCAATGTCAGCGGCCGACTACCAATTCGTTGCTAACTACTACCACGAGCAACACAAAATGATGTGCATCAAGGCCATCAAGTGGTATGTTTTGCTTCCGATGGTTGACCACTACCTGTAAGTAGGTCCTTTACATGCTTGGTGCCTTTATTTAACCCCTACCTCCCACTTACTTGTAGGGGCCAAAGACTTCCAGCTGGAATCGGTTCATGCAGGTCTTTTGTGGACATGAGTTTTTTACTTCAGTCATCATTGGAAGTACTCTACTAACCACCCTGTTGCTGATTGTAGCTCAGAAAGGTGTCAAGTGGTCACCCGTCATGAGGGGGTTTGCGACTCTATGGCATAAGCTCACGCCACAGGAGCAGGCAAACTACAAGCCTACTTCCGATGGCCCCAATCCCGAATTCAACGAGTGTTCCGAATCTGGTGAGGATGATAAGCAACCCACAAACCAGGCGACAGTTGCCCTTCGACAGGTGGTATCTCATAAAAAGACTTCTGATCAGGTGGAGAACTTCCTTGACAAGTGGTTGAAAAAGGTTGTTTTATTACTAATTTCATCTTGCTTACCATTTCAGTGTTCCCATGCTGACTTTTGCTCTTCAGTCAGTACACATTGCAAGATGGTGATGTTTGCAGTATCCAGGCATCTCGGACACGGATCATTCCAATTCACTTGCAGCACCCAAGGTGCCACCCCATTTGTATCCGGAGACAAACAACTGGCCAGCCCAAAGGCATATATTGCCAGGATGCAATCATACATCACCAGATACAAAGTGAGCGAGGTTGCTGCATTAGCCAAGGGAAAGGTCTCGAAGCAAGGTAAGTTGTTTTTGGGTGATCTGACTCGGAGTTTGTTCTTGGTCATGGAGGTAGCTTGCTACCCCCATGACTTGGTCATGGAGGTGGCAAGTTGATTGTGAGCCTCAATGACCATTTCTGAGTCATGGGCTTTCACCATGACCAATTCACTCAGGTCTTTCTGCCATGGAGGTAGCAAGCCACATCCACAAGCCCAAAGGGGTAGTTTGCTACCTCTGTGACCAAGTCATGGATGTATTTGTGCCTCCATGACCAAGATATGAGGGTTGTTCATCAGCGGGGTTCCAAAAATGGTGGGTTGCTACATGGCCAATATCCGTTAGCGTAGCGGTGATTTCCCCCCCCCCCCCCTGGATTTGGTTAGCATTAGTTGAAATCCCATCCCACTACACTAACAAGTAGCGTAGCGGGTGATTTTTTCCCCAGAATTCTTGTAGTGTTAGTTTTGATTGATCACACACTATGCTAACAAGTAGCATATTTTTTTCTGCTGACAGGATTCTCCCATCTATGTAGCGTATTTTTTTCACCACTACCAAACTTTTCCCATATTAGTAGCATAGCAGGCTTTCAAATAAAATTTAGTGTAGCAAATTCCCGCTACAAGTCAGGCTAACATGAGATAACACACCACCATGCAATAAGTGGTGGGAGGTAATCAAATCATACCACAGAATGAGAAGAAAAATAACATCAAACATGGAATCAAGGAATCATCCCCCCCATAAATGCAATTGTTAGTACAAGACAAGAAAAGAGAATAATGTTATGATCCCCCATTAAGCCCAACCACCCTTGTGACTTTATTACCTGTGTGATTATTTCACTATGAGTTGGTAAAGTCACAATTTGGAAAGGGAGTTAATGGTTTGAGTAAAAAAAATGTGTGACTGAATTCATACCACAGAATTAAAAAACAAAAAACATTACAAGATTAACAGAAAACAAAGCAATCATCAACTTTGTCAGCAATGACACAAAAAGAATCAACTGATGGATGGGCCAAACAGGTTTCAAGCTTGGATCATCAAGGTTTTCAGTCTTATACTATATCAGGAGTGAAATTTAGAGCTATCTGAGGTCAAACTTGGTCCAAAGGGTTGAATAAGATTCAGGTTCTTATTGATTGGATTGGACCAAGTTTGACCTCAGATAGCTCTAAATTTCACTCCTGATATAGTATAAGACTGAAAACCTTGATGATCCAAGCTTGAAACCTGTTTGGCCCATCCATCAGTTGATTCTTTTTGTGTCATTGCTGACAAAGTTGATGATTGCTTTGTTTTCTGTTAATCTTGTAATGTTTTTTGTTTTTTAATTCTGTGGTATGAATTCAGTCACACATTTTTTTTACTCAAACCATTAACTCCCTTTCCAAATTGTGACTTTACCAACTCATAGTGAAATAATCACACAGGTAATAAAGTCACAAGACAGTTGGGATCCAAAGAAAAGTGTCTTGCTTGTTATTTTAGCACTAATAACACCACTAACACACAAATTTCCGGTAGTGTTGGCTGTTTTTTCCTGACCTCAGCTAACACTATGCTACCAACTAACCAAAAAAAATTCAAAAGTGTAGCGTAGCTTTTTCCACCGCTAACACAAATTTCAGGTAGCGTTAGTTTTTTTTTCCCAACCCCCAGCTAATGCAAAAAAATTCGAAAATAAGGTAGCGTTGGTTGGCTGAATTGTGCCACTAACGTTAGTGGTGTGTTAGCGTAGCTTAAAAAGCTAACACTACGCTACACTAAAGATACATGTAGCGTAGCTGACCCACTGTTGGTACCAAGCCCTCCATGACTGAGTCATGGAGGTATGCCTTGGTTGAGCTAGTATAAAGGAGCATGCAGAGTGGGTGCAAAAAGGGTTGAGAAATGTAAATGCATACCTGAATTGAGTGTGATGTGGAAAAATGAAGTAAAACCTGAGTAACAGGCATAGTATGACTGAAGTTATTGCATGTCAACTGTAGACAGTTGCTTGACTTTTTCTGGTAATGTCTGCTACTTTCTTTTGGGATTGTAAAGCAATTAGAACACCACAACTGTTGGGTTTACATTTCATCCAGGGTGTAAAACACATAATTAAAAATATGGAAAAGAATATTCCAAAATTTGTAACCATGTCATTGGGTGCAGTATGTCCTGAGCCTCTGAGTTGTAGTAGTGTCCACTTTTCACCAGACACTCAAAATATATGTGTTTTAGTACAAATTAGGACATACTGCAGCAAATGACATGTGAGATGCCAGTGAGAGGGCTTCTACTCTAGGGCCAATGGTGTGAGAGTTTGCTAGCACAGGAGAGTGAAGAGCTCTCTTGAGTACAACTAGAAAAGGAAGAGAAAGGGAAGAGCAAGAGGAAGACAAAATATAAACAAAGACAAACCTAGCACCGGAGAGGGAAGAACTCTACCAAGCTAGGAAGGGTGGGAGAAGGTGAAACCAGTTCTTCTAGGGATTAAACAACTTGTGACAGTCTAGTGAGGTCTACAAGAGGGGGCTTCACATTCCAATTATTGGAATGTTCTTTTTGGTGATGGAAAAGAACATTCCAACATTTGGAACCATGTCATTTGGTGAAGTATGACCTGAGTTTTTATAGTCTCCACTTTTCACCAGAGACTCAAAATATATGTATTTTAGTACAAATCAGGACATACTGCACCAAATGACATACTTCCAATTATTGGAATGTTCTTAGTAACAATAACAATAAAAAATTTAAAACCATTTCATTTTGTCTACTGTCTAGTATCTCTTGTTTTTCAATGATGTCCACTTTGCACCAGAAACTCAAAATTTCTGGGCACCATACCACCATCAATTAGAAGTAATACATTCCACCTTCCTCAAAATTGGAGTGAAGTTCAAACAAACTGCTATCTTCTTGGAATCAAAACTTGTTCAATCAATGAAAATTAGATTTGAAGTTACACCCAATTTCAATTTTGTAACCTAAGCTATTGGGTCTAAATTCCATGAACCCCATAACTTTTAAACTTTCTCTTTCAATTTAAACAAAATTTGAGTTTATCTGTACTTCAATTTTTTCTTCTTGCCCTGAAAATCTGGTCCAGCAGTGAGAAGTATGTATCTTGAAAGTTACAGCCACTTTCTCTAGTTTTCCTAATCTAATCCATTGGGCCCAAATTCCCTGAAAACCATATCTTTTAAACCTTCTGATAAAACTTCACCAAAATTTGAGGGAATTTTGATTTTAATTTTATTCTCTTGCCCTGAAGTGGCAATTGGCTTGAAAGGTACAGCCAATGTTATTTTCCTACTCTAAGCCATCGGGCCAAAATTCCTTGAAACTCCATAAATTTTAAACCTTCTGATAAAACTTCAACAAAAGTTGAGGGAATTTTTATTTAACTTGTATCTTCTTTCCCTCAAGATTTTGTCCTAAAGTTACAGCCAATGTCATTTCCCTACTCTATATTGGCATATTTTAGCTGTTCTGCTTATAAGCATAAAACTATGCTCAGTAGTCAAAAAAACATGTGGTCCGCAGCAATGTTGTAAACCTAATTTATCATGTGTTTAAACTTGTCAACCTGTTGTTTTCTGTTTTTCTCATCATCATCAAGATTTACTCTCAGTTGCTCACTTCAAACCTTCAACCTTTGTTTAGGTCCGTTTCTTCATCTTCTACTGTTTTCTTTGTTTCTTTTCTGATTTCATTTGTTTTTTTTTCCATCTTGTTTTTCAGCTTTGCCTCTGCTCGTGTTGCCGCCAATATTTGCTTGCTTGCTTACACAATCATTCTGCTCACAAAAGGTGTGATCTAACAGAAATTCATCATCATCAAGATTTACTTGTGAGAATTTGAAGTCTAGATTTAAGGAACAGAGAAAGGGGTCTGACGGAGTTGGGGAAGTTTGGACCAAGGAGCTTGTTATGATGTGACTCAGGATAAAGAATGCTTTGACTTGATAATTGATTTCACCTGGAATAAACACTAGCTAAATAGACAACAACAAGTATGTTCAACATGTGGTAGAGCTGACAAACATAATAAAAGCATATGCTAACAAAGATATAAGCACAAACAGTGACAGGAGGATGAAACTAGCTCATAAATAGAGTGAAATAAAACTGCCTAAGTCAAAGAGTGACACATATAAAACTAACAGAAAAGTAGAGTGAACTAAAACAACAATTGTTGAGTGATACTGATGATGAAACTACAGGAATTGTAGAGTGACAAATAAAACAAGAAGATTACTTGAGTGATTTGAAACTTTCAGTTGACAGAGTGACAGGAGTGAAGAATGCGAGCGGAGAGGATTAGCTGAAATTCTGACATTACTCTCAGTTTCTCACTTCAAACCTTCAACCTTTGTTTAGGTTTGACTCTGCTCATGTTGTCATCGCTTTTTGATTGCTTGCTTACACAACAATTCTGCTCACAAAAGCTTACCAGCTATTACTCTCAGCCATTGGGCCCAAATTCCATGAACCCCAATAACTTATGATATATTAACTCCAACCTCCCCAAACATATAAACAATTTCAAAAACCCTGTTATCTTTGTTTGCTGAAATTTTAATACAGTTGTGAACAATGAATGAAAAGCTACACCCAAATTCATTTTTCCTACTCTGGCCCAAAATTTGTCAACCTCAACAACTTTTAAGTAACCCACATCTACCCTCTGAAACATTACAAAGCTCTCACAAAACCTTGCTTCATTTTTTAACAAATTTTTGGCACAGTAATTCTTAGTAGATCATATATTTGCATGACATTTGCCCTTTTTCACTGTGATAACAGGCCTAACTTAATTTTTCTATAATTCAAAAATTATATTTCTGATTACAAATTTTCATAAACTTTACAGCTTTAATTTGAGCAAACTCCTAATAGCACGATGTCATAAAATTAAACAAATGATATCAATACCTTTCTTTACCCTCTTCCCTCAATTGCCGGTCCATAATCTCACCACACCTCCATAGGCCTTTCAACTATCGTCATTTTTTAACCCCTCCCCCTCAATACCACCCTTTTCATCTGGTACCCCCACCAATATTCACTCAGCATACCTCAATTGTTACTAAGTTAGAAAGTTCAGCATGGCTTGAATTCCTAAAGGGAAACCCCTTGAAGCATGAAACCACCCATGCAGAGCTGCAGGCTCTAGTATGAGGCCCTTGAAAATTAATCCCGGCAAGTCATAGACTCTTTGATGCAAGGGACTTATCAACCACCAAGCATCAAAACTCCATCTCAGTCTTTCAATTTTGACAAGCCTCCTTCTGATGATGATGGTCAATACAACAACAAGTTAACCATCTGGATAGCTTTAATCCCAACAAAAATACTTCAATCAACCCCTTTTTGGCTTGGGGTTTCATCCCGTGGAACAGCCTTGCACCAAACCCCCAGCAAAATCAATCACAGCCATTGCTCTACCCCAAGATCTCTGCAGTGATCCGCAACCACAACCAAAATAGTGTCCATCAAAATTTCTCTGAAAGCTGGAAAAAGGCACTCTCAAAACTTTTCTTGTCTTTCTTGTGGCTTAAGAAAAAGACTAGCAGCTGTACAAACAAGAATTGTTTTTACTCTTATACAGCATGCTTCTGCAAATGCACCAGAGAAGACAAGCAAGTGAGTGTGTGGGTAGATCTTGTTGATTTGTTTGGTGAGTACCATTTGTTATTATTCTAGATCTCTAAAAAAAAGTATTGATTTTGAAGTTTTATCTGCCCAAGGCCAATCCCAATTCAACCACAAATGGTGTTTGTGAATTCCACAATCAATCCAACTTCTAATCATTGGTTTCCTTCTGAGCGCTCCCCTTTACCCTTTGGCTGGATTTTAAATACAACTGCTACCATATCACAACTATGCTTGGAATCATTCAAACATCCAAATGATGTCTTTTACTCAACTCAGAAAAAGTTTGGAGTTTATATCGAATCAATGGAGGACTTCCCATTGCAAATCTAGAATTCAAAATTCTAGATTCCAAAATTTATTTGGTGGCAAAGAATCTTCCAGATTGAATTTTCACCACCACATAAGATTTGGAATCTGGGATTTCAGATTCCAGATTGGTGAAGGGAAGTCCTCCAATCTAGAACTCACCTGTGCCAATCTAATTTTTTCATTTTAAATGGAAGATAAATCTGCCTGTATCTTCTGTTTGAAATCAAAAACAGGGAAAGATGGGTTGAGCTGATCTCACCTCCACTAACCTCAGCTCCAGATCTGACTTGGTGTCTATCTTATTCCGTCTTCACCATGGGAAATACGGGGGATATGGCTGACCAATGAAAGCAAAATTGCAAAGGGTTCCTTTGTAATTTTGCTGTCACTGGTCGGCCATATTCCACATGGTGCTAGATCTATTGAGGTCTGATGGATAAGAATTCAAGTCTCATTCAAACAACCCTTGACTTGGATGATGCTCAATAATTAGCATATGAAAGCTGTCCAGCATGTTTTGGGCTTAGATCAAACACTGGATAGCATCAACTCACCTCTGTGAACATCTGTTTAATCTTCTCACTGGATGGTAACTTTCAGCATCAGCACCAAAAGTTTTCTGGACAATAATTTGCACCGGTTGTCACACCCAATATCTTTTTACAGCCTGGAGACATGGATTACATGAAAGAAAACATGTCTGTTTAGGAACAGCTTCACAAGGTGCCAAAGAAGGTAAGTCGTTGACAAATCTTGATTTGCCGTGTCAGAATCACTAATTAAGAGCAAAAAACTTGACCAAGGTTGGCAAGTGTCAAACAAATAGATTGAATGTGTTATGTCATTGGTGTATCAAAAAGATACTTTCCTATTAGCTGGCACAGAATATGGTAAAAGTCGCATTGCAGAAATGTATTGGGATGAGAGATATAAACCAAAAAAAGGGCATCTGTCAGAGTGACAGAAAAAAAACTGACATTTGTTTGACACTAGCCAGGCACATGTGTACTTACTTTGAGGAGGTTTTTTCTACCATCCTCCAAGATCTTCAAAATGAGGATCTTGGAAGTTGGATCTTTGGAGTAATAATAAAGTGATGAATTTGCAGGGTTGGCAGGATTGTTCTCCTGATGCAGGCACACAAAACTATCTGTTCCAATTTTTCTTAGGAAGTACCATAAAAAAGATTAAAAAAAAAAAATGAAAAAGACCCAGCCAAGCAGGATTTGGACTGCCTACTATTTTGGGACTTTAGGTGCAAGTTCCTCCTTCAGAGGTTGCTCCGCGATGGCGCCTGCGCCATCCTCCAATTGAGGGACTTGGCTAAGTTTGCAGTACACAACCTTTCTTTTCACTTGCTCAATAGCCTCGATAACGTTAACCAGAAGGGCCACAAGCCCTCCGGTAATAACATTGTAACAGGTATTGACTTGTGAAACCTGTTACAATATCAATAACAGACAGGGAGCCAAAAATACACCGATAACAGGTTTTTGGCTGATTTTCTTGCCTTTTGGCCCATTACAGGCTGTAATGCATTGTAACGGGCCGTAAAGTATTGAAAATACAATAACTGGCCCGTTAACAATAACACCTTTTTCTTCTTTCTTTTTATTATCACATTGCAGTGTATCAATAAATTTTATCAATCCGCAATGACACCTGGGGCTGGGTGTTGCGCAGCCAATACTATCCAGGAAACCCACCTGGTATTGTGTCGTAATGCAACTGCCCACCATTGCTGATTCCCACAAGGCTGCCAACAATACATGAAACAAGAAAACATGGAAAGGCTGCGATGACACAGGCCTTGTGGGGTCCTGTGATATACATGGCAAACATCCACGAATCTGGAGAGAATCATGCACTTCCATTAACCATCCTCAAACGGATTTTGGCAAGTGTAGAGCCAGGCAGACCAATTGGCATTTTGCATGATATTGGGTTTTTGTTGGACAAGTTTAAGAATTAGGTATGTCTGTTCCTTTACCTTTTAGCTCATCAGAATGTTTCTATTTGTGTGACCACGGTATCAAGGATTGTTATCAATCAGCAAGACTTACCCAACAATAACTACAAAGACAAAGACCGTAAGTTATTATTGAGTCTTGTAATTAAAACAAAAAAGAAAATTAGTCCTTTAAACTGATTTGATCATGAATCATATTCAAACAGATGCTTTGCAATTTTCGGTCAAAGACCAAGTCACTCATGGTGAGGAGGCTAACATTAATTGTCAGATTTCAAGGCATGGCCGAAAGAGCAAGAGCAGCAAGCAGAGGATGCAAAATGGTTGGCGGGTGACGAGGCCAAGCCAGCAGTTGATGGTGGAGTTGATGGAACGACTGCTTGACCTTTTTTCCATATACATAACAATCTGGCTACCTGTTTTGTTTTTTCTCAGTTCGCTCTCTCCCAATTGTATATACATATTGTCTTTTCGGAAAAGCTTGGACGAATCCAAGCGAATCCATTTTGTTTCATGCAAATACCAATTGTTTTGTCAAAATTTGACTGTCGTTTCTGCCGAGAATTGTCTCACGGCCTTTCTGCAGTCTCTGCCATAGTCTTCGCAGCCAATGGTTGGCTATTCCATCCTAGTGTCCTAGAGGGACATGGATTGGGGAGTCGTTAAGAGTGTTGGCAGGGTGAGAATCATGCCCTGGTTCCAAATCCGAGCTCATTTTCTCCTTCATCCAACTCCAACATAGCCTACCAGCAAAACAAGGCCTCGGGGGCAGATTTGATTTTGGGTCATATCTTACAGGTGTCAGGATAAAACCGCTGACAAAACTAAATAAAAGTATAAGATCCAAAACGAAAAGCAGACTTGTGCAGTCCAAGGTTTCCTGAGAAGACAATACATTAATCGCACTTCAACACCATGTCTCAAACCCACATTGTCCACCATGCGTTGGTGCCGTTTCTTTCTTGCAGCATTGTTGCTCTGTTTGGTATTTTCTAAAATTACCCTTTTACAGCCTTCAAGGCTGTTCCTCGCACCTGTCACTTGCATGCTTCATGGTTGGTTACACACATAAATATCTTGAACCCGCGAGGTGCTTGCTGTTCTTTGCTGTTGCTTTGCTGTCAGCCAGTACAGCCAGTACAGCCAGTTTCGTTGAAGTTATTTCCGGGCACATAATATGTACAATGCTTGGCGCACCGGTGACTTGGCTCTGGCTACACCCATTTTGTATGTACTCCTTGTGTGGCATCTTCTCTCGCCACTGAATGCAAAACACCTCAGGAAGAAATCAAGTCCTTTCATCAAACCTCCAGCCCTGCTCCTCACGTGCGTCACGAGCCTCACCTACATTAACCCTCAACCAAGGATGATTTTGGGAACTTGGATTCGGTGGGTTCACCACAGCTCGATGGTATTCGTTGTCCTCATTGCCTTAAGGTCAGATCAAGCTGCAGCAGCGGAACCCGAGCCACAGCAGTGCGGAAACAGTATGATAAAAGTCCAGAACTCTGATCAGATCTGTAAGATACAATCAATTTCTCTACAAGATCGCATCGTCTAACCTCACTCCTTGTTAAACCTCCAATCTATTCGAAGTGTGTACGAACTACGGTAATGTGACTTATCAATGTCGTTTTGACGATTGCCATGGAGGCAGCCGTGACGATAGCTCACAGACGCGTCCCAGTAAGTTAAATTTTTTGTTTTTGATCACTTTCAATCTGATGTCCTTCTGACTCGTGTTTACCATAAACCATAGTGTCGACGTTCGCCTTCCGCAAATGCTTTATTTATCCCGGCGATGGCCAGCTAGGGGCACCAAATGTTAACACGGTTCACCCCGTGCAATTTACCGCGAACAACCACAAGGGGCAGTTGAGTAAGTGAATCAATAAAAGGAGGTTTATAGCGGCTGAAAATTTGTTCAATCATTTATCCTCTATCACAGATGCCACTGGAATCCAACTAGGCAAAAACGGGGCCAAACTCAAAGCTATTCATTATCTCTGCACTTGGTTCTCACCCAAAGACATCAACAACCGCAGGCCTTGTGAGTCACCTTGAGCTGAAAGCACAACACACATGTATCTGATTTTCGTCGACTCACCTCACATCCTCTTCTTCATTTCAATCTTTCGGAGGGTGCAACAAGTGTGTCTTGCACAGAAAGAACACTTAGCTGAAGACCTCTATTCATCTTGGAACGTGATCCGAAGCTTGCATGACCCATAATTTTCACTATTTCAATCTTTCTAGTACATATCCCTGGCTGTAAATTGGAAAAATCACCAAATATCAAATTTATGGTTTTTGGTTAGAAAAACACATCCTATCTTCTTTCCTCATAGTCACTTCTGAAGTTGAACCATTTATTGATGAATTTTATCAGCATGTCTGTATTTATATGATCTGCTCAGTCCGAATCACTACAAGTGCCGAACTAGAGTGTTTGGTGTTTTATTTATAATTTACATAACAACCATGTTTTAACTTTGTTTGGAAAAAGACGGCAGGGAGAGAAAACAATATGTCTGTTTTGTTTTGTTTTGTTAAATAAATAATAAATAAGTAATAATATACCAGATGAAATTTAGTGTTGTTTGCTTGTTATGTTCAAAGTTTTGTGCAATACATATGATTTTTGAAGACAATTAACTTCTGTACAGTTTTTTTTTTGAGTTTCATTTCACCTCAATACTGATCCAAGAAAGTTGTGCTTTTGATATTGAAAATTGTCACCCAAGTAATGAATCTAAGCTTAATTAAAAACACCCCCAACTGCAAGGTTTTTTTATTGAATTAGATTTAATTTTCAGGGTTTGAATATGTCTGCTAAACACTTTATAGATTAGTGGTGAAGCAGGCACCTAGAGTTAGCCCAACCAAGTTACAAGTCTATTGAACCTGTTGATCTAAAAGCTTGAGAGCTTATGGTTTACCAAACCAAGTTTTAGATCAATGTTCTAACAAAGACAATGTGCTGCATGTAGTAAGCCAAACTTGAAGAAAAAAAATACAAGACAATGGACAATCCAAGGAAATTAAATGGAAGAAGGGTCCATATTAGTTTCAAAGTTCAATAAAGCTCAAGTCATAGTAGTGTTGAAGGTGTAATCCCTTTGAACTTAACAACATGTCCCTCGCCTGGCGGTGAGCCCGCAGCGAGCTGCGACCTCGCCCAACCGCCAGGGAGGGACTTGGTCCCAATCCCCTCAATTTGGTGTGAGACAGCACACTTTTTTTGCTGGCAAGTTACTCAGCCGCAAATAAGCACCTGTTCTCATCAGATTCATATAATTTTCTCAGTGGCATTAGATTGCCACGACTCTTGCACTTTTTTGGCTGTGGCTTGTTTTTTTCTTGTGTCATCACTTCCCCTAGATAATTGCCACCAAACAGTTTTTTGAAGTTCAACATCTGATGGGCCATATACATAGTGCCTCAAACACATGACTTGGCTGCAGGTTTCATGATCATATGAGTTTTGACTTTGGCTTCTATGGTTCAATCAAAACTCCAAAATAGTACTGGACCAATTGGGCAGATACAGCAAGCCTTGCATGTCCGTAGTGTGATAATTCGGTCTTAAGGAATTATTTTGCTATTTGCGCAAAGGCTCAGCATAGGTGCTCAAGTGGACATTTTATGAATGTCAAAGCATCATCATGTGCGCAGGATCCAAGGGTACTTCTGCATGAATTCTGAACAGAAGTTGTGTCTTGCTTGATGGTTGTACTAATAAAAATGTACCAACAATACAATTTTTACACCTTGTCACAATCCTGTCTCAGGTGTGCGGGTTGCGATTGGGTGTAAGCCTCTCTGCCATAGGCAGAGATGATTTGTTAGGCTCGTAATCCCTTTAGAAGGGAATACTAGCTGCAACAACTATAGTGCTTAGAATTCTACTGCTACCATGCTGATTTTAGAGCATCAGAAAGAACCAATCAGGATAAGAATGCATCAGAAGACCAGTACATTCCTCAAAAGACAAGAAAATTCTAATTGCTTCACCAGGAGAAAAGTATTATGACTTTGCTCCATTGAAATTAAAAGCTCACGGATCTTTCTAAATTCAATGTCTTCTGCTAAGGAAATCTCCTGCATTTTTTTATCTATAAATACCATGTCCCTTGTAGAATTGTGTATTCTGGTTTTGAACCCACAACCTTCTACATTCACAAGAGCTGCTCTTATACCACTGACACTACATACAAACAGAGGTTGATTATTCAAAATGGCCCTCTATGGCTTTAGCTGGGATAACAGCTGTCACACCAAGGCAACCCCAAGAGATTTTGTGAGATGGTTGACCACTTCCCTGCAACATCAAACTTTTATTTCCTGTGTGTACCAGCTGTATCCCCCCTGAAGTCACCTGAGGGAAATTCCTAAAAACAAACCATTGTTTGTATGCAGTGTGAGCTAGACAAACAATTGGTCTTATGTTGGTTTTAAAATACCATATTATATGACTCAGTCACTCACATGGGGCTGAAGCACACAGTAAAACACTTGTAAAAACTCCTACAGAGCATTCTGAAGATGTTACACGTCTATTACATAGATTTAAAAGGCCCTCTAGATGGATATACAAGGTTTAGAAAGAAGGTAACTTCAAAATAATAAGTATGAATCCATTCAATAACATTACATCATAATAAATTGACTAAGAGCACTAGAAATTGATAGTTAGAATACCCAATGAAATATGTGGATATTACATATATTTTAGATGATCTTCCAGGGACATTCTCTAATTTGATGATACTAGAAAACCAGTCAATACAAAATGACCTCATGATCTGCCAAAGTGCTAAAATCCCTCAAAATTAGCGCAAGATCTTACTAACTTGTAGTTACTATCCTGTAGGACTTCCTGGGAGCTCTTATTTCTCCAAGAACCACCTTCTAAGTCATCCTTCATCCTTCACTATCCCGGATTTGGCTGCCATAAAGGCCCCAGGGAAAGTAAGTGGCTTGTTGTTTTTAGACCTTTTCACTCATACATATCCCTGGGCAATAGAAAACCCCTGTAATACAGGCCCCAGCCCCTCAGGTATCTAAAATAATCCCCTGGTGATCCCCAAACTTAACACAAGTTCCTCGCCTGCCAGAGGCAGGCCTCCCGTCAGGGAGGGACTTGCGTGGTAAAATGTGTATCTGGCCTGAGCACCCGGAGGACAAAACAGCATTTTGACCAGTTCCAAACTTTGGGCCCCTAAAAGGCTGTCTCATCAAACCTCTCTAATCCCACCCCTTGCACCATTAGATTGGCCTGGGTCTCCTCTTCAATTGGGCAGTAGAAACATCCACTGCCCAATTGTTTCACATCAATGAGGGCCAATCCAAATTGGTCTCTTTTTGAGACTCACCACTGCTTATATAAGCAAGATATTCTGTATCTGAAATGATTTCCAACACCTGTTGGAAATATTCCCCTGTACGGCATTTTATTTGGTTATGGACTTATGACAATACAGGATTCCATGGCTCAATGCCGCTCCTGCTTTTTTTTTGTTTGGAAACTTGGGATGGATGGTTTGGCCTTCATATTTAACACCACAAGGCCAGGATTGTACCAAATGAAGTGCAACAACAAGTATTTGTCTCAGGATGCAGGGTGTGTTGGATTGAGCCCTAGAACTTTTTTAAATGAGGAAAGAGTGAAATTTAGAAGGATACAGGTGGGTCTTCCTAGGGTGCTCAGGCCAGATACATGTTTTACCACACAAGTCTCTCCCTGACGGGAGGCCTGCCTCCGGCAGGCAAGGGACTTGTGTTAAGTTTGGGTGATCCCCGGTCCTGATATTGAGGGCAATAAAACACCCCTGCTTGCAGGCCCCCATGCAATCTTTCGAACATTCCATTTATTTTACTTATCTTAATGTCCTCCACCAAAGCATCCCAAAAATGAAAATTATCAAACTATCAACGCTGGGTTGCTACACTACCTGTAGCGGGTAGTGTAGCAAAATTGGTAACATGTAATTGTTTTTACTGTAGCTGCTAGTGATATCAGCACTATTGCTGCACGCTTGCACCCCAACAAGGTTGTTGCTACGCTGCGCTAAAGCCCATTTTAGTGGCAAGAACCCGCTACAATGGGCTGTAGCCCAGTGTAGCATGGGGCTGCTCAAAACTTGCGAACGCTACAGCGTTGGAATCAAAAAAAGGACTGCTACACTACACTATTTTTGGGAAATAGTGTAGCGACCCACTGCTGAAACTATTAACTCTTGATTATATGTCTACTTTATGCTTACCTTGCAGATGGTGTAGCAAAGGAGTATCTCCTTGGCATCAGCAAGCCTGACATTCTTCCATTTTGGATTGTAATTTCTTGTTCAGAAATTATATCAGTTTTGATGTGGTTTGCATTTAATTCATTTTATCCACAAAATTTGGTAATTTTTTTTGATGCTGAAAATTCCAGGTGATTTAAAATAAATAACCAAATGAATACTGTGAAGTTTTGGGACACTTTGGTAAATTGAGTCAAAACTTATGGTGATTTTGTAATTGAAGTAGGAAGTTTACAATAATAATAACTAGAGTTCAAGGCGGCTTTGCCGCCCCCCTTTCTGAGCTGTAAAGATGTAAGTTTTTTTTGAAGCCCAACTTCATTGTGGAGATTCAAACCCACTCTTACCCCTGCCTGACTTCACTTGTACTCCCCCAATAGTCACTTTTTGTTCATGCCAAGCCACCATTCACCAGGACTAATAAATAACCCATTAATTGCAACTCACAAGTGACATACCAAAGTACCAATGCCACTTGTAATCATGTGATTTTTGATTGGTTTGGTGATGACTCCACGGAAAATTCACATTTTTCTAATGGCTGTCCGAGTTGGGTCACCTTTCCGCCTTTCCTCCTGCATCAAATGAAGTCAAGCCCCATCCTTCCCTCCATGTACACCCTATTTCAATCCAATTTTACCTTGCTAATTTAATAAATTAGCACTTTCCCTTGCAGTGATTATCTCCTGTGAAGCTTTAAACTTGTCAGTGTAACTTATGTGAAATTCAAACTCACCATGACTTTCACCACCTGACAACTCTAACTTCACTCAACAAAGCCTTTAAGTCCAATATGGTGAGGCTTGTACATCTCAAAACAACCAATTATAACAAACCTCAGGCTCAACTAATATCTCATTTCAGGTGTATTCATATTCCCCAATCTCTGACAGTTGTCTGCCATTCTTATTAGCTGTCTGTTTGTAACAAAAAGATATTTTTGGGGTTGGTTTCTTATCTGTTTTCCTTACAGCCTTTTTTTTTTGTTTTTTCTTTTGCTTTTCATTCTTTCTTTGGTATTTTTGACAGATCTGGTCGCAGGTTTCCATCATCAATCAATTCAGCTTCATCAGAGTGTAAGTCATCCTGCTCTAGAGGAATTCCTCAGTGAGCAAGTAGACACCTGCTTTCCAAGAGGATTTCTCTCAGGGAGAAAGTGGACACCTGCTTGCCGAGAGGATTCCTCTCGGTGAGCAGGTCGACACCTGCTTGCCGAGAGGATTCCTCTCGGTGAGCAGGTAGACACCTGCTTGCCGAGAGGATTCCTCTCGGTGAGCAGGTAGACACCTGCTTGCCGAGAGGATTCCTCTCGGTGAGCAGGTAGACACCTGCTTGCCGAGAGGATTCCTTTCGGTGAGCCGGTAAACACCTGCTTGCCGAGTGGATTCCTCTCGGTGAGCAGGTAGACACCTGCTTGCCCAGAGGACTCCTCTTGGTGAGCAGGTAGACACCTGCTTGCCGAGAGGGGACATCTTGGTGGGCAGGCATGCACCTGCTCGCCGAGAGGAAGCCTCTCGATGAGCAGGCTGGCTCCTGCTCGCCGAGAGGAAGCCTCTCGATGAGCAGGCTGGCTCCTGCTCGCCGAGAGGAAACCTCTCTGCTTGCCCAGAGAATTCCTCTCTGTGAGCAGGTAGACACCTACTTGCCCAGAGGATTCCTCTTGGTGAGCAGGTAGACACCTGCTTGCCGAGAGGGGACAACTTGGTGGGCAGGCTGGCACCTGCTCGCCGAGAGGTAACCTCTCGATGGGCAGGCTGGCACCTGCTCGCCGAGAGGTAACCTCTCGATGGGCAGGCTGGCTCCTGCTCGTCGAGAGGAAACCTCTCGATGAGCAGGCTGGCTCCTGCTCGTCGAGAGGAAACCGCTCGATGAGCAGGCTGGCTCCTGCTCGTCGAGAGGAAACCGCTCGATGAGCAGGCTGGAACCTGCTCGTCGAGAGGAAACCTCTCAATGAGCAGGCTGGAACCTGCTCGTCGAGACGAGACCTCTCGATGAGCAGATTGGAACCTGCGTGAGGAGAGGAAACCTCCCGTTGAGCAAGCGTCGGCCTGCTCATTGAGAGGAAACTTCCAGTTGAGCAGGATGACACCTGCTTGCCGAGAGGAGACCTCTCAATGAGCAGGTTAAAACTTGCTCACCGGGAGGTTTCGTCCCGGCGAGCAGGTGCCAGCCTGCTCCGCCAGTGGTCTGGGTGAGCAAGTCAATCTGCCCACCGAGCCGTCTCGGTGAACGGATTATGTAACCCGCTCATCAAGGTGGGCTGGTGATCAGCAGATCGAGCTGCTCACCAAGCTGTCGTCGTCGGGACCGTTTGGTGAGAGAATTAACCTGCTCACTGAGCGGATGAAGCTGTCGAGACAGCTTGGTGGCGGGTCAGCCATTCAGGAGGTTGCGTCCTCGACGGCTGGGTATCCCCAGCCCTTGACGAGGTTGTCTCCTCAACCACTGGGTATACCCAGCCCTTGAAGAGGTTGCCTCGTCGACCGCTGGGTATACCCAGCCTTTGATCAAGGAGGTTGCCTCCATGACCGCTGGGTATTATCCGGCCATTGACAAGGTTGCCTGCTTGATGGCTGGTTACACTCAGCCATTGCCAAGGTTGCCACCTCAACCACTGGGTGTGCCCAGCCATTGATGCCGGTTCAAGGACAGAGTAGATGAGACCAGAGGTCTATAAAAAGAGAGCAAGTTGACCGCCTGAGAGTCAAGCCATCAAAAAATTAAATCTTGGCCACCAGTCAAGCCCCCACATCTGTGTGTGATGCACAGCGGGGGTTTGACTTGTGGCCATGGTTTGATTTTTCTTGGAAATGGAGGGGGGGGGGGGAACCCACGCTGTTGGTTTTGCCAAAAGTGTATCTTTACTTAGATATATATCAGATATTAGATATGGTGAACATAATTTTCCCTAAAAAAACTTAATGTGATACCGACTCACCATAATTAGGTTGTAGATGTGACAGCAGTTTAAAATCAGATTACTGTACAGTGCCATGGTATGTTACTTGAAATCGAGTGATAATGGATTTGTCATGGTCATAGTGAGAGATCAAAATAAATCACACAAAAATCATGTTAGTGTATAATAATTTAACAGCAGAGGAAGATTGTGTGTTTGGAGAGTGCTGGGAAATAAGGAATAAGAATAAAAACAAAGGAATTGATGAAGCAATGATGAGATACACACCAGGTATTTGGTCTTAAACCAAAAAACAAGCTCAGAACCCTAAGCTGATGAGAAATTTGTTTACTAATACAGTCCCAGACGCCCGATTACACAAATCAGGAGCGGCAGACAGAAACCCACCTAGATCAACTACAAAAATATGTAAGTTAAGATTAAGACTGCTAGAGCAGAGAGACAGAGAGAAATGGCACTGCCCATGGTTGCTACTAACAGCAATGCTCTTACCCACAGGATCACGGAACCAGAACCCAAGAATCTAGCCAGTCTGCTTAGCCGTATAACGGAGGAAGGAGGAACCAAGTTTAAAGAACAAGGTTGTATCCCATATTATCTTGAAGAGACTGAATTAGAGTACTCCACTAGTGAGTGCCAACAGCATGATTAAGACAGACAGCAGTAAAACTGACCAAGAGTTCTACCACATTAGTTGCAGGAAGAGTAGCCAGAATCTATAAGATCGGCTCGTGAACTTAGACAAAGAGTTAGCTGGAAGCAGTTAGAGTAAGTCATAAATAAATAAGCAAGCACAAGAAGAAGGCGATGAGCTAACTAGAAGTCTTTAATGACATATCTTTGTAGGTATCATAGCTCTTAGAGCCTTCTCTCCAAATTTGTATCTCAGTTTCTTCACTCAGTAGAATAGCAGTCGTGATACTGCTTTTAGGTACATATGCTTGTTTTCTTCACTCTTAGTCTCTCTCACTCATTAAGCTTCAGTTTAGTAATCAAAAATACTTTTAGTTGTCACTTGCCTCAATTCTTTTAGGTTTACAGTCTCAAGACTTGCAACATTGATCTCATACCAAGCAACTAGAAGCAGTGCAAGATGGTACCACCTCGTTCCAATGGATACGTCAAAGAGCCAAGTCAAGAAACAGGGTGTGATGAATTCAATCCCAAGAAAGACTGCTCTGGGCTTCCAAACTTCACCGGAGAAAACTATCCAATCTGGGAAAGAAAAATGCAAATGCATTTGGACGTCAGGGATCTATTGGAATACATAAAGGAGCCACTGAGTGAAGACACCAACACAAGCAAGAAACTGAAGGCAAAAAGAATGTGCCACAATTGCCGACAGAATCTTTCCTTTCTCAGTGTTGTGAATAAAGCCAACAAGAGATACCCTCACGCTATTTGGGAACACATACACAAGAGACATGCCTCTGACTCTCTACTCGCTGTATTTCTCATCTAGAACCAATGGGAAGAAATTCAATTCAACCATGACATACATCGATTCATGGACAATATTGAAGCTAGCCTTGCCCAATTCAGCTCAGTCGGATTCAACAAGCCAGACACAATTTTTGGCTGTGCCTTGATCAGCCAAATTACTATTAAACGTCCAGTGCTAATGGAATCCTTCTTTGCGGACATAGCAATGCAAGGAAAACCTAGAGCAATAATTGAAAACTTCAAGACATCGGTCACCACAAAGCGGAAACTAAGAGAAGATATAATGAAGAAAATCCTACTCAAGTCACCGAAACCACTACAGCTTTGTCCACCTCAGTAGCCCACAGCAAGAAGCGCAAGAGGTAATATTGGGACTATCATCTCATACAATGCAAAGGCCAAAAACACAACCCCAGTGCTCCACATACTCCTGAAAAGTGCTGGACGCTCCACCCCGAATTGCAACCTCCCAGAAAAGGCAGACCAAACACATACTTGGCGGAGACAGAAAATGACTCTGATGAACCTGCGCAAAATATTGCTAGGCCAACCTACAGTTACATGGTGATCAGCAAAACAGTTGCCAGTGAGAAGCTCACAACCATTCTGGATTCTGGAGCATCCAATCATATGCTCAACTCCCGGAACTAATTTCTTGATCTCTCACCTGTACACATCAACATAACCACGAGAAGTGGGCCAGGGGAGTTAGTAGCTACTGGAAGAGGGCCAGTGTGGTATTTCTTATTGTTACTAAAATTTAAAGTTTTTTGCTGCACATAAGTAGCCATTTTTACTCATTTATCACTCAAGAACTAGATTCTACACCTCAACTTACCCCAGTCACCACTTACGGATCACCAATAACCCTGCTGGATCAGAAGTTACTGTCAATCACCCTCAGTTACACATGTATACAGGACAAATCACATAATATACACAGGGCAACCAAACAACAAGTCTTTTTTTCTTATATCCACCACCTTATCTCCTCTCATGCAGCCTAAATTAGTGGATATTCCGGCACCACTCTTGGCATTACATCATTTCTATTTGGATGACACCATCTTTGTTTGTATCAGCTGACACCACTAGTGTGTTTACATAATATCCATTCTAACTCCACTAGATCCAGTATAATTTAGTGGATTTTCCATTGCTGTGCTATTTTAGTTTGTTTGGTCTTGTATTTGTATCATCTGACACCACTTTTAGTCTGTATTTTAGCTCCACACCAGTTTAGTGTGCATTAATGTGCTTTAGTATGTTTGGTTGTTTGGTCATGTGTGCTCCATTCTTTCTCCCCTGAAGCTAAAATCCTTCACTTTTGTCTATATAAGGAGGCTCTCTTCCTGCTGTTTTTCCCTTCCTCACCAGATCTGCTTACCAGATTTTCTGTACACACCTTACTCATTCATCAGAACTCTTATAGTCATTATCCCCTATAACACTATATAACTGGTCACTCCTCATTATTATTAGTCACTCAATATTGAAGTTTTACAATTATATCTTACCCTTACATACTTTATAACTACCCTTAAATCAGAAATAACAACTCTTATCCTCATATAACACCCCTTGGTTCAAGTCCTGGTTGAGTCATAGTACTTACAGGTTCCTTATCCAACTGGGCTATTCTCCAAGTTCAATTATATAACCCGTCTTATAAATTCATAACCCCTCTTCAAGAGAACCTCAGTTCAATCCCTGGTAGAAGCGCTTGCTCCCACAACTCTTCTATCCATCACATCATCACATCACTTCTCTTATCTTTCATACACATCATCCATCACCAATTTGATCAACACCATCATCATCATCAGTTAGCTCTATAATCCCACTTCTAAAACAACAGTAGTATCTTTGATACACTCACTATCACTTTATAAAACTTTCCAATCCAAGATTGGGAGGCTTTTTTAGTGTCTAGTACTTCAGATTGGCAGAGGCGATACTCATCAATACCTTTACAAACTCAGCAAAAGGTCTTCACTGACACTTTTGAGCTTTACACCAGCAATCATCATACTCAAGGTGGGAAAGTCAATTAAGCTCAATGACGCACTCTACGTACCAAAGCTCTCTTGAAACCTCATCTCATTGATGCAACTCATGAAGAAGTGTATTGCTATCTGAAACTCAAACAGCCTATGTGAAGTGCAAATTGACGAGCAGAAACCCTTTTCCGTGAATGTAGCAGACGACTTGCTGGAAATTGTGGGAGTAAATGAATCTCCAGAGGCAGCAGCCCACTACTCCGTCACTGGAGGACTTCCCGTCATGAATCTAGAAGGTGGAATTCTAGATTTCAAACTTAATTTTGTGGTGAAAATTTGTTCAGATTGAGTTTTCACGACAAAATAAGATTTAGAATCTAGAATAACAAACTCTAAATTGGTCACGGGAAGTCCTCCACTGAATTTCAGCCACTCAGCAAATTTACAAAGTGGCACAATAGACTTGGACATTGCAGTTCAGGGCAAATCATGAGAGCCGTTGATCTAGACTCCACACCCACAAAAATCAAGGCGTGTTAAGCATGCATGCGAGGCAAGCTCACTCGAGTTCCGTTCAAAAGTCATCTCAAAGAGGTGAACACTCCTCTGGCGGTAGTGCATGGAGATCTGATTGGACCAATCTCTCCTTGAACGAATGGAGGTGCACAATACATTCTGACGCTTACTGACCAATATTCTGGATAAATATACACTGCAATACTGAAAGACAAGAGTCAAGCAACCGCGTCAATCATAGAATTCAAGACTTTCGTGGAAAAGCAGACCGGTTGCTCCCTGAAGAAGTTGATGACAGACGGCGGAGGAAAGTTCTGTAACAAACAACTAAGTGAACTTCTGAAAAACAATAGCATTAAGCACAACATCTTGCCACCCTACACACCTCAAAGAAATGGAATGGTGGAAAGTGCAAACCGAACCATTCTCGACATGACCAGATGTCTTTTGATGCAAGCAAACGCAGCCCCAGAATGGTGGGGAGAGGCAGTCAGAGCGGCAACAGCGACAACCAATTGTCTTCCATCACTAGCCAAGACTAGGTCCTCCCCACTGGAGCTTTTGTTCAAGGTAAAACTCAACCTTGACTTATTTTGACTGTTTGGATAGTGAAACCCAAGCAGCCAAGGGAACAGAAATTTGATTCGATCTCCTGGGAAGGGATACTCCTAGGTTACAAGAACAACTACTTGTCCTATCAGGTATACAAGATTGAAGACAAAATTGTTGCCTTATTGAAGCATGTTCACTTCAATGAGTCAACTTTTCCTGAATTTCCAGCATTACGGAGTCACACCTGGAAAGTTGCCAGTCATTGGAGAAGATGATCTCTTTCCGTTCGGAGAAGAAGAAGAACCACAGAATAGGATGAATGAAAATCTCACCTCAAACACGGCAGAACTAACTCCAGAAGAAGCAGCGACAGAACAAATGACCAAAACTGGCAGCGGGCTCTACAAGTGATTTGCCTGGACCACTGCACCCTCCTCAAATGAAATCTCAAGCGGGGTGGATAGTGCGACCATTCTGCAAGAGAAACAAAGGCGACATGCCTTCTTAGTAAGCATTGATCCGGATCCCAAAACCCATAGGCAAGCAATGAACTGCTCCGAAAGTCAGCAGTGGAAAGCAGCCGAATTCAAGGAGATTCTTAACATGCTCAAACACAAAGTCTGGAAGTGGAAGGTTAGACCGTGAAAAACAGAAGATGGGCCGATACCTGCAGCCTGGGCGTATAGGAAGAAGCTAGGCTCTGAAAACCAGGTCATTGAATACAAGGCACACATTTGCACCCAGGGCTTCAAGCAGGTATACAGGAAGAACTTTGACTCAAAGTACGCATTCACCGGAAAAGCAGCTTTGCTTTGACTGTTGTTATCCTATGCGGTCAACAATAATCCCAAGATTCACCAGCTGGACGTCAGAAGCGCATTCCTGACGTGCCCTCTCTCCGATCAAGTCACACTTGCACCACCGCAAGGATACAACTGCCCAGAAAATTCTGTGCTTGAGCTTGAGAAAGCTATCTACGGAATTAATCAAGCACTGATTGTTTGGTACATGAGGATAACTGCCTATCTGAAAACCCTCGGCTTTCGAATTGTGGTATCTGATCCTTGCGTGTTCTAGCGGATGAATGCACCTAGCAAACCGGCCACCTGGATTTTTTGCCACGTGGACAATCTACTTATTAATTATCTAGTAATCATCAGCACGGAACTGGAAGTATTTCGAAGGGAGATGGAAGCTGAGTTTGACATCAAGTACCCTGGAGAAGCAGTGTTACTGCTTGGAATGAACATTGAACAGTTCACATACAGCTTACAAATCAATCAAACACAATAAATAGAGCGGAAACTGATTGAATTCAACTTGCTGAATGAACACATTGCCTCATGCCCCCTCAATCCACGTGAGCCACTTAAGAAGGCCACCACAGATGAAATACTAGTCTTCAAAAGAACCAGTGTAAACTATTGTGTGCTGGTGGGATCCCTGAACTACCTTAGCATCCTGACACGTCCGGACATTTCCTTTGTGGTCAGCACACTGTCTCAGTTCCTCAAAAATCTGGGAATCAAGCACTACTTTGCAGTAGTGCAAGTATTTTGTTACCTGGCAGGCACAAAAGACACTGGGCTAACCTACAAGAAGCGTACAACATTCAACATCAGAGCCTTTGTTGATGCGGACTGGGGCAATTGCCTTGAAACTCGGCGTTCTACAACGGGATTTGTCGTGGCAATTGACTCGCACCTTATCAACTGGAAGGCCAGCAAACAACCAACTTCTCGCTATCTATGAACGAGGCGGAAATTTAAAGCGCCTTCTGACCTAGGGAGGGATCTGGCTTGGCTGGCAAGCGTTGTGCACGAATTGGGAGTCCATCGGTCCCTCAAGCACATTGACGTTACGGTGGACAACAAAGGCGCGATCGATTTGGCTCTGAGCCAAACCTCTCAGAATAGTTTCAGAACAATGCACATGGGCATCAGACTACACTTTGTCCGGCAGCTCATTGTTCATCAACTCATCAAACTGCGCTACGTCCACACCACAAACAACGCAGCGGATTTCCTCACGAAGGCACTGGGCAGAGCAGTCATTAGACGATCTCTAGCTCAAATAGGGGTTATGGAAGTTCCCAACTAATCTATGCTTTGAGTCTTGCGACAAGAAGCGTGGCAGGCTGTAAGAAACCGGGTTCAGCTCCCTCAGACCAACAAGCTTTCACGGAAAGCGAGTTGAGTTCGAGCTTAGTTGCAAGGATACATGAGTGATACAAGACCCGCAGCAACAAGCTCAGAAACCTAAGCTGATGAGAACTTTGTTTACTCATACAGTCCCAGGCGCCTGATTACACAAATCAGGAGCGGCAGACAGAAACCCACCTAGATCAACTACAAAAATATGTAAGTTAAGAATAAGAATGCTAGAGCAGAGAGACAGAGAGAAATGGCACTGACCACGGTTGCTACTAACAGCACCGCTCTTACCCACAGGATCACGGACCCAGAACCCAAGAATCTAGCCAGTCTGCTTAGCCGTATAACAGAGGGAGGAACCGAGTTTGAAGAACAGGGTCGTATCCCGTATCATCTCAAAGAGACTGAACTAGAGGACTCCACTCGTGAGTGCCACTGGCATGATTAAGACAGACAGCAGTAAAACTGACCAAGAGTTCTACCGCATTAGTTGCAGGAAGAGTAGCCAGAATCTATAAGATTGGCTCGTGAACTTAGGACAAAGAGTTAGCTGGAAGCAGTTAGAGTAAGTCATAAATAAATAAGCAAGCACAAGAAGAAGGCGATGAGCTAACTAGAAGTCTTTAATGACAGATCTTTGTAGTCATCATAGCTCTTAGAGCCTTCTCTCCAAATTTGTATCTCGGTTTCTTCACTCAGGAGAATAGCAGTCGTGATACTGCTTTTAGGTACATGTGCTTGTTTTCTTCACTCTTACTCTCTCTCACTCATTAAGCTTCAGTTTAGCAATCAAAAATACTTTTAGTTGTCTCAATTCTTTTAATTAAATCAAATATGTTTGTAATCAAATTATCTATGTATTTACAAATTCCATTCCTCCAAAGTACACAATACTACCGTCTGCATCAATGAGTAATGGTAAGGCTTAACTAAATGATGAGCAACACTAAAGTGAACGCTCCCAATGCTGAAAACGAAGAATTAAGAAAAGCGGAAACGGGAAGAATGTGTATCGCTGACGAGACTGAGTTATTCCTTCTCAGAGCTTTGATGCCCAGCCTCTACCTTGCATGTTTTTTTTATGTTGATCGGTGCGTTGAAGCTGTTTGGCTTCCAGGAGTTTCGTGTTTCTTCCATGCGCATTGGAGTGTGTTTTGATGTGCTGTGTCAGATTGCTAAGATCAGATGCAAGATTAGTATGTGAGTTCGGAGAAATGGGGAAGTCTCTAGTAATGTGTTTGTCGGTCAAAAGTCACTTACTCGGTTCTGCCAAAATATCTCTCACAAAGGTGACATTGAAAAGCTTTGAGCGCGTCGTGAGTGGCCCAATGTCTTTTCAAATGCTCTGATCGTTGGAATTTTTGGCCACAAACTTCCCCAGTGACCTTAGGGTTCCGACTACAGACAAATTTGCCGTCAGTGCAACCCTGTGTGGTCGGCTTGGTCCATTGCGCATGTTTTTCAGAGCTCGGATCGAAGCCTCGATGCGCGGTCGGTCTTTTGGCGGCGGCTATTGTCCTGGACAAAGGGTTTGTCGAATTTCTTTTCGGCCTTGATGCTTTCTTCCTTGTTGGGCCTCTCTTGATTGGTTGGGGGGAATCGTCGAGTTTCCCCTCGCAGAAGAGAGCCTGCATCTCCCAATTTCCAGGCAAAAACGAGGCTTTTCCGTTGCCCGCATGACTTAAAATCAATCGCTGGATCGTTGGGTTCCCCACTCAGAGCTTGATGGTTTATCACGCCGATAGGCTGGACCCCTCTTGAGTTGAAATCCTCACTGGGCGAAAAGGGACCAGGAAGTCGGACTCGTGGGGGATGTAATACAGCATGAGACCACGGATCCGGTATTTCGATCGTCATACCGCAGTGCGCGACTGCCGAATCTTTTAGAACTTTGGAGTTTGCTAGAGGCTCTACGAGAGTACCAGTAGCCTCATGGTGCACGAGTAGCTCATCATACTGCTTGATAGGGTATGACGTCGCGTATTGGAGGGGAGAGTCGTTATGGTGGGCGTGTGCAGCGCTTTTCGATGATGCACTCCATTCCATTCCATTTTGGTTAAGATGGGGAAAGAAGGACAACCCGTCGTCGGATGGAAAACCGCATCCATGAGAGAAAGTGGAAGAGAAGTCCACGGCAGGCTGTGGAAAGCACATGTTATCTGATTGATAACCTGCCGTGCAAGGGAGAGGAGGCATCGGACTCAATGTTGGTGGAAAATAGGAATTCGGGCGATGAATCGTTGCACTATTTACAGTTACAAATTATGTTCAGTTTAATTCACGTGTAACTCGATGGGAGGAAGAACAGGCATACTTTGGGGTAAGTACCACTGCCCTCTCCATAATTGAATATGGTGTTCTCAATCGCTTCATAAGATGGATTCTGGGGCAGAACAATTGAGAAGGGATAGATATTTGAGGCGGCTTGGTTTGCTTCATCCAAAATAGGGAGAAGGACTTCTCCCGGGCAAGCAGCTTTTACACAAGAAAACTTGGTTAGTGATGGTAGTGATAACCAAAAATTACGCGTGCAACTCACCATAATGTGCATCGAAGCCAGCACAGTACGAGACGAGCCCAGAATCTGATACCTCATCCCCACCTGGCATCGCCGCCGCCAAACTCTCGTAGCTGGATAACGAGCCGGGGGCAAGCTCTGCCCCAATCCAACTATTAGCTTTGGCCTGGGGTGAGTTGTTATCTCCTATCGGCAGATGGTTAAAATGCGACATATTCCAGAAAAAAAGGGATGGTAAGGTATGGAACCTGTTTTAAGAAATCACTATTAAAATGATAGCAGTAAGGAAGGTAGGGAAATGAAAAGGTGGGAAACTTCTGAAGATCTTAAACCTGTTGGATGCAAGTGATGGTAAGGAGGAAATTTGCCGGTAGCTGATCGGGCAGGCCATGACGACAAAAACAAGTTGGTCTAAAAGTAGCATGGTCCTCTTCGAATATGTTGCGTATGCAATAGTACCTTGTCATTCAACACGTAGATTACACACTACCCGATATGCAGAAGAGGCAAATAGCATCTGACGGCCAATGATTAGGGCGAAGGCCTTTCTAGCAGAATATGTTAGGCCGGCTCTACTTCGCCTTTCGTTTCGCGTTAGTCACCTCACGACATCTCAGTTGCATTCCACGTCAGATGGTTAGCTTCAGATTTTCAAAGAAGCCTACATGCCTGGCAGACTGGTTCTACATCACCTGACATGTTAGCATAAACCTACACGAAGCATACGTGCGTGCTGCGCGAGCGACGAGCTAATGCACCTCACCCAACCGCCATTCCAAGTGTCTAACATCTTTGACTTACGTAGTGACCAGCTGATCATGGAATCTGATACATGGTACATATTCCGGAGCGCGGACGATGGCCTGCAAGTTGCAACTGTGATTCTGATCCTGTGTGGGATGCAAGAGCTTTCCTTGGCACAAGCTACTGCAACCCCAGCCATGCCTACCATTTCCAACAGCGCAAGTCAGAATCAAGAATCAAGTGAGCCTTCATGTCTCAGGAGCTTTGCACGGTCCCATGTGCGCCTGATGTTTCTGAAGGGTGATCTTGAATGTTCTGGCCGACCTACTGGGCGCGAAGGTCTATAGCTGGGGCTGCACCATATTCGATAATAAAGGCAAGTCACATGTGTATCCCGGAGCAAGGCTGCGGTGAATAGTCGAGTGTCACAGACATGTCGCAGATACGTGACAGCACCTCTGACGTCGGCGAAGCCCACATAAAGCTGTATTTCCACTTCGTAGGACTTGTACCAGGGCATCCTTGACCAACAGGATACCCGGCTTCCAAGCGAGATACATATTTGAGACTGAAGCAATCACATGACCCCCCCACCCCAAACAGGTCTCCAAACTGGCAAGCCTTGTCCCACCCCCGCTTTGAGGACGTCACCTGTTGTGGTCAGCCACTTGCAAAGTAAGCCTCTTAAAGGTGAGGCGTCAACTGCTGTTCTTGTCTTTCTCTTCTTAAATGTTTTTTTGTTGTGTACACTTTTTGTAAGAGTAACCAGTATGATCAATATCAACACCAATTGCAAATGTTCCAACAGACCTATGTCTCGCCGCCTCTAACCTGTGTAATTTAAGCAATCAATGATCCTTTCTGAAAAACAGGAGCGAGCACCCTGACTAGCTGGATTTCAAACCTCAGATCTGCTTTATTTCTTCCATTTCCACATCAGACATGTCATCATGTAAACAGCCAACACAGAGTTCAGAATTCCAGCTCATTGTACAACCACATTTTCCAAACTGTTCCAAGCCTGAATTTTGGTATTTTTCTGGCATCCATGTAATGTCATTTTGAAAGAATTATACTGTAATTCCTTGCTGGCTTTCATGAAATAAGCAAATTGACTGTTATGAAACTTTTGGGATTTATTGGAGGACTTCCCATCAACGGTGGGCCAGCTATGCTACCTGTAGCGGTAGCGTAATTCCGCTGGCTTTTAGCGGATGTAGCTCTATTTCTACGTGCCTGGCCTCAAAAAAAAGAGGCTATTACGCTGCGTTACAGCGCTTTTTAGCGAAAAAACCCGCTAAAAGCGGCGAAACGCAACGTAGCGGCCCTACAAGGCAACACTCCAGCACTATTGGGCTTCAAAAAAGGCCTCTACATTGCGCTTTTTTTTTAAAAAGGTGTGGTGTAGTGTAGAGGCCCACCGTTGTTCCCTTAGGATCTACAGCCCCTGTAGATTCTTAATTTGACCCTTGAAAGCTAAATTTTATTCCCTGTAATTTGACTTTACAGCCCCTGTAGATGGCCACGGGAAGTCCTCCATTAATCACATTATTTGCTTTCTTCAGTTGGTATTTAGAGCATAAGCCATCAAATTCAAATTTGATCTTGCAAGAACATTCACATGATGAATTTGGCTCTTTTTAAGATAGTGGTATTGTAAACCCCCTCCTCTGTCTGGGTTCACATAACTATCACTCACATTTCACACTCATCTCAATTTGTGTTGTCCACTGTTCCCTACCTGGTTCAGTAGAGAACTGACCCCGAACTTCTCTCTGAGCCAGGTGAGTCTCATTTCCATTTCACTCTTGTCTTCCAATTCCTTTCTCTATTCTAGATTGTAAGAGAGAACTGAGCCAGTGAAATCAAAGCTCTCTGTTTGGTCTTAAAAACTTAGACTCAACAGCCCGTTCCCACATGCCATTCAACGAAATTCAGTGAAGGAATTCTCAACCCTTACACTTTTTTTTTCTCACACCAAACACCACCCCAGCGACTTACTGTTCCGTTCCGACAAACTGCTCCGTTCCGATTTACTGTTCCGCTCCGATTTACTGTTCCATTCTGTTCCGCTCTAGTTTACTGGCCTGTTTCATCTTCAAAAACTTCACTTCCCCCCTTTTTGCCTTCTCAACGTCCTCTTGCACCTTCTATTCCCACTCACAGCCACCCAACCAGTGAATGGCATCCCGACGGAACTTGACTACAGACAACCTTCTCTCAGTTCCGGATCCTCAGGCAATAATTCGAGCAGGAAAGACCGAACAAAGACGTGATTCACAGACTTCTCAACATCGTAACCGGCCAATTGCCCCTCTTCCCCCAGTCTTCCAACTTAATTCAGCCTTCCCAGTTCCAAGTGAAATGTCAGACAGTGTAGATCCTCCCTCAGGCAACGATAAGACAGCCGAGTCTATCCAATATTTAGCAACCTGAGCTGAAAATCAGCACCCACCTGGGGTGCTACTATAGCTCCAGAGCTAAAAAAAGCCAGATGGTTGCTAGGTCTGGCAACCATCTGGCTTTTTTTGGCTTCAGCTTGTGACAGACAGGCAACCCGGGACATAAACCACATTTCCTGGTGAATCCTGTCTGACACCTCACATGTCTCACGGCATGGCTCCGGATATAGCAACCTCGTCTGGGTACCAGTCCACGTTAGGTTGCTATCACAAACAACAGATGAGCTATATCTTTCCAAGATGCTAGGATTTATTTTTGGCCTCTCCTTTCAATTATTGATTCTTGATAGAATATTGATCCTTTTTTTTTTCAAAGCAAAACCTGTTTCTGTTGGAAATGTTCAAATTAAGCACAAGTCATTGCAAGGCTTGGTTTTATGGAGGATGGCACCACTCCTGAAAATTCTTTGAATGCCTCTGGGTTACTGGATTTAAATTATTGAAACAGAGCCTCCATACATCATTTTGATTGATCCCAGCTGGATTTCTTGCTGGGACTCGGAGGGGTTGATCTGCTTGAGTGTGGGTGCTTGAAATTGAATGGTAGGGAAGCTTGTACATGAAAAATTAAGGATGAAAGAAAGTGGTTGACTGAAGTTGGAAATAGTGGTGATTCTGATTATTATCCCAACAAGCGGAATAATAAAAAATCAAGAAGAGAAGATCACATGCTTTGAGAAGGCTCTCTGGAACCCAAACACTCGCACTGAGGAGAGAATTTTCCTAAGTTGAGAGAGCTTTTTTTTTGGTCAAGCAAGACCTTGAATTGAAGGGTGGATTCTCGAAGGGTCGGAGTCAACAGAAAATGTGTTTTCAGTTGTAGAGATTCTTTTCAGTTGTAGACAAGATGGGGCTTATTGACGAAAGCCCAAGCCCAGGTGGAGTGTGAAGGGGGTCTCCTGGGTGAGCAGTAGTACTGAGTTCGATCGAATGATTTGTTTTAAATGTTTAAGGAAACATGCAACCAACCAACACCAACCCAGACTTACGACCACTCACTACACTCTCAAGACCAACACTGCACGCCCTACAGCCATCAAGCACTACCAACAACCAGCAGCCCCGCTCGCCAAGCTCCCTCTTCGCACCCGACCATCACTCAAACCCTTCCTCTTCGGTTAGCAGGGCCAGCTCGACGAGAAGTACCTCGAGCGTACAGGCTGTCCCATTCAGAATACCTACCAGACTCACAACTACCTCAAACTCATCCCATTCAACTCCACCAATGCTACCGTTCATGATCCCAACTGGCTCAAGCAACTCAGCCTTACCGATCGCTTCTCCCCAGAACCTTTCCCTCTCAACCCCATCGTCTCCACTCACCCGTCCACCCATCTCTCGTAATCACTCGTCTTCAAACAACACTCGAAAAGGGATTAACGATTTCATCGTCAGTCTTCACCCCTCTCCACACTATCTAGTCCATGAACTCATCCATCAGGTTTTTTTACGCAGGTTCGTGATATCCTGGGCGAAGGCTCCTACTCAACCGTCTATCACGTAACTGATAAACAACCACCCAATAATGAGTACGCCCTCAAAGTGCTCGACAAACGTCATATCCAAAAGGAGAAAAAGACGAAATACGTCGCAATCGAGCGCGATACCTTAAACCTACTAGATCATCATCCAGGCTGCATCCGATTATATTCCACCTTTCAAGACGAAAGCTCACTCTGTAAGTCGTTTCCCCATCTCTATTTTGTTCTCTTTAAAGCTCCCTTGACATTATCATATGTCCGTACGTACACATGTTTTCATATTTCCTAAACACTGCACATCAATTTCTTACGAGACAGTACTCTCTCTTGCTTGGTTCAATATCTCATGATGAAATCAACCTATTCTCCTCAGATTATTTGTTGGAATATGCTCCAAAGGGTGAAATCCTGAGATTCATCAAGACAGTTCGTCTAACCCTCTCTCTCATGCATCTCTTGTTCCCTCCCTCAAAAAAACACCGACAAAAGGAGAAATTGTATCAAATAGCTACTGACTATCTATGTACTTCTTTCTTTTTCAGTTGGGATCATTTTCAACGGATTGTGCTAGGTTTTATGCCGCTCAGATCCTGTCAGCGATCGAACACATGCATTCCAGAGGGATCATCCATCGCGACATCAAACCTGAAAAGCAAGCCTTTTTCACTCCTCATGATTTCTGAAAAGAGAAAAAAGAGCTCACGAGATTTCACCCATTGTATTAGTATCCTACTGGACTCAGACATGCGAATCAAGATCGCAGATTTCGGGAGTGCCAAGATCTTAAACGCGCCAGCAACAAATAAGACGGATAACGAGCAAGACTCTGGTCAGTTACTTGATTGCTCCTCCCAACGTCAACTGAGTTTCTCATGTTTCTTCTCCTGTTATGCATTCAGAGCGCGCGCATTCGTTCGTTGGAACGGCTGAATACGTCAGTCCAGAATTACTAGTACAAAAAGTGACGAGCACAAGGTAATATTTTCAAAAACAAACCCAGCGTGTTCCGAGTAGTCAGTCACGCTGATGATGAAACGACTGATCTCAACAGCTCGGATCTGTGGGCGTTTGGATGTGTGTTGTTCCAGATGATCGCTGGGATCCCACCCTTCCGGTCGCGCAGTGAATATCTTACTTTTCAGAAGATTACTCACCTGGAGTACGAGTTCCCGGCGGGCTTCCCGGAGGAGGCCCAAGAGCTGGTCTCACGATTGTTGGTGCTGGATCCGGCAGCGCGGATTGGCGCTTCCCAGGAACGTGGGGGTCTCGCGGAACTCAAGGCCCATCCCTTTTTTGCGCCGATTGAGTGGGATCGGCTCTGGGAACTTCCCCCGCCCGCGCTTGAACCCGGGCTCGTCGTCGCCATCCGGCCAGCCGATCCCCTCGTCATCGACCAGCCTCCGTCTGGGCCAATCTATGTCCCCGACTTCTTCCAAGTCCAACTTTCCCCTGGGATTCCTTCCTCCTCCCAGATCTCATCTGATAACCACCCCGTTACCATTGGCCCCTCCCTCGTTGACCACGAAGAACACCTTCCCCAACCTGATTCCGACGACGACGAGGTCCTGATGAAGTGAATGAACTGGAATTGTGGAAGGATCATATTTCACATAAACATAAAGAAAGACAATGATCAGTTTAGAGAGAATAAACAAAAGAGAAATCAGAG
Source organism: Puccinia horiana (assembly GCA_001624995.1). NCBI lineage: Eukaryota > Fungi > Basidiomycota > Pucciniomycetes > Pucciniales > Pucciniaceae > Puccinia > Puccinia horiana. The sequence goes on along the minus strand of LWDY01000026.1, from coordinate 229,128 downwards.
GGAGAGAAGAGAAATCATTATGAAAGAGAAGTCAAGTGATTTGTGCTTACCTGGGACAGCAGAATGGAATTGTGGAAGGATGAGAAAATAATCCTTCCACGATTGCTGCCCCCGGTAAGGTTCTTCCAGTGTGACATGTAGGTGACAGGTTTGCAACACACAAATTGAATGAAAAATGAACAAGAATGAAATACAATGAAAATATAGTCCAACAGGTCCATGAGATTATGTAGCACGAGTGGGCCCAAGTCTGGAATCGGTAACGCCCTCAGTAAACGCAAGTCTTGGCTGCTCGGCGCGGGCGGCACGAAATCCAAGGACGACCTTTACCCGATTTCTTTTGGCGGTGAGATGACTTGGTAGGTTGCTTTACCGGTTAACCGTGCTCTTCTTCCCAACTCCACACAAGAAAGATGAGAGACAAATTTATAAACCAGTTCATTCAAAATCGATCGCGCGATGCTTGTCCTAGCAACAAAAGGTTCTTGCAGTGACTGTCATACTCCCCACATTTGTCTATCTTCTGACATGCATTTGCCCTCCCATGGAACATCAGGGCCGAAGTATATCTGCCAAATGAGCTGGTGATATACTCGTCGGTGGTGAGCCAGCTGACGTTATCATCCTCGAGTTCAGGGAAACCAGGGAAGATGGTTGTGAGCTTACGGGGGAAGAAGAAGAAACGGCAGCTAATCCTGACCGATTACCCGCGGTTCACATGTGTGAAGGAGGATCCGAAAAGCTCGAAGGTGAGGGTGAAGCTTGAGGTGCTGTTGCCGCTACCGACGACATACCGGAGTAGGCAGTTGGGAAGGACCCAGCACACGGATGTGTCGGGCCATTGCAAGGCCGACTCGGCTGCCTACTCATGTTCCCACCAAACCGCCTCCTCCCGAGCCAGCGGGGCCACGGCTACCAGGGCCCGGGCCGAGTCCCCCCACTCGGCTTCGGCTGAAAGCCAATTGCCCTACGAGCTGCTGCTCTTCAAGCGGGTCGAGATGGAGAATGTGCGTCGCTTCTGCGACGAGACCGTTGGGTTCTTCCCCCTCTCCTTCCTGCCCATCCGTCACATAGCCTAAATCTACCTCTACCTTTGTCAGACCCCTAGTGCCGACCCTTCTCTTTATCAAGTCTCCTCGACACCAACCTCAACCACTCATAAACCCAGGTCGTTCAGATTTGAGGGTAAGGCTGATGCAGCTAAACGCTGGACTGCCGAGATCAACCCTAACTTAACAAAGTCCCCTCCTGGGCGCCCAGGAGGAACTTGTTAAATTAGAGATCAGCCTCGCCTTCGAAGTCGCCAATAAACCCAAGCCTAAAAGCTTCCCTACTTCCCTCCCCTCCAACTCCTCCCCCTAACCTTATCACTCCAACTTTTCATTAAATCCTTGCTCGTCGTCCTATTCTCATTCATCCTTGTCTTTTGGTTTGGACCGATAATATTCAATCAGGCTTTTTTTGTTTGATATATACGTACTCGAGACATTCACTATTTAATTGACTTTCAACTTGTTTGGTTGTCTCTTATACATTCAAATAATCATTATTATTATTGTTGTTATTGGTCAATGATCCCCTGTCTGCGATTAATATCAATCAAATAATTGATTAACTAAACTCATGAATAAATTATCATAATCGATTCTTTTTCGTGTTCTATATGATCTCACCATCTCTGAATCTTGAGAGGCCTCGAGGATGGGAATTGTCATCGTGGCAAAGCCCCAATAGTATGTGTAAAATGAGAAAAAAATGCGCAAGAAGTCTTCCCATTATTGTATATTGTTTGACTCTTGCTTTTGTTATTTACAGTGGAGGACTTCTCGTCACGAACTTGGAAGGTGGAATTCTAGATTCCAAACTCAATTTAGTGGTGAAAATTCTTGTAGATTGAGTTTTGATCATCAAATAAGATTTGGAATCTAGAATTCTACATTAATATTATGATTTGGTGACGGGAAGTCCTCCACTATACACATTGGAGGGGTGTTCCCGATAGCGTTATTTCCCTTCAGATCCGCCCTAAGAAGAAGAAAAAAAGCCACTCTTCTTTAGCGACTTCCGATGAAAAATTGCGCTTATTTATTTTTTATTTATTTTATTTTTTCAGTGGATTGCCGAGATACTTAGACTTGGTTTTAAGCGGGCAGCATGAGCGGCGTCAGATTTTTACGTTGTTTTAGAACGATTTCCGAGCAATTCTTAATTTGTGAACTCCCCCCTAAGAGTGATAAATAAATAAAAATTGTTATCCCTGCCAATGGATTTAATTTGCTAAAAGAAAAATGGTGCGATAAAAAAACGAAAAGGAAAAGGGGAAAAAAATAGAGGTATAACAGCAATTTATACAATTCAATATGACTTTGTTTGGATATTTACTACTTGAAGCACCAAGACAAAAAGATAAAACGAGAAGTACATAAAAAGACAAAAAAAGTGAATTTATTAACGAGATTAAAGGGAGCCGGAAAGAAAGAAGGATGTATACACCAAGTTATAACGACTACTTGAAAGGAAACAAGAAGGGAAGGAAGAGGGGCGTCCGAGTTACCGCTTCTTTCTTGATCCTGAGTGTCTCTGATTAGATAAGGGATTGAAGAAATCAAATTTGTGATGTGTTCTGTTCGACACACACCTCGTTATCCTCAATCTACCGTCTTTCTCCTTATGATGATGAGGTGAAAATTCAGTTTTGCATGAGACTGTTGTTGGTATCATTGATAAAATAAATAATGTGAAAGAAGCAAAAATAGGTAGCCAAGGCTTGGTATCAGTAATGCCTTGATAAACTCTCTGGTGTTAGGGGTAATTCTTACGGATTCGACATCTTCCATTCTCGCAATCAACGCCTTTAACGTGTGGTATTCGAGTACACTTTCTCGAAGGAAAAAAAAAGAATTAGTAAGGACATTGATCGAGAGAAAAGATAGGAAGACCTTCTAATAACTTACGTCGTTATCACAACTCCCACAAGCCGTGAGTTCCTCTTTCAAATCCACGCATTCCCAAGAGGACGGCTTATGTTTCTTGGTAGGAGTGGGTGAGTGAAGAGAAGATTTCAGATGAGGGATGGTGAGGATGGGGCAGGAATGTAACGGGCTTGGGCATCGCCATGCTTCTGAATTCTCGTCTTGGCCGGCTCCCTTCTGATGTAGATGATGAACTCGTGCACTGGCGGATGGGAATGATGGGTGGGGATTCGATGTAACATAATCCAATAGGATAGGGATTGCCAAAACTGAAAGAAAAAAGTCCATCTTTCCATCAATTCCAGAAAGATTGCGAAGTGAATTATCCAAGAATCTTTTCTTCTTGATACTTGATCCTTGATAAAAGAGAGTATCTGAAATTAATTTATGGAAACTTGACGATTTTTTTTTGACTAAGTGAATCACGGTTTTGTGTGTGTTTGGCTTGTTTGTATAAAGAATGAAGGATCCGGCGATTATAGTGGACTTGATGTGTTTGTCAACACTTGTAGAAGAAAGATACTTGTTTGCAGAACGAATGCGAGTGGAATGATGGAGAAAGAATTGTATGCTTGACTAGGGCGAAAGAGAGCAGAGCAAGAACCAGCACAACAAGACGATATAAAGTTGAAGTATAACGCAGGATATGGCAATCAATTTTCACAAAAGAATATAGAAGAGAGGCCGAGCGATTCCCTTTCAACCTTGCCTGATGAGGAAAAGTTGATCCGAACCGAGAAGGCATTGACCAAAGATCCACGCCCGTCCCAATCTTGGTAGTTCGAACACAAAAGAATCGAGTTTGACTGCCAAACGGCCCGTTTGTTGTCAGACACCCTGCGGTTCAACAACAACAAGATGTTTTTATATCTTGGAGTTGCTTCTACGTTTGACGGGAAAGGAAGACTGACAGAAAAGGGGGACAAGTTGGTTAGGAGCACAAGGGGAACGCCTACAGAAACCTCTTCGTCAGCAGCAGGCGCTTGTGCTCTGGATCGGACCATGGGTGAGTCGTGCCATGTGCAGTCGCGTTTTTCGTCATTCATGGATACCATCGGGTTGGTCACGGTCACATGCAAACCAGTGGGCACACAGTCACACAACAGGAGTCACTTGGAATGAGTGAGATTGCTATCATGAAACATTGTAGAAAACAAAGAAAAGCGAACTTAAAGTCCCTACCCTGTGCCTCGCCCGAGGGGCCCGAAGGGCCCGCCTACCGCAGGGAGGACATGCGGTGTTTTCATGGGTGAGAGCCCAAGTGGCTTTCATTCCATTTGGCAGGGGAGACATTTCACCCTCCCAAACCAACACCTTCCGCTACCCTCCAATGGCCGCCCTTTGGACCATCTTGAAGGCCTGATTCTCCTCTTCAACATGCTGCTGAGCACGTCCTCATAGTCCTCATATCTTGCCCTCCGGGGCCAATCAAATTCCATTTGATTTTGATGCTGGTCTCGGATGGAGTTGCCATCAGTCCGTGTATTATTCCATTCTTCGCTGCACGGTCAACTGTATCAAACGTTGCCATTGTACGTATTTATGGATTTGAATTAATTTACCTCACCCTCAAAATGATTTGTACACCATGGGCTATGGACTTATCAATATTTTAAAAAAAATCAAGCTCCCTGGCAGAGCTTTCAAACCACCGGCCAAGGGAAATATCTGGCCGTTCGACTTCATGGTTGGATGAGAATGTGCGCACAGTGTGTGCAACGGGACTGCCAAGTTGGTACAGCCTTTGGGCCAAAGGACATTGTTCAAAATGTGAATTTGTAAAAAAAGAAGAAATACAGGAGTTAGAATGTGGGGTGCTCAGGCTAAATTTCTAGCTTTACCCACAGGCCTCTCTGTGAGACAGAGAGGCCTAGTTAAGCTTGGAAGAAAAGTATCCATCAAAGACCAAGTTTATTAGAGGTGGATGTGTGACACGTTTGTGACATGGGCAAACCTAGTTGTAGTTAGATGAAAGATTTTTGGACTAAGGCCCGAAGACTGAGAAAAAGATGAGCTGATGAAATCAAGAGTGCAGAACACTCAGGGACTTAGATCACTAAACAGGAAGTCTCAAAGGAGCAGGTCTTGATAGTATAGGCTCAGAACTAAGTGCGGTTTGTATTTCAGAGAGGGACAGATGAAATACAAGCTGGAAAGGGGCCTAGCAGGTCAGAGAAGGAAAAAGAATGAAAAGGAAGGACAACAAGGAAGCCCTCTTTTGGGCATGAACCAGAAATCTAACATTAGATAAACAAAACTTGTATCTAGCTATGCGCCATAGTATCCTGTAGTAGTCTTTGTGTCGGAGCGCAAGGTTCTGGTTCCCTTTCCTCACTGATTTGGGAATCTGGAACCGGAAACACGGTAGCTAACCACCATCACCTGGGCTTCTGCAGGTAAGTAATCAACCTCACCAATTTGGGAATCTGGATCTGGATGCACGGTAGCTAACTGCCGTCACCTGGGCTTCTGCAGAGCGCCACATGCCACTTCTTACAGAGTTGAGTACAGGCTGGTACAGTTCAAGAGTTGAGAAAGTTGGTGTGGATCCTCCTGGTATCAAATTCATGTCGGAAACGTCAGAATTGGAATGGTCACTTCATGTTAATGCGTGTCAGGTGGGCAAATAGCTATTTGACCAAATAATTTGATTCCTAATACATTATAAAAGGCTGGGTGTGTTGTGGGAACCTTTGACCAGTGACTGTAAGCCTACCAAGGTTGATTACTGATTGATGGTCCCTGATTTGTATCCTGACCCTAAAGGAACCACGCGCCATTATGATCCGACCCACAGCCACACAAACTCAAATTCTTCTCCTGATAAATCCATGAGTCAAGCTTTCCAGAGTGGTGGGAAGCAGAGGGGGGAGTAATCATTGCTTGCAGGTACAAGTGCACCCGTCTGGACTGAGCAGTTCTTATTCTCCTGTAACAAGAGATAATATATCTGAAATATCTCTAGGGCCTTGATCAAACAACTCCCAAGAATAAGATCTGTGACTCCTGCAATTTCTGCAATGTAATTTTTGAGTTTCAGATTAACTTCAGATTATCTTGTGATAGCTGTTGACCCAAAAATGCAAGGGAAAAAATCACCCCTCATCATTCACAAGAAATTGGCTTGAAAAGTTTATCAGATCCTTCCAGTGTCAGGCTGTTGAAAACATGTAATCAGTAGAGAATTTCCAAACATCAAATTGAACGGAAATTTGTTTTTATTTTTAGTTTTCCTCCTTAGAATGCCCCAAAGTGTCTCAAAATTTCACATAATTAAGTTATTCAGTCATTGGAAATCCCCCAGAACTCTCAGCACCACACAGTTTATTTCAATTCTGATTGGCACTGTGACTTCTTCTTGTCTTGGATGGGATCAACATTGATTTTTCAAAATATGAAACAAGCTCTATGAAGACTTCAGAAAACAGACCAAATGGTACCAAGAAGCTTTGTATCTGGGTAGGGTGAAGCCAATCTTGAAAAGAATAAAGGTTTAATCAAGACAGCCCTGTTCCAAATCCAACTGGATGTCTATGCCATCAACATATGATATTTTTGGTAATGCCTTTGAAAACCCTGTATTTTTTTGGTCTATTTCCTATTCCCAAACTCCCCCCCCCCCCACTTTATCTCTCCAAACAAAAATCATCATATTTTCTTTTCTTGCTTGCCTTTGTCAGTGTCACTTTGCTGTGGTTAAGCTCAAAGATCCCCTTCTTTTTCCTAGCCCCCTCCTCAAGCAATGGCAGAGTTATACTATACCTAAAGATTTGGATTGGGGGGGGGGGGGGGGATATTCCAGTTTCTTCCAGTTGTCTCAAAAGCTTAAAGCTGAGGCTGGTGGAACTTCAGAAGTGAAAATAAAAATTACCAAGCTCCAGATTTCCTTCTTTTCTCTTAATTTTTTTGGTTTGATCTTTATTTGGTTATGAAAAAAAAAAAATATTCATTGATTGCTTCGGTGTGTTCCATGTCTTGATTGTCTTTTTTTATCCAGAAATCAAATAAGATTTGATGTAGTTTTCAGTTTGTTGTTTTTATTCATGTGGGCCTCATTTCAACTTAACAAATTGTGTGGCTCTGGAAGTTCTGGGGGAACTCCAATGTCTAAATAACTGAATAGTGAAATTTTTATACACTTTGGTGCATTCAGTCAAAAGTTTTGGGGTTCTTAACTTGGAATTAACATGGGAAATTTCTTTAAATAAATACCAAATTTTCCATTCAATTTGATGTGTGGAAATTATCTAAAAATGTGGGGTTATTATCAGCCTGCCACTAGAAAGACCCAGTAAAATCTTTAGGCCAATATCTTGTGTCTTTTTTTTTCTTTTGTGGGTGAACAAATGCCAAAAAAATCCAAATTCAATCCTCTACTCCCAAAAATTACATTGCAGACATTATGGGAGTCACAGATCCTATTCTTGGGAGTAAAAGAATTGCAAATCTGTGAGTTCATTATAATGAAGAAATGCAAGAATGGGGTGAAAAAGACACCAATCAGAAAAGATGAAAATGAAAAAAAGAACAGAATAACCCACACAGTGAAGAACAGGATTTTTGAAAGACTGGAGACCAAAGACAAGAGAGTACAGATTGAGGTGGAATAGGACAATGGGTAAGTTGAGAGCTTGATTGGTGATGTGAATCAAAGAATGTATGAAGGGAAAAGACCTCACCAGACAATGAAGTAAAGAGATGAAAGACTTAGAAAGGGAACAATGAATAAAAAAGGAAACAGAAGAAACAGAAGAAACAGAAGAAACAGAAGAGAAGAAAAGAGAGAAAAAAAGATGAATTAGAAAAGAGGAGAAGAAATAATTGAGAGGGTTGAAGATGATCAGTGATGATGAGGTTTGAGTTGAGTTTTAGGAGTTGAAATATGAAACAGATGGGGAAAAGAACTTTGTTGAAGGAGAGAGATGTCAGTACTTGTGAGAGGGAGTCTGTGAAAGACAAGTTAATCCAGGATTTATTTCCATTAGGGAGTTATTTAACCAAGGCATTATGATAAAAGCACTTGTATGATTATATATATATATATGGATAAACAAAGGAAAAAGTTCAAACAATTCAAGAGGACTTCAAAAACTTGTGCTTGTACTCAGGGTGAGACAAAGAAGAGGAAAAACAATTGATTTTCAGGCCTCTGTCTTGGAGCTTGTGCAATGGAAAATTGCCTTTGATTATATGTGATATTGAGCTCCTCAATCAAGGTGCAAACTCACATCACGGCAACCAGGCTCCCCAAGGTGATTACAGTTGCGCGCGGCAAATCACTGTATGTGATTTGGGGGGGGTCCGGATGGTTTGGACAAAAATTGAAGAAAAAAACAGCAAAAATAGCTCTCCAAAGCCCATAATATGGCCTTAGAGGGCAGTGTATAGACTTCTTGCACGCGCTAAACCCATGGAATACGGGTTCAAAAGCTGCTTAAACCCATATTTATGCACTATAGGGGTGCCATAAACCCATATTTATGCACTATGGGGGTGCCATAGACCCATATGTCCAAATACATGAGATTTTTTTTTTTGGCTGGGCCAATTGCTTAGCCAAGATATATTTGAAGATCCACCACCCCAAGGACTCCAAAAATGTGTTCCTTGAGTGTGCTGGACCCCTGTCGGGGGCCTCGTGTCAGCCCGCAGGCAACCACATACAGTGATATGCCAGGCGCAACTGTAGGTTGGAATTCTAAACAAAAGTGGGCCTGCTATGCAACCTGTAGTGGTAGTAGTATATTCCTGCCAACAGCTAACCAGGTTGCCTTTGGTTGTTAGAGCATCTCTAGTGGATCGGCCATGGATCAGCTCACAGCTGGCGGGCCGGGACCACATATCACAGGGTGGCACAGGCCTCTCATCAAATGCTCCCCAGCGGACTCGCCAAAAATAGTGTCCTGCCAGAAATCACAACCACTGTTTTCTGTCATCCCTACCCAACTCAGTTGGTCATAAATTATTTGAAAACAGGGAATGAGGGAGGGTTTTATCATTTTTTTTCTTTCTTTCTCATTTCCCTCTCTATTGTTCTTTTTTGTTTTCATTCTCTCCTATACTGTTCTTTCTTGTTTTTTTATTCTCTCTATCTATTTGGAAACAAAAAACTATCCATTGTTCTTGATGGTTTTCATCATTTTTTTCTTGTTTTCTCTAGTACTCCATGTGTTTTTTGCTGTGACTTGCTAAATTGGGGTCACTGGCCCCAATTTAGCAAGGCTACTAGAGATGCTCTTGGAGGAGTCAGCACTATTGTAAATTCAGGATGCAACTGGGTCAGTTTCAGGTCAAAAAAGGCTGCCCAAACCCAACCCACCACACTAAGCGGTTCAGTCCGGGTTGGGTCAGCGGGACAACTTCCTTGACGGAATCCAAACCCATTTAATAAATTTCCGGGTCTGGGTTTGGGTCAACCCGGTTTTGTGAGTGAGAAAATACAAAAAAATTGTTTATTTAGGTTTTTTCCATGTATTTATCTACTTACTTGCTGTAGATCATTGGGTCTCCGGTCAAACCAACTAGCTTGACGGCTGCCCAAACCCAACCCAATACTGAAGTGGGTTGGGTCTAGGAATCCAAGAATCAGCTGAAAGGCTCCCCAAGCCCAACCAGATTAGTGCCGGTTGCATCGTGATTGTGCAGCATCCAAACCATTATGCAGAGTTGCAGTGTTTTCCACTACTAGCGGCTCTAGTGCTGTGGAGCACCACTTAGTGGCACTGATCAGTCCGCTATGCTGCACTTTTTGGCAAAAAGTGCAGCGGTCCAGTGCTGTTCTAAATAATGAGAATCACAAACTCTGATCATCCAATGTCAATGAAATCCTCCAGTTCTATTTCCAGCTATATTTAATTCTCCTAGTTGTCATTTTGTTTCAACTTCCATTCACATTTTTCAACTCAATTCAAGCTCATTTGATTATCCTATATGCTCCAGGTATGGATGCCATCTTCTTTCTGATTCATCTCTCCCCCTTTACTTATCATCTTTCTAATTTCTCTTATGTGTGATCACATCTGTTAAATCTCAAGCCTCCAAGCTGCTCACCTAGGAAATTGGGAGATTAGAATGAGAAGAAAAAAAGTAGTTTGATGATTCTCGGGAGGGAAAGTTAAGAGAGAAAGTGGCTCTGACTCAATGATTGATTTCAATAGAGAGAAACTAGACTACAAAGAAGAGCCACCTGTCACACTTTTAACAACGGTGGGCCAGCTACGCTGCCTGTAGAGGTAGCATAATTCTTCTACGGCTAATGGTTTTCCGCTAGCTTTTAGCGGATGTAGTGCTATTGCTACGCGCCTGGCCTCAAAAACAGAAGCCGTTACCCTGCGTTACAGCGCTTCTGAGCAAAAAAAGCCTCTAATAGCGGCGAAACACAGCGTAACTCAGCATAGCGGCTCTACTAGGCCGCCAACACTACAGCGCTATCAGGCTTCAAAAAAGGCCGCTACACTGCCCTTTTTTCAAAAAAGTGTGGTGTAGTGTAGCGGCCCACTGTTGCTTTTAAACAGGACTAAAAAAATCTTCTGAATCACAACACAGGGCCAGGACAACAACTCATCTATGTCAGGATTTCAGCTCAAGGTGACAATGTGATGGAGAGGGAAATCTTGAGGGGGCAGGGTTGGACCAAGGAGCAAAGAACCATAGGTGGTTCTTGTGAAGAAATGCTCAGACTCAATAATTGATTTCAGAAGTGAGAAGACTTAAGAAGTCACAACTAGAGAGCCCCCTTGACAAGATTCAAAGGGGGCCTAGACAGAAGATGACAAGACAACTGGACAGGACAGGAAAGACCACTTGGTCAACTGGACAGGAAAAGAAAGACCACTTGGTCAACAGGACAGGAAATACTACTTGGTCAACAGGACAGGACAGGAAAGACCACTTGGTCAATAGGACAGGAAAGACCACTTGGTCAACAGGACAGGAAAGGTCACTTGGTCAACAGGACAGGACAGGAAAGCTGAGAGTGGATGAGTCCAGACACACAATCTTCTGAGAGTGGGAACTACACTGTCCCAAACCAGGACAGCTACAAAAGAGAGAGAGACTGAGAGCAGAGAGTAGGAACTGGGACCAGGACCAGGATAGATATTCTGACACAAGTGCCCATTCATTGTATCAGGGGCATCATGATTACTTTTAGGTGATCCAACAAGATGGCCAGGATATCATCCAATTCTAATACATCACCAAGACTAGAGCTTTTTTCAATTCAACACTTTTTGTTGTCACATGGAATCTTGAGTTTTCCTTCAAAAGAGGTAAGAATATCATCACACCAAGAACGACAAATAAATTACTTGCGGTTTTTTTAAAGAATAAAAATGAAACATGAAAAATGAAAAATGAAAAAGAACATGAACATGAATCACAAACTGATAATCCTTGCTTTTTAATAGTTGGAATAATCAAAAACTCATCATGACTAAAAGTTTCCTATCAAAAAGAAAATAAGTCAAAAAAAGGTAGGAAGTCCTAAGAGGGCATGAGACAACTATCGACCAAGAGCTTAAAGAACTGCATATGATGATCGACCAAGTTTTTGCTTGAAGAAAGAGTGGAGGATGGGGAGAGCGGAAAAAGGAGGAGATTTTTGATAAGCAACTGATATTTAAGATGGAGATGATTGAGGATAACGGGGTTGGCTGAGGATGAGAGAGAGGAGGGTGGAGAATTTGGATTTGGATTCGGATTCGGGTGTCGTCGATCGGCATCGATCTGGTTGGTCAAGAATTCCCTCAAGACCCTCAAAGTCTTCGGCAACGGAACATTCATCAGGCGCAACCAAGCTACCAACCGTTGTTCGTCAAATCTAATCTGATCTTCTAGCTCTTGATTGGTCCCAGCATCTTTGGGATCCGGTGTAGAAGAGGGCGAATTAGATTGTTTTGAAGAAAAAGAAATGTCTGTGCCACCAGACCGGAGATATTTGAGAATCAGTTGATTCCCTCGGCTACTTTCAGCCCATTCCAACAACTCTTGTTGATGTTGATCTTGGATCTGAATCAGTAAGCTTCGATCCAAGAGTGATGAGCTTGAAGACAAAGCATAAGGGAACTTGGATCCAATCTCCTTAAGACACTGATCATCATCACCGTAAAATCTCACCAAATTCGAGATCTGCCAATCTTGATCGGGTATGTATTGTGTAGTTAATCGAGTCTGGTAATCGACGGCAGATTTCGAGCACGCAAAGAGGGCGAGATAGGTAGGGAAGATTTCCAGTTTATCCTCCAATAGACATTGAAGTAAGGCAGTTGAAGCATAGGCAGACAAATCGACCACCGATCGACGACTTCCTTCGCCTTTTTTTCTTGATGGGGTTAGTGAGCCTAGGTAATCTACCAAGCCGATAGATTGCTCGTCCAGATCGAAACCTTTAACCAACTCATACAGGTTTTCAGGACTATCTTCATTCATCGTAGGCTCTCCAGCCGTCAATTTTGACTTCATGGCCCTTCGGATTTCCCGTGATCGTAGTCCAAAGTGATCGATTTCACAGGTCATCATCTCTTCTGCGCCTCGGCCTCGACTTGCGATACATTTTGCTCCTTTTGGATCTTGTGAGTAACTTAGATGACCCACTTTTCTTTTTACCCACAAGCTCAATGATTTTGAGAAACAATTCCAGTGATATGAGTTGGTCGCGAGGTCTAAAACAAACGGCCAATACCTAGGTGATTCGACCTTGACGCTTTGAATCACTGTCATCTCGGGAACCAATGTTGGAGCAGTCAACAGTTTGGTTTTTAATTTTTCCTGGGCTAGTATTGGTGGTTCAACGCTCATCTGTGCTTCTCTATCAACTGAATTCGAAGGAGTGGAGGAACCAGATGGCTGTTCTTGAATCTTGAGCTTGACGGGCAAAAAGATCAGTTCCCCTTTCCGGTCAACATCGCGGGCAACCAGGCATCTTGGTTCTGCCGCCAGCACCCACAAGTGTCGCAATGCTTGAAGATGATGTACATGATCATCACTCCGACTAGGAAATATCGGATATAATGCACAGACCAAACATGCCACTGCTCGGTCAGACGTATTGAAGGTGTAACGTCCTCCTCCAAGAAATAATAATCCAAGCGCGAGATGAGTGACTAAATGTGTGCCATAGCCAGTGGTCTCTGTTGTATTGCCGTGTGCCAATCGTAATCGCTTCAGTAGCTCCAATTCTCCCGTCCCCGCCATAACAATAGCCAGTCCTAACGTGACCACGTTGTGGCAAGTTCGGAAACAACTCCTGCGAACTTTAGCTTGCACGTGTAAAGCTGATTTGTTCCATGAAAAAGATTCAAGTAGATGAGTAATCTTGAATCGGGGTTAAAAATCAGTCAAAATTCAACTAACCAGGTTTCGAGATGGCCTTGGATAATCGATCATAAAGCGTCAATAGCGTCGAATGAACACAACCATCAGCGGATCCCGCATACTTCAGAGCCATTGCCAATGCCGCTCCACAAATGATGGACCAATAAGACATCTCCCAATCGGCCCTTAGTTTTTTCTTCTGCTTCTCCGCCCGTTCGATGGCCTCCAGGATCAATGAGGGCACAAATGATTCCATCCAATTCATGTCTACCTCGATGGAGTGCCACATTATCAAACCTCTTGCTAGGGTTCGAATCATCAACAGATCCGGCCTGATGTATTCCAACCTGGCCGGCGTCTGTGGGATCTCACATAACATGGCTGCCTCTAATCTTCCAGTTTTGAGGTACAGCAATGCCAATGCAAGCGTTGCCGCTGGACTCGTCACCGAAACATCAATCGTCGTCGTCGGTTGGTTCAATCCCGGTAGAGGGTGAGCCCCGTCGCCCTGAATCAAGCTTTTGAAAGTTCGCATCAGGTCCTTGTGTGCTGGTGTATCCGATTCCGTTCCTTTGCCCAACATCACTAGCCCATATCCGATCCCGGCACAAAGCGTATATGACTCCCGACAGCCATCCGGCGTATCCGTTAACACTCGCCATGTTCTGCCCATCTCCCTCAACATACCGTCAGATAATCGTCTATTTGCAGTACCCATGTGTAGAATTCCAAAGCTGACGAAGCCTGCCGATTGAGTCAACGGACTGACTTGGAGCTGAATTGATTCGGTGGGATGCATGGCCGGCACATGAGCTGCAATGATACTACTGACTCGCGGATCAGAAGTACCAACAAAGGCTGAAGATAAACCTATGAGGACACCGATTGAGGTCATCTCGTGTTTGGTTTCGAGGTATCGGAAGATCTGGACTCGATTGATAGAACGTAAGTGCTGATTCAAACCGAGCCCCAATAGATAACCCGCATGTCGATCGTCTAGTTCTTCGGGTCGGGCCAGTGAGATCTGGGAGCTATCAAACTCCTCTGGTTTAACAGATAGACTTAATCCCGCCGCAACGCCTGCATGAAAGCGTGGCCAAGCAAGCGGCTCAACTTTTGCGAGATCCGGTTGAATCAAAATTGCTGGTGATGAAATTCTGATGTCCAGCTTTATCATCGGTACACTAGCTGCAACGTTAGAATCCGTTTTGTACCAAAAACACGCTCCTCCAAAAGGCAACGACATCGTCCTCCTGATGATCCCTACGAAGAAGTTTGAATAGTGGCGAGCAACATCGGTGCTGCGTTCATGAGAACCACGTGGTTAGAACGGCACTGAGGGTGGCTATTATCTACATTACAGCAAAAGGCTAACCTTGTCATTTCTGCAATTGATTCATGCATTTGTACTTTCACCTCTTGGGTATAGTTCAGCATTTTGGCAACATCGATTATCCTCATATCATCACTGAATCTCGCAGCCACGCTTTGATCGGAAGATGCTTCTTCTAAAGACTGGAATTCGAGTTCCGTCGGAGGAATGACTGGGTTTTCAATTGGAGCTGCGGCAGCGCACAATTGAGAGATCGGCGGTGGAGGCTGAGTAGTGATCTAAATGATTCAAATGTTAGCCAAAAATTAGATGAACTTGGGTTATTTAGGCCAGAATCTGAAAATTCTTACTAACATGGAAAGATGGATTGGATCTCAAGGCAGG
Source organism: Puccinia horiana (assembly GCA_001624995.1). Taxonomy (NCBI): domain Eukaryota; kingdom Fungi; phylum Basidiomycota; class Pucciniomycetes; order Pucciniales; family Pucciniaceae; genus Puccinia; species Puccinia horiana. The sequence continues at coordinate 214,125 of LWDY01000026.1, read as the reverse complement.
TCGGCGAGCACGCTCTTTGCGATCCTTTGCGACATTTTCACTCGCCTGTTCCGTAAGCATAGCAAGATCAGGTCGGCCCATCAGTTGATAGCACCGAGCAGATAGCCCTTGCGGGGCCCGATATTGACAATATCTTAACGCTTCCTTCAAAGGTACCGCGATTCCAAACCATAAGTCATCAAGGACATCGAGACCCCAGCCAAACTGATCGATTTCAATCAAGACACTTTGGGCAGCTTGAAGGAGGGTTTGATTGGGTTTGAATAAAATTCGATAAAGCTTGGTAATTCGTTTGGACCGTTGGCAGCTTTCATGGCCCCCATAAAAGCCCACATTTGATTTTTGATATGCTTGAGCCGGATTGGTGTCATCTTCGCTGTTATCAAAAAACTTGTCGAAAGGAGAGGGAATGGCAAGACGAATGCGATCCAAGTGATCACAAAGGTCTGGCATTTTGGGCTCGTCCAAGTTTCCTGTACAACAAGCAGAACGACTGACTGTTTTTTCGATTGTACCATTTAGTGATCGCCTCAAACTATCTGACCAGTCACTCCAATCCAAAGAGGTAGACAACTTCAACAACATCTTCCCCAGCGTAACATGCTGTTCTAGGCAAGAGACCGATAATTTTAAGTCGGCATACAGTCGACCCAACCCGATCATGACTTTGGTCTTGAGCTGAGGATTGAGTGGCAAGCCTCGACCGACAGCTGGCTGAGGTCGACGCTTTTTGGGAGAGCCGGGGGGCTTTAACGGGGAGCGATCAGCTTGGTAAGATGTGCTAGTTCGCTTTAGTCGTCTTGTTGACATGAGGTGGTTCAGCACGGGGTCGGAGCTCAGTCCATTGATCTGGTTCACGATGCTTCCTAAGTCAGGCACAGGGTTCAATGATTCGTCACCGGTTTTCTTTGCTTGCTGGGCTTCTTCTCCTATGATAGCTTCGTGAAAGATTGCCTCTAAGCATTGGATGGGAGACTTGTAAGTTGAGCTGCGTTTAATGTAACGTTGAACAAAATAGGAGACTTGAATGTTTCCGATCTCCTCAGACAAAACTTGAAAGACTTTTCTAACGAGCGGATTCAAAGGCCATGTTTTGATATTTGCACGAATATTTTTGGGACCTAGGAAAAGTCTGGCGGTCGGTTGCGGTGATGTGAATTCGACGTGATAGCTAACCGATGCTTTAACACTACGTTCGGCTGAAAAAACAGTGTCAGGGTGAGAGAATTGATGTAAAAACGCTGAATCGGCAGAAAAGATATCCACAAGTCCAGTGGTATTCGAGAACTTGAACAGGTCGTAAACATTTGGCCGACTGCACAAGACAGATCCAACAGCTGTACCTTCGTATGGCTTTCCGATTGACCTAATGTAAACTGAGTCTCGGGTCCTGATCATTCGGAAAAGGTACACAGTTGCTTTGGTGGGAAGGCAAACCGCCAGATAGGCTATTGGCCCGCGAGAGTCATAGATAGTGGCATGAATCGAGGGAATTTCTTCTGCACTGGGCTTATTAGCAACGGAGACGAAATTGTGGATGTCAAGTAATCAGAAATCTTTTACAACATGAGGGAAAATCTTTGACGGCCAAAAAAGTTTAGTCACATGAAAGAAAAGAAAAACTCACGTTAAACGGCCAGGAATTTCTACAGTTTCTAGAGTTTGGATTACAAATTCTGGCTCCAAAGCTTCGTCAGCTAAATGACCATCGATTTTTCGATCGCTAGGTTCCGAATCCATCATCCCGTCAAACCATTCATCTAAGCCACCACCTGCCTCACGATCCAAGCCCATCGTACTGCCAATTTTTTCCGAGTTGACATTTCCGATCCGATTTCCGGTAGCAGCCCCAGACATCATTTCTAGCTGCTGTTCGGCCAAACTTTTCCTGCTGGATGGTTTTACCATGGCATTGCTTCCAGGAATAGCGCTGGATGGGCCAACCGACGATCCAAAAGCAAAGCTTGCATTGCTTGGGTTACTAACAACGCTCACCCTTCTTCCTCCAACTAAGTTGGAATTCGCCGCTGGTCCTGCGTTCATACCCCGCTTCTTAACGGACATCGAGGCTGTCGGGTTTCCCTGAGCTTGATTCAAGCTTCGTCGCAATGATGGGTGTCCCAAACCTCCAAGGCGAGCCAGGGTGCTATTAGTTCGAGAAAAGGTGGGGCTGAGTTTGTGCGCATCCATCGAAGACTTGTGAACTTGGCGCGTATGTTTTAGGGGTTCAACAGGTGAAACATTGCTGCGTGAAGTAGGATTTTTCCTAGGGCTTCTTCGTAATTGAGGCTCTTCAGCGAGTGTTGGGTGGGAGGGTGGAGTGGGAGAGCGCGGCAAATCGAGAGACAAATCCCTCGCAATAGGATCTTCTTGAGGAATACCGATAGGTGATGGGCATTTGAAAGGTGAGATCAATCCAGACGTTGTTGGATTTTTTGATGGTAATCGACCATAGAGGAGTATTGTAAATCCTTCGGTCGACGCTGTGATGCAAATTGGATGGAGTGGGTCCGTCTTAGGGTCAGCCACGTAAACCACTGTCCCAGATGATAAAGCGCAACCAGGCCGACGAGGAGGAGTGACTAATGGCGCCAATGGGGCGAATGCCTTGCAGAAGTTAGAGGATGTGGCATATTTCCCTTTTATTCCAGTATCTTGTTCATGAGGTGTTTTTGATGATAAACTGGATTCTGTGCTCGTATCCGGCAACAGTATTTTTTCCGTAGTCAAGACAGGTTGAATGTAGTGCGTGCATGGATCAGAAAGTGTCCACAACATCGAGGCTTCGATTTGCTTGCGCTCGGCCCAATAGCGAGCCAGTTCAGCCGATACATCACGCTCATCAGCTCCTTCCTCAGCATCTTCTAAGTGATCGTCATCAGGAATTTGTCGATCCTCTAAATCAGCCCGAGTAAAACTGGACCATGCATGGGTCTCGTTCTCAGTAATCATACTATCAAACCCCAAGAGTTCAGAAGTTGAGCCGGTCTGCGCGGATGATGGCCATCGACCGTCACCCAGCGTGCTTTTTCTTTTTAAATTGTTTCTGGGCTTTGGTTGATTCGAAGGACCAGTTGAGACTGGACTTGTGCGAATAAACGGCCGAGAACGAACTAATGTTGGTTTTTTCATCATCATCACGCCCCGTTCGATCGGCCAAACTTTTTGAATGGGGAATGGGATGGCCAAAGTGTATTCCTCACCAGTTACAAAATAGATTTTCAAGACTTCGGATAATAGGACGCAAAGCGCACGGGCAGGAGTCGTGGTGGTTGATCTCCATCGCTTCTGCTGATCAGAGCGCTCAGTCAAACGGTTATCAGACCAAGGTTCGACGGGGGAAGGATGGAGGTACGCGTTTTGCGATAGGTGATTTGATCGTTTGAACTGAGCTGACTGATGCTGATCCTCAAAGAATAGATGAGTTGGTAAATGATCGGGTGAAGTACGATCGAGAGTAGCAATGGGTGAAGTCAAACTGGGGGGGTCAAAGTAGGCAAAAAGGGCTTGAATGACATGTTGTCTGGATGTACTAGGGGTCGAATCTTGAGTGAGAGATGAGTTGGTAGTTGAATAATCAAATTTTCTGAAAATCAAACTTCCTTTAGACCATATCAGGGTTGAAGCTTTCCAGCAGAGTTCTTCATCTTCAAAGATCAGATTCGAGTTAATGGAATCTGCCGGAGAACGGATGGCTACGGGAGTACGTACGATGAATCTGTTGATGCCGGTTGACCAATCAGAATTCTGCTGATGGGTTTCGTCGAACAGGTTAGGCTGAGTAAGATTTTTCTCTAGGGCTCGCAGTGAATCTAGACAAGTGAATGGATTTGGTGGTGGTCGAGGGGGAGGCAGGATGGGTGAGGATGGTTGGGCAGGGATGGTCGAAGATGAACGGTTCTGATAATTTTGAGAGAAATATAGCAATCCAGGCGATACTCCGAGCGAATGAGAGGCAGCACTCGAAGGACTACGTGAGGTTCTAGAATCGAGGGACATGCTGGCTTGGATCTATCTACTGGACGCGCTGAATTGCATGGTACGCAGTCAGTAAGGCGTCAAAGTGAATTTTTTTTTGTTCTGGTTTAAAAGTGGACTTACTCGTGCTCCTCTACCCTGGTTCGTTCGAAACTGGCTTGGTGGTTGTGGTCAAGAGGAAGTTGTGAGTGAGTGGGTGATCGAGTGGAGCACTGGGGAATATGTATGCGCTGCCCGACGCGCGGGCTTAATGACGTCACCTCGCCATGGAGCCTTGGCCCTTCACCTCTCCAGAGTCCCCCTGAAAAAGGAATCTGTGGACCTCTCCCCTCAAAACAAGATGAAAAATTAATTCCAAAAAACCGCTGTGCCCACCTGAAAAGCATGTTCCCAAGTCCCAGGGGCTTCAATTTTTCTGGAGAATAAACCAGCACTTCCAAAAAGCATTCTCAGCCCTTCTCAGCCTCTTTAATGAGCTGTATGCACACAGGGAGCTATGTACACAACTCATAAAAGATCTTTGTAATTGTCCAAATTCACATGCTTCTTAGGTTGTGTAGAAACACAGGAGGCTATGTATGAATGATCCTTGTAATTGTCCAAATTCACTATGGAATTCACTATGCTTTGTAGGTTGTGTATAAGCTGCTCAAAGTTCCTAGAGAGCTTTAAGCACCGTATATATGGCATTTGTGGCATCTCAGATGTGTTCAAATTCAAGACAATTTTTGATGGTATCTCTTGGCATTTGTGGCATCTCAGATGTGTTTGAATTCAAGAAATGCTATATGAATAAAAGATAAAGATGTTCTCAAATTTCCCCAGCAGAAAGCTTTAAGTAGTGAAAAGAAGAAGGAATATATAAGGAAAAGAATATGGGAATGTGGAAGAGAGAAGGGACAAACAACTTCAAATGAAGATTTTACAGAGTAGGGTTTATGAGGACCAAACAAAGAGGGAATGAGCAAGAGGAAAGTAAAATTCTGGTGAAGAGTGATAAGGGCATGTTTGTACTTTTCATGACAATGTTGGCATCATTGAGGGATAAAGTCTGAGTGTAGAGGGAAACTCAGATATCAACAACACCTCCCCCAAGAAAGCCACCATGACACGAGACTATCCAAAAGCAGTGGGATTCTTGAGGATGAGAGCAATGGTTGACCAAAATACTTCCTTCTGTAGCTGGGCTAGTGACAGCCACTAGCCCTTGCTACACGTTTCACAATCCAGGCCCCTTGGCTCTGGACAATGAACTTGGGAACACACAAAAATTCCAACCATTTTCAATTGGCCTGCAAAGCAATGGTGATGCCCATTGCTCCCTGACATACACCTTTCTGTGTTTTGGACAAGGGAGAACTTGCCATTCTTCTAGATACCAGCCAGAATAGCAATTTTTCTGGCTGTGTCTTCCTTTCCTGTTGAAGCTCTCCTCCAACAGTAGTGGTTGTATATCTCTCTTCTTGCTCCATCTCTCTTTCTGTTAAAGATTATAAGATGCTATGCCCCAAGATTTGGGGGGTCCAGCAGTTCACAATGAAATACACCCAACATTGGCCCATGTTGAGCTGACTGTGACAAGAAAACTAAAAAGTGTGACACTGTCACAGACCAACACCAATCCAGTCATACAACCTCATGGTGTAACACCAGCCTGATAGGCTGTATCTATTGAGCCAATACAAAGGCTGAAGGGGTTGTTTGGCTCCCCAACCTACTCCACCATGGTTGCTAAATTTGAGGTGCTATAAACTCCATTTAACAACCGAGGTCAGAGGGTAGCACTTGAGCCTCCAGCAACTAGTCAGCGCTAGTTGCCAAATGGGGAGCTATGTTCACAGAACAGCTCTCCCCCGCTTGGTCTGAGAGGTTTGGGTGATGATCTTCGGGGGTGGGTGAACAGATTTCACACACAAGTGTCACATTTTTTGGGTTGCTATAGGGGTGCCAGATGTGGCAACCCTATAGCAACTTTGGAGGATTTTTTCAATTTAGCACCCAAGGTAGCGGTTTGGGCATCTGGGTTGCTAAATTGGGTTTAGCAACCCAATTTAGCAACCGCAGTGGAGATGCTCATCTACCAGATGCACACACCAAGGTTGTACATGGGCTATAAATAGCCACTCTATTTCATGTGTTGATGTTCCTGCACGCAATTACATACATAAGCTTTATCTTCATACCTAGTGTACAACTATCACCCAACATCCTAAAATAAACCTCTAAAGAGCCCAGTTACACTTCCAACCACATCACCATGGGATTGAAGAGACTTGAGATGGCCTACTGAATTAAGTTTCCCAGCGCGTAGAATCTAATCCTATGTTGATTACGCCTGAAGTTGCACCGACCAGTCGCGCGTAAAAGGCTGGTGCTAGAATTAAAGCCTTGAAAGTCGAGAGTGTCTTGGCTGGGTAATGATGGGGGTATGAGATGATTGTGTACAACTTGATCAACTTGAAATTTGTCGGGATACTGAAAATCGCTGTCAAGTCAACGTTGGGCACGCAGATGTAGGTAATAAATTTGATCTCCATACGGGGTTCGAGAGGCAAGAGGTCGCGAAAGGCATGAATGGCGAAATGAAGCGAAGTTTGGTGGGCCTTCCACCACAGCCGTTGCGCGTGGAACAGATTTGTGAATGTTTTTTGTTGGCAATAGAGAGCGTAGTTTATCCAATGTTGCACTGCAGGTGGATTAGCGGTGATCGTTTGAGTTGAAGAACGTAATACTTCGTCCGCATCGATAAGATCTAGAATCAATAATCCGTTTACGCCGCGCCACCACTGAGAGCCACCTTGGTCGGCTAAGCGACCTGAGCAGACCAAGAACTCGATAAACTCTACGATCCCGGAAGTGAGACTGCCATAGGACTTCGCAAACGAATTCGCCTTGGTGAGGCGATCTGCTATATGTATCTCTAAGGCAGCCTTCTTGCGAGATTCGGCTTCTGATAATTGGATGGATGGTCTCATGTTGCGTATCGAACTGGAGCCACTGGGTCGTGAAGATTGAGTTCTTTCGAAAAAGATATACCTGGAGTCGGACAAACTCAGTTGTCGGTTGGGACACTGCCTGGTCGAATAGAGGGGCTCGGGACGGGGTCTGAGGGGCAGCTGGACCCCAATGCCCCGGGCGTCCCAGAGCCCCGGTCAAAAATAGGTTTCTTGGTACTTTTTTGCCTCAATGGGTGTCACTTGTCCACACTACTTTGTTTTTGACCTTCAATAGACCGAGTATGGAGAGAAAAAACAATTCATCTGAGGTTGGTCTCTTCACGACTCCCACAATGTGATTGAGCTCAACGAGGAAGAATACAACAAACAAACCAAAGGTTTCAAGCGCAACTGGGTTTGGAATCACTTCGAACCAATCAAGTACGGCACGGAAGCCAATTACCAAGTCTTTCTCTCACGTGGAAAGAAATGTGCACCAAAATTGAAGAAGGTCTAAGGCGGAAGCATCACAACCTGCACCGGGCATCACATGTGAATACACAAGCTTGCAAATCCCAAACTGCGAAAGAAATCCGAGAAATCTGTGTAAATATTATGTATTGGGCATTTCGAAATGGGCAAAACCGGGCTCTATGAAACCTAAGGTGTTTTGCATTCCTGCTACTGGATATTGATTAAAGTTTATATTAATGCCAGCTCAATAATGATTCACTGAAAAAAGCAATTGTGCTTGCCAAAAGTGATATTTCATTTTGGGGCTTGGTTATGCGACTCCCAGGAATTGGAGTTGCGACTCCCGCGACTCCTGCGACGTCAATTTTTGGAGTCGCTGATTGAATCTAATTTTTTTCTGGGAGTCGCCACTCCAAAAGTGCAAAAAAAAGCGAAAAACAAGAAAAAAAACACGGCTCATGATTGGAAAGAGAAAATGAGCTAAAAAAATTACTGGATCATTTGAGTGCCCGCCATGTAATATCCTGAAATTTGTAGGGAGCTTCCATTAACCTAATTGAATGAAGGACTTCCACCAAATTAGAATTTGGAATTCTAGATTCTAAATCTTATTTGGTGGTGAAAATTCAATCTGAAAGAATTTTCACCGCCAAATTATATTTGGAATCCCGAACAAGGCCTGAATTACGAAACCCCCACAACTGTTGATTGGAGGACTTCCCATTGTTTCAGAGCCCAATAATGAGCCTGTCTACTGGTTTCTCAAAAAAATTGCTTCTTTCATTTGCAGGGCGTGAGGTGTCTGAGACTGGGAGTGTGCGCACTGAGCAGTGCACAAAATGAAATCTGCAGTGCAAAAATGATGAAAAAAATCCAAAAGAGAACAGAATGAATAATATGAACTTTTAGGCAGGCTTGGGGCATTGAATCAACAGCTGTGGGCTTTTTGGAATTAAAGTAGGAAAATTAAAAGAAGGAAAAGAAAAAAATCTCCACTCAATTTGGTGAATAGAAACTCCCTAAAAATTTCAGGTTATTACGAGGCTGGCACTCAAAGTACCCAGTAAATTTTTCAGCTCATCTTCTCTTTTCAATAATGAGCTGTGATTTTTCTTGTCTTTTGCTCTTTTTTTTTCCTTTTTTTTGCATTTTTGGAGTGGCGACTCCCAAAAAGAAAATACAATTCAACTGGCAACTCCCAAAGATGACGTCACGGGAGTCGCAACTCCAATTCCTGGGAGTTGCATAACCAAGCCCCTTTCTGGGGAAGAGGGGATAGTAACCAAAAATGTATGTGAGTTTGAGTGTTGAAGGCTCCCAAAATTTTCAACTCATACCTCCCCCCCTTCCATGTTCAGTCCAACCTCTCAGAAGTACAAAATGTGTCACGTTCAACCCATGTGGACATGTCAATACACCGTCACACATACTCACCCAAACTGGCACCATCTCAAAAACAAATGAGTTGAGATATGGTAAATATGTGGTGATTGTCAAGTATAGGGTGAGCTTCAAATCATCTCACTGGTGCTTGTCCAGTTGCACTGATGAATGACCTTCTTGGTTTTAGAAAATGTACATTGGAAAGATTCTAGTATTTACAAGCACATTTTTGTGAAACAATAATAAATCACCATGAATGCTGGTGTGTCTCTTGCCATACAAGCAAAACCCCCAAAGTACAACAAACGGGCCTTCATACCTCAACATGTGGCTTGTATTTGTATAGCAAGCAACACATCATTTTTTGTGGTAAATCAGATTTTTTGAAATTAATAGTTAGTTGTGCAACTTGTCTTGAATTTTCTTCTGGTTTTTACGTTCCCCAGTGCTGGTAAAAGGTTGTTGAAATAGCTAGAAGTCAAAAAAGGAGGCTTGGCTTTGTGCCTCCAGGCGGAAAGCACAAAACATGTATGAATGAGTCCAAAAAATATATGAAATTTGCCAAAATTTCAGAACTTTGCTTGACATTTACAGGGGGTTTCCAGGGTCCTGCCTCAGCCCATCTTGGTCAAGTTTTCTTCAATCAAATATGTATTCAAGCCGAACTATTGTGCCAAGCAAAAACCAATCACCTCAATAACCGATGCTTGGAAGGCCTCAAACGTCTCCTCTTTCATCAACGGTGGGCCAGTTACACTAACAGTATTATCACTATTGTAGTGTATTGTTAGTTTTTTTAGATACACAATACTGTTGGTTGCAATTTTGGCCAACTAACACTACAGAATTTACTGGTGAAAAAAATTGCTGTAGTGTATTGTTATTTTTATCCAGGAAAACAAAACTAACAATAACCAAATCCATTGTTAGTGTTAGTGTATCTATGTTAGCAGAAATAAAAGATACACTAACTGTTAGTGTATTGCTTTCAAAAACTACACTAACTATTGAGGTGCACTACAGGAATTGAACCCATGACCTCAAACTTCATCCATGTCATAAACCAAAATAGATGTGCAATACAGGAATTGATCCTATGACCTCAAACTTCATGAGTGATGCTTTGACCACTAAGCTAAGTGCACTGATGCTTGCTTAGCTCATTCCATCTAGACATTATGCGCCATTATGCTTGTATTTCCTGGGATGATAAATCTTATTGACATTGCTTATCACTATATCAGGGTCAAGTCTTACAAAGAGTGGGTGTCAGACTGCTTAGAGTAGAATGTAATATAACAGAAGTCACCTGAAGCCAGCTGATTGATTAGAGAGCTGAGGGGGATGGGAAGACTTCCTCCACTTGATGGAGCCTGTCCCTTTTTTGGCAAGTCCGCAACTGTACGCTGGAAAACCAATTCCTCGTCTTCGACTATATTCGAATAACCCTTGCTCCCACGATGAGTTTTCGAGAACCACTCCTGCTATATGTTGTGCTATGTATTCTGCTTTCGGTTTCGATCGATTCTTTCTTTTACATCTTTAACAAATTTGTGTTGAAAAATTCGTGGTTTTCACTTTCCGGGACAACGTCGCAACAGCGAAAAAGTGTCGTGGGATCACCAATCGAATCTTTTTTTTTTTTGAAGTACTCCGTTTTGACTTGACTGTTTATCTCGATCTCTGAGACCGACGCAGACTGGCAGAAGGTTGGCTTTCAGACGAAAGAAAAACAAGGCACTCACTCCTGTATCTATCAATTTGTAGCACTTCTCTCATCAACAGCCAATTATAATAAAAATACAGAGGACCTTTCCTTGCTCTGGTCATACTATATAGGAAGCATGAAACATAGTGTTTACGTTGAACGTTCCAAACCAAACCTTGGGGCAGTGTCCCCGCCTATTCTCACAGTCATTACAGGAGCACAAAAAGGCATTCTCGGGACTCATTTGCAGATAATACGATATATATACACTGTTTTCGGGGAAGTATTCCTCCGGAGTCGCCAAGTCTTAACAGCTCAGTTGAGAGAGCGTCAGACTGAAGTTGCGAGTCAGTTCGGAGGTTGAGTGTCCAAGCCACTAGTGGGGCATGTTTTTTCCCCCTGCATCCTTTTCGGACACTCACCCTTTTGCTTGAGGAGCCCATTATTGTCTTCTTTTCTCTGCAGGGTTTTTTAACTGATCAGTGATGGATGCAGCAGTTTCGGAAAAGGATCTCCGCTCTAATCCTCGTCTTTTGTTGGAACCTGGAGGCAATCTCCTCACTTGGTCACTGGTTTGATGTATCTTGTCTCAAACCTTATGGTTGTCTAGCTGCCTTTAACCAACATTTTCAAGAACCTTTGTGAAAGTACAATTTGGTGACACATCAATAAAAGGGCTCTTGGTAGGTTATCAACAAAGGGTATCTTGCTACCAGGAGGAAAGGTAGAAACTGGCAGATGCCATGATGCCACATTCCATAAAACAGAGCTCCCAGGATTCTCTATCTTCTCACCCTCTGACCCAGCTTTTCAATACCATCTAAGAGACTTGAAAAACCTGTGTTTGATTACAGACAAAGACCAGAATGGACTTAAGAAGAAAAAAAGGTTGAAAATGAGAAAAGAAGAAGAGAAGAGAACTAAGAAAGAAAAGAGAGTCAAAGAAACCTGCACAATAGAAGCAGTGACAAGGATGAGAAGAATCTGAGACAGAGATAGGACATTTGAAGAGTTGATTGATAGCAGACCGATCATGTTAAAATTTGCTCATTTGCCATTATCTTTCTTCAAGTGACGTCACCAGTATTAGTGAAGTTTCATGGATGTATGCGCTCGATCAACTGACTGGCTTATAAAGGCTCAAAGGAATTGACTTTATAACAGAGGTCTGCCTTGTTGACCGTGTTGACCATTCCCTTGACCAAGCTACCCGACTTATAGCAACCACTCACGATCCTCGTCTTTTGACATTAGCCTGATGCCACGACCACCTAAAAAGAAAGCCAAAAAGAGTTCCAAGAAAGATGATGATTATACATTCCAGAATGGTGAAGACACAACCTTGCAAACAGACTCATCCGATGATTTCAAAAACCTTGCTAGTCTCATGAAATGTTTGTGGGATTTCTTATATCTCTACAATTTCCTTGGCCTTTAGATAAACGCATAAGAGCTTCTTACCTTCCGATCTTCTAAAAATTGGCATCTGCCAGCCAGACGGGCCTCGAAAGAATCAAACCAGTCGTTCGAAAACTTTGAAAGGAAGTGCTCCAAACTGCTCCAAAGTACCACACAACAGATTGAAGCTAAAATAGCAACCCATGAAGGAAACTTGTACGTCTTAATCGTGTTCTATTCAAATTTATTCAATAGCTGGTGATTCTCATTTATCAATTTGCGTCTATGTCAGGGATCGATTATATAGCTCAGTGGAACAAATAAATGAGGAAATCGGTCCGATGGAGAAAGAGGCCATCGTTGAAAAAGTTGTCAACAAAACCTTTGACAATCAGGTGAGCAAAGCAGTTTCCCCGATGGGTTTACACCATCGATCAATCCGACCAAAAAGATAATTCGGGCATGCTGAATTCGGAACAAAATGTCATTCCAGATCAATTATTTATCACGAAGTTTGACCGACATGAACTCGGAGAAAAGCTGCGAGGGTGACGAATCACAGATTGATTCGGAGCTCCTGGAAGAGCGTAAGTAGAATTTTGATCTACCTCGCAAGCCGGAAGACTTCTTTCTTTGAGTGTCGACTCAGCGTGAGGCTCAAAAAAAATGTCTTTGCAGTCAACATGCGACCAGAACAATCAGCTGAATTTGCACGGAGAATAACATATGAATGCAAAAGAGGATTTCGAATTTACTGCGAAAATAACAAAGTGAGCGGGTCTCATCAGATGCCCATAGGCTCTTCTGGTTCGGATTCCGGTTGCTGATTATCGTGTTTTTGGTGTCTCTAGTTGGCTTCCGATGCGCGCAAATTCAAGGAAAAGTATAAAGCTCTGGTGAAAGAAGTGTTATGAAATTCACGAAAACAAACGTTGAAATTTAATGAATGCCAGTATCTTTTAATCATCCGCCCTGGAAAATCTGTAGACCATGTAGTAAGCAGTTGTAGTTTGGTTCATTGCTTTCCAAAAATAAATCAAGTTTTCAATTCTCATGTTGGAGAATAATGAAAACATGTTTGCCCTGGTTGGGTTGCAAGGCAAAGCCTGAAGTTACAGATTGGAACTGTGTCAGTGGATGTGATTCAAAATATTAAACACGCTGTCTACTCACCTTACAGAATGAAGCCTCACGTTCTAAAATCAATCTAGGCCATGTGGTGGATCTTTTGCTGCAGAACGCAGACTCTACAATTCGCTACGCTCTAGCGAAAACGTAAATCCCCAGAGCTTGGCCCCTACGCCTCTCACCAAAGGCCTGTGTTGGGCGCGATGGGGTCCAGTTTATGGCAGTGCTTCAAGTTCCAAAAAGGGGTTCTGGACGGGGTAAACTCTGTCATACAGTAACTGATGCACATTCTACCATCAATGTCTAGGTGGCTTTATCCCTCAAAGTGTGTCGGAATCCGGCCATGTTCTGCGTTTCGTATGGACCTGGTGGAGTGTTTCAGTCCCTGGACAGCCCTTCAAACTAGTCACAACGTCCAATGGAACCCTCTCAACCAAAAGGGCTGGTTCAAGAGTAATTAGCCTGGCAAGTTCACGCAAGCTTGCCCAGAACTACTCCTCCTCTTGTGTACCTGTCCAACATAACGACCTATCCGCATCCTTTCGTTATCAAAGTGTAAAGAGGATTACAAAGACGACACTCCTTTTCAACACCGGCGACCGCTTCCACATTTTGTCAGTCCCTAATTCTATTGTGGCAGAACTAGTCATTCATCTTATCATACACTGACTGTCTGCGCGCGCCTCACAGCCCATTATAGAAAGAGTCCTCCCCACAATTCACCATGAACCAAACTTTTTTCATTATGTTCGTTGCTATTTCACTCGTTACCCTCTTGGCACACACAGAGGCTGCCGTCGTAGGACACCATCCAGATCCAGCAAGGAAGTCTCTCCAGCGGAAGAATGATTCGGTACAAAAGCCTTCATTCCTACTTTTCCGAAGGGCTACAGAAGCGCAGGATGACAAGACTGATAGTTCAAGCCTTATTCAGGAACCCCAAAATGAAGACAACGAGTCTATCAGCTTTATGATGATTAGTTCAACTTTCACCGCAGATGACGGCTCCTCAGGATCAGACCCATTTGGCGAGCGTGACGATTCCCCAGGTGTTGTCAGTATTGACATGACGATTATCCAGTTTTCCGAGCCACCATCTAGTGAAAATCGTAGGGTTCCAAGACGCTTCGGATCCAGAGGCCCGCTTACAATTGAAAGATCATCCACCTCCGATTCAAACGATGAATCGCCCTCCAGCCAGACTAACAAAGACACTTCAGCCGGTCAAGCCGCTCCACTTCCCGGTTCTGGCGCATTCCAAGACTCGTGGAAAACTGTGGGCGAGAAGAGCAATCAGATCCCGTGGACTGTCCCCACCGGAGGATCACGCACTCACCAAGCCCAACAGCCCCAAGATTCATACCAAAACCCTTCCCCCCGGGCGAAGGCTGAGATCCCTCATCCTTTCGCTAAACCCGTCAAGGGTGAGTTAAAAATTTACTTCTACTTTACCAACATGAAGTTACTTTTCTGATCCACGAACTTGCACATATGAAGAACAAGTAGTACTAAGCACCAGTCCAACTTTCGATAACACATCCCATCATTCACAACTCTAAGCCAATTGCCCAAGGAACACCTTGGATCTTGGAGTAACAGATAGATAGGATGTATACATAGACAGCTCAACAAAAAAAATAACCACATTTGAAATTGAGATTAAAACCCACTAGTGTGAAACACCAGATTTCATATTCCCTCCTTTATAAATATCAGCCTGTCTTCTTTCTTTTCATTCGAGCATACACCAGGTTGGCTATTCCCAACTTGACCAAGCACCGCGCTAGCGGGACATACACCGGGTGCATCTCGATGGCAAACCGTCGCGTGCGCTACCGTGCCCCAACCTCTAGTGCCAACCCCGCTAATCCTTGATATCTGCACCAGTGGTTACAACTATGATGAGGTCAAAATGACGGTTTCCAAACCAGTGGGTGAGGGAGGTCAAAGAGCTGACCCATGATGGTTGGGCCGCGGACGGGTTGGGCTGTCGTCAACCCGCCCTAGCCCGTGCCAGTCAGCCCGTCGCCAACCCAACCCATCACAACATTAAGAGGCAGGTTTTATTCTGATCGCACACCCCGAAAAGAACCTCGTCAAGGAATGATCATGTTTTTTTTGCTGGCGTGGACACTCAGCACGCCTTCACAACGGTCATGAAAACCCAGAAAATGTGAGGAGTCTAAAATGGAATTGAAGTCTATTTCACAAATAACTTGATATATCCCACGTGAACCTGTTTCTCCTTTCTGAATAATTAGTGTTGCTTTGGGTTGAGGATGTAATTGAAATTCCCTTGAAGGTCCGAAACAACCTACTCTAACACCCTCTCCAAATACAGCCTTAAGAGCATCTCCAGCGGAGAGGGAATGGATTGGGTTGTTTTTAGCAGGCTGAAATCAGCCTTCTCAGGGATTTCCTGCCCTCTCACCTGCAATTGCTTTCTAAGGTGCCTCAGAGAGCTGCAAAAGCCAAGGGCCATTAGCCAGTTGGGATCAATATATAGCAGGTCTGCTCTAATTTGACCCACCCCCTCCTGTCACAAAAGATACACCACAAACATAGACATTGGTAGTTGGGTAGGTTTGAGGTCTTCTGGACCTACAAAAGCCCTTACCACAGGCCATGAAAGTTGGAAAAATGGTGTGTGGTAAAAAATCTTTAAGAAATGCCCAGGCAATCCATCCCCTTTCTACTGGAGATGCTCTAAAAGACCTGACCAGCACCAGCAGCTCAAAAAATGATTCAACAACTAAGCAAGAATATCTCATGAGTTATCAGCAGAAAATCACATCAGTTTATTGCCATGATTTTTTATCCACTGATCAAGAACCAGTATTTCAAAAAAAAAAAAAATTCTTTTTGTGTGGGGGTAATAATAATCCAGGAAAATTAAAAATCCTAGAGCTCTCTAAACAAAATCAAAGGGATTATAATCCATTAATTTGAATTCTTTTTGAGTGAGTGACATATCTAGATTTTTTTTTTTTTTTGGATTTTTGTTTTTTCCATAAGGATTTTTCATATTAAAGGAACAGGAATTAGACACCCCTCATCTAAATTCTGTATATGTAATCTTGTTCAAACTTTAATTCAAATTAGTCATCAATCAGTCTGTTACTCAAATATGATTAAATTATAACCTTTTAAGCCAACTCTCATCAGCAAAAGATCAAGTTATCAAATTATTGGTTTTTTTTCGTGAGAATTATTTACCATGACTACATACCAGATTTTTAAAAAAAAAAAAAAAATCAAAAAAATTTCATGGAAGTCTTTCATGGTCTACACAATATAATTCTTGAGATTCATTTTGTGTGTGTTTTTTCAACTCCCTTAAAATTACTCAAAAGTGATTTTTTTTTGGAATGGGGCACAAATATAGAAAGAGATCCGAGTGATGGATGATAAACTTCAGACCCCCCCCCCCCCAAAAAAAAAAGAGTGATATCAATATGGGATGTAGTATGACTAGTGATGTTGGTGTAAGGGGGTGACCAGATCTACACTTGTATACATCCCCAACATACACAAGACATAGTTCCAACTGGTACAGCAACACCCTTACTTGTTTCTGTCATATTTCAGCTCTTGAGGATAGGGATGTGGTGAGAAGGGGGCTGATGGTATGGAGCCTGTCAGGACCCAGGAGCTGATAAAAGCCTCGTAAATATGAAAGGCTCAGACTGGATGCTTTATTACTACAGATATATAAAGAGAATCAAGAAGGACCAGAATGTGGTTGATAAATGTGCTTGGTACAAGCATAACTTATATAGGTACTATAAGCTTGGAGAATGGAATCAATAACCCTGCTGGTACAGCAGGATGCAAGAAAATTCTGGCACAGTGGTAGGGACTAGACTCTGGATCAGAGGAAAAGGAAGAAACAAGGCTGGAACAGCCAGTCAGAAAAATACCAGCTGGTACAGCTGTGGAGACTGAGAGTGGATGGACTGATATTCCAACAGTTTCCATTATTCTAAGATCCTGGAGTGTGAACAGGCTTTCAACACTTATGGATTATACACACACAAGCATCTGTGATGGGGTATCTCTAGATGAGTGGCCCCGTTGAGGCGATAGGGTGTACCAGAACCAGACAGGCCTTCACCCCTCCAGGAAACAGAGTGTGAAAGGGCTGTGTTGATGGCCTTTGCATGTCTCTTTATTGAAGAAGCTCATCCACACTAACCTTTTCTTTTGTGGGGGGGCTCATCCCATCCTCATCCTCAAAACTCTGTACGTTAAGGTCTCCTCATCAACCAACACAACCTTTCATATCAAATTAATTTTTGATGTATATATTTTTTCTTTGATTTTGTAAGTTGAAAAAAACTTGTTTGTATATAAATGTATATTAATAACAATTTGTGTATGTATTCAAAAAAAGAAAGAAAGAAATTCAAATAAAGTTTTTTAAAAAATAAAAGAAAAAAAACAGAATAAATATGTATCATATATAGGAAAAAGAGAGAGAAAAGAAGAAGAATTTAATTTCACACACACACACAAAGAAAAGAAAAAACAGAAAAATGATTTGTGTGGATTGATGTAATGAAAAAAAGGTATATATATATAAAATATGTAAGTAATTTGTTGAAAAAAAGAAGAGAAAGAGAAAGAGAGTGCTTTGAGGTGAAAAATGTTGTTATAAAAGTATATGTATGTATGTATATTGTATATAAAGAAAGATGTGATCTGAAGAATTAGTGTGTGTGTGTGTGAGTATGTATGTATGAAAGAGATTATGAAGTCAAAGAGAGAAGAGGATTAAAATACATGACACTTTGGAGAGAAGAGAGAGAAAGAAAAAGCGGATAACTGAGAGCAGGGTCGAAAGAAAGCGGGAGGCTCAATCGACGAACAGCATGAGATGAGAGATCCCGGCCGAGCGCATCCAATCAATCGCCATGGCCACGTCTTCATCATTACAGATCAAGATCAAGTCGCCTTCCTCGTCCTCGTATCTGATCTTAAGTTTCGTAGACGCCGACTTAGTCACTCCGCAATTCCTCAATTTTTTGTGGATCTTTTCCATCAGTTCATGATACGTCACTGTCGATAGAGTCACGATCACATAGGTGTCTTCGCCTGCACGTAGCTTGAACCTGATCGACGTCGGGTCTGTTGTTCCGCTTCCATTTCCCCCCATTCCACTGTTCGTAGTCGTGGTGGAAGAGGAGGCCGTCGTCGGCGTGGCTGCTGTCGCACTGCTGCGACTTCCTCCTCCTACCACCCCGTCTCCATACCGTACGCCTCCCATCTCCGTTCCCCCTTGCACAACTACCAGACTTCCACTACTCCGCGAGGTGATCAATGAAGAGCTTCCGGCCGATTGACTCGTCAATCCAGCCTGTCCAGATGAGAATCGCGCATTCAGTACCCCCGCTACTCCACTTGGTCCTACATGTGGTGAGTGTTGTCCCATAGGGTTAGATAGGTTACTTCTTCCTCCCATCGTTGAAGTACTGACACCTGTAAAGAGAGAGAGAAAAAAAAAAGGTCAATAAGATAAACTCGACTCAAAATTGAATCCCCCCCTCCACCCGCAAAAGAGAAGTATTACCTCCAGACAGACGGTTGCTGTCCGTCGAAGACCGATCGGTCATTGCAGCCGCACTCGAGTCACTAGAAGGCTGTTTCATGTGACCCATACGGAGAGCGTTTTGGAGGGGCGTAGCCCTCGCAGATGAAAGAGCTCCAGTGGGAAGAGAAGGGACGGAGGGTACGCCGTTAACATGGCCAGGATGCCATTGGTGAGAGAAGTCAGGGGCCTGATGAATGTTTGGTGAACTAGCTGATCTACTCCGGAACATCGGTGCGGCCCCACTGTTGCCCGTACCACCTGAATGTGACGGTTGAGGCTGTTGTTCCAGATGACGATTAAGGAAAGGATGGCCGGAGGCAACTAGATGGACACGGTCGTCCGGCCGGTGGAAGGCCGAGGGACCACCGTTGATCGTACTCGCTCCCCATTCATGACTCGGTTGGTGACGGAGGGGCTTACTGCTTGTCGACGAGCGTAGCGAGTTGGGCATGTATGCATCGCTACTCGCTGGCGTCAGCTGACCCGACCGAGGTAGAGGTGGTATCGAGCTGTTCGGCATCTGGTTTCGCCACTGGGCCAGATTGGCTGAGGCTGCATCGTCGGTCTGTGCTCGCGCACGACCAGGTCCAAATGAGGCCTCGGAGCGCTCGGCCGGCATGGAGCGGTGACCAGTCGTCCGTCGACTGCCCGAGGGTGTAAGCCGTCCATTCACAGAACTTTCGGCATCCGTCTGGTAGCTCTCTTCCTCGTCCTCGAACGTCCGACTGCTCATCGAGCCACCCCCATTACCATGTCCAGAGTGAGCGTAAGGATGTTCTGGAATTCGAGGAGGATGAGCAAGTGGATGATGGGGATAGGTGGCTGAATAGGGCGGCTGGCCCAGCTCGGATTGTGGAGTGTTGGGAAACTGAGAGTGGGGGCTATTCATCTTGGAGCGTGAGCCGGCTGATAGATGGTGGACTTGACGTCGTCGACGCTCGACGGCATCATCTACTGCCTTGGTGATAGCAGCCTGCCATTTCTTCAATTGATCCTCCGTTCGACATTTGATGGAGAAGTATTCTTCTGATATATCACCACGCCATGTAACTTGCAAAAGATACTGGTGGTGATGGGGAGATCCTATGGAGTAATGGACCAGAGGATAAAATTAGTCATCAATTTATATTTTGCAATTTGGGTGAGTAGAACATGACTAACCAGGCGGAACCGGACGAGGGGTGGCATTCATTACGTTAGCGATAAATATCCGTCCTTTGAGTTGCTGAGTGTTTTTCCGTTTACCACCGTTGAAGTTAGAGTGATTGATTTGAGTGTTCTTTTTGAGGCTCATTGACTGTTTGCTAGCCTTCTTGTCGAGTTTGACGCCGACCTCTTTACAGCAAAGAATGATCCTCTCGAAGAGATAGACATGATACTCCCGCTCGCTTTCATTCTTGACGACTGTGAAAGTGTCTTCGAGTACTAGATGGCCAAATGTGACTAGATCATGTCCTTTCCAGTCCTCAACTCGCTCCTTGAGATCATTGACTGCTAGTTCGTTCTCACGCTGCCGGGTGGTCTCGTTGACGGCGTCGGTTACCCTTGTGATGGAAGCGAGGCCTTCTTTGAGCTCGTCGTAATGGGGTCCGACAGGGCTTGTGTGCTTGACTAGTTGCTAAGGGTCGCGATGAGGAGAAGGGTTTCAGTCAAGGGGTAGGACTCTATATTGAAAATTTAGAGTGAATGGTGATGAACCTGAAGGAGCAGAGGGTATTTGCAGATCCTCTGGACAGGCTTGATCAGAAAGGTGGGTAGCTCATAGTTTGGATCAAGTATATCAGCCACTTTCTGTGTTGAGGAAATAAGGAACGGTTAGTGGGTAGACAGGGGTATGCGAGAGTGTGTGTGACGGATGTACGAACGGTGAGGGCAGTATTTTCATCTTGAGCGAGCTGACTAGCCGATGCGAAGTTGGCACAGAAAGGTTCATAGCATGAGAAGGAATCTTCAAAGGATGAAAAGAGATGACCGAAACGTTGTTCGTCAGGTGGAAGACGGGCGTTGGCCTCTACGCCGATGAGGAATCGCCTCTGAAAGTCAACTAGAGAGTCGAGATTAATGAATAAGGCCCGAATTTGATCTGAGGGTAAGATCTCTCGTTGGAGGAGTGCTCGTTGGTAGTTCTGGAGACCAAAGTTTTGTCAATAATGAAAAAAAGGGGTGATGAGTACCGGGGCAAGCAGAATGAAAACTGTACCTGTAGGACTTCTAGATCTTGGACGTATTTTCTTTCGCTCTCTAGGATTTCTTTGACTACTCGGGCTCGATCGTCTAGGGCAACGTTCAGTTCGTTACTGTAAGGGACTAGTTCATCATCAGAGGGTGGCAAGAGGACTCCCAAGGCTTTGAGAAGGTGTAGGAGTCTGAGGACGTTAGAGATGACCTGATGGAGGAAGAAAAGAATAGATGAGTGAGAGGATTTTTGCAAGTAAGTAGATAAAGAGGAGGATGGTCTACTTTGACGGTTGCATTAGTGTTGACGTCATAGAGCATGTTGACCATCAGTCCGTTCTCTTGAATCTCATCGATTTCGGTACCCCAACCTAGTTCGGTTTTGAGAGCCATGATGAAGTGGGCAGCTGATTTCTGGCATCCCTTGAGGTCCTCTCTAGGACACCAGAGTACTTTGAGTGGTTTGAGATTATTCCAGGTCTTGCCGGGGGGTAGTGGGGGTAGTTGGATTGGGTTGGGAGGAGATTGAGGTTGGTTGAGGATGGCATTGTAGAGGAAGCAGAGTGGAGAACCTAGTCTGAAAATTTCAAGTGTTTGAGTGACTGGATCGAGTGGATTTGATGAGTGTTTTGAATGAGGAGTGAGTGGATCGGTAGGAGAATCTGAAGTAGAAGAGAGAGTTAGCCAAGTGATTGATGATAGATAGTAAGAAGAGATTTACCATCGAGTAGACTGTTTGGGTTTTTAGTTTCAGTGATCCATGGCCCTTGGACGAAACCGGGTACTCTTCTGAGTAGTGCCCTAGTTTCGAGACAGTTTTGGTAGAGGGAGGCAGATCGGTTGGCGGTCTTGTTGACGACAGAGGAAGTAGCGACAGGCATATCGATAGAGAGATTTGAAGATTGTAGTTGATTGTTGAGAGAGTTGTGTGCGGAGGAAGAAGTTGAGGTAGTCATTGTGGTTGAGTGTTTGGTTTTTGGCTGGCAGTTTGTGAGTTGGCAGTGAACGAGTAACGGCGGTGGGCAGGCGGAGAACGGGTGGACGGGGGGAGCAGAGTGGGGGGGAAGGCAACCGGGGGAGACAGACCGGGGGAATGTATAAGCCCAAATCGAACTCACGCAACTCACTCAACTCTCCGAACATGCCAGCCAAGTTTCCTCCGCTGCCTGCACCCAGATTCGCACCACAAAAACCATCACCACTCAGTCAACCAACCCAAAACACCACCACCACCACAACATCAACATCAACACCCACTCAAACAACACCCTCAACACCATCAGATGAATCTCAAAGAAGGAAACCAGCAAAGAAAAGACAACCAACTCAGAGTATGTCTATCACCAACTTCCATTCTAACAACTCACTAACTAGTGTACCAAAAAAACAGTCACTCCCGTACCCGATAACGCAGGACCAGGAAAACAATTTGCAACTCAAGTCTTCAAACTAGTCGATGCACTCAAGGTAACACCCAAAAACACTCATCCATATCCATCCACTCATTCTCTCTCTTTCTCTCTGAGTAAGCAACGAAATGGACCCATGAACCTATCCGACTTGGAGGCTCAAACTGGCGTCAGAGGCTTACTCTCAGAACACACCGACGTCCCATTCAACCAAGAACTATACGATGCCTTCAACTCTCACGAACGAGTCAATCTCATCGAGAAAGGTTTGATAAAACTATGGACCTACAAGGTATCTAACTCTTCCAAGAACAAAAAAAATCATGCAAATCTGACCACTCTCATCCTGACAGCCCGATCACGTGATCAACAACCCGCAACAACTACTAGAAGTCTTACAAACTTTCTCCAATCGAGGTGGGATGCCTCTGGTCAGTCTCAAAGACAGCTGGCCTAATGTGATGGGTGCAATCACCGAGGTAATTACTACTCCCTGCTTGTCGAGAGAGAGTGAGAGAGAGAGATTGACGAGCCACATTGATTCTCAAGCTCGAAAATGAGGGCAAGATATTGCTGTCCAGAACCGAAGGTCATGCGGGCAAGGAAGGCGTCGTCAAGAATGTCTTCTTTGACGAATTAGGCTGTCGTGAAAACTTGGGACCCAGTCGCGGTGGACTAGACACAGGTAAGAGAATCTCACATAAAAAGAGTGGACAGATTTTTAACAAAATCAAATCACAGAGTTTCGAGAGATGTGGCACACACTCCAAACCCCACCAGTACACGATCTGCCCATCGAACTGCAGCAGGCTGGCCTCAGCTCGTCCGCCTCCAACAATCCAGTCAAACCACAACAAGCCAGCCGCAAAGCCAAGAAGAAAGGCGGCAAGGGCGGCAAGGTCAAGATCACCAACACCCATCTCAAAGATCTTGGGATCGACCTCAGCAAAGACTATGTGCCCCCATCCAAAAAATAAACATGGTTTTTTTGTAAATATCCAGACTGTAAATTGTTTTTTTGGTTTTTGCAATAAAATTAAATTGCTAAACATGCGCAGAACCATCCCGAACTGCTGGCGAGTCATCCACCTCAGACCACGAGCCATCTCAACCAAGCCACAGCCCACCAGACAACCATGGCCGAGGATGGCCGAACAGAAATGGTCGACCAGGATGGTCTTCCTCACTTCGACGATGATTGGCTCACTCGTGAAGTCGTCCGCTGTCATCATCATCTTCTTCAAAACTCATCCGCTTCTCTTTGTCAGATGTATGTCGCTGGAATCAACGTCCAGCTGAACGACCCTCACACTCTCCCCAAGGCCCAGAAAACAACCCCTCAAAACTTCCATCTCGCCCTCGAAAACATGCGCAAAATCTTGCCTGACGAGTGTATCAGTTGCCACACACAAGACTTGCTCTATCATGGCACCTCTCCTTGGACTTGTACGCTTCTCTCACTTGTCTCCATCCATCATTGACTAATCTTTGACCCATCCAAAAGATCATCATCCGGATTGCTTGCCCGGCGCTGTCCTCTATCCGCGCTCTACTGAAGACGTATCGCAGATCGTCAAGGTAACACTCCCACACACACACGTTTCTACACACACAAACAACACCGATTGATGGCCTCTCGGATCGCGATTATGTCAACAGATAGCGTCGAAATATGGCATTCCCATCGTGCCGTTCTCCGGCGGTACTTCTCTCGAAGGCCACTTCAATTCCCCCGCGTCTGTCCCTGCCCACCGTCCCTCTCTATCTTCAATCAACGTGGACTATCATTCGCTCAAACCTGGCCACTCCTTCACGCTCGATTTCTCGAGACATATGAACAACATTCTGGCCGTTCATGGTGTGTTGATTTTTATCCACTTCTTGCACACACTCACATCTTGAACTTTTTTGATTGTTTCAGAAGCGGACTTGGATGTCGTCGTTCAACCCGGCGTGAGCTACGAAGATTTAAACGCCCATCTCAAACAAACATGTTCAAAACACAAGCTGTTTTTTCCGGTCGATCCTGGGTAGACATTTTCCCCCTCCAACCACAGCTCCGTCTATGTGTGATCTTTTAATGTACTTCTTTCTAATAAATAAATCGTGATGATTTTTTTTTTTTTGAAGTCCTGGTGCTCAAATCGGAGGGATGATCGGGACTGGTTGTTCTGGCACTAATGCGGTCAAGTTAAGCATCCATCCTTTTGTCATTTTTATATATATTTAAACTCAGTTGTGTGTGTGTGTGTGTGTGTCGGTTTTATAGATATGGTACGATGAGAGAAAACGTGATCAATATGACCGTCGTCTTGGCTAATGGAGAAGTGATCAAGACACGCCAAAGAGCCAAGTAAGAATGTCAAGACTTGTTAAACCACGATCCCAAGGAGGGGGTGCAAGAAAGAAAATCTGACCAGCTCTTTGTTTTGATGTTAGGAAATGTGCGGCTGGACCAGACTTAGGAAAGTTATTTATAGGATCAGAGGGGACGCTAGGACTAGTCACTGAGGCCACGCTCAAACTGCAGCCTGTCCTGCCTACCTCGGTGGCTGTGACCCACTTCAGAAACGTCGATGAAGCTACTCGGGCCGTCTTGGAGCTCATCAATCACGGCGTCTCGTTCGCGTGCATCGAATTCCTCGACGATCTTATGATCAAAGCTATCAATCATTCTTCTTCTCACTTGAACTTTGTCGAAAAACCCAGGTTCGTCTTTCTTTCTTTCTTCGTCGTTTTCTTCTTGCCAAAGTCTTCATGACTTGCTTCTTCTTTCCATTCTTCGAGGATACAAATAGCTTGTTTTTGAAGTTTACGGGCACGTTATCGCAAATCAAATCGGATAAAGAATTAACAGGTAGACAAAGAGTTGTAGATGTATAAAACCCCCCTGATTGACCAACCACTTCTTTTTAGCCAGAATCCTTAAAAAGAGTGGTGGGTCTCAGTTGAAGATTGCTAGGTCAGAGGCAGAAGCAGAACAGATATGGCATGCAAGGAAGGTTTGTCTATGGTCGACGCTCGATTACATGCCTGGACATCGAGCATGGACGACGGATGTTTGTGGGTAGAGACGTCCCCCGCAAAAAGACAAGGGAAATAGAGCAGCACCAATAACATGATGACGATAACAGGTGTCCCGATCTCGCATTTAACAACGTTGATCAATGCCACCAAACGGCAGATCGAAGAAAGTGGTCTCAAAGCTACCATGTTGGGACACGTTGGCGACGGGAACTTCCACGCGATTATCTTGTTTAAGACCGATGACGAATTCGGCATGGTCCGGGAGGCGGTCGATCGGATGGTCATGTTGGCCCAGGATCTTGATGGCACTTGTACTGGTGAACATGGTGCGGTGTCGACTTGCTCATTCTTCTTGGTCGAGTCCGGTGGTCGTTCGCTTCACTTACTTTTTTTTTTTTTTTAGGTGTCGGGTATGTTACTCCTGTTTTTTGTTTTTTTTTGGTGAGGTTTATTGAATTATTGAAATTTTGATATCAATTTTAAATAAATATTATTGAAAATAAAGGATTGGAAAAATCGTGAGTAAAAACAAGATTTTACCCCATATACCCTCCCCTTATATACAAGAAACCCTGATTTGTTTTTTTCTTTTTCTATTTTAAAAAAAGGCACATCTTGAAAATGAATTAGGTAAAGGAACAATTAAAGTCTTAGTTCAAATTAAACGTTTACTTGATCCACAGAATTTGTTTAATCCTGGGAAGTTATTTCCTGGTCTTTCTTCTTCTTCTTCTGATGATCATTCATAAATTATATACATTTGAAGTAAACTGAAAAATGAATTGAAATTGAAATTGAAGTGTCTTTTGTTGAAATGGATTTTTTTTCTTTTTCATTTTCAACTTTGGAAATCCAACTTTGAAAGAAAGAAATTTTCAGGGTTTTCAAAAACAGAAAAGTAATTGTTGGCATTAGGGGTTTTCAAAGTTAATTTTCAGACAAGATTCTACATAAAATCATAAAATGTGCAAGTTTTTCAGGAAAGGTTTCAAGTGAAGGGAAAGTTGAATTTTCATGTAAATGAAGACTTGGACCCTTTGAGCTTTTAAATTTATGTAAAATGAGCTTTAAGAATCAACTTTGAACACCCTAATTATGAATACTAGAGTACAAGGCGGCTATGCCGCCCAACACTCCTGGGTCCCATCTCCAAATTCTTCACATTAATCTTCAGATCAATATTCAGACATCTCCCAACTTAATGAAGTCCCTTGTCTTCATTCTCCTGTATGCCAACCAGCATACAAGATCCATTGCTGAACTGAGAAAATTTTGGTCCTTGAACCACAATTTTTTTATTGACAGTAAGTTTGCAAGTGGTGCAGCTAGGGCTGGTATATTACCATTGCTTCTCAGCGCTGAGTATTTCTGAGGAGAATACCTGCAGGCTTCAGATTTCCAAAAGCAGTATGTGGTATTGGGATGATCTGAGGGCTGAGCTTGAAGTCACTGATCATCATCCAACACTGTAACAGGATTGGAGAGCCCTGATGTTTGATGTTAGAAAGTTTGTTTCAAAAATCACTTTTTGCATCTAGCTCTCTTCAACCCTCATTGGTCTGGGTACAGCTTGTACCAAGACCAATGGAGGGTTTACTTACTGGCCTGGGTATAGCATTGCCCACCAATGAGGGTCTTCCCTATTGGTTTAGTGCTTTTTTCAGACCTCTGGGACCGGCTGACCCTTGATAGAATGGAAGGGAGTGTACTCCCTCTCCTTCCCTCTGGGACTGGCTGGAAACAAATCAAAACTGCTTTGTGCAGGTATGAACAATCTCCCCAAATCAATCAACAGTTTCTTATTTTCATTGGATTGTCATCTAACTTTTGTTTTTTGTTTACTAATTTCTCTGTTTTCTTCCCTTTTCAATTTCAATTTCTATTCATTATGTGTGTGTTTATGGTGTGGTGAATCTTTCTGGCTCTTTTAATCAAAAACTAATTAAGCTATTCCATCAGGTTAGACCAGTCTTCAATTCTTTCTCTTTCTATTTCTCATCTCATTCTATTTTTATTCTCAGTTATCAAGATTGTTTTCTTTTATATCAACTAGAGGTGTTGTTGAGTGTCAAATTTGCATATACCAATATCCGGAGGGGGGCTGGGGAAGCCCAAACATGCACTTCTTTTTGTGAACCTCGACCGCCTTTCACATCACTCCCCCCAAGTCCGCCATCTCCGAACCGCAGGGGCTGCTAAACTAGCACCCTGCGGTGGATTCATCGCTCGTTTTCGGTTGCTAAAAGCGCGGCGCAGTCGCCAAACTCTGATATTTAGCAACCGACCACACCTCCTGCGGTGGAGATGGTCTTAGTCCACCCAATGGCGACCGCTGCATGGTTGGGCCACCTTGTGCTTCCCACTTTGTACAATCATTATGTACTACACTCAAAAACAGAATCTGTTTTTGAAACAAAGAGGGAATAAGTGTTGATGAAAAGAGGTGAGAAATTGGGATACTTGACTTTTCCTCTAGTATATCATATTTACAATTTAATAACAACATAATTTTTTACATGAGTAATTTATGGAGGGTTGGACTTAATTGGTCACAAGAGTCTATCTTGGGATGATTTTTTGACAAAAAACATGTAATAAAAACACACAGCAACTAAATGGGTCGGTCCCAGAGGGAATCGAAGAGAGTATACTCTCCTCCATCCCCTTGGGATTGTTGGGTCTTAAAGGGAATTGGAAAGAGTATACTCTCCTCCATTCCCTTTGGGACCGGTGGGTGCTAAAGGGAATGGAAGAGCGTATACTCTTATCCATTCCCTTGGGGACCGTTTCGTCTGGAGGGAATGGAGAGGGTTCTCTTGTATGTGCCCTTTGCGACCAGTCGGTCCAGAAGGGAAGGATTACACGCAGTACCCAAACCAACGAGGCTTTCGTTGGGTTGGGCACGATCTGTATCCTGATTGATGAGGAGCTTCTTATCGCTCTGGATAGAGGATGTACCCAGCGCCATGAATACTGGGATTTTACTATATAAGCCGCTCGTTTACCTGCCACCTAAAATCCAGCTACCCCTCCATCCAACCGGTGCTTGACGCCCGGGGAGGGGGAACTCAGGTGAACCCTCATGTCCACAGACTGAGGCTGAACCAACTGGAACAGGGGGCAGTGTTCGTGCTCCCCCTGCTAAAAAGGCCAAACCTCGGACCCAAAAAGCCTGAAAGTGTGCCTTTATTATGCTTGGATTCATGGCAACCAAATCCAGTGTACCACGAACAAACCCATCGTCCCACCTATTTATCTGGTGCAGTGACAATGCACACCCTCCTCGCAAAAGACACACTTCAGTACCCTTCACAAACGCTGAGAACCAAGTGGATACCCAATACCCCTCCAACTATGCTCCGCAACCCAAAGTGTTGGACTCGTGGAAAGCCAAGGGAACTTGATGAGCGCACGCCCAGAACTTTCATGGAACCTAATCTTCAATCCTCAAGCCCAAGGCTGCAACAATCCCGCTCAGTTCAAGAATGTCCTTGTTTCTTTCTTTCTTATCCCTTCTGCTCAACTCCTCTCGTCAACCAAAACTCAACTCAAGTCCTTGTCCAATCCGGTGAGAGTTAACCCAAAAATCAACTCAACTATCAATTCCCACAAACAACCAACATTTCTTTTCAGTCCTCTCTTAGTCCTTAATCTCTTTTGTTGTCCATCCTATCTCTAAGCTGACTGTTCATATCATCAAGATATCTTTTGGGTTTGTTTTCATTTTTGTTCTTCCTTTTCTTGGTTCTTATTTGTCTTTCTTTTTCTAGTTCAGGTTTTGGTTTTTAGCAATCAACTTTAGGTTCTCTCACGATTAACAGTCGAATCGACTGCTGCCTATGTCGGACGAATCAAAAAACGTCAAGACAACAACCGAAGAAAACCAGAAACCTGCTACGACAGCTAAATCTACTGCACAATCACACGAGATGGAAAAACTCAATCAAACTATCTTGAAAACCGCAATTGAGGCGATTCCTCTCCTTACGATGGACAACTTTGCTCTCTGGAAAACCGAGTCGAAAACATGCTCGATTTACAGGACTTAACTCACGCTCTTACCCACGAGGAAGGCGTACTCTCTTCTTCTCAGGACGTACAACTCAGGACCATTCTCACGTTGAAACTAGACTCTTCCATTCAGGCAAACGTGATCAACCAGACTAACGAGAAGAACTCTAGAAAAATATGGGCATCTATCATCGATTACTTTGCCTCATCGAAAGCATCTAATCCAGCTAGGGTCTTCAAGGAACTACTTCGATTGAACTTCGATATCAATGACATACCTGGATTCATCACGAACCTGAAGATCACATTGGCCCGGTTTCACGAACTCGGAATCGAGATCGCTGATGACATCACCACCTACGTCATCATCGATAAATTCCCGCCAAGTATGGAAAGTGTCTATGAACGTATCACTGAAGGCGGATCATCCATTACTCCGGAGCTCGCAATGGAAAAGCTACAAACATTTGATACAGATCGCCAAACCAAGTCAAAAGGAACTGGATTTCAAATGGACCCAATCTCTTTGTTCACCGATGCATCAAAGAAGTGCAAAAGGGGTGCTCACAATACCCTGGCAAATCATGATGCTGCGCACTGTTGGATGGTGTATCCAGAACAGCGACCTCCGTCCTTCTCCAGACCGCCGTTCAACCGAACTGAAGCTACGGTCAGTAGTTTTCTCTCGTCTGTATCAACTACCCCATCTCAATTTGTTGTCGACTCTGGATCTACCGCTCATATGGTTTGCTCACCCGATTTATTCCTTACTCTAGAACTCAAAGAATTAGGCTCAGTTCAAACAAGCTCGGGAAATGATCAACTCAGAATCGAGGGCGTTGGATCAGTTAGACTGGAGAATGAACATGGTGAAATCTTCTTAAGCCAAGTTCTCTTTGTCCCAGATATGGTTGTCAATCTTCTATCCGTTCGATGCCTTGTTCTCGCGGACTATGATGTCAAATTCTTGAAAAATTCTATTAAACTTTCAAAAAATAATGAAACCATTGCTACCGGAAGATACGTTGGAAATCTTCCTAGCCTGGAGTTCAAGAATTGCATTCACAATAGCTGTCAATCATCGGCTGAACACCTTCATAAGTCCTTAGGGCACGTGAGCTACCATCGGATAAGAAAAAGACTGGGAATCCCTCTCAAAATCTTGACAGAATGTGAATCTTGCGCGGTGTCAAAAATCACTCGAGCATCATTCAAGTCCAAGCACGCAAAGGCTTCTAAATCCTTTGAGGAACTTCACATGGATTTGATCGGTCCGATATGGCCAGATTCACATGAAAAGCATCGCTACATTCTTACTATCGTGGATAGCTGTACGAGACACTGCTCAGAAATCCCTATCAAGCACAAAAGTGACACACCTAAATCGATCGCCTATCTGATTAACCTTGAAGCAAAGGGATTCGGATACTATCCCTCAGTACTTCATTCTGATTGAGGTACAGAATTTGTTAATCAAACTATGAAGAAATTCTGTTTGAAACATCTGATAAAACCTAGAACTTCTGATAGCTACACTCCTCAACAAAATGGACTAGCGGAGAGATTCAACAGGACTATCCTCGAATCTGTGCGGACCATCTTTGCTGACTCTGGAATCAACCGGAAGTTCTGGAATGAAGTAGTCAAGGCTAGTGCTCTCTGTCTCAATCAAATTCCTAGTCATAGATCGAATAAATCCCCTTTCGAGCTGTTCAAAGGAAGAACACTTCCTCTCAGCTACTTTCAACCAATCGGAATAAAGGTCTCATATCTCATCCAACCTGAACAATCAAGATCGAAATTATTTCCAAAAGGAAGGCTGGGTGTTTTGATCGGTTTCAATGACGAATTGGGTTCCTACAGAATTCTTTGTGAAGATAACAAGATTCTCGATGTAAGCCCCCCTCCTCTGTTGGGCTTACAAGATGTCAACAAGGGACACCTGCCCTTTCACAGCCTTGTATTTAGTCTGGGTTCTTATTCCCTGGCTCGGCAGAGAACTGATTCTCTCCGCGCCAGTCCTAGTAATCAAAGCCCCCAAGTTTGGTCCTACACTCCTCATCTGCGCCCTCCTTGGCACTCGTCCGCTATTCAACTTCAGTGAAGGGATTCAACCCTTACACTTTTTTTCTCGCACCAAACCACCCACCAAAATCACATTTACTGTACTGTTCCGACTGACTTCACTGATCCAACTGTTCCGTCCTGACTTGACTGACTGTTCCGTTCCAACTTGACTGACTTCTGGTCTTGGATTTATTTCCGATAACTGACCAACAACTACTGCCTTACTGCCTTCCCGAATCTTTGATTTACCGCCTTTTTTGTTTTTGTTTTTTTTTAACCACCCTTGACTTCCTTGTCTTCAACAACCTCGCCCCCAGCATCGCCTTTCTCTGACTGACTGAAAACATCGCCTTTCTCTGACTGACTGAAAATCCAGCATGCGACAATCTCGAGGCTCTTCTTCCTCAAGGGCCCCCTGGGAAGAAAGATTTCGCTCCAATAGGCCCTTTGCTGGCAGCTACGAAGACCGCGTTGGTAACCTGGAGGCCCTCGTGCGTTTCTTACTAGCTAGGTCCGGGCCAACGCCTTTCAACTACGCATCTTGGTCTCCGCTTACCTCTGGGGCTCCCCTGACGGGCTCGTTTCGATATTCAATCAACCGAGGCCTTGAGCCTCTGGTATCCAAAGCAACAGCGCATTCTCTGCGACTCTCAGCCTACTCAGCACTGTTTTCATCTACTTCACCCTCTGCCTTGCCAGCATCGGGATCTATCTCGCCAAGTTCATTGAAGAAAGCAAGCAAACCAACACGAGCTTCGGTATGCAGCTTGTCCAGATCTTCATTTCCCGTGCCAAACACTCCAGTTCCCTCAGTTCAATCTCCTCTCTCCCCTCCGAGGCCCTTTTCATACAGTGACTTGAAGCTGCTCAGATCACACAACACTGGGTCCATTACGCTATGGGTAGTTGTAAGTAGCGATAGTGTAGCAATTTTTTGGGGGATTATCGCTACTCGTGGCCTTTTTTTATTTTTTTTTGATTACATTAGGCATACTTACTTTTTTTTCTCAATTACGTTACGGACTCTCCCTCTCCTTTTTTTTGTATCGTTACGTTACTCTTTTATTTGGGGGGATTGATTTTTTTTTTTTTTGCACTACGTTATAATAAATGTTACTGGTCTTTTTTAGGTACCAAACCTTTCAATAAGGCACCAACATCTTGAAAAGGACCTGACAGTGGAATACCTTCTCTAAGCCACATAAGATTACTGACACACTGCACCATAGTAGACGGAAGTAAGGAGCCTTGTCAACTAGTGCAAACATCGGAGGCCGCAGAGAAAAGGCGTTCCACGGCGCATGAGCTTGCTGAAATCGACAGGTAGCTTCACGCCATGGTTGACATCGTCGGATACTGTGGTGCATGGTCCTGGAGATATAGCCAATTGAATCAGTAATGGGCTTGAGCAGATAGCCATGTAGAAAAACAAACTCACCTTCCACCACACCAATGGGTACATGTGATCTTTAATGTCTCTTGGCTTGAACGAAAGATCGAACAACATAAAACGCTTGATCTCATCATCTTCACATACTGGCTTCTTGCTATTGAGTGATTGAAGTCGCAATAAAAGTCCCCCGTGATGATGATCTTTGCTGCCAGTGCTGCTTTCTTTTTCTTTTCACTTGGGGTTTCCAATTTCAGTGATTTCATCGCTTTTCTTTCTTTCTAAGTCGGCTTTGAATTTTGTAAACTCTGGCAAGTACAGACTTCATCGCTTTCTTTCCCAAAGGCCAGCTCAAACAAACCTATTTGATAGCAAGGGTGCAGAAGAGTTGCTAGAATGAGTGATTTTCACTTCATTGCTTCGTCCAAATATTTTTTCAACCGCTTCTGTGTCGCTTAATACATTGGGTACAGCGCATCGGAATCGATAGATCACCTAATCTTCTCATCTAGGTCCTCGAGCAGCTCAAGGTACTTTGGAATGACGTGTGCGCCGGATGGTCCATTGCCTTCCATTTTGGTAGTTATTTTGGTAAAAATCTATGTATGAATACAAATCAACAAATCAAGTTCATCACCAATGAGAAAAGGTGATGTGATAGAAGGAAATCAAAAAAACCTTGAGCTCTGCGTTGAGTTCCTTGAGGTCCTCCCAGTCACGAGGTGAAAACGATACGTTTTTGAATACACTTTCGACAAATGTGTCTTGGGAGTTGTTACCTTCATGTCTGCTCCTTCGCGATCTCTCAGAAAGTTCTTGTTCTTCTTTTAATATTGTATCGATGACCTAGTATTAAAATAAAGAGACAAATAATTAGAGCCCCGATGGTTTCAAAATTGAATATCCAACAACTTACCTCTCGTGCTTGGATGGCTTTCTTATGACTTATGCACTTAATGTTCCACCGTATACCATAACCAGCGATCAAAGGTAACACTTCAATTTTCATCCTAGCAGCTGTCTGGATAAAATGACCTCGTTGTGCTGCTGACCAAGTAATCTGTCTGATCACAAAATCCAGCTATCCGAAAGAGAATGTCAGCCTGCATGACCACTAAAAGCACAAAATGAAAAAGGCTTACATTGTCAGTGAGAGCAAGTAGCTTTGTTGAGTTGAAATGCTTTGCGTGACCTTGAGATGCGTTGAGCTCTGGGTTGTCATCAACTTCACTGTCAGCATCAGATTTGTCCTTGTTGGACGCAGTTTCCGACCATGAGTCTTCATTATCCGCGCTACCAGAATCAGCCTCCGCATTTTGTTGGCTACTTTCCTGCCATTGATCGTCTGGTTCCTCTTCCGGAAGTTCGGCCAACCTACCCAAGACAGGGAAAAAGCCAAGGACAGAGTGCTTTGTTTTACTTGCGGGCAAGGTCTTCAAAGAGAGGGATTTTAATCCCGCGATCTTGTGGCAAAAACAGCGCACGTGCATGGTGGCTGGATCCCAAGCATACGATGCTTGGTTGTCGAACATGTTGTACATAGCCTTCGCCATTGTGTTATTGTTTGATCCCGAGTCAGTTGTTTGGGCTAACATGTGTAATATAGAACCACCATTGGTTAGTTGGACTACCTCAAATTTAGATTGATATCAATGAAAACTTATCTTTTCATGGAGGGAATGCTTCTTGAGGAGGTTTGCAATAGGACGAGCTAAGAGATGACCATGGTCCCTCCAAGGGAGCCTCTTGAGGGCCAAGTGCCTGAGATTGTAGTTCCAATTTGAGTCGATATAAGTCACTGAAGCACCGATGAAGGCATATCTGTTGCCCTTTGTTGTCCACACATCATGTATGAGAGTAAAAGTGGTGTTGAGATTCTAGATAAAAATAAAGTCAATACACAATAGATTAGCACAATTGATGACAACTAGAAGGGCAGAAAACATGCCCACTTCTCGGTAAATACATTAGTTTTAAGCGTAAGATAGAGCTGCTTTGCTTCATCCGCGGACCATCGTTGAGCAAACAGACGAGTTTCTTTGTTTGCGTACAGGAACACTGCTTTTAGGTTCGGATCTTCAAGTCGGCTTCACGGAAGCGCTTGTCGGATTTGCCAGAGCATGAGGATTTGGTTTAAGATCCTGACATCGAATTTCTTGAACTTTAAGAAACCTTCTAGGCTTCCTTGCTTCAGGTTACCTTGTTCAGCTGCCTCTCTAGCCTGGCGCCCTTCGACTGACTCGGGGATACGATGATCTGTGTCTTTAGCTCGCTGGCGGATCTTGCAGCCTTTATTGTTTTTGTCCAGTTGAGTGGATCCATCGCGATGAGTCTTCAAGTTAGAGCGTGAGCTGGCACCTGCGCGGTATGTTCCGCGACACCATTTACATCGGTAATTCAGCTTGGTGTTGGGTTTATCCTACGTACATATGAATGGCAAGTATAAGTTGGTAAGTCAGCAAAATGCAAAAGCTTAGAGTTTAATTGACATCAAGTACAAAAGTTAAACTCACCCAATTTCCAGAGAGGTGGATCAAAGAAATCTACAATATCAGAATGTTCATCGTCGTTGTCATCATTACCTTTCTTGAATTTCTTGAGGGATTTCTTCTTGATCTCTAGCATCTCAACATCTGAATATTGATCAAAGTCATGCTCATCATCCGGTCCCTGAAAATGTTGATTATCAGTAAATTTGTCAATGGATGAAGTATTAAGCAATATGGTACTCACATGGGACTCTCCAGTGGGAGGAACTGAATCTGGAGCTGCAATTGGTATCTTTCGTTTTTTTGGGGGCAGCTTAGTTGAATGTTTTTGATGTTTGGGACCCCGTGGACAATCTTTTTTTCTGATTGGGCTCGTCTTTTGAGAGGAATTATTGGCCTGGCTTGTAGTGGCACGTTTCTTTGACTTTTTTTTGACCCAAACTGAGCCGTGAGTCATTTGGAGTGAGCACATGCGTTCGGGATATGGTTGGAGTTGTGATCCGAGATGATCGGCGCACATTTGAGACTGAAGTGTCCGTGGCATAATTGGTTCCAGCGTCGGAATTGTTACGAGATGACTTCTGTGTTGTGGGAGGGCCGGTCATTGTCTTCTTTCCGCTTTTTTTGGGATTTTTTTGAGCTGAGGGGTGATGTAGGAGGGGATGAAGCAGTAGAAAGCAGATCTTGTAGGAAAAAAATTACCTCAAACCGCTACGATAGATAGATTTTAGGCAATAATGCGCAGTTACTGGGTTACGCTAGAGGGTCTGGAAAAAAAAACCAGCTACTGGGTACGCTACGCAGCCTGGGATTTTGGGGCCGTTACTGGATAGCGTAGTGGGTCTGGAATATAGCGCAGGAAGATACGCTACTCAGAAGTGCTCAGGTAGCGTAGCATAAGTAGTGGACCCACTGTTGGATCACAGACTATGTGAATTTTGTCTTGAACCTTGCATTTGATTGATCAAATCAGACTTTTATAAAGGTCATTGAGTTCTGTAAGAATGGAAATAAATCAAATAAATGAAAACTGTTTGTAAAATGTAATTGAGAAATGAAATCACCTTTTAAGAACAGGAACAAATTTATAATGAGGAGAAAGGATTGAAGGTAAACATACTAAAACTTGGACTTATAAAGAGCTGGAAGAAATCAATCATTAGGAATTGGTCAACAAGCCTAATATAAAATAAAATAAAAAGTTAAGAAGCTATGGTTTGAGGTGCCAAGACTGTGTGACCTTGACGACAATTCCCACTTGAATATGACTGTTTAGTTGGTGGATGAGAGAATCCAATTAAAGAAGATGAAGGAAGGTTTGTGTATTACCACTCAAGAGGTAAACAGCACATCACACTCTATAATTAGAGCATATACACAACTGGGAAGTCACTGTTTCACAACCCTTCAATTCCAACATCAATCACCTATTCAAACAGATTACTTCCATGTATCTTACCACATTCACCTCCCTCATTGAGGCACTGAGCAACAAAGACCTCCTTGAAAACAGCCATCTTGTAACAGTAGAACAACGACTCATGATGGTTGGTGCATAACATCCTTCACACTCAGTTGAGGCCTCTGCAGATTCAACCAATACTTCTTGGAAGTATTGGACTTTTTTATTGCTGTGTCTACAGACCATCTAGACCAAGTGAGTTGAGTTCAAACCTAACTGTCATACAACATCAGTCCCCTTGTCCCCAGCAGATAGACCAAGAAAAATCTCTCATGGACTGTTTAAGCATTTTCTCCCTCAGGCAAAACAGACAAGAGAAAAGAAAATCTAGCTTTGACAGAAAGAGATCTCGAAGAAAAACAAACTACAAACCAAAAGTGAGTTGGATTATAATGAATAACACTGCAGAGAACATAAAGGCAGATGAAACTGACCCTGATTCTTTCTCCTTACAGACAAATAGCACTGCACATGATCATAAAGATTCTTGCCGGAATCAGAACCAGAGACATACAGATACCTTCCTTACAAGATAGGATCAGTGGTCAACAAGAACAGGACTTGTGAGTCAGGCCAATGAGGCCAGCTAGATGGCAGACGCACTGATGCTGTTCCATACTGAATTTACTGGAGGAAAAAGGGTCAGGCTCTGCTAATCAAGCCATCAAATAAAAATACAAGTTAGGAAGAAAAGACAGAAATGTCTTTGTAAGTGACTGAAAATCAACACTAAAGAGAAGTTAGATACTGACTGGCATCCTCTTGTCTTCATCAAGTGCCCAGAAATATATTCTCCAATCTGTTTTTATCCCTTGTTTCCTCACTGAATATCACTACTTATTTCTCCCTGAATATTATATAGCTACGCCTGCTTTCAGGGACTCAATTGTTCTCACATTGCATACTCTATCTCATTTGTTCTAAGTAAAGCAATTGACTTGTAAGAAATTTCAGTTGTTTCAATTTTTTTAGTTACAATGTACCCAGAATATGTAAAGACCCCCCCCCCCCCCCCCCCCCAATTTGCTTACTCAGTGAAGCCCATTTTCTTCAAAACAACCAAGCTGCAAGGGATATTTGGCCCAGAACGTCCTTTTGGTTTGAGTTTGTCTTTGGCCTTGCTGAGTGGGACTCTGAGGGCAACACACATCATCTAGAAATGTGTGTGTGTGTACATGGACAATTTCTCCAATGGCCTGAAGCTTCCCATGGACACATATCTCCTTGCAGATGCCAGTTATCAACTCCAAGAGGGCTTGATGACACAATTCAGAGGGGTTTGATACTATCTCATAAAAGAGAAGACACTTGCCTCACAACCCCCAGCCAATGACAAGGAACTGTTCAATCTCTGACAGCAACACAATCATGCACATAGAGGAAGTTACAAATCCTTTGAGTCTTGGACACCCCTGAGTTACAGCTCAAGAAAAAGATCCGTCTTTTGTACACCACTGTGTAATTTCATTGATAAGCCTGAAGTCCTGAATTCTGATTTGGATGAATCTGACCACAACAAGTATGCCAGTGCCATTTCCCTGGCACAAAAAGACTTGCAGGCTCATTCAACCTTCCAAGTGATGCCATTGTGGTACAACTCTGACCCCAAATTGCCACCAAGATGTTGCAGCAGTAGGAGATCTTATGTTTTTTTTTTTTTTGAAAATGCAAATACTCCAAATTTTCCTGATTACATTAATACAAACAGGATTAAGTAGAATTGAATCTGAATTTCAAAAAGAAAGCAAATACAAACCAATGGAAAAAAAATAAAATACAAATAAATGAAAAGGCCAGAAATTACAACCCTCATAAACATGACCCAAAGAGGGTTAGTGGCCATTAAAAAAAAATTTGTCCATACAGGTCTTAAAACTTGGCTCAGGAGTAGTGTTGGCCAGTTTGAGGAAAGTGAGAGCTCTTGAATCACTTCAAGCATAAGCATTCAATCACTATGGACATGTTACCAGTTTGAGGGAAATGAGAGCTCTTGAATCACTTCAAGCATAAGCATTCAATCACTATGGACATTAACATGTCCATGGGCTTGTCTAACTTGGCCTCATAGGTGTTTGAATTTGAACCAGCCAAGCTTGTAGGCAAAAGATTCACATCTTTGACTGGCCATGGAAGCAAGGGCCCCTACCTAGTTACTGGACCCTTCTGATGCCTTCCCAATGGCCAAGATTAGGCTCTGGATTTTGGAGGTGATTATTTCATTCTTGGCTTCACACACCTGTTTGGATTGGTGTGTGGTAGCATTTGGAGTTTGTGTGATGGAAGTGGCTACCTTGCTTGACTTGTCCAGGTCAAGGTCCAGTGCAGCTGGGTGTTTTGATTTGGCCCCAGCTGAATTGTTTGTGGTCTTGACAGGAGAGCTAGTGGGTCAGGGGGATTGCCTTTGTCTCCATCTTCAGCGGGCTACAAGAATACATCACTAGCCATCTCTCCAGCTGTGGTGGAGCCACAGAACACCTCCTCATCAAGGAGCACCTCTTGCAAGGAGGTACAATCTTAAAGGGGATGGGTTTCCCTTAATCTTGTCAAAGTGTACTTCCATTGGGGATGCACAAAACTTTGCTTGTCCCAAGTTTTGGGACCTGCAGTGGAGTGGCCTGTTGTTTGTTGCAACCAAAACTTGACTGGTGGCGCAAGAACCTGAAGTCCTGATAAAGCTTTCAAATGGCCCTTTTTTGGTTCTGGACCTTCTGGACATCCAGATTGATCTGGAATGCACTGTTGAGTTTTTCAGTGACAAGGAGCCAGGTATCCTTCTTTAAGCCAGCATTGTCAGTTGAATGGCTCCAGCGGGTGTAGTCAATAAGGAGATCAAGCAGTTTCTTTTTCTGGTAGAGGCTCTAGAGGTGAGTTTACTTGCGCGGAGTCTCTTTTCAAGGTTTCTTGATGTTTGGGGATTTTCAGGATTGGCTTTTGGGGTCAGGGTGCAGTGAATTCTTGGGGTTTGGGGTAGGCTCTTCCAGGAAGGGGGGTTCAAATTGAATGGCGAGGTCAATGTTGCTGGGCATGATGTTGGGACGTCGGTGGAAATGAGAGATATTTCCCTTTGTGTTGATTGTGGTGGTGGATAGAATTGTTGGAAGGAGATGAGTGGATGGTGGCAATGGTTCAGAAGGCAGGAGTGAAGACTCTTTTGAATATTACCGTCGATGCCAATCATGAGCAGCCGCAACGAGGTATATTGGGGGTGGAATCCATGGGGGAGATTGGTTGTCTCTGTCCAATTTTCAAGAGTGAAAGTCCTGTTTCCAAAATTCTGTTTGGGAATTCCCAAGAGTTTTGGGAATTCCCAAAAGTTGGTGGTACACCATTTTGGTTGACGCCAAATTTCAATTTCAATTTTTTTCCCCTCTGATTTTCGAAAACCAGCCTGCTATGTTGGGACAGGCTCTTATAATCTTTAAATAATGGGCGTGAGTGGATGAGCTCGAATGTGCTATGTTCAGCTTCCCGGATAGAAAGATGACCTCTGCGAAAGGATGGTTCGAATAAATCATAGCTTTTGCCTCGCTAAGGGAAAATTAAAACCTGGAAGAGTGTGTAGCCGTGATGTGCCTTTTTCTGTTAGGGTCGCCACTCGCCCTCATCTGGCCTTGCATGACCGCTTCTCTGTAGTCTTCCCAGTCGAGCTCCCAATCTTACTATTATCTTTCAGATTATTTGTTACATTGAATGGATCTTATCATTTATTATTCTTGCACACTTTCCAGTCTCTAAAACAAATAGCATATTACATTATTTATCGGCTCAAATTTTCCTCAATCATGATACTCCCAAAAAAAATTCACAATCAATTTCTGATACCCCTCGTACCTTCACTACAGCAACCGAAAAAACGGCAGCTGCCTTCATTCACTCCTGATCAATCTTCCCGACTTCTTCCGGTATATATTCAACCTTCTCTACTAGTAAATCTAACTATCTTTTTCCCTAGATCTCATTCGTACTTACTGAGAGAAAACGGGTGGATTTTTTTTTGGGCTTGCTAATTGCTTTGACAGTTCAATCGTCACGAAATTTCAGGAACTCATCGGTCTAGAAGTTTTTATAACCGGAGAGCTCGAACTGCAATTACCTCTGCCAAAGTAGGATTTTTTCTCACTCCAACCCTCATAAATGAGGACATATCATTCACAGGAAGCTAATAGAATGGTATTTTTTTAAAAATAATAATAAAACCCAAACAAAATGCCAACAAGAATACAACTTATTCACTAGAATCTCTTTCGCCTACCATCACGACTCGGAATTCTATGACCAGTAGTACGACTGAGTTAGCGACGATGACTTATAATGAGGTTTTGCCTACCGCAGTCACCTTGGTCTTTCAAGTAGGAGGATCATCTGCTGGGACGACGCTATTCTTGGATAAT
Organism: Puccinia horiana; assembly: GCA_001624995.1. Lineage (NCBI taxonomy): Eukaryota > Fungi > Basidiomycota > Pucciniomycetes > Pucciniales > Pucciniaceae > Puccinia > Puccinia horiana. The sequence continues at coordinate 173,109 of LWDY01000026.1, read as the reverse complement.
CGATCCACGCTTTCTCTACCATTTACACCTACACCTTCTTTTATTACTACTTCCTCCTTACAACCCTCTAGTCTTCCGTCCTCTTATTCTGCTTCTGCCAATTCCTTCAACTCTGCATTTCCTCCCCATATTGATACATTCAATTCTGATAATTCTTCTTCCTCTTCTCCTAAAAATTATGTCGCTCCGGTTATTATCGCCGTCTTTGTTACCTTATTCGCTCTTCTCGCCATTGGTCTGTCCGTCTACTTCGTCTTGGGAATCCGCAGAAGACGTAGACAAAGGGAATCACTTGATAGTCAGTTTTTCCTTTTCTTTATGCATTTTTTTTTTTTCGTTGCATCACAACAGAAATATATGAGAAGACCAGTATGAAAGAATTTACTAACGTTAAAGTATCTTTTTTTTCGTAATCTTTCTTCTTCTGGCTACGGATGATTTAATGTATTAATGATATTATAAAAAAGTGATGGCACCTTCCCAATTGGGAGATACGTTTTTTGAACACATTCGTAACGATCCTCGACAGTCATTCACATGGGTCGGTCCGATAGTCATTCCTACTAATAATACCTCAAGGAGACCTTCTCGAATTTTGGATCTCTAATCATCAATCAATTATCAAATTCCGTTTTTGTTATCTTTCTTTCTTTAGTTTCTGGTTTCTCTGTTTTTATTGATTGGTTTCTGTGAACTGTACAGTTTAGTGATTTCCTTGTGTGTTATTTCTTGTTCTGTTTCTTGTTTTGTTTCTTGTTTTGTTTGTATGTTTGTTGTGATTTTTATTGTGTATGTGACTAAAGGAGTGATCAACAGTTACAAAAATTTAAGAGGGTTCGACACGCGACCCACCCACTTTGAAGGTGCGACCCATCGGAAGTCGATGGGTGGGTCGGGGTGGGTCGCAGATTTAAAATTCCGTTCGGAATTGGGGGTCGCGGGTTCAATTCAGCGGATTTCTGAGAAAAATACGCGAAAGCCCATAACTTCTACAATACACAAGGTATCAACCTAAAAATTGGACCAAATTAAAGCTAATACCCTGATCTATGTTTTGAACAACAACCATAAAGTAAAAATATGTAATTTCTGAGAAATAAGGCACGCAAGCCTCATTTTTGGCATAAAATTTGGTGGTGCCGTAACTTTTGAGTGACACAACAAATAAGTCTCAATTAATAAATTTAAACATAAAAAGTCTTCAAATTCATCATTTTATCAACTTTTTACAATTAAAGCAACCAAAAAAAGGAAAATAAATTTCGAAGAAAATCAAGAAAATTGGATAAAAAAAAAGAAAACCAAAACCAAAAAGAACTTACAACTAAAACCAACATTTATCAAACCCAGTCTCTGTTTTAATTCTTTCTGTCAAATCAAAACACCTAGAATACTTATCCCTCCACCGCATGGCCTCTGGTGTAGCAATCTGTTCCCAGTTCTTCTCCAATTGAGCTGCTGGGAATAAATTTTTGTCCGTCATCTTCAATACCACAAAATGCCAGCTTTTTGTCAGACCAAGGAAGATTGGAGGATTGTTGTTTGGTGGGGTGGTTGAAGGGAAGAAAGATTGGTTCCAAGACTTTCCATAATAAAAAACTTCAGCCATAAGATGCCCCGTCGTTGGCATGCTCATCCAATAACTGATATTGCATGGGTCAGAGTTGTCCACACGTATCCTTTGAGCCATTTTGTTGATTTCTTCAAGAAAGCCTTGATCCAAGTAGAATTCTGATCAAGAGGTGATATCGTTGTAAAGTTCTTTGCAGACGTCCATGAAAGCATCTTGACCACGTCCCAACACCCAGGCAATTGCTCAAAATCCACAGTGTCCATCAGGTTCAACACCTAAGATTTTGTTGATATGATCATGAATCATGGAAGGGAAATGACTGATATATTGGGGAGGAATTCTTCTAGTTGATCTAGTAGGAAGGATTTTTTGAGTTGGCTGAGTCTTGGCTTTCTTGGGAATTGGATCTTGCTTTTCTGATGCAATTTGTTTTGGTTGGACTTTTTCGAATTGAGAGGGTTCACGAGTTTCAGTTTTGAGGATTTTTTTTCTTCTTGGAGGCAGTAGACGGCCGTCCTCGAGTGGTTTGAGGGCCTTGAGGAAGCTTGACATCAACCAGAGAAGCAGAGCCTTCAAGAAGTTGATTGACTGAGTCCAGATGTACTTCACGTTTGGATGGATTCATGTTTTCAAGTGAATTTTTGATCTTGTTGATTCTTGCTTCAGTTTCAGTTTCTTTGGAGTAGTTGAGAGGCTTCATATCCTAAAAAAAAAAAATAAAAAACAGTCAGAATCAATTTGAATTTTGAAAATTAAAAAAATAAAAATACCTTCAAGTGCCACTGGGGATAAAATTCATTTGGATCCACACACTGACCATCTGACAATATTGCGGCGATTCAATGTTTGCACGGAATTCCAGTTTGTTTGTGTTGAGCATGATTGCATCTTCCAGGAGCTTCAGGATTCATAGATTTAAAGTTGGACTGGGCGATTCGGAGAGCAAAGTTGGATATCTTTCCATGACAGAGAGTGAAAATGGAGTTGATCTTTTGTAGCACGGTGATCTTCTGTTGATGAAACTCAGATTTGATTTCGTGGTGTTGTCCTTCTAGAGCAAGAGTGATGAGCTTGATGACTTCAGGAAGAGATGATTGAGAACTAAGGAGATGAATTTTGATGTAAGAGTGAGAAGACTCGATTCTAGAAGTAGTTCGGTCGTCAAAATGAGTTGTTTTCTTCGTCCAAGCATTGAAAAATTGAGGAGCAAGGGGAATCTAGGTCTTCTCAACATAAGCAATGAAATCAGAAGGATAAAGCGCTGAAAATCTTGAAAAAGATGAATAAAATTGGCTAGGAGTCGAAATTTTGGTCAAGTTGCTCCAGTGACTGAGAATTTTCTGTACTAGATCTTGATCCTTGATTAAGCGAGAAGCATTTGAAAGAATGTTTTTTTTGATGTGCCAGGTGCAGAGCATGTGAGCAGTATTCGGGAAAACTTGTTCAATCGAATTCATCAATGCTAGTTCGCGGTCTGTGATCATGACTTCTGGAGGTGTAATTTGATGTACTGAGAGGACTTAGCAGAAACATTCGAGAGACCAAGTATAAAATTCGAGATTTTCCTCCGCTAGAAAACAGAAAGCCACACTAAAAGATTTGTTGTTCCCGCTTACACCGGCGATATGGAGGAGAGGCATCTTGTATTTATTGGTTTTGTAAGTGCTGTCAAGGAAGAGGATGGTGTGATAGGACTGAAGGAGTTCGAGTGAAGAGTGGTGACAGAAAAAAAGAGCTTTAAGATTTCCATCTGAGTCGGTTTTTACTTGAGTTGTATGTTGCAAGGGAGCAAGATGAAAAACCCAAAGCTCACTGTTGACAAGCCAGTGACACTTTGGTGAGTGAGAAAGAAGGGTTTTGATTCACTGAAGGAAAACTCCTATGGCAATCTAGTAGAGACTAAATACAAGATTGACAAGTGTTTTGGTTGGAGCATACACTACATAGAATATAAGCATATCACTATCTCAACATTGTATAGTTTGAATCAGAGAGGTTTTGTTTGAGTTGAACTATTGGACTGAGGCCTTGAAGTGATTCAGTTTTGACTTTTCTTTTCGCAACATAGATAGTATTTTTGGTGGCTAGAAGGTTTTCATTTGGTTCTTTTGTTGATTGCATGACTCGGAGAATTTCGGTTGGTCTGAGACCAGCTTCAGTGTGATTTTTGACTTTAGCGTACTGAGCAGGAGTGAGATGGCAATTTTCAACATGAGCATGGGGATTGCTAGAAGCAGGATGGTTGTGGTTGGGGTTGTCAGTTTGAAAGAACTAAACCCTAGTAGGTTTTTGGAAGTTTGTGTGAGCAGAGAAAGGGCAAACGATGAGTCTAGAGAATTCCAAATTATCACAAGGGTCGTCCTTTTGTTTGTTGTCATCCTTCTTTCCACCCCTACAAAAATAATTGTTTAAAAAAAAGTAAACAAAAATAAAAATCAGTGATCTGATGATTGACACAATCCAAACAAAATAATGGAAATTATCTCAAAGAAATTATACTCACCTGTAAGTATGATGAGATTGGTTGGTTTGAAAAGAAAGAAAAAAAAAACAATGATCAGTCATGTGATGATTGCAATGAGAAAAAAAAATCAAAAACATACCGTTCACATTTGAATATTTTCCTCTTGTCCTTGTCCAAACGACAAATAACAATCACATAGCCATTGTCCTGAGCAAATCCCTTGATTGATGAAAGCATTTGTTCTTCTGAGTTGTAGTAGGCCCTCGGCAGTGCTGGCAATTGAAAGAGATATTCTCCACCTTCTTGATCTTGAGGTTCAGATTGTTCTTTTTCATCTTCAGAGGAGCTGCTGTAGGTGTCACTGAGATGTTGGTTGATTTCTTGGAGTTTTTGTTGATATTCTGAGGGGTTTTGGGAAGTTTGAGCGAACTGAGGAGGCTTGGTTGGAGTTGGGGTTCATTTTGGTCGAGTTTTGAAGGTTTTGGTTGGTTTTGGAAGGGTTTGGAAGGGTTTTTTGGTTTTTTTTGGGGTTCTGGGGGAGTTGGGGTGGTTTGGAGGGGTTTCTGGGGGTTTGGAAGTGGTTGGGTGGTTTTGATGGGTTGGTAGTGGTGATGGTGTTGGCTGGAAGTGATGATGTGGAGGCTGGTTGGTAGATATAGGGGTGTGATTTCTCAGTGGGTCAAAACTCAATTTTGACTCGCAACCCCCGGGGGTACGGGGGTTTGGGGGAAAAATACGGGTATTGTATCCGCGACCCATACTTCCGAAGTCTTTTTTGAATCTGCAACCCACCCCCTGTATCAGGGGTGGGTTATTGGGTCCGTGACCCTCGAATTCCCCGAAAGAATTGAAGGTGCGACCCATCCTAGTTGGACTTTTGATTTTTTGACCCGCAACCCCCAATCCCAAATGGTTTTTTGAAGGAGTGACCCACCCGACAACCTGGAGACCAAAAGGGTGGGTCGCTTGTCAAACCCTCAAATTTAAATATATAATTTAGTCATATTCCTACCCAAATTATCCATCAGTAAGCAAGGATTTGCATCAGCATCAGCAAAAAAACCCCTAATATGAACCCCCCTATTGCTTTTAAGATTCCTTACACGTTGGTATAATGCCATCAAGGGGCAGGTCTTCCAAACAACCTGTAAATTTTGATAGCCTTTCAGCTTCTGATCAATTTGATTCCCCCTTATAGGAAATTGAAAAATTTGTGGCCAAAGGCCTGGAACATATTGGAGTGAGCTAAAGAAAATCAAGAGCACAGGATGCTCCAAACTTCAAGTCTATCTCCCTACTGTGCGCAGCTTGTGCTGGCGTATGAGTGAACTCACATCCCTTAGCCCCGGCCGCAGGGAGGGACTTGTGAATTATACAGATTACTTGGCTTGGATCCTGAACCACATACTCACAGTTTATGGTGGTGGTGGATTGGGAACCTCAATTTACCCACCTTCCTCTACACTCCCCATTCCACCCTTCCAGGCAAATGAAGCTGCTGATCGGGCCTTGAAGCCTATCAAGTCAGTTTTTTAGTAACTCACCCCACCTTCACTCCTGACTGTTTTCAGGATGGTGTGATTCTCAGCAGTCCAGATTTGGACTACCCAGGATTTACCACTGTTAACACTATATCACCAGCATAACATAATTATGCTTCTACATATATGGACTATAACACAAGGCAAAAGAAATACATGGACAGATGGGAAACCATAACTTCCAATACAGAAGCCAATGTTAGAAGAACCAAGAAAAGTCTGTTGTAGGCATCCTGGTCGCATACTAATTACATTTTTCTTAACTGGCACCTTGAAACGATCAGGTATTTTTCAGACCCGTCTACACTCAAGCCCTACTTAGGAGGAGAAAAACTGAGCAGAGAGAAATGTGTGCAAGATGCACACGTACAATTTGATTTTTTTTCCGGAAGGGAGAAGTAAGCTGGTGGCGTGTGGGATGCTGTTAAAAGCAAAAAAGTAACTCAGGGGTTAACGGTGTCAGGATCCACACCAAATGTTGACCATTACTAGGAGGTTTTGTTAGGCTTGAGGATGCTCAAGGACTCAGAACAGCAGATAAGGAGTCTCCAGAAAAGCTGCTCAGTGCTATGGGCTTGGAACTAAGTGATTATTATATTTCGTAGAGGATGAACTGAAATACTACAACAGGAGGGGCTGAGTTGTGGGTCTACATGAGTCTTAGAAATATAATAGCAGGAAATAGAATGGAAAAGGATCAAGCCCTCTTTGGGGCATGGCTCAGAAATCTAACAGAACTTTTCACCAAATAAAACATTTAGTGGAGGACTTCCCTTCACCGATTTAGAATCTGAAATCCCAGATTCCAAATCTTATTTGGTGGTGAAAACTCAATCTGGAAGAGTTTTTGCCACCAAATAAAGTTTAGAATCTAGGATTTTGCATTCCAGATTTGCGACGGGAAGTCCTCCAGTGTCCTGCAGAAGTCCTACCAAAGCTGGAGCAGGCATCTAGACATGTGCATTATCTTGAAACCAAAACACTGTTGAATGGCCATGTGCCATTGATAAGCAGGGGCGACTCAACATAAAATTTGAAGATTTTCCAACATCATATCAGGTGATTAATTTTATTCCGCATAATCAGTCCATGGTGGGTTAATGTCAATATTGATAGTGCAGGATTAGGAAACATAATGAAATTCCATTTTTTGCATATTGCTATTCATGTAAATCAAGAATTTACACTAACTATAATCTTTCCTATGAGGGAAACATGAATTTTCAAGGCACCAAATTCACCATTGAGCTCCAGTGAGTGTGATGTGTGCAGATTTTGTATGACTAAATGGGGAAAATGACTTGCAGTTTTGGTTATATCAAAAATGGTGCCTCCCTGGAAAGGGGATGAAAGTGTTTGCAAAGTAATTTTGGCTGACTTAAATAGTGAGGCTTAGGGTGAGGGAAACTTGGGAAAAGGGTTTGACAGTGACCAATCACTTGGGTTTAGATATGAACAGTGTTTAGTTGAAATGATGCCAATCTGGCAAATCAATTTTAATTGTTTGAATGGGAGACAAAGCTGAAATGTGAGCTGTGTAATGCCAGGGTATTGTGTGGCAATGTCCAATCAGCTGAAATAATGTGGATATATAAAATCTGTTTTGATAAAGGAAATCTTGGAAAAAGTAAGGAAGACAGGGTGCTAGATGTGGCAACAATCAAGAAACAGGAATTGAATTAGGTAAAATAATCCTTTGAAATAAAATAAACATGCCTGGATAAGGAATTATGTGTAATGATTCTGGAATCATATTTCACCCATAATTAACAAAATGTATGAAATAGATTTGTACCATTGTATTTGTTAATCTAATTAGTTGCAAGCAACAAAGTTCAACTCTGTTTAGTGCATCCCAGCATAACCCAGATACCCTTGACCTAGCCAAATATGCTGGCAGTACTTTGAAGACTATCAAATGTTTGCTGTGCTTTATTACACTTGTTGAATGCCTCCAAGTTTGTTTTTGGTCATTTTACTTTTTTAAGGAAAATTGTATGAATAGATGACTGAGCTGCAATAGAAGAAGGGTCTTTGATTGATTAAGTTTGTATCCAGCCTAAAATTAGTTTCAAAATGTTGACTGATCAATTACATTGAGGATATCTTTTCTTCCAGGAATTTGGTCTTTTTGGATTAATCTTGGGTTGATTTTTTATCCAAACGATAAATTTTGAAGTAGTCATCAAGCCAGGCTTATGCAGCATCAATTGGAGTAGAGTTTCTATCCAAGATCTGGCTTGATTCTATCTGGATAACCAGATGGTTGGAAATATTGAAGCAATTATTCTTTCCTCGGCCATTCAGTCAATTTCAGACACAATCCTATCATTTCTCAAACTAATATTTACATCTTTTCTCTTATTTTTTGAGGTCATCTTGATTCTGAAAAAGAACCTTTCCCTGAGAAACTTTGAACAATCATCTGAATTAATTAAATTTCAAGAAATCATCACTCTATCTGATTTCCATCAGTGTCATCTTGTCTAACTCATGTATCTATCCTGAATTATCCACTTTTACAATTCCACTGTCAAGAATTGTTGTAACATCCTATATATATATAAAGTTGATCTACATCCTTCTACATCTGAACAAATAAATAAGTTTGTTGAGTTAGCTCACCTGCAGTACACAGAGGGGCAGCTCTTTCAAACCACCCATATGTAATGTTGTCTTCTGCCATTTCCCCCTCACAGGACTGCCATCCCAAAAAGGAGTTCTCACCAGTTCAATGGTGTGACACCCGCCCAATAGATTGGATTTCCCAAGCCTAATCCTTTAGTTATGAACTAGGCTAGATAGAGAAGTAGCAGAATAGAATTATCAGCATAAAGACAAGATAAAAGCGGAAGATTGTCATGAAGGCACGTGGAGGTGGGTCGGTTACTGATAAGGGCTTAGAAGGACTGTCATGTTCATCTGAACCCTTCTGAACCCCGCGATTTTTGCTCAGCCTTGATTATCCTACCTAGCGCTACCCAGCGGCTGTGTAGGAATAAATAGTTGGCGGCATGTCGAGGGGCTGTTTTATGGACCCGCATGTCGCTAAGGGACTTGCTGGGCCGAGTGGATGCTGAGGTCCTCATGCATCATGAAGGACTCGATTGGCGGGTCTTGGTCTATTACAACCCAGCATGCCAATGGACATTATTAACCAATCCCACCGGCTCCACTCTAGCCCCTGCCGGAAGAGTGATGGAGGTGCCGTGCACACAAGGACAGAGTGGATGAAATGTCCACCCATTTTGGGCATAAGCAGTGTGACTGTGTGCGTATGGAGACTCGAGAGAAGGACAGTGCGAGTCTCCTCCCTGCGGTCGGCAGGTGGGACTTGTGTTAAGTTCGGTGTGGTGCTGTCCAATTAATATCAGACCCACCGACGACTGCACTACGCAGACCGGACCCCCACAACTGCCACGTATGCACAACCCACAATATAAAAACCCAGCCACTCCATTTGAGCTGACCCATCCTCTCCCACCTCAACTCGGCCATCTTGAGTCTTGGATAGACCATCTTCTTCGGCCTCACCTCATCACTTTGAGCCACAGCTTCAGTCCCACTCTCCATTCCTGCTATCATGAAGTCGTTTGGGCTCCTGTCAACCCTACTCGCACTCGCTTCTTCTATCAATGCCGACGCTGGTATTAACCCCAACGACGCTCCAGATGATGTCATCGAGTTAACCGCTGAAAACTTTGCTAGCGTCGTCACCCCTGCCCCCTTGGTCTTGGTCGAATTCAGTAAGCCTTTCTGCCCTTCTCCTTTCAATAGCCTCATTCAAAAACATGGTCCAAGAATACCTTAACTTGGTCCTCACTTCAGTTCCCCTTACTGATTATTATCTTCGTTCTTTAATCACCTTTAGTGGCACCATGGTATGTATTAGGATCTCTCCCAGATACTTTTGCAAAGTATTATTCCTAACTTCGATTGCTTTGTTAGGTGTGGTCACTGCAAAGCCCTTATGCCCGAGGTTAGTTGACATGAGACGATCGAGTTTGAAAAAGTTTCGGTGAAAGATTTACTGACTCATCTCTACTCGATGTAGTATAAACATGCCGCAACACTCTTGAAAAAGGATGGCATCCCACTCGCCAAAGCTGACTGCACCGAGCAGAGTGACTTGTGTGCTAAGCATGAAATTCAAGGATACCCGTAAGTGATCATCAACTCCACTTGATTCTCATCAAAAACTGATCGGCTACTACATTCTTCAGAACTCTCAAGATTTTTTCAAATGGTGTGGCATCCGAATACAAAGGTCCCCGAAAGGCCGATGGTATCGTTTCCTACATGCAGAAGTAAGACACTCATCGAACCCTTCGCCTCAAAGCTCTGATTCTCACGTTTCTCGTGCTTTCCTCAGACGCGCACAGCCTGTCGTCAACATCATCACATCAGAAAATCACACCGAATTTACCAAATCTGCCAATGTGGTGGTTGTCGCTTACCTGGATCACTCGGACACAGAGAGTGTGGATACATTTACTCGCTACGCAGAATCCAAACGTGATGATTACGTCTTTGGAGTGAGCTATGACCACTCATCGATCCAAGACGTCTCCTCATTGTCCAAGGGCAGCATCGTTCTCTGGAAGAAGTTCGATGAAGGTCGTGGCGATTTCAGTGGTGAAAAACTGACCAACGAGAACATTGCCAAATTTGTCAACACCCACTCGGTACCACTGTTTGATGAGCTCACTCCTTCCAACTTTGCTCTCTACTCTGAAATCGGTCTCCCTCTTGCCTACACTTTCGTCGAGGCCAACAACCCCAAGCGAGAAAGTCTGATCAAATCTCTCGAGCATATTGCCAAGGAGAACAAAGGTCATCTCAACTTTGTTTGGATCGATGCCAGCAAATTTGGTGATTACGCCAAATCCTTAAACTTGCCCGGTACAAACTGGCCTGAGTTTGTCATTCAGGATCTCTCAAACCAGGACAAATATCCTCTGGATGCTAAGAAGGAGGTTACTCCTGAACACGTCGCCGACTTCGTCAAGCATTACCGCGCCGGAACGATTGAAAAGAGTATCAAGAGTCAACCTATACCCACCAAACAGGGTGACGGTTCCTACGTCCTAGTTGCCAAGGCCTTTGACGACGTCGTTTACGCCAACAACAATCAAAAGGATGTATTCCTTGAATTCTGTAAGTGACTTGAGGCACTATCCAGCAGTTACAGCTCAACATGCTGATGTAGTATGGCATCCTCTCCATAGACGCACCATGGTGCGGCCACTGCAAACGCCTGAAACGCAGTTGGGACAACTTGGCTCGCAGCTTCAGCGGTTCCAGTGACAAGGTCTTGATTGCTAAGTGCGTGAAGCTTTCAGTCCTTCCAGAATTATTACGAAATAGCTAACTTGACCTCTATTCACCCGCCATGTAAGATTCGATGCCACTGAAAACGACATTCCATCTTCATCATACATTGTCGTACAAGGGTACCCAACTTTGAAGTTCAAGCCAGCGGGTTCGAAGGAATTCATTGACTATGATGATGAGAGAGAGTTGGATGCGATGATTGCGTTTGTTGAGAAGAACTCGGTCAACAAGGTCAAAGCTGTTAAGGTTGACGAACCTGAGGCAGTCGAAGGTGGCGATGGTACTGATCAAATCGTCTTGGATTCCGATGAGGCTGATCCAGTGCCTGAAGATGAGGACCAAGATGCTGAACACGATGAATTGTAAAATCAAGTAGATCTCCCTTTTTTTCTCTCCCAAAACGAAGCATTTCTTTGCTGTGCTGTGCTTTCTGTGTTCATTTTCATGCTTTTTGTTGCATGGCATGAGTTGTGCGGATTAGCTTTCTTTCTGCCGTGTTTCCAATTTTTTTCATGTGATTCTTTTTCTCTGTTTTTTTTTGTGCCAAATTTCTAGATTATTCTGCGCAGAACTCGTTCCCCTTTTCGAGGTTCATCCAGATCTGAGTGATGAAATGTTCTTATCAAGTCAGTGGAAGCGCATCGGCGTCTTCTCCGATCTGAGTTGCTTCGTACCCTGCTAGTCGATGTTCAATTTCCCCTGTCATGATAACATATTTAGTCAATCGGGGAAACACTTGAAAAAATGGACACGCTTGTTGGGTATGAAGCAAGCGTCACCAGGCTTGTCGGGAGCCAAAAGAGTCTCTAAACTTGACACAGATGAAAAGATACTCGTGGTAAGCAAGCCCAACAAAAGCTTTGTTTGTGGGTCTATGTAGTCTTGTGAGAACGGGTTTGCTATGATGTGGTGAGTGATCGATGATCGGGAGGGACGATAGGAAAAAAATCTTCACCCGTGAGTGAATCCATTCTGACTACATGTGTCATCCTTGTGCAGGGGCCATGCTAATCTTCTCTGTATCGTTCCAATTTTAACGTATGCACCTCCGAAGAGGGCGTAATTAGTACCAATTGGGAGTATAAGAAGTATGGTGAAAGGGTCGGGAGTTCGAGTCCTTGGTTATCTGCTCCGCTTGTTTCATGTCTCCTAACTTTCATTCATTCTTGTGTTTACCGATTCACTAGTTTCGGGCACGGCTAAAAGTCAAGCTACAGCGCAGCTCACTAGCGCTGCGGCCGTTGCAACCACACCAGTCTAGCTAATTAACCTCCAAGCCAAAGTGGTTGGCTTGGACAAAATATGGTCAACCGTACCAGCAAACAACACCGCTTGATCAAGGAGCCTTTTTGAAACTGACTTGGAAGAACGACAAAAAGACAACACTGAGACTCTGGACGAGTTCAGTGATGAGAATAATGAGCCCAACACCACCCAATCATGGATCAGAACCATTTGAATGGCCTCCATAAATTGATGCAAGATTACTTTGTTGATAAGACAAGAACCATTTGAAAGGCCACAAGAAATTGATGCAAGATTACTTTTTTGATAACACAACCTACAGTGAGAGTGATTTCAAACAACACTTCAGAATGCAAAAAGCTCTTTTCTTGAAGATTGTGGCAGACATGGAGTCTGTTTGTCTGCATTTTTTTCAAAAACCAGTAAGTTTCTTTCAATACTTTTATTGTTCTTTCCTTTTTTTCTTCCAGCTGATATGGCTTTTGACATAGGACTGTATGAGAAATTGGGGACTTTCTTGTCTTCAGAAGGCAACCTGCATAATTTGCCAACTAGCCTACAGATGCGCTATGGACACAACCAATGAATACTGCCTTGTAGGAGAAGCCATGGCCTGTAAATCCCCCAAGGCATTCTGAAATTCCATCAACATTCTGTACAGCACTGATTACTTGCAAAATCCAGGAACCAAAGACTTGACAAGGATGCTTGACTTCAACAATTTACATGGTTTTCCAGGCTGCATTGGAAGCTGCCTAGATTGCATGCACTGGGCTTGGAAAAAATGCCCAAGCTTGATGTCATGGGCAGTACAAAGGCAAAGAAAAATGCCCAACAGTAGTTTTAGAAGCTATTGCCAACCAAAGAATCTGGATCTGGAACAGCTGGTGCATTAAAAGACATCAATGTATTTTATCAGTCCTTGTTATTTTAAGACCAAATTTCTGGAACAATCTGGGATGTTTCATTTGAAATCTGCAAGTTGCAACTGCAAGTACCACCACCCATACTACCTTGATGTCGCAATTTACCCTCAGTTTGACTCTCATCCAGACTAAATCTTTATCTCAAGACAATCCCTTGCAACACTTCCAAAAGCTTCAAGAGGTTTTCAGGAAAGATAGTGAGAGAGCCTTTGGTGTGCTTCAAGCATGCTGGCCTATTGTGACAATCCCCACCAGATATGGTTTTGATTATGTCAACTTGTGTGATCCTTCACAACATGATTGTGGAGGATCAAGAGCAATATTAAACCAATATGTTCGAGCTCCAAAAACACTACCACTTTCTAGAACTGAGCCCAACATTTTCTAGGAGAAACAAATAAGAACCATCAAGCTACAATCTGCAGCACAATATCACCACCTGACAAAAAATCTGATAGATCTCAATTGGGCTTGCTTGGGGGCCATAAACCAACTTATTAAATAAAGAAACTATCTGTCTTGATTTTTTTTTTTTTGCATGTATTCAATGAAATGAGAAACAGGAATAAAACCAACAATTTTTTATTCTTTTTTTTACTGTAACAACCAAAAATAAATAAAGTGAGATTTTTCCAACACAATATGGACTGAAGTAAGATGTGGGAGATGGAATGAATAAAAAAACCCCTGGTGAATATAGAATGCTAAGGGTGGGATCAATCTCTTCCTCAAATTCTTTGTTGTCTTCAAGGGTTTTGACATTGCTGGATAGATCAAGGCCAGAAGGACTATCAGCTGAATTGCTGGGTGGAACTGATGATGTTTGCACCTTTTCTTTTTTGTTGGAAGTAGGATCGTTCAACAGTTTCTGGGTCTGTTTCTCTTCTAATTCATCTTTGAGATCATCAATGATCTCTTTTTGTTTCATTATTTCCGTGTTGACCTGGTTGACTTTGGCCTTAGCAACTTGTTGACAGATTTTGTTCATTTTTTGGATTTGAAGTGTGTGTTTGCGATAGTCACTGATGCCTTGGGCTAAAAACTTCATGTTCTTGGCATTGAAATGCTCATATTTCATCAGACGCTTTGTAGTGCGTATTCCTGGGGGTCGTTTCCAAGAACTAGATATGACTTCTCCAGTTGAGTTTGGTTCAGAACTAGGTGTTGCACCATCCAGCTGAGTAACTGGAACTTGGAAAAGATGGTTTGGGAGCAATTGTTGGGGTTGGGGTATTGGGATTGGTGCGTGTTTCAGTGAGGGGTTTCCATTTAAAAACCAGTGGTCTATAAATAGAGGGAGTCGGAGCAGCAGACCTTGACCTCAGCCTCAGGCTGTTCAATGTAAGGGGGAAATTATGGCTTTATTGAATAAAAAAGTGTCTTTTTACTGATTGGGATCCATTGGCAAATGCCTTTGCACCTTGAGCCCCAATGCCCTGCTTCCACCATAGAATACAGAAAAATTCCACTTCTACAGGACCAACAGAAATCCTATATCCACACAATCCTCCACCATCATCTTCTGCTGAGTCAACTCTTTGGGGAACCAATTCCTCCTTCAATAATAGTGGTAACTTGGATTTAACACTGGACATGGACCACCACCATACCTATATTGATCACAACTCATGTGAACTGGATGAGAAAGGTTACCCAATTTAACCTACGGGCCTAGCCTCCCCACTACATATTTTCAGCCCTCTAGCAGAGACATTTCCAAATTAGGATTCATGTTTTTTTCCCCAAGAAAAGCCCTTACAAATAGGGGCTTTGAAAAACGACTCCTGCAACCGGGTCAACATCGATTTTGGGAGTTGTCAGTTGAATTCTGGCCGCGGGCCTGGGAGTCGTCCTCCCAATCCCAAAAAAAAAAAAAAAAATAATAAAACACTAAAATATCGGGAGTCGTTCTCCCAAATCCACCAATAGACTTGGCGGATTTGGGAGTCGCCCTCATTGACTGGAAGGATTTCCTTCCGGTCAATGAGGTTGTTGTACCTCATTGACCGGAAGGTTTTCCTTCCAATCAATGAGGTAAAACAACCTCACTGACCGGGAGGAAATCCTTCCGGTCAATGAGGAGTTGTACCTCATCGATCGGAAGGAAAACCTTTCGGTCGAAGAGGTACAACAGCCTCATTGACCGGAAGGATTTCCTTCCGGTCAGTGAGGTACAACAGCCTCATTGACTGGAAGGATTTCCTTCCAGTCAGTGAGGTACAACAGCCTCATTGACCGGAAGGATTTCCTTCCGGTCAGTGAGGTACAACTCCTCATTGACCGGAATGATTTCTTTCTGGGAAGTGAGGTACACCTCTCATTCAACAGAGATTTCCTCCTGGTCAGTGAGGTTGTTCTACCTCATTGATCAAAAGGAAAACCTTCCAGTCGATGAGGTACAACAACCCCATTGACTGGAAGGATTTCCTTCCGGTCGATGAGGTACAACAACCTCATTTACCGGAAGGAAATCCTTCCGGTCAATGAGAGTGACTCCCAAATCCGCCAAGTCTATTGGCGGATTTGGGGGAACAACTCCCAATATTTTAGTGTTTTTTTTTTTTTTTTTTTTTTTGGGGGGGGGGAATGGGAGGATGACTCCCAGGCTCGCGGCCCGAATTTGACTGACTATGAAACTCCATAAAATATTATCTCCCAAAATCAAGGTTGACCCGGTCGTGGGAGTTGTCGATAAAAAAACCGGGAGTCGTTTTTCGAAGCCCCTACAAATATCATGCCAACAAGACCTGGTTAATTTTAGGGTCAGTCTAAATGCACTCCAAATTTTTACTATGTGCACTGCATTTTGGAGTGAAAAAGTGTTAACTCCAATAAATACACTCCAAAACCTTTGAAGTGGACACTTTCTCGTGTGGTGTTAACACAACTAGTGGTCTTTTCATAAGGTGCTTTTTGTTTTTCATTTTCATTCTATCATTCTGAAATCTCATTCAATTTTCTTTTTGTTTCAACTCATCTCCCAACCAACTCAGGTGTGCTCTCGTCGTCTCAACAAACTCTCTCTTGTGTGGTGTTAACACAACTCGTGGTTGTTTCATAAGGTGTGCTCTTGTCGTCTCAACAAACTCTCTCTTGTGTGGTGTTAACACAACTCATGGTCTTTTCCTCAGAACCCTCTGCGCTTTAATTTCTATACATTATGCATTGATACTTCTTATTTTATTTTATTTGTAATGAGGAAAAACTTTGGGAAACCTATTTTTTCAGACAGGAATAAAGATTTAACAGCTAGAAAATTGATTTATATTAAATTTGGGGGCTAATTCAAAATGGTCATGCTGTTGCTATTATAACATTTGTTGATTTTTGAATTAAAAATAGCATGGTGATGCTGATGCTAATGGTTCAAATTTCTGCAAGTAAGAATCACTTTTTGAAATTCATCTTGCAACATTTTGTCTGCTTGAAAATGCAGTTCCTCCTGATTAATAGAATGGAAAGTATGTATTTGGGCTGTATCCTACATTAAGAGAACATGAAGAATTTTGCATTGTAAGCGTGATGTTAGCTTTGAATTTTTTTTAAAGAAAAAAAAGACAGGAAAATGTAGGCTCAAGTACTCCTGATAGAAATTAGGACAAACATCATGGATAAAATGAAGCAGTAGCGGAAGGTTATTAGAATGGATATCACCAGTTCAAGATTTTGACTTACTGGAAGGCCTGCTGGATGGGCAGCTAGCGCAATGAGATATGTGTTGACATGAACCGCTTGGCGTAAATTTTTCCCATTTTGTAGGACAAGATGAGCAGTAGGTGCGCGTTCCCCAGGTAAACTGCCCGCACATGTGTATTTTGCAATCTTTGCTTTCTTCACACAACCCTTGCGCTGATTCCGACCTAACATTGGCGGACGAATGGCAAGAGCCGCACACTTCCGTTGCTAAGGCTTGCTGAAAACCCAGAAAACTACTCAATACGAGCAAGGGGAGAGAGCATTGGAGAGACTTCTTGACAAGCAACATTATGAGAGGAAATGCTACGAAATCTCTCTAGATCCTGGAAAGCAGAAGCTGATTATTGGGGTTGAGTTTAGTACCTGACAGTTTAGGTGGATTGGGTTCAGAGTTAAAGCAGCTTATGATCTGGTAATTGACGGGTAGAGAGTGTCGAGTCTCAAGAATGGCCCGTCTTTAAATATTCAGGTCGGTATTGGTGAGGACAGGATGCCTTCTCTAGCACAGGCAGACAACCTCCAAATTTAAGATTCAGGCTCATTCTATCTAGGTTGGCAGATGAGGCACTGCGACTTCTCGATATCATGTGACCTTCAACTATGCTCGATAGTTAGTCAGCTTAACGAGGGATATTTGTGACATAATTTATACAGATGTTGGACTTTTCCATGTATTGCAATCCGCCTCTTCCGGGATGCATGGGTTGTACACCTTTCCTCACAATGCGCTGAGCGGACTCCCTCCGTAACATTCAACTGTTCCGGTTCGTCCCCGAGAAGTCTGTCCCATACGTTGCGGATGTAGGCTTGCGCGCGTTGATTTGCGTAAGTTTTAGGGACCGATGTTGTATTTGCGTTCGGTTTCTCGCAAACTTTTGCCGTGTGTGCGGATTTGAGGATCAAAGCCAACAAATAACTTGTCCGATCATCAAGGTAGCTAGCTAGCTGGCCGTCCTGGTGGAAACTTGTCTTGTTTCGGGTGGCGTCACATACCCTTTTTCCGGCCACCCCAATCGAAAGGATTGGGGCTACACTATGTAACAGAGCTCCAAGAAATTGTTGGGCTTAGTGATGCAAAGGACTAAAATCTTTCTAGCTAGCCTGGCTGCAAGTAAAGTCATAGGAGTTTTTCAGGTGCAATGGGCGCTGAAATGTGGATGGTGTTTTAATAAAACAACAAAAAGGTTTGTAATCAAAAAGATTACTATTTTTAAAACAGAGGGGCCTGCAAGCAGGGTTCTTTGCCTGTGCCCTATTTAATCAGGACCTGGGTTTAAGGGTGTTTCTTGATACCTGATTGATCTGGCCTTTTAATAAGAAAGAGTAGGCCCAGGTGGTAGTCTGCTACTAAAGTGGAAACCAAATGTACTCACTAGTTGTAATTCTAATCCAAATTTATTCAGAGGGACTGGGGCTGTTCTGAGGTGCTCAAAAAGGTGCTTTGTTGATGGTATTTGAGAGCTGAGGGTTGGCTTGGTTGAAATTCAATGTAAAACAGCAGTATTTAAGCTGATATAACTAATGTCAGCTATGTTTAAGAGATTGGAAGGGGTAAATAGGAAGATGGGAATATCATGGGGCTTATGATTATGTAATCCAGGGCTTACTCTTTTTATTACTAGTTGTATTTCCTGGCTCTTCTCTCCTTTTCTCTTTTCTTCACTGCTTTCTGTTTCCTCTCATCTCCAGGTCTGTGCTGCTCCTCCTCCACATCCATCCCAGGGCACTGACACCTAGTCATCCCACGCCAAAGCTTCTTTTGGTGTTCTGTTTCGGAATTTTTTTTGTAGCTTTGACCTGAAAATAAGGGTCAAGCACTATAAGTTAACTGTGTTGATAGGTTCTTAAAAGAAGGAATTGCTCTGTTTCCACCCTCTATAAGTGGTATAAATATCCACAGAGGTTGAACCCACACTCATTTAAGCTTATTTATTCTTTAGAGGTTATAGAGGAACAAATAAAAGGAGAAATACTACAATAATAATTGTAGTATTTGAGATAAGAATAGAAAGAATCTTGCAGCTGAAACAGCTAGCAAGCACTTGACTAATTGGCTTCTGTCAGAAGTGTTAGTCTTGCAGAAACTGCTTTATAAGGAGGATAAATAAACTAGAAGAGTGGATATTCCAAGATTAATTTTTACTCCAGTAAGAAAAGGTGGAAAAGGTTAACACTACTCTAAAAGTAGGAGGAGAATATTCCCTGTACTTACTGATACTGTAGTGGGTGAATAGACAGAGGAATCCTTTCTAAGGCCAACAAGGCCCACTTTTATAACACAGAGGTCTCTCAAGGCACCTTAGAGGGCCTCTGAAAAAGTGTATTTAATGTACTACAGAGGATAGTTCCCATGAAATCATGGGATAGCTTGTAGTTCAAAGAAGCCTAGTAAATTCTATGTCCCCATGACATTATGGTGCATTGTGATAGCCAATTGCATCATGTGTCAACTAATAATAGTAATTTACTATGGGAAATTACCATGTAGCTGTCAGGTGTGGTAATTTCTTTCTCTACTACTGGAATTCTGAATTCTATTGTAGCCAAATAATTTCTTCTCAGCCTTCTGAAAAGGTTAGACTTCTCCTTCATCTTGAAATAAATTTCTAGGCAAATCAAAAGGGGGG
The DNA here is from genome assembly GCA_001624995.1 of Puccinia horiana. NCBI lineage: Eukaryota > Fungi > Basidiomycota > Pucciniomycetes > Pucciniales > Pucciniaceae > Puccinia > Puccinia horiana. The sequence goes on along the minus strand of LWDY01000026.1, from coordinate 153,703 downwards.
TTAAAAATCACTCAGGGGCTTAAAATAGTACCTAGTCCTTATTATTGATTATTTTCTATAGTACTTTTAGAATTACTAAAATACCAGAAGGAGTAGGAATTTGGGGTTGGGTCCGTTCAGTGACCCTACCAAAAATTAGGTAAAAAATCCATTTATGGACTCATAATCAAGTATTTCCTAATATTACAGGAGTTATGATTAATTTATTACATTTATTTCATTTTATTTACTCTAAAATATTCTTTAGCAGATTTTTGGATACCCTGAATTATCTCTAAGGCTGACAACTAGTTTGAAGACTGATGTATAGGAAGTCAAATTTCTGTATAGTTTAATTAAGATGATTTACAACTCTGATGGAGTTATGGGGTGCTTATGTAGTGATTCTGAAGCCTCTGGAGCGCCCACACTATCTCATTTGGCTGTTCTGGGTCAATTTTAGCAGTTTAAATAAGGACCAGGAGGCTGGAGGCGCTCATCAGAGGGTCTGGGGGATTGATACTTGGATGTTAACAAGCCCCTTCTACTGTAGTTTGTTGTCCAATAATTTCAGCCTGTGTCCAACTTTCAACAAGGATGTAAAAGCTACGCTGTGCTATAAAAAGCGGTGTTTTAGCGTAGTGTAGCAGTCATACCACTATGCGCCCAGACCATTTAGCTGTAGCGGTCCCCAGAACCGCTAAATTTAGCGGGTTCCCGCTCTTTTTCCCAGGGCTGCAGCGGAAATGCAGGGCTTTTGCTACCAAAAAGCGCAGTGGTAGCCCAAAACCGCTGCATGTGAGCTACATGACCGCTGACCGCTGAACAAGCGGGTAGCACATGTAGCACTATAATTGCTGCAGGATTGCTACGCAACCACATCAGCCGCAGCTTTGGGTATCACTGATTGGCTCCAGAATTGACCCAGGCCTTAGCCTATCCCATCATTTTCTTGTCTTTCTGTCACCCACCCACAGTCATGGCCAGCACACCCTCATCCCCTCAGAATTGTACCACCGGATCAAACAATCCTCCAGAGTCCTCATGTATCTGAACCCCAAGCACTCAACCAGGATATGTACTAACTCAACAGGATTCTTGTCGCTCTCTTGTCAGTCCCACGCCTATCCAATGCCAGGGATAAAAAAAAACAGCAAAAAAAAGGAAAGTCACGACTCCTCCTATGAAGATACAGATCACAATGACAGCCAACAAAAAGACCCGATGGCCACAAATCCATTTGCTAGGATAAAACAAGTTTTCAGCTGTTTTCCGATTGCCAAGTGATAATTGATGCTGCTCAGAACCACACTAAATTTTCCCGCTACAAACAACGACTCGAAAAACGACAAGCTGGCCAGAAGAAGAAGACAAAGGAAGTCACTGTCAAGTTATATTATATTATTTCATAATTTTTTCTTTTAATTTCTTGATGCCCCATAGTATACACAGGGTTTTTTGCTCATTTTATAATTATTCTAAATATTTTATTTCTTCTTGGTTGGTAGTTTTGGTAGTTTTTTCCCCCTGATGTATGTAGAAAAGCGGTTGTGAACCGCTGCACTACCACTATTTTTGGCAATTAGCCCTACATGGCCACTGAAATTAGCGCACTACATACAGCTTTTTTTCCAGGGATTTGAGAAAGTTGTAGTGGTTTTTATGACCGCTAACTTTTAGCGCAGTGTAGCAAACCAAAAAACTGCTGCGCTAAGCACTACACTACACTTTTTGTAGCGCAGCTGTTACACCCTTGCTTTCAACACCACACTGCAAGTGTTGTATTGAGGCTTTGGGGCTCTGGTGAGCTCTCTTCTACTTCTTTATACTAAGCTAGGTAAGTCATCCATTCCATTTATTGTTCTTGTCTTTTCATTCAAAATTATTTTCATTGTACTGATAGAGAGATCTCTTCTACTTCTTTCTATTGAGCTATAAATTTACAGGCAGATTTTGTTTCTATAATCTCTCACCAAGACAAGAGTGTCTGTGTCATTTGCCTCTACAAGAGATCAGTGAAGAACCAATTCTGTCACTCTTACCAACAGTGGGTCAGCTATGCTTCACATTTGGTTAGTATAGCAGAGGGTTAGCTTTTTAAGCTACACTAATGTTAGAATTTTGACTCATTCCTAAAAATCCTTCTCTTTTTCCTTGACTATATTTATATTTTTTTCATTCATTATGATCATGAACTTGAACACATTGTAGTAGATGGTAGTAGTAGCAAGACTCTTATAGATACATGTTAGTGACATTGGTTCCATACAAGTTATCTCCTATTTTTATGTCTAGTCTCATCTCAATAACTCATTGCACTACCTGAAAAAGTCAGGCAACTGACAGCAGTTGACATGCAAGAAGCTCCGACCATACTACAGTTTAAGCACTTGCCTTACTCCCTTGGTGGAACAATTGAGTGGTGCACTATGCAATTACAACAATGCTCAAGCCCTTTGAACCACCTCACCTCTGTCTTATTGCACAAAGGTCACTAGGCCTGTGGAGGTGAGTGAGCTACCCCACTTGGTCATGGAGGTACTGAGCTACCTCCATGACTTGGTCATGGAGGTAATGAGCTACCCCCATGGCTTGGTCATGAAGGTAGTGAGCTACCCCCATGAGTCGGTTATGGTGGTGGCTCGCTACCTCCATGACTTGGTCATGGGGGTAGCAAGCTACCTCCATGACCAAGTCATGGGGGTAGCAAGCTACCTCCATGATCAAGTCATGGGGGTAGCAAGCTACCTCCATGATCAAGTCATGGGGGTAGCAAGCTACCTCCATGATCAAGTCATGGGGGTAGCAAGCTACCTCCATGACCAAGTCATGGGGGTAGCAAGCTACCTCCATGACCAAGTCATGGGGGTAGCAAGCTACCTCCATGACCAAGTCATGGGGGTAGCAAGCTACCTCCATGACCAAGTCATGGGGGTAGCAAGCTACCTCCATGACCAAGTCATGGGGGTAGCAAGCTACCTCCATGACCAAGTCATGGGGGTAGCAAGCTACCTCCAATGGAGGTACTGAGCTACCTCCAATGGAGGTACTGAGCTACCTCCATGACTTGGTCATGGAGGTAATGAGCTACCCCCATGGCTTGGTCATGAAGGTAGTGAGCTACCCCCATGAGTTGGTCATGGTGGTAGCTTGCTAACTCCATGACCGAGTCATGGAGGTAGCAAGATACCCCCATGACCGAGTCATGGAGGTAGCAAGATACCCCCATGACTGAGTCATGGGCGTAGCTCACTACCCCTATGACCGGGTCATGGGCCTATCAAGCCACCACCATGACCAAGTCATGGGCGTAGCTCACTACCCCCATGACCAAGTCATGGGCCTAGCGAGCCACCACCATGACTCCGTCATGGTGGCAGTGAGCTACCCCCTTACCGTTTCATGGGGGTAGCAAGTTGGTTCTGAGCATCCATGACCATTTCTGAGTCATGGGCTTTCACCATGACCAATTCACTTAGGTCTTTCTGCCGTGGAGGTAGCAAGTCCAAAGGGGTAGTTTGCTACCTCTGTGACCAAGTCATGGAGGTCTTTGTGCCTCCTTGACCAAGATATCAGGGGGGTACCAAGCCCTCCATTACTGAGTCATGGAGGTATGCCTTGGTTGAGCTAGTAGAAAGGAGCATGCAGAGTAGGTGCACAAAGGGGAATGTTGAGAAATGTAAATGCATACCTGAATTGAGTGTGATATGGAAAAATGAAGTAAAACCTGAGTAACAGGCATAGTATGACTGAAGTTATTGCATGTCAACTGTAGACAGTTGCTTGACTTTTTCTGGTAGTGGTGGTGACATTCCTGTTTTTGATTTTTTTTATTTCTTATTCTTTATATTCAATTTCTCAACCACAAGTCTTCCTTTTTTACTTAGTCTATAAAACCCATAGCATAGTTCAAGGAAATTAACCATCTGTTCTCCTCATATTTTACTCTTTAGTACTGTGCCACAATAAAGTTCTTTTATTTTGTCTCAAAAAAGTCCGGTCAAATTTGTCCCTTCCTCATTTATCTGTCTTTGAAATCCAAAAATTATCTCAACTAACACACCACATTTGCGGCACAATTTGGCCAACTACACTACTTTTTTAATTTTTTTTTGTTAGTTGTTAGCGGGGGTCTGAAAAAAACTATGACTACCAGAACTTTGTGTTAGCCCTGTTGGGCACAATTCTGTCAACTAAAATTTTTGGGTCTTCAACATGCGGCCCCCTGACTCTGATGGTGTGACCCCCGACCGTCTCAAGAATGTCAGGGGGGGGGGGCACCTTCAAACCCTCTGTTGAAATGGGGGGTTGCAGGCCAAATTTTTGACCCTCCAACAATGAAGGCTCCTCCTTGGTGAAAGGTACAGAAAGTACCTATCCACTGAGGAGGGACCCTCCTCGGCCAACAGGTACTTTCTGTACCTTCTGTCAGGGAGGATTTCTCCTGGGTTGGCTGGTACAGACTGTACCGGTTGGCCAAGGAGGAATCCTCCCCGGAGGGTGGTAAAAACAGCACCTGTCCACCGAGGAGGGTCCCTCCTAGGTGGCAAGGTAATGCCTGTACCTCCCACCGAGGAGGAACCTTCTTTGGAGTACAGGTACATACTATACCTTCCACCAAGGTTCTCGGCGGACAGGTACATGCTGTACCTTCCACCGAGGTTCCTCCTTAGCGGACGGGTAAATGCTGTACCTTCCCCCAAGGTTTCTCCTTGGCAGAGGGGTACATGCTGTACCTTCCTCTGAGTTTCCTCCTTGGAATGAGGAACCTGAGGTTCCTCCTTGGAATGAGGAGCAGAGAGTACCTTGCCACCAAGGAGGATTCCTCCTTGGCAGACAGGTACTATCGGTACCATCCTTCGGGAGGATTCCTCCTTGGCCGACCGTTAAAGTTTGTACCAGATGACCAAGGAGAAATCCTCCCCAGAAGAATGTACCTGTTTGCCCAGGAGGGTCCCTCCTCATTGGAAAGGTACTTTCTGTACCTCCCACCAAGGAGGAGACTTCATCGGCGGAGGGTCAAAAATTAAACCTGCGACTCCCCATTTCAACAGGGGGTTTGAAGGTGTTACCCCCCCTGATGTCCTTGCGATGGTCGGGGGGTTGCACCTTCAAAGTCAGGGGGTGTGTGTTGAAGACCCAACTTTTTTTCTTAGTTGTTATACGGGGGTCTGAAAAAAAAACTACCACTACCAGAGCTTTGTGTTAATGGTGTTGTTGTGGTTGAAAAATTTATGCTAAACTGTAGCATAATATTTTGGTCATGTTTTCTGAGCTCTGGAGAAAAAATCTAACCCTACCAGAAATTTGTGTTAGCGGAATTGTAGTGGTGTTAGTGGTTGAATAAGCTATGCTACAGGGCAGCTCAACCTTTTGGTCAGCTGCACTACACTTTAGCACAATCCATTGACCCACTACCCTACATGTTAGCATAGCTGGTGGAGTTACACTAAGTGTTAGCTAAGATGGTGGATGCATCAGACAATATTTAGCATAGTGAAGAAATTGATTCTGATTACTTGGAAAAAATGTGATTGAAATTTACATTCTTAAAATAAGACATGAAAGATGAAATCATTTTTTTCCTTTGTTGTGTTCCTTTTTAATTTTGAAATAGGCTACTTGTTTTTTGTAGAGAAATATGTATATGTAGTTACAACATCATGTGCTTTTGAGAACTTCCCTGTTGGTTTAATACCCCCTTTCAGCCACATGTGACTACACCCAACAGTGGGCCACTATGCTACGTTACAATAAATGGACAATAACTGTTAGTGTATTGGTTTATTTTTTCTCACAGAATTCTGTATTCTTATTCAGATTTTTATTTGGATAGACTAACTGTTAGTGTAGTGAAATATTTTTGTTTCAAATCATTGTTATTGTTAGTTGGAAATAATCAACACTACGCTAACAAATATTGTAACTTTTTTCAATAACAGGTTTCTGGGGTAACAGTTAGTGTAACTTAATACAAGTTACACTACGCTGTGCTGAATTTCAAAGACTAACAACAGCTAACAATGCAGAAAACTCAGTCTGAAAGAAATACTGAAAAACAAGAAAATGATGTGGTTTATTCTTGTTTGTTTTCTTGGGCTCTTTTTATTCTTTTATGATAGTGGTGAAAAGTAATTTCAATTCCCCAGGTGGTTTCACTCTTGAGATGAATCATTTTGTTATCAGATTCATTATCCTATTAGAAATAGTCAAAGAAAGAAAGTAAATCTATAAGACATAGAGAATAAAAATACATGATTTGTTTTTTTGGTTTCAGAACAGCATGAAACTAATAAATTGAGTGTTAAATGAGGTTGAAGATTGGTCAATGGATGGATATGAACATTCAATTGGGATTTTTTTTTTTTTTTTTTTGATTATCTAGTAATAACTAGAGGCCAAGGCAGCTTTGCCGCTGCAAAGTCCAATGTGAGGCCAGCCCACCATGCTCACCTCTGTGCACTCAACCAGTGTCGCCCAAATTTCCAGCCCACTCGTGCTCACCTTCTTGTTTATGGCCTTGATTTTGACCCTAAATTTACATAATCCATGTATGACTCTGTTAAACTTACTTAATCTTCATACATGTACAATCTTAATGACAACTTAATCTTGATTGGGGTTGAGCATAATGATTCAAGTCATGTCCAAAGCAACCTCAAAGCTGCAGTTTATTGCCAATGGGCCATCAAGAGTTGTCAGATAAGCCTACCACAAGTTACAGTCAATGTGTCATTTGAGCACTAACATGCATGTTTTGCTGTCTATCGAGTATTTGATGATTTCAATGCTACCTGTAACTCAATAGTCAATTCTTTTAACAAAAGCTTTAGGTAAAGTTCAGCTAAATCCAACGCAGGCCCTTCGCCTAACCAGACATGTTCACAATATATATCCTGGATTGAAAACTGATTATGTATCACAATAAATTATATTACATTTTGAGGAGCTGCTGAGGATGATTTCTTGATGATAAAATGGATAACTTTGCCTGTAACGTAACCATTACAGTTACATTACGTGTTAGTTACTGATAACTTAATTTCATTTACGATATCATTTCCAAAATACTGTTTTTTTATTTCTTAGTTACGTTCCTGGATAACTTGACTAAATTTAAGTTACATTACTTTTGAAATAATTGTGGATAACTTGATTGTAACATGTAAATTGTTACTATAACAGATATATGAGCAAAATTGAATCATCCAATCATAAGTACGTAAGGATAAATTGTGACAAGATTTGGGAAATTGATTCTGTTGTTATAAAGGGAATTTGAAGGTGTTTAGTTATGCTGATTTAAATAAGAATCAATCAACAAGAAATGAGATAAGGAAAAAAAAATTCTATCATCGTGCCTCAGTACCTTTCAATCTTTTGGAGTCTTTCTCTTGGCAGAATAATTTGAAGTTATTGAGTTGTTTTGTTGCCCCATCAAAGTACTTCCCAAAGGATGCTCCTCACCCAGCCACAAGCGACCACTTACAGATCTTTCAATTGTGCTTGGCAACAACTTTCCATGATTGCTAGTACAGACATCGGCAGCCGAAGAGAATGTTCGGTCAACAGCTGAAGAGGAAGCTACGCAGCCTAAGTAGTCTTTTGCCAAGGTTGAAAGTATCACATACTTGAGTTCGTGTTCCTGAAATTTTGATGAGTCAGAAAAACAAGCATCTTTTCATAAGCAAATCTAGATTATAAAACGTACTTTCCACCATTTCAATGCAGAAAATGTGTAATCCTTTTTATCTCCTTGGGTGATACGATCCATCCCTCCAAGGTACATATCAATTTCGTCCTTGTCTGAGTTGTTGTTTGGACCGCTAAAAAATGAATAGATGTCCTCTTCAATTGTGTCGTTTTCCTTGGTTGCAGGTGTATCCTTTTTGCGCTCTTCTTGCAAAACTTTCTCCGCCATTTGAGTCTTTCTTTCTTCAAATAATTGAACTAGTCTATTCTTTGCTTCTAGTGCTTCTTTTGGGAAATGAGATTCAAAGAGAGCAAGCCTGAACGATGGGTTTAGAATTGTCGAAATTACTAGAGTTTCACATTCAAGTGCTTCTTTCAAGTATGTATCCGTTTTTTCATACATTTTGACAAACATAGGATGCAAGGGATCACTGCGATGTAAAGAGGGCGACTTTTTCGTGAGATGATTTTTCAATTGCATATACTCGGGTATTGCAGAACTACCAGTCGGACCATCGCCCTCCATCTTCTTTGTAAGTAAGAAAAAGTACTAAGAATTTGATTAATCATCATTAGTTTGATGATCTTTACGAATTACGATTAAAAAAAAACTCAAACCTTTAATTAATCATTTAAATCCTTTAACAATTGCCACTCATGTGACAATAGGATTATCTCTTGAAAGTGGCCAAGCTCCTTCTGGGAACTTCGTCCTCGTTGCCGTGCACGTTGGGCAAGTACTTTCTCCAGATCCTCTTTAAGGATCTCGTCAATCACCTTTATGGATTGGAAAACAAAAACAGTTCAACAATTTTCAGGGGTAATATATAGTTGACATTAAGCAAGTGACTTCACGAGCCTCATAAGCACACTCACGACTCTCAAATTTGATGTTCCATCTGATTCCATAGCCAGCAATCAGACTACGCAGTTTCAATCCTTTTTTCTTGGCTTTTCGTATAAACACTTGACGCCATGAGCTGGTTGAAGTAATTTTTCTGACAACAAAATCCAACTATAATTTTAACGGGTGAAAATATTGTAAATGTCTATATCTTTTGTATTAAAAAATTGACTCCAATTTGAGCTCAGACCTTTTTAGTTAAACGGTCCAAGTCGTTGGACTCATTAAGGTTTGTCGCACAATATTCGCCTTCGTCCTCATCCAGCTCTTCATTTTCTCGATTTTTGATTAGCACAGCAAGATCTTCCTCATCATGTTCTGGTTCAGATCCCCAGTCAATGTTAGAACAAGTTTCATGGACTGAGCCGTTTTCTGATTCTTCTTTGTCTTCCTCAAATATAGTTTCCATGTTATCGGCGTACGGAAATGTTCCAAGGACTGACTCCTTGATTTTTGCGGGGGGAGGAGCGACAATTCCAAGTTCAGCAAGACCAGCATTGACGATTAAAGCAATCTTGTGGCAGAAACAACGTATGTGCATGTTCTCGGGTCGCCAGTCAAAGGAGTACGATCCATTTTTTTCTTCCAAGATGTTAAACATTTGAGTAGCCATGGTATTATTGCTTGAGGCAGAATCGGTTGTCTGAGCAAGCATGTATTATTATAAAAAAATGATATGAGTGTTGAAATTGTAAAATATTTTGTCACTTCATTTATTGAGGAAGTTTCTACTTATCTTAGGATAGATCCCATGTTTCTGCAAAACATTGGCAAGTGGCTCTGCAAGCCACTTTCCCTGATGAAACCACGATACTAATTTCAGAGAGAGATGGGTCATGTTGAAATCCCATTTGTCGTCGATATATGCAACAGAAGAACCAACGAATGCATAACGGTTTCCTTTTGTTGTCCAAACATCATGGACAAGAGTGAACTTGCTGGATGATTTCTAGATTTCAAGAAGATTTCATCAAGATTTAGAGTCTTCCTTAGAACAAAATTTGCAGGGGCCACTTACCTTCAAAATTTGAAGCATGGATGCTTGCAACGATATGTACAGTTGTTTGGCCTTAGCTGCAGCCCATTTGCGTTTAAAAAGTAAAGCGTCCGGTTGAGAATAGTGAAAAGCCGCCCTCAATTCGAAATGCTCGATCCGTGACCATGGAAGAGTGTTGCGTGTTTGCCAAATCATCAAGATCTGATTTAGAGTTTTCTTATCAAACTTTCCAGTGCATCCAAAAAAGGATGTAAGTTTTTTGCTTCCGTTTGTGTTATTTTCAGAGAGTTCTTTGACCTCGTTCACCGTAGGGGGAAGTTTTGCCCCTGCTTGGATTTCTAGGTTTCTGTTGGGACAGCCCGATCCATCACGACCAGCTTGGTTTGATCCATCTCTATGTTTTCGTAGATTTGCATCAGAATTGAGTCCACCACGAACTTGCTTCTTGCACCATTTGCAGTTGCACGCAATTGGTTTTTTCTTCAACTCTTCCTCCTGTGAGTATTTCAAGGAAAAATAAAAGAAATTAATTAAATAACGAGGCAGAAAGTTTTTGTTTTGGTTGACTCACTCTAGCCTTGGGAGGGTGGAACGGTTCACCAAAGAAATCCAGAGGAGAATCAAACTTCTTTTCATTGTGCTTTCTAGCCGCTACAATTTTGGCGTTCTCAGGTTCAGAGTCCTCACGCAAGTCGATGACTGATCCTGATTCACTATCATTTGGAGGATTTGATTTTTTTTTCTTTTTTTTTGTTGATCGTTTTTTGTCTTTTGTGGATTGCGAGCTGCGAGTTTCTTGGGATGAACGTCTTGGTTGCTATCTTCGATTTCAGAGACGGGAATGCTTCTCATTCGCTTATTGTTGGATTTATCAATGGCTGTTAAAGGTCTGTTGACTGCTCGTCTAGAATCTGAAGGTGGCAAGACAATGGAGGGATGCCTGCTGGTAGTTGAACTAACTCGAGATGAACGTCGGGTCCCATTTGCTGGTACGCTGTGCTGGGAAGCAGTTCCTAGTCCGTAGGATTTTCTAGCCATGTGATCACAATTAAGAAAGCGACTGTAGAGATTTTGAAGGAGACTGTCAGTGTTGATCTATGAGATGATATGGAAGATGTTAAGAATCACATGGACTGTCATGAGTGTCACTTACGTGTCGTAGCATGGAATATTAAATAAACAAACTTATGCCAAAGAAAAGTGACAAGTGCATTTTAATTCAAATTCCCTGCTGCGCCAAATGGATTTTTTTTCCAGAGGGGTTCCCCTGGATTTGAATGAGCCACCCTACAGTATACAACAGAAATTTATAAAGGTGAATAAGGCTATCTGCAAGTCACTCATAAATTATGTTTCTAGATAAATCTGACATGATTCTAAAATTTTAATTCTGAATTGAATGACAGAATTACTTTTAGTATCAATGTTACAATCTTACATAGTATTTAATTTATTTATTTGATGAAAAATAAAATAAAACAAAGAATGATTATCAGCGCTGAACAAAAATTACAATAATCAAAGCTGAGAGAAATTGAGAGTCAGATTGATTATTGATTGGTACGGATTAAATGTAAAATTATTGAGATTATCCACTGAATTTGAATTTCATTTCAATTCATGCCAACAACTTCTGTGAGGTGAGTTGAACTTGCCATGTCCATTAAGAAGAATGTCTATATGATTATAATTCATATTATTATCATTTTTTGATCCATCTCCCATAATCCAAAAGTCAGAGATAATTTGTAACTATACTCTCTAGAGTAGAGGCACTACTCCAGGGAGTAATCAATTAATACCAGCATAACAAAATTTGGTTATTTGGTTAATAATGATCATTCAATCAATACCAGCCTTGTGAAAAATTCTCATTTGAAGCATTTGTAATATCAAAACTGCTCTAATTCCATTTATGTTTCCTGAGATAAAAATTTGGTCCATTATTAATGCTTCAACTCCTGTTCTTATTCCACTGATGTCTTAATCATGCAAACGATATGATGATTTATCCCAGACCCTAGGCACATGCTTGATCTGATGATACTCATTTGTGAGATTTACAATTTGGATAATCATAAGTTCCTCCAGCATCATCCCATTTAGTTTAATTAGTTTAAAATTCAATTTGGATTTCAAAATCCTAAACAGACAGAAGATTTATTACATTGGACCAAAATCCTTTATTCAAACTTACACTCAAAAAGTCATATTTTAAATAACCAATGTCCAACAAAGGGTTTAAATGTGATTGATTTGAAAGATGGTTGTGATATTATTTACATGATAACCAATGGAATTGACTCAGATGCTTTGTGAATAGATCTATGAATCTGTAGCTACAGTAACCAATGTATATTGAACTAATTCTGAATTATTTACTGGGGGTTTCTATTCTTCCTTTTTATAAATATTGGTCAGTTTGAAAACAACTCTCCTTAAAAAAGAATCACTTGTTTCAATTTATTCTGTTTCATAAGATCATGATGTGATTCTGATTATATGAAAAATCATTTTACTTATAGACATTGTGTTTTTGAGAAGTATTGGTCACTTTGACAATCAATTCTCTCTCACAAAAACATCAAGTGATTTCTTCTTTCTTGAAAAATTGTTTTCAGAAATTGATATGACTCACATCAATCTGACTTTTTCTTCCCAAGCACCAAAAGCATAGCTTTGTAGCTTCATTCTAGGACAAGTGCCCAATTGTCTATAAAATCAAAATATCTCCCAAATCAATATTTTGGTCCAGAAACCTGAAGATGATTTGTGCGCTAACAACAAAATATGTGCATATAGTTCTAATTTCCTAATAGCATATTAACATCCCCAAAGTATTTATTGCTGTCATCATCATATTTTCCATCAAGATCTCTTTTGCAGGCATTACTGGCCCGAGTAGCTACTTGTAAAGAGATTCCTAGTTTAGTGAAAGAAGTTGGTTCTGTTGGTAATAAGGTTCCATGCACATATTCTTGTGCACAAAAGATCATTCTACATATGGTATTTGGTTTAAAATCAAGAGCTATTTTCATATCTCTAAAAATAAACTGGCCATTACTAACATCGTAGCCCTCAGTCGCAATCTGGCCATTTACTTTTGAAGTTGGAATGATCAAGGCAAATGCTAAGGTTAGGTCAGATAGATCGCCGCTGTCTACATGGTGATGGTTATAGAACCCATGGGAAGAGAAAGCCAGATTCGAAGCAAAACCAAAAGCTGATTTATCACCCTTTATTTTAGGGAAATGATTGTCGGCAATCGATGGGATGTTGAATTTTTCCATGGTTGCTCAATTCTTCTCAACTGCAACATTACCAAAGCTGTGGAAGGTCTTCCATAGCACTTCACCCGTATGAGCTGAGCCACTCATCAGATTTTGAAATCCAACAGGATTGTTATCAATGGCTTCTTGATTGCGATATAGGCCAAGAATTTCAAGCTCATTATGACCTTTTCTCCAACCTATCGCCCACATGATCCCACCGCACGTTTGAGATTTGGAAGAAACCGGCGAGATGAAATCTTTGCATTGGTACAAAAAAGAACACAGGAATTGGAGATCGTCCCACAGATTGTCCTTCAAATCTTTGAACTTGAGAAACTCAACAAGAGCAAAAATATGCCTAGTGCCTTCTTTGTAAAGCTTGATATAGCCTGAATGGAAGAAGCAAAAGGTCTCTTTTACAGTTTTAAGAGCAAAGTTGTTTTCCTCCTCAGTTGGGTTCCTTGCATAGATTTGCTTTTTTTTTTCATTTTTGAGTGATTGTTGGGGTTGTTATTATAGGCAGATACTACATTGTTTTGCTTGGCCTTTCGTTTGTTCAACCAAGCGGAGGTAGACAAACTATGTTTGATGAGATATACAGAGCACTAGGAGATGCACCAGATAACAACCAAACTCTTTTCCTTAATGCCCCTAGTGGATGTCCTCCTGAAGATGCCCCAAGTGGAAGTACATATCCTTCTTATAGAGGCAAGGAATTTTGACCATGATAACGGGAACTCAAATAAACCCCTCTGTGGATGTCCCCTAGAGGAAGCTTTGATGAGTCGAGAGTTGACACGAGATTGTTTTGCTTCATTTTCAGCGGTTGGAAGACAGGCACCAGGTCGAGAAGGGGTGAAAAATAACCTGAAAGGCCCAAGGCTTCCACCAGATGGCCCGGGCTCTCAGACCCTCAGACCCAACCCAGTAGTGATACCCTTGCCCAACTAGTCCAAGCAGCAAGAGACACCAGCGACACAGAAAGGATCGAATCCCTGATCACTCTACTCCAAGCTCCCAACAAACAAACCCAAGAGAAGCTACCGTCATCGGCAACAACCCTATGGTTGAGGGGCACTCCCAACGATGCCAGACCTGTTTCGGATACTGCTCAACCTCTCATAGTTGAGGGATCCGTGACATTTGATCCGGGCGAAGTCCCAGAGCACAACTTTTGTGGTTTGCCAGTGTTTTACGACAAGAATGTATCATTGCTGAGGGGGAATATTCCCCTAACTATCTTTGACTCGAGGTGGTAACCCATTCGGCGGAAAGAAGGTCCAACAGGGGTAACTCAGATGACCGTAGATACGTTGGCTACCCGGCTCCTGATGAATGGTCCCAGTCATACACAAAGTGGTCTAGGAACTACCAAAACCTTGAGGGTAGTTTATAACCATCCGATCATTGCCCAGCGTTTCCAAAGCCACCGAGACAATGTCGACAACTTAATGGTTGAAGCAGGCTTCTGTGTAGGTCTCTGATATGATCCAACACGTTCCAGTGTGTCATGCTGAGAGACGGCAAACCCGCGTCCCCAGAAGTTTCAATCTTCCAAAAACCTTAGGCAGACACTTCCTATTACGAAGCCAGAGGAAGAGATGAATTGGGACTTACGGAGAATCCATACCTCCCAGGAGGGAGGAAGGAAGGAAGAGATCCTTATACGGACGACAACAAACCGCAGAACAACCAATTGAGGCAAGATTATTGGCAAAAGAATTTTCGGCCCTACAGACAAGATAAATGTCGGGACCCTGGCAAAGGATCCCATTCACAGATGACGGAAGAATTTGGGAACAACCGGCGAACCCCGTACGGACCGAGAGACGGCAGAACGGGAGAGGCGATGCATGAAGATAACAGGAGGAATAGCGCGAAGAATTGGAGAGGCCGAGAACCTAGGAGAGACCATCCAGGGGATAAGGCATGCCAAACGTAGGTATTCGGCTACACTGCAACCATTAGTGTCATGAATTGTTGTTAGACCTAGTTCTTGTTTTTGAAAATCTTTGATCATGGCAATGCAAAACCATTATGCTCCACCTCCTTCCGAGCCCACAGGTATCGGGAGGAAATAATGAGTGTTCCCCACAACAGCAGAGTCAGTAGTAAAGAAAATAAGGCACATTTATGGCCAAGTGGTATTGCCTGCGAGATGAACATCCCGGTGTGGGAGTCAGCACTTGGCGCTGAGAACCTCCTTACGAAATATGCAGACGTCATAACCGGTTTCAAGATTGGCTTCAATCAAGGAATCCCCCCCCCCACTCCCTAACAGGTAGGAAGTGGCATACCCCCCCCCCCCCCCTAACCACTCTTCCGCCACAATCACAATAGAAGAGATAGAATGTATGGCCCCTTCACACACCAGCAAGTAGCAGAGCACTTCCCCTTCTTTCGGACCAACCCGGTAGGGACAGCGGTGAACTCTGACGGGTCGGTAAGGCCAATCAACAACCTTTCCTTTCCACACAACGATGCCAATACACCATCGGTCAACTCCTTTGCCGACAAACGCCTCTTCAATACAACCTGGGACGACTTTAAAGCCGTGTCAAGGTTTTTCCACAAACATACTCGGCCATTCCAATTGGGCAAAGGCGTACCACCAAATACCAACTAGGGAGAATCAATGGCCGTATTTAATGATTCAAGATTTCGAAGGCTGGATATTACTTGATACCAGGATTATATTCGGGGACATGGCAGGGTGCGGATCTTTTGGATGCATGGAAAGAATTAATGATGCACGTCTTCCGTTGGGTGGACGACAATCTATTCGTTCGAGAAATAGGTAACCCGGTGGACATGGAATCGATTGTGGCAAGGTCCACAGAGCTGGGGGTCAAGACAAACGCAAAGAAGTTCTCCCCTTTTGCGAACCAACAGAAGTTTATTGGTGACGTATGGGACGGAATTGAGAAGAGGGTGTCCCTCCCACCAGGAAAGAAGGAAGAATGCCTCAGCCAGCTGGCACCCTTCCTAGAACCAGACGCGAGATTCACCTATCATGATGCCCCAGTCCTATCCGGACGCCTGAATCACTTGACTCAAGTCCTTCCCCAGCTCCAATGCTACCTGAGGAACCTCTACAAATGGCAGTGCAAGTGGGTAAATACATTGGCAAGACATCCAGACCCACCTCTGAGAGTGGAAGACGGCCCTAGAAGTTTTTGAATCAGTCAAAATCATCCCCGACCAAGACCCAACAGATGTGGGGTGGGTAGGCAATGAGTCCATTTTGTTTGGACTAGGGATCCTGATTGGGAGGAGGTGTTCACAGTTTCGGATAAAAGAAGGGATTCGACGGTACATGGGAATATCTTGACTGGAGACCGTAGCAGTGTGTGTTGGCTTACTGATGCTCCTCCAACTAGGAGCAACAGAAGGGAAGACCTTTACCGCCTGGACCAATAAATTGGTGATCTTGAGCGCAATCAAGAACTGCACATCCAAAGACATGGCAGTGAACAAAGAATGGAAGGTCATCCAACGCCTCCTTCTAGAGAACGAGATAGACATAATCCCAAAGACAGTTAAGTCAGCAGAAAATAAGGCAGACCTGCTCTCAAGGGGGAAAGAATGGGGTCACGAAGACTCAGATAGGCTGGTGATACCCCTGCGGGAGGACCTTGCTCAATACTTTGTTCAGGTAGACTAAAAGGCCTTGTTCATCGCTTGAAAAAAAAAAAGAAAGAAACATTGGAGTTGAGACAACAACAATAGTGCTTATACAACCAAGTTAAGACGGGAGAATTTGAGTGATAGCAACACAAGAGTTTTGGGTTGGCACACGGCTCAGGCTCTTGCAACTGCTGAGGTTTGGTTGGGGGCGCCTCCCCTTGTGGTGGGAGGTGATAATACCTCCGGACCCTACACCACGCAAAGGTGTGGTTTAGGGTCCCTTACCCATACCAAGGCAATTTGGGACACTAGGAAGAACTGCCTCCGAGTAACAACAGGGGGAAACAGCCCCCCGTCCCTCTCAATGAGCACACGGCTACTCAACCCGAAGGCTAACGGATGGACTCTGATGCAATTCCATCAAGAAGTTAGCCTGACATTGTTACGCTGTTGCACTTGCACAGTTTGAATGATCACACTTGTTTGCCCTCCTGCAGCGCACTGAGGGTGAACTGACTACTGTTTTTTAACCCCGCTAGACGGGGATGGACAGTGGGCTTGGCATGGGAGGAAGTCTTGATGGTTAGAAGGGTATTATTAAATAGTAATTATTTTTTTGTGTCATTAAAATGCAAGGGGAACCCTTGATTTTTTTTTGTATATTTGTCTGTCTTTAATAAAGGGTGTTG
Source organism: Puccinia horiana (assembly GCA_001624995.1). Classification (NCBI taxonomy): domain Eukaryota; kingdom Fungi; phylum Basidiomycota; class Pucciniomycetes; order Pucciniales; family Pucciniaceae; genus Puccinia; species Puccinia horiana. The sequence continues at coordinate 136,543 of LWDY01000026.1, read as the reverse complement.
GTTAAACGGCTCCCGCAACGTCACATTTGGGAGTTTCAGCTCCAATTTGATTTAGCGTTTGGGAGCCGTCGCACCAAAAAAGACAAAATAAAACAGAAAACAAAAAAAAATCATAACTCAAGTTTGAAATGTGCAATTGCCCGAACTTAGCACAATTCCCGCAACGGTGGAGGCAAAGCCTCCCCCGGAGGGACTGGCGCCTTAGGTCGTCTCCCAGGCCTCACAATTTTGCCTATTTTGGTGGGGTGGTTTTTAAAATTTAAATTCTCCAAATCTGTATGATTTTTTTTATTTTTTTATTTTAGATTAACCAAGTGATGTAACCTCACCGTCATTCCTAAAATTCTGGGAGGTCTCACTCACTTCCTTACCTTAGAATTGTTGAGGTCATAACCTGCTCTTTGGTCTTGAGGTCCAACACCATTTTCTTCAAAGTACATACTCTGCCTCGGTTGGCATGCACCTCTCAGTTTCAGGTGCGACAATCAGCTTAAGCGAGTTCAAATGTCCAATCCAAGGAGATTGGCTTAGGTAAGCTCGGGCTGGACCCCAGTCCTGATTCAGGACTCAATTTTTTGCTATTTCTGGATTCAAAGCGGTACGTTGATGTACTGGGCTTTAAAGGTTGATAACATTTCAGCCTAGTATGTTGTACACACGATGGTGTTGAAAGAAATGCATTTAAACATTAATTGACTGAGATAGCAGCAATTGAAGAAAGGGACCCCAGTTCTGGGCCCAATCTTCAGAATTGTCACGCGGAGGTTGGGACTTAAGGAGCAAGTCCCTCCGGGAGGCTTCGCCTCCCCTCAGGCCTTGGTGTTAAGTTCGCAATTGCCCCAAGATTTAAACTGGGTAGTATTTGTGCCATGATGGTCATTCAGTGAAATTTTGAAACTATTTCACTCATGAGTTATTTTCTCTTTTTTTTTTTTCAATTTCCTCCCTTTTAAATCACAAAACCCACAACTTTAACTACAAAGCCACCATAAATTTTGAATCAATGCCTCAAGCCTGCTGAAAAATTCACATTATTCATTATAATGTTATTTATTTGAAATATTTGGATTTGTTTTTTTGTCAAAAAAATTACCAAATTAGATGAATAAAATCAATAAACTGCCAACCGCATTCTTATTTGATTTCTGAACAAGAAATTACAATTGATCAAAAATGGAGCAAATTCACTCAAAAGATTGATAAGAGCTAATTGATTCATGAAAAAAGAAAGACAAAACTCAAAAAAATCAGAGAAGAAAAATGGAAAAGAAAAAAAAATCTCCATTCAATTTGGTGAATTTAAACTGCCTGACAACTTCAGGATATTACAAGGCTGGCAATCAGAGGAATCAGTAAATTTTTCAGCCCATTTTCTCTTTCCAAAAATGAGCTATGATTTTATTTGATTTTTTGCATTTTTTTGCATTTTTGGAGTTCCGACTCCCAAATTAAAAATTGAATTGGAGTTGCGACTCCCAAAATTGACGTCGCGGCAGTCCCGGGAGTTTCAACTCCAAATATTGGGATTCGTTTAACCAACACCCTCAATAAACTCAGATTCTGCCACTACACTAACAGTTAGTGTAGTTTTGAAAACACTACACTAACAGTTAGTGTAGTTTTGAAAACACTACACTAACAGTTAGTGTAGTTTTGAAAACACTACACTAACAGTTAGTGTAGTTTTGAAAACACTACACTAACAGTTAGTGTATCTTTTTTTCTGCTAACATAGATACACTAACACTAACAATGGATTTGGTTATTGTTAGTTTTGTTTTCCTGGATAAAATAACAATACACTAACAGCAATTTTTTTCACCAATAAATTCTGTAGTGTTAGTTGGCCAAAATTGCAACTAACAGTATCTTTTTGTTAGTGTATCTAAAAAAACTAACAATACTGTTAGTGTAACTGGCCCACCATTGCTACACCACAGGAGCAATCAAGGGATTTCCTTGCACTTCCTTGACGTTTGGGGCAGGATTACTGTCCCCAGAACCCTGGTGACACTAATATGTCATTGGGGGCTCTAGGAAACTGCTGGAACAATGGCTTGACACATTTTGTCACACAATGTCTCAGCCAACCTGGAGGATTCAAGAGTCTCCTCAATGAGACAACAAGTGTTGTAGGGAGAGACAATTACAAGAGTCTCAACGAGACAACAGCGTTGAGGGGACAGACAATTACAAGAGTCTCAACGAGACAGCAACATTGAGGGGAAAGACAATCAAACCTGCCCTTCCCAAAGATGCAAGGGTCCCTGAACAATTACAAGATTGTTTAGAGGAAATTCAATCTTCAAAGGTCAATTTAACGTTGACATTTTTCCCTCTCGTCCCCTGAACAATCTTGAAATCTTGAAACAGTTCAGGGGACATTGTTCAGCAAGGTGTCGAGAGCTCGACAAAACCTTTTTAAGAAAAAAAATATTAAAATGTTGAGAAATGACTTGTGAAAGTACCTGTCAAACAGGTCAAGCTTGTCTTTTCTTTCCAATGTGATGTGGAACAGTGGTTATCACCATCCACTCAAATCTGAGTTGTAGCAGTGGCGAGAAACACCTTGGTTCAATCCGCCATTTCGACATTCCTTTTAGCTTGAACTTGATGCGGTCAAGGGCACAACACCCAACAGTCTCATTGATATTTCAATAACATTGGCCCACTCTCTCAGAAACCCAAACCAACAAAACCAATTCTTGGTTAAGAATGCGCCAACAGCATGTAAATGTTTCCCTGCATGCAACAGCACGATGTTCAATTGACCTCCACTCAAGGACTTCCAACAACACAACATTGGGCTGCTCCTGTGGTGTACTGACACACTGTTCAATTTTACGTTGTTTTAACCTTCCTTGGCCAGTAGGGCAGACATCTTCATCTGAAAAAAGGTGTGCTCTGCTGCACAAGATGATGCTGAGCATGCTAAGTAGTCCCTTGCCAATTATGAGAGGACTGGGTAAGTCTGTGAATGGTCCTGGAAGAAAAAAATCAAGTCAGTAAGTAATGAAACAACATTTCATCAATCAAACCCTTTCATACCTTCCACCAACAGTGGGCTGATACCGATGCAAGTATTGTTATTGTGGTGACTGTATCAATTTTTTGATATTGATACGTGTATTGAATTGCAATTGACGCCTGGGTTCAATACCAATCATGGGAAGGCCTTCAGCCAACCTGTATTGATATTGTAGCGGGTATTGAATTCTGGTACCTGTTACAACATTGATTATAACCCTCTTGGAGCCAAAAAAAAGCCATTGAAAACGGCTTTTTTGGCCCAATACAGCCTGTAACATGATGTAACAGGCCACAATGTATTGGAAATAGGCTACTTGCCTGTTAAAGATAATAGATTTTTTTATTAAATTTGTATTGATACACAATAGCCCGGTTCACATAGACCCCTTTTACCTCAGCACGCATCATCGCTGATTAATAAAAAATTTAACATGAAATTATACCATCAGCAGCCATCAGACACTCGACCAGAATGCTAATCGCCATAAAATCTCAATAAAAAAAACTCCACAAAATTGCACTTGCTCACTTGACCACATCACCACCTCCCCTCCAATCCTCCTCAGAACATGGAAGAAGATGAAGCAGAACCCATGAGTCTCCTCACTTCCTTTTTTCTTTTTTTTATATTTTTTTGATGTTTTATCTTTTCATATCTGCAAGTCCTCCACCAATCCATCTCGTCAATCTCCATCCAGCAGTACTTCTCCTCGCAAAAAAAGGTACCGTCGAACGAAGCAAGAGATGATTGAATTCCATGCCAAACAAAAAAAGGCCCAGCTCCGTAAGCAACAAGATAAAGCTATGGCCAATCTTCTCAAGGAGCAAAAGAAGCAAGAGGAGCAATCACAGAAGCTTAAGAAGGCGACCACTCCCTCTCAGTGTCAAGCTTCCCACCGAGAAACCTCTACTCGCTCTTCCAAATCACAAGCACAAGACACACAAGATCATGGCCTGCCGTTTGTAGCCAAATATTACCAGAATATATGCAGCTATTTGGAGAACAGCGAGCATTACACCGACCTCTACGGAAGTGGGTCACAAACCTCTGTAGGACCAGCTAAGCTTACAAAGGCCCAGGCATTTGGATGAATCAACATAACGACACACTGAATCTCGATGGTCGGCGACTCCAGCAACACCTCCACCACTACATCAAGAAGATGTATCAAAAAGCAAAGGACTTCCAGGGCAACACAGGGGCCGGGATTGAAAATGAGCAGGGGCCCCAGAAACTGGCAGAGGTACTGGAAAACATGTGCCCTTGTTTCTACTGACTAGATGCAATCATTGGTGAAAAAGAAAACATAGTTGCTCCACTTGAATACAGCCAATCTCTAATGGACAATGAATTACCCCCCGCTGACCACAACAGTGATACCTCGGAGGAAGTGTTCTTCTCCGGCTGGGATACCACCAAACAAACGAATGACGAAGCAGATACCTCTGGTGCACTTACCCTTCCCAATTTGATCACGGGTGGTGATTCAACCCAATCCACCCTCCCACAGACCAATACTCAGGCACGTTCTGATTGTGAGGCCTCATTGCAATTACCCAAATTGACCCTGTCAGGTGAGTAACCAGGTCAATGTTAACAAGTTGGAATTTTAACCGATCTAACTTCTTCTCATATCTGCCCCAGGTAACGTGGGAGGATTATCCTGGCCAAGGGCAAACTACTAGTGATAGTGCTTCACTTTCGCCAAATGACTTGTGTTCAAGCCACCAATGAATTCACCTTTATCATCAACTGGTAATCTGCCACATGGGTGCGGGCGACTTGTATCGAGAAGTCAGCCAAATATTACTACTACCCCTTCAACACTGGGACCGACAGTAACACGGTCATCCTCAACCAAAGGCTTCTTTGGCCTCGGCTTTCTCCTCATTGACAGAATCAAGGTTTCAGTTCCTTGAAAAGCAGGTCAGGATAGAGAAACAGCAGAAGGAGCGTGAGGATGCTCGCGAGGAGAAAAAGGAGGCTCGAGAGCAACAGCAGTTGGATTGGGCGCGTAAACAATTTGAATGGGAGTGAGAGCAAGCAGAAAGAGAGGAGAAGCAGTTGTTATCTAAAGAAGCCAAAGAAGAGCAAATTCAAAAGGAAAAAAGGAACTAGTCTTAAAACTTTTAGGTGAAGGGAAAACAACAGCCGAAATTGAGGGGCTCATGCAGTTGATATACTCTTAGAGTCCCGTTTCAATTTTTCCCCTTTTTTTGTCTTATGTCTCAGTTCAATATTTGATTTACCGCTTGTTACATTGCTATCAATTGTATATGTTGATTTCAAATCACATGTAAGCTGAGTTGAAGAAAATTTAAGAGAAAATAAACAACAGAGAATTTCACAAGAACAATCATTTTCTAAGGGGGCAAAACCCCTTTCTGGTAGTTGAGAGCAACACATTTGGCTTTCAATTCATCACAAAATTTTTTTGATCTGCACTTACACAGTGGTTAAGTAAGGCAGCATGGCCATCACGTTCAACCAGTTCCATCCACTGATCACCCAATTTTGCCAAGAGATTGTGCAGGATTATTCACGCATATATCCAAGCCACGTAATCTCTCATATGGCTGCACTTGTACAGATGCAACAAACTCCAACGTGACTTGAGGATCCTGATTGTTTGTTTGTTGCGGACCCGTGCCTTTTCCAAACAGTCGTTGAATTCCTTGTTGATGGGAATGTTAGCTGCCGGTGATTTATATGCGGGTATGACAGTGTGGCTAAGTTTGTAAGCAGAATCCGCCAATAGATATTGCCTCACAAAAGGGTTCAAGAGAGGTGACTATTAATCATAGTGGTTTGTTAAAAGAAAAAAAAAATACCTTCATCGAAGTAGTTTGAAGGGTTTTGACACAGCTGCATTCTCTTGAATACGCGGCTGTCCCCACAAGAGCCTGGCCACCCGGTGATAAACAATGTGATATACTTATCACAATCACATATTATCTGAGCATTGATTGAATACCTGCACTTCCTATCAAAAAATATTTCCCCAGCCTTTGGAACATGGGGATAGTAGTACCATCCACAAAGCTGACACAGTCAAAAAATCCCTTGTTCCCCATAACTTCAGAGATCTCTGCACATCAATTTGAATCTGGCCAAAAAACATACTTTTGACCGTGGGATATGATGGCCTCAATAACTCTCTGGGTAACCTTGACCACCGTCCCTCGGCCCACATTAAGATTTCTTGAAAACCATCCTACAGATGCACCGTTTCCATTTGACCCCAGGTGCTCAAGAGTGATTGCCAACTGATGAGCTACAGGCAGCTGTGGCCGTATGCTGCCACGATGGAAGACAGAGTGCAAGCAAATCTGATTGAGAATGTCCACAAACCCTGTCTTTGAATTTCTAGCAGCCTGTCAGAATTCGTTTTCAGGCATGTCAAAGAGCCTTGCAAGATCAAATTCGTCTTGTGTTTTGGGGACAAGATGAGGCTCAAGGTACAGGTTCTGAAGAGTAAGTCATAAAATCTCCTCGACAAGCGCTCAATTGCTGAAAAAAAATCATACATTTTCTGAAATGATTTGCTTCTGGGAAATGCCACTTGCGCTTCAGTCCAAAGGGGTCTTTTGAGGATCAATAAATCGACCAAATCCTCAATCTCTTTGTGCTCAAACCAAACAAGCATGAGGAATAAGTCACAAATCAGGATTTGATGTGCGGAATGGCCTCACATAGTTGTCTCTTTTGCTGTTGAAACACACCCAAGTCAGCTCGGTGGCTGATAAAGAGTGAGAAGATAGAAAAAAAAAGTGATACCTTTCAAGTGATTTGATGATGTGTATTTACAAGGCAGGGGAGGTTGGTAGGTTGAGGGGGGATGTGCAGAATATTTTGACGGTTGACAGGCAATGGGTTGTGTTTCTGTTTGCTGATGGATGCAAATAGGTGTAAAATTTTTAACTTGAAAATTTTATGGATTTTATTCAAGGGGCCGGCTAAAACCATGCCCCCGATTGGCTAAAAGGACACCTCCGGTGAGGCGTCCTTTGGCGTGCACACCCCATATTGGGCGTCCATTGACAATGGAGGCCCCAAATGGGGCATACCGGCCCTCCACGCCCCCGATAAGACGTGCACGACCATGCATGCCCCAAGGGTGGGACATGCATGGTTGTGCACGTCCCGGAGGACAACTTGGTGCCGGATCGAAGGGCGTGCCCAAGTTGGCATGCCCTTGGTCCGTGGCATGCATCAGCATGCATGCCACAGGTTGTCCCTGTCCGGCTTGGAGGACGTGGACGGGGGTAACACACCAAGCTGTGGGGCGTGCGGGATGATGCATGCCTGAAGGGGCGTGAGAGCAATTGCTCCTCATCCCTCCAGGACCCGTCGGTCTTGGAGGGATGAGAGGAGAGAACTCTCTCCTCATCCCTCCAGGACAGATTGGTCTTGGAGGGATAAGGAGAGAGAACTCTCTCCTTATCCCTCCAGGACCAATCGGTCTTGGAGGGATAAGGAGAGAACTCTCTCCTCATCCCTCCAGGACCAGTCAGTCTTGGAGGGATGAGGAGAGAGTACACTCTCTCCCCATCAGACCAATCAGTCTTGGAGGGATGAGAGGAGAGTGTACCCTCTCCCTCCTGTCTCCTCGGTTGTGCATGCCTCGTATCGAGGCGTGCACAACCGGGCATGCCCTCATTTGCCCAAGGCGGGGCATGCATAGCCGTGTAGGCCCCAGCTTGAGCACGGCAAGGCGTCCAAGGGGGATGTACACCTTGACTTGAGGTGCGCATGACCCAGTGGCGGGTCCTGTCTGGGGTGTGCACTCCTCTGCACGCCCAAAATGTGGCATGCACAGGGGTGCACGCCAAAGGACGCCTTGCGGGGCGTCCTTTTAGCAAAAATGGGTTGTGGTTTTAGCCAGCCCCTTATTCAAATGTTGCTTATGTCATGTTTTTTTATTGTGCATCAGCAGCTACGTGAACCGGGCTAATAACACCTGGGGCCAGGACCTGCGCAGCCAATACGCTACTGGAAAACAGCCTGGTACACCACGGGTGAAGAATTTGAGTTTCAGCTCGATAAAAAATTGGTTTGGGACGACCAAACGATTTTCTTACCGATTATAAATCAAAGTTGGTTGAGAAACCGATTCTTTTCCGAACGTTTGTTGCTAAAGAGGAAACTGAGTTTCCACATACTTTCATGGGTCCAAAACAACCTTTTATGGGTCCCATCAAGCTCGAACATGAAACATTTAATGTTTGAGAGCTTGATTGGCTAAAGAACATGGTTGGAATTTCAATCCAACCGATTAAAAATTGGATTGGGTGACCAGCCGACGTCTTGCTGGAACTTAGCAAGAGGTCGGTTAGTTTGGCTGTGTTTTTTGTCTGATATGGCCTCTATTCAGGGGGGTCTCATAGTGTTCTAGACTCATTGAAACGTCCAGAAAATTGATTCTGGCAAAGACCCCCAAAAAAAAAATTTCAACATGACTTGTAAAAATTTGTTGTTGCTGTTTATAAATCTGGGGCTCTAGTGTGCACTACTGGGGAAAGTTTCCAAGATTATTTGATGTAGTGCAATTGGCCTATCCCTTCACCACCCTCATGTTGTAGGCTCGATTCTCTTTTGCATCATCTCATAATGATCCGCTCAAGAGGGGTGTGAAACTTCGGATCCTGAGCGGTTTTCTCGCGGAGGAAAACCCGATTTTGAATCAGTGCTAGCTGCTGAATCGAAAATTAATCGATTTTTCTTCCAGTGGAAAACGATATCCTTCTGGGTGGCAAATGGATGACATTCCGACCTGGGAGGGGACGTCCTTGCTTGCAGGCAATTTTTTGGGAAAAAGAAATTTATTATTTTTATTTTTGTTGAAGAGGAGATGGGACAGATGACGGATGAAGAAGAAAGAAAAAATGGATGTGATTGAAGGAGATGGGGAATAGATGGATGAGAAGAGGGAAAGGAGAGAGGGAAAAAAAATTGTGGGGTCCAGAAACAATGTCTCTTAAGCGATCCACCAGAAGCTTGCTAGTCTAAACCTTTTCAGCCTCCGAATAACCCGGAATCCCGGGCCAGATAAACTTCAGAGAGCTACTCTTCAGTCGCTTAATCAGCGGATAAACAAACTCGCAACGTGGGGATATGGGATTGGTTGGTGGTCGAGTCGACAGAAGATGTCGAAAGGAATATGGGGATAAAGAAAACAGAAGATGGTAAGAATGTTAACAATGTTGTTCAGTTCAATTATGTCCTACACTGGACTACCTATTGATGATGGTAGAAAGAAGCGAGAGTCTTTAGGCGCTCATAACCTGTTGTGGAGTGGTTTTGGGACAATAATCCTTAAGGTTATATTTCTCTTTTGGACTAAGTTAGAGCATCCACCCTCGTCTCGGTAAGCGGGTTTTATCCAACTTGAGTCCCAAATTCCACCCCCGTGCCCTAGTTAGGGCTCGGTAAGCAAATCGGTCTGGCTCGCTAGATTTACAAATCACTACCCAGCCTTGGTAAGTAACTCTTACTGAATTTTTTCTTCTTGGTGCAACTTCCACACAGCCATGGCCACTCGACCACCCACACCTATCAACGCTTCTACCCCAAAGTAAATACACTTTTCTTAATGTCCGGTATCAACCGGTCATTGAGGGGGAGTACACTCTCCCTTAATGATTGATATCGACTGGTCATTGAGGGAGAGTACACTCTTCCTTAATGATCAATATCGATCGGTCATTGAGGGAGAGAGTATGTACACTCTCCCTCAATGACCGGTATGGACTGGTCATTGGGGGAGAGCGTACTATCTTCAATGACTGGTCAATACCGATTATTGAGGGGGAGAGTTCACTCTCCTCAATGGCCGGTTGATACCGTTCATTGAGGGAGAGTGTACTCCCAATGACCGGTATTGACCGGTCATTGAGTTGAGGAGTGGTACTGTGTATGACCATCCTCAATGACTGCTTGGTACCGGTCATTGAGGAGGATGTGGTCGAGGGGATCCATGATCTGGCTTGATTTTCAAGAGTTACCTAATATTAACCTTGACACGAGGGTTCCGGCACGCTTGGTAGCTAGGAAGATCTTGCTTACCGAGCCGTTCCGGACCGACGGGGGTTTGGGGCTCTCCCCTAGGTAGCTGCTATACAGACCCGCGGGGCTCGGTAGCTTGCGAACTTTACCTAAAGAGTTACCCACACGATGGTGGATGCTCTTATAGATCTATGTACAAGTTCTCAGGGGGCTAAGGTGAGGCCTACTGTAACCCCTTCCTGGGTTACAACACTTTCATCAGTAGTTGGTGGTACATTGAACATTTCAAATATATTATCAGATTCAACCTTCTTTTTAGAATTGTTCTCTAAGAGTTCAATGCCATTGTTGTCATTTTTTATGATATAAACAATTCTGAAATGTTCGGTGTGTAAGAGTCTTCACATTTACTTTCACTTGTAAAGACCATCCAATCCAAGATTAGGAGGCTTGTTCAGTGCCCAGTCCATATATTTCTTCTGCTGACATCCATCCAAACAGACTGTTCTTGTGGTACATAGGGTGATCATCAAGAGAGATGTTGAATAGTTGAGTTGGTTTGCGGCTGAAACTTCGAAGTGACTTGCTGAAAATTCTCCGGCTGAGTTTTCGAGCGCATTCGAAAAACAATTCACTCGCAACCACCATGTCTCGTCGGACTCGTAGCAGACTGTCCACTCTCTCCGCACTCTCCGGACTATCCGCTGGCAAATCAAGCAATGACGACCTCTACCAGTTCTCACTCCGAGTCGCTCATCTGGCCTATCTCTCCTCTGTTCGTCAGCTGGCACTCAAGAATGAGGACAATAACAACAACAATCTCAATAACCACAATAGCACCGGCGGCAGCCCTAATCTACCTTCTTCAAGCTCAACCCTCTCAAAGTCACATTCTCAACATCGGCCACATCTTCGTCATCAGGCCGAGAATTGGACCAACACAATCTTCTCCATCGCCGATGTCTTCAAGGAAGGATCTGGCTCAAAATCAGAGAAAAGCGTCAAGTTCCCAAAAGATCTTGTCAAGGTTCTCAAGGTTAGGATCGAGGCGATCGCTAAGGGAACCGACAAAAACTATCAAGATTTACTACTCCGATCTAGCTTTGGAGTCTTCTACGGTACCTACACTCAGGATTATTATCAGAAACAACTCAAGGAGAATCGAAATATCGAAGCTCTTATCCTACTCTTCGTCACCACCGCCACCGGTGTACTGAGGAAAAGACTGGAAGGTGACGAGTGGAAGATCCACCTAAACTCTCAGGTCGGTGTCTTCGTCACCATCATCCGAGACTGTTTAAGATCCAAGGAACTCAAGAGCGTCCCACAAGAACTCATGACTCGACTCGACAGCTATGCCTCCAAACTTGCCCCAGTTTCAACCAACGATCCCAACACTGAATCACTCAAACTACCCTCACCATCCAACACTACCCTCAACTCACCCGCCGAAAGCTCTTCTACTTCATCATCCCCTTGGACAATCAGTCATAGCATCCATGATATGCCTATCGTCAAAACCATCGGTTCCTTGTTCGCCGTCTCCGACTCACAGTTACAAAAAGATTTGAATAATATCAGGAAAACCTGCCCAGAGAAGGTCCGAGATGTTCTTAAGCTTTCTCTGTTCTAATGGTTCATCCTCCAAACTTCTCGTGATATTTGAAAAAAAAAAACAGATTCTGTTTCTCATCGGGTTTCTCCTTCACTTTTCCTTCCTTCCTTTGTATCAACAGGCAGCATTTGACGATTTTAAGCTCTGCATAGCAAATATCGCCCAACAATGTCGATTTCCCGGCCGACGGGCCGATTTCGATTCAGATGATGGATACCGTGAATGGAGAACCAAAGAATTAGCACAGATCCAACACGCAATGTTACAAATGATTAAAGCTAATCCTGATTTAGCCCGGTCGAAAACTTACTCGGCGAACCACTCCAACCACTCAAACCAAAGCCCGCAGGATGATTTCGTACTTGTCGGACCGTCTAAAGACGGCGAGAGTGCATCTTCGACTTTGACCCAAGACTCTACACCTGGGCTTGACTCGAGCTCCAGTCCGGGTGTGGGTGAAAATAGCAGCCAACGCAACTCCGTCTTGAGATCCGAATCGATCTCGAGTGCTTCAAATTTCTTGGCTTCTGATCTTCATCAACATGATAGTCTTCATCAAGCCCTGGGATGGGACGAGAATCTGGATGGAGAAACGGATGGAGATGATTATGGCCTGTCCTACAGTGCCGAAGAGCTCTCGACGACCCAGTTTGTGTATATCCCACCCAACCCAATCCAGCAGTACAAAGCCTTGATGGATCAATGTCTGGACTTCGATCTCGAGTCAATGAAAAGTCTTGCAGAGGATGAAGAGGTATCCTTAAAAATCCTGTCCACCCGCCATCTTGATTTGCTAGAGCAGTGCGCCTTTCGATGGAGATTGATGACACCCTTTCAAGTCGCTGTCTTTTTTTCTGCGATCTGTCGAAGATTCGAAGATGAAGAGATCCCGATCATTGATTGTGTCACTGAAGCTCTAACTGATGTGTTTAGAGTGATGGAAGAACTCAAGTTTGAAGGTTGGGCAACTCGTGATGTAGGCGTTTTTTTGTACATACTTTTTCGATCGATCCAGTCACAAAACGTAGATACTCATCCTTCCTCCGATCCCCTACTGCTCAATACAGAAATTGATTATGAAAAAAACGATGTCTAGCTTGTTTGATACCCTGCTCCGACGCGTATATGAGGCAATCGAATTAGTCTTGGATTCCAATCCATGTGAAGATCTACCCAATGCCTTAGAATGTCTGGTATCTATTTATGAGTCGGAGCCTTTCAAAATGATCACTGATTTAGATCAGCGGTTCCGAGAATTCACCGAGGCAATCACGGAGCTCTATGACCGGCTCTACTCCATCAAATCCACTACAGCTTTTGCCGCCGATCGACCAAATGATGTTGTACCCTTTCTCGAACTAACCGCATGGATCAACACGGGCTCGAATCGAATCAACAAAAAGTTTAAACAGCCTATTTTGGACCGAATTGACCTCGTGGCCATCTATCTTGCCAAGCTTTGTCAAAACCTCGTCCAAGATCTCGATTCAATGAAAGTGATCTTAGTACCCCCGCCTAGCGTAAACCTTCCAATTCTCCCCGGCTCTCCCATCAATCCGGCAGATAGTTGGAAATTTAACGATGCAGATGTCATAGATCTCTATCGCGCCTTGATAGAAATCGAAAAGAAACATAACATGTGTAACCCAAAGTAGGCTCTCCCTCTCTGTACACTTGTAATTAGTTTTCGCTGACCCACCCTCCTGAATATTTGCTTGATTGTTAGCACTCCATTGGAGATTCCGATCGCCGAGTGGTTTTTTCCCTACGTTCAGAATTGGCTAGAAGCAGCAGAAAAGAAGACGAGTGAATGGGTCCAATCTGCTATCAAAGCTGACAAGGTAAAATCTTCACTCCCTCCAGTGATCGACACGTCAAACAGGAAAACAAAGAGATGTCAAAAAATTAAACATCTCCATTACGGATCTTCATTGGCTTAGTTTTCTCCAGAAGGAAATGACTCTCACAGTACTTCGATCATCGATCTCATGGACTCTTGTTGTTCGGCTATCGATTTCATTCAAAAACTCAAATGGCCTAACGAATACCACAACGCAAAATTTATGACCAAGCTGTCTCGAGTTTGTCTTCCGTTGTCCCATTTGGCATTCTTGTCACCAGTCTTTTCTGTAAAATATTTGGACAGCCGTCTGACCTTCAAGCTTTCACTTATTCACATAGATCATTAGCAAATCGATTGAACAGTATTCCTCAATCATCGAGCAAAGCTTTGTTGAAGAGATGTTTCCCAAAGCCAGTACGGATGCAGATCGGGAAGCAAATCGGTCAGCGATTTGGACGCGTGCACGCCTTGTTGTTCAAGGAGATAAGAAGCCGGAGGCGTTCCAATTCCAAGAAGCGGTGAGTGGGTCAATTCAAGTGAAAAAGTAGATTGACTCAGTCAATCAGAACTGAAGCGAGGGGAAACTTTTGGAATCAAGTCATGTGTCAAGTTAAACAATGTCGAAGCCGCTCGAGTCCTACTAGACAAGATGTACAATACGATCGATGCGGATAACGTGGCACGGATCATTCACGAGTACGAGCCGGCTCCACCGACCATGAATGTCATGGGATCGTCGAGTTACTTGTTCACCGTGAAGGTTGTGACCGCCGAAGGGTTAGTTGGGGCGGATGGGAACTTGAATAAAATGGACCCATTCCTGACGCTGAGTGATGAGAGGGGAAACCGGGTAGCGAAAACGCGGACTCTGTACGAGACCTCATCACCGACGTGGAACGAGACATTTGATATCTCGGTGAAAGGTTCTCTGTGGCTCGCCGCTACGATCTACAAACGAAACCTGATGGAGAAACACGACTACATCGGACGCGCCTTCCTCCACCTCAACCCTAAAGAGTTTAACGACTTTTTGGCTCATGATCTGCTGTTGGACTTGGACACTCGTGGGAGAGTCTTGCTCCGCGTTAGCATGGAGGGCGAGAAGGATGACGTCCAGTTTCATTTCGGAAGAGCTTTCCGTTCATTGAAACGAGCTGAAACTGACATGGTGCGGATGATCATTGATAAGGTCAGTATCCAAATCATTTTCTCTCTTCATTGATTTTTTCAGTTTAGGAGAAAGAGCTTCACAAAGAAGGCTAACATTTTGGTTCTTGAATAGATATCTCCAGTGATTCGGTATTACCTTTCACACTCAACGCTCAAGAAATTGGTGACGACACCGGGCTTCATGAAAGGAATTGACATGTCGAAGATGTCGACGAAGATCGACCTGGATCTGTCGAAGGTAACCAGTTACGGGGCCGGACTCTGGCGCTCGGTGGCCAACTCGACCCGGGAATCTGAGATTCCACTGCCCAAGGATGAACAAATTATTGCCAAACTCAATCAGCAATCCTCCGCTACGACTGACCCCTCTGGCACGACTAGGTCCAAAGGCCCTAAAGGCCTCACCGACGCCGATATTGAGGCGGCGATTGCCGACCTTTTTGAGTACTTAGATCAATGCATGTCCACTCTCCGGAATTCATTGAGTGAAAAAGGTCGGTCGGTCTCCCTTTTTTTCTTGTTATCCTTGCTGCCTTTGTTGACGTTACTTTTTTTGTTTATCAAACGTCTTGAACCAAGCCGGTCAATTGGTGATGGCTAAGCTCTGGAAGGAAATCTTATCGATTATTGATTCTCTGCTTCTGCCCCCTCTGTCGGATCAGCCGTCAGAAATGAGGCCGCTGAGTGGACAAGAGGTGGACATTGCGTTGAAGTGGTTAAAAGTACGTACTTACCTTTTTTTTCCCGCCACCATCTATCCTATCCTTGACCACTATATGGTAACAATAAATAAGCGGGAGAATTGATTGCAAAATAAAACGCGCAAAATTCTTTTTTATATCTCAAGTTCCTCACTAATTTCTTTCATGCTGATGGCGAAGGCGTTCCTATCGAGGATCTACATAATCAAAGGTATAAAGAGATTTGGTCGATTGGGTTCTTTTATGACCAACATACAGACTCCTTGTAAGCAAAAGTTCGAACCAATTTCCATTCAGTTTTCATTTCCCCCCAATCGCTAACAGTAACTTTTGTGATAAAAAAACAAAGAATGGAAGAATGTGTGCGAGCGATGCAACAGCAACTGCGGAAAGAGACGAGCAATAACCAGTCAGTCTCGAGGAGCAAATCGGTGTACCAACAGAGGAATCTTGGGACCATTCGTAAACGTAAGGCCGATAAGAAGAAACTCGATCATGAGACTATTAGCTCTGAGTTAATCATGAGAATCCTTCGGTTAAGGTCCGTTGTTTGTTCTCACTTTCACTTTCACTTTCCGAAGAAAAAACATAGGCTGCCTGACGTGAATGCTTGGGTTTAATATTAACCAATTTTTTTATAGGCCGGGTACTAGTGATTTCTTGCAGCAACAAATCTCGACGATGGTTTCGGTCAATGCACAACGAAAAAGTGAAGCCGCCAATCCGCCTTCACGCACCAAGAACAACCGAGGAGGAGGACTCTCGCGACGGAAACACTCGAGTAGTAGTCATCCTCCCTTACCCCAATCCGCTCTCGCTGATATCGCCGCTTCTCCCAACCTTCATTAGCGGTTCGAATTACTTCACGTTCTTAGCCAGTTGAGGTTCGCTTTCTTGTGTCTTTTTTTTCGCTTGAGTTCCTTTTTTCTTTTTTTTGAAAGTGGCTTTCGGAAGATCAATTGATGATGGTTAAGAAAGACTTGAGAGTGGTTAAAAATCCGTTTGTTTAACCTTCCCTCTAAAACAGGAGTTCATCTCTGTCTTCATAAAAAACCGTGTTTTTTTTCCTCTTGACAAACAAAAACAGTTCGACAGCACTCTTGACAGCTTTCTATTTCTCTCTTTTCTATTACAAACACACACACATACATATTGAATGGATTCAGCCAACTTCTTCCTCTTCTCATTCATCATTTTTACTATTTTCTTTTGTTTATAAAAAAGCAGTCGATTTCTAAATTACGTGTTTTCCTTTTTTGTTGATTACTTTACAGTGCGACATGAGTAATTTTTACTCCTTTTTTTTTGGACTCATTAGCTTATACTTTACTGTCATATCTCTCATACTTAATATACACTATACGAACTTTGTAATTTTATGAAATCAGGATCTATTTTTTTGTTCTTGGTTGGTTGGTGATCACTTGTTGAAAAGATATACATACCATTTTCTCTAAGTCTTTGTGTGGAGGTTTTATTCTCCCATGGGGTGTCTACACGGTGTGGGTGAGATGCTTGGGTGACTTGTATTTTTAAACCCAGTATATACAAGGTTTTTCCGCTAAGCTTTCTTATCCTGATTGCTCTTTGAGAAAGCCCATAGCTCATTGTAGAGTTGATCAGGTTTTTTTTTTTTTTGATAATGTGTGATGCTGAGCTGGAGCTTGGCTCTTCTTTTTCTCCTTTCATGGTTTATAGGAAAGGCTGAGCCCACCCAAGCCTCTGGAGAGCAGGGGATTCTAAAATGTTGAGTTGTATTTTCTACTTTACATACCAGCAGACTTGTTTTTAAGTTTTGCAAGTGGACTCAAAATGTCATCCGATGACCGACTCCAAAAGCTCCGGAAGGGACTAACGCCCAGCGCCGAGGACCAGACGGGCCGGACCGGCAAGCTCGAACCGCCGAGTGTTTCTGGCTGGAAGAACGTGGGATGGATCACCAGCTCATTCCTGCTCGCCTATCTCACCTACCACTTCCAGCCAGTCCCGCCGTATTCGTATGCCGTTTGCGTCTCGGGAGGGACAATCTACACCGCCGAAGCTGAGCGTCCTTTCGTCGAGTGTATCGCCATCAAGGGTAGTAAGATCAGCTTCGTCGGCGAGAGAGTCGAGCTTGAAGAGTTACGAGCTCGGTCGGGATTCGGAAGGCTTAATCGTCTGTCATCGTGGCTCGGATTCGGTGGTCGGTCTACCACACTGGCAATCGACACGCTGGATCGTGATGTCTCATTACTTCCTGGTCAGTCTGTTCCCTCCTCCTCATGCCTGGGACCTTGCCCAAGTCATCTCACTACCAACATCTCGTCTCGTAGGATTGATTGATGCACACGCACATCCCCTCGAATACGGAGAAGGCTTGGTGGGTGTCGATCTCGTCGGTTGCAAATCTGTTCAATGTATGAGAATCGGTCCAGACCTTTAACAGAACATCCATGACTAGCTACTGATTTGCGACATCTACATGGCGCTGCAGCCATCGTCGATCGCATCGTCAGTCACATAAGCTCGGAATTCGCCGATTCAAGTCGTATTATTCGTGGAAGTGGATGGGATCAAACTCTGTTTGAAGGCAAGCAGTTTCCTACAGCGGTAAGCCTGCACTGGGAACGCCCGATCAAAATAAACAAAAATGTGGAGCTAATCTTGTTTTGGTCGAAGGCTGCTTTATCAAGTGACCCTAAACTGCAAGGAAAGAAGATCGTTCTGAGGCGAATCGACTATCATGCCTACTGGGTTTCAAATCATATTCTCGATTCAGTCCTTGCTAAAAATCCTCCCCTGGACATGGAGGGTGGCGAAATCGTGAGGGACCGAGATGGTCATCCGACCGGCGTCTTTGTTGATAATGCTATGGATTTAATTGGTATGCTTCTTGGCATCCTCTACTCATGCCCAATCTTCTGATCCACATGATTATATTCAAACAGATGATATTCTCCCAAAGAGAACAGATGAAGATCGTCTCAGATACCTTGAGTCCACAGCAAAAGAAATGTTATCCGTTGGATTGACCACAGTAAACGACGCGGCTACAGATCTGGAAACCATAGAGTTCTACAAAAAGCTGGATGCTCAAGACAAGTTACCCGTCAGAATAACCGGCATGGTTAATTGTGGATACACCTTCTGTGGAGACCAAGTCAAAAAAGTCAGCGGCAACAAATTCAACCTTCGGTGAGAGAGATCAATCCTACGATAACCATCTGCACCCACCGTAATAGTATCTTATCCTACTTAACAGGAGTGTCAAGCTGTTCGTCGATGGTGCATTAGGCTCCTGGGGGGCAGCGCTTTGGGAGCCTTATTCAGGTTGCGCTCTCCGTTTCGAATTTCTAATTTACAGATAACTTAGTCTATGATTCCATCTGATCCCACGCTTCTTTGTTTCTTATTTTTGCCTGTTTGCTAATCAATAATGCTTTAGACATGAACTCATCGCGGGGGATTTTGCGAGCACCTGAGGAGACGTTTCTTCCACTTATCCAACGATGGGTCGAGGCAGGTTTCCAAGTGAATTCGCATGCAATTGGAGACCGAGCCAATACCTTGGTCATCGATTCTTACGAAAAGGTCTTGAACAACCTCTTCAACAGCTCTTCACTTGTCTTCAACTCCCCTCGGTTGAGAATCGAACACGCCCAAATCCTGCGTCCTACCGACATTGAACGAATCGGTAAGATGTGTATTATCGCTAGCGTTCAGCCCACGCATGGTCAGTGTCTTATTTTTGACCACGTCGCTTTGGCTCCTTGACCTCAGTACTGATACTCATTTCTGAAACCCATCGGCAGCCATTGCCGATATGGACTACGCTGAAGAGCGTCTGGGTAGTGAAAGAATTCGGGGAGCTTATGCATGGAATAGTCTGTTGAAGTAGGTTGGACCTTGGCAAACAGATATGCCTGGAGATAGAAATCTGATTGTTGATGTCACTTGGATCGATTGATTTGATGCCACGGTTCTTCTTTGCAATTTTCAACTGACTGGTATCACGAAAAAGACAAAACGTGAGATTAGCATTAGGATCCGATTTCCCGGTATCAGCGGTATCACCATTCTTAGGAATACATGCGGCATATACTAGAAGAAAGCCGAACGATTCGAATAATGATGATGATGATGATGAGAAGGAAGATGATGAAGGATGGTATCGATCAGAAAGGATCGAAAGCATGCAACAAATCATCGATGGATTCACGATTCATGCTAGCTTTGCTGGCTTTACTGAACACGTTATCGGCAGTTTAAGGGTCGGAAAATCGGCTGATTTTATTGTAATCAATCAAAACCTATTCGATCATTCTTCTTCGAGAATTCAAATCTCTCATCGTATCTTGAATACTCTTGTGCTTACTACTGTCTTAAATGGTAAGGTTGTCTATCGTCAGACTTCATGATCTTTCCTTCTAATTACAATCATCATCATTGTACTATCTTTATCCAGCTGCCTTGGAATCTTGTCATAACCTTGGAAAACGCCTTGGTTATCTAAATATAATGGGAATGAACTTAGCTCTCTTCCTCAGTTCTAGGATGCAAGTAAAAAACTCTAAACAGATAAACATGATTGAGAAAGTTTGTTATTTGCAGTGGGTTGCTATATTATCCATTGCTACATCTCATATCAAACTATTGAAAATGAAGAGTTCATTGGTTTGATAGAGTTTTACAACCTAATCACCAACTCTTGACTCCCTGAACTCAACACACTTTCCAGATTCATCTTAACCACCTTCTTGTATGAACAAAATGACCTGAAATCTATCTTGGAGAAGGTAAAGCTGGAATCTCAGCCTTCTCAACCTAAAATTGGAGAAAATTCCCCCCAACCTACACAGGAAGATATGTCTAACCTCAGCTACCTAATCAGTAAGTTTACCACATAACTAAAAAAATTACCCAAAAAGAAGCCACGTTTACTGATCTTTCCAATGCATTAAGTGGAAAGCCTCTTACTGTGATTGCTGAAGTTTCAACTACCTGGAACTTTAAATTTGTGGTGCTAGAAAGAGCTTACAAGCTCCAACACTTAGAGACTATTCAATTTTTTTTTTTTTGCAAAAGGCACTCTTTCTCAACCAGGCTTATGAGTTAAGTCTGCTTTTTTGCTTGGGTGAATTTGAAATAAAGCCCCCTTTTCCAGGTTTTCAACGATTAAAAATCAGCACGGGCAGCCACCCCCACCTCCTCCAGATCACTTATAGCCCAACATTGTGCGCTCATAACACCACCCTCACAAATCCCATACACCCCATGGTTGATGTTTGATGAATTTTGCAAGGCATGGGTCCCAAAATAGTGGAAACCCATTCCGGTTTTGCATTCCCAGCCCCCTTCCCAACGGGGCCTGCCCTTAAGCCACAAAGATCAGTCAATCACAGATGATATCACCGTCACGGGGTTATGTATGACCCTGCACCAGCTCGATTGGAATGGTATGGATATACGGCCGATGCGTGGCCAGGAGCATGGTGGTAGCATCAAAACTTGGGAGTAGGGGGAGCTTTTGGGTCTGAGGTCTTAAAAATTTATGGGCTGGACCAAAGTAAGCGCCCCTGCTTGCTTGTTCAGGGGCTCTGTTGTGGTGGTATTTTGTGTTGTGGGGAATTTTCTATTTGTGTTTGTTGTGCAGGGTTACTTTTGGGTGACAGGACTCAGGAGAAGATGTTCACATAAATCACAAGTCCCTTTTGCTTTGCGAGAGGGGCTGTGTCAAATTCAGGTTGTGTTACTTCAAGTGTAAGAGAATCAAAGTATAAAGAAAACCATTGGATGTATAAAAATATTATTTATTTACTTATTATTAATTATTGAGATGGAAGTATGAGTCAAAGAGATAAGGAACTGGATCTATTTGGGGTGAAATCTGGGATGTCTGCTCAAAAATTGATCAGATTTACACGTTGATTGAAAGAAAAAAAAATTAAAGATTGGACGTGTTTAAGAGGTGGGGATATACTTACCAGATGCTCAGGAATATGACTGTGTAGTTGGCTTCACAAAATTTTGTCGTTTAACTACTATTTTGTGGGACTGAATTATCAGTCATGCCATTTTGGCCAATCTTGTCCAAGAAGTGCCACTTTACATGCAAGTCCCTCCCTGCGGGAGGCGCCCAGGGGCCCCCGCTCCTCCTAGCCTAACTAAGCCTCTCGAACTTTGGGGTATCTGGACCCCCTCCCCAAGGGCTCTCTGTAGGAGAGGCTTATGAGTCACCTGCCTCAATTGGCTTGAGTGCTTCTGGGTTTGCTGGATACCAACTTTGGGCAATTATTTCCACCACACCATTTGGTGTATTGAAAAGCTGGCTGGAGGGCGAATTGCTGGGAATCACAGCTTTTCAATGGTGGTGCCCCTGCCATAATCCTAGAGCCACCAGTGACAACAGGCCAAGGCATCAAACCATCAGGTTGATTTCTGGTGCCAAGCTGGCATTTCATACTACATAGCACCATTGCATTGGACTGCGGCAGTATTTCTTGTACATATTAGACCTGACACATCACATTTATACCATACATGTTTGGAAACTTGAAATATTGAAGAATTTTTGGTTGCTTTTGTAAATCAATAGTTCAAATACACTTGAGGTAGAACAGAGGACACCAATTTTTGAGAGTTGTAACCTGGGAAAGGAAGACCCCATGACTTCAACTTGGGCACCAAAAGATAGGCGCCGCAGAGGGCGTTAAAATGGTCTAAAGGGCAACGTGCTGGCCTGTAGGGAAGATGGGTAAAAATTGAAAGGCACAAACTCACCACCAAAGACTGTCATGCTCTCACACCAAGAATGCGACTTTACATTCAAGTCCCTCCTTTGGAGGCTTGCTCTGAGAGGGGTGCTTGCGCCAGCCCAGTTTACCAGGCCCTCCAATTGAGGGACTTGTGTTAAGTTAGTTGGAGGCTTGCTCTGCGAAGGGCGCTTGGGCCAGCCCAGGCTACCAGGCCCTCCAATCAGGGGACTTGTTTTAAGTTAGCTGCTCCTCCCACAGACAGGACTTGTGTTAAGTTCACCAATAGACTGGGTGGATTTAAGAGTGGCCCTCATTGACCGGAAGGATTTCCTTCCTGTCAATGGGGTTGTTGTACCTCATCAACAGGAAGGTTTTCCTTCTGATGGATGAGGTAAAAGAACCTCACTGACTGGGAGGAAATCCTTCTGGTCAATGAGGAGTAGTACCTCACTGACTGGAGGGAAATCCTTCTGGTCAATGTGGCTGCTCACTGTTTTACCTCGTCAACCAGAAGGTTTTCTTTCTGATCAATGAGGTACAACTCCTCATTGACGGGAATGATTTCCTCCCAGTCAGTGAGGTTCTGTTACCTCATCCATTGGAAGGAGAACCTTCCAGTCAATGAACAGCAACCCCATTGACTGGAAGGATTTCCTTCCTGTCAATGAGGCACAAAAACCTCATTGACCAGAAGGAAATCCTTCTGGTCAATGAGGGAGACTCCCAAATCTGCCCAGTCTATGTGCGGATTTGGGAGAACAACTCCCCATTTTTTATTATTTTTTGGGATTGGGAGGATAACTCCGGAGTCCCAGGCCCGCGGCTGGAATTTGACCGACAACTCTCAAAATCAACGTCAACCTGGTTATAGCAGTCGTTGGTCGAAAAACCGGGAGTCATTTTTCAAAGCCCCTATACTTATGCATTCTTTTGGATACTCTGAAGCATCTCAAAGGCTGACATATATCCCCAGCCTTCTTGCAATCCAATACCACCCTTGGTGGGCAAAATTCTGGGTATACTATCTGTGGTTACAGTGGAAATCAACCCATGAACTTACCTATCATTCCTGTAAAATCATCAGAGCAAGAGCTGTTCCATGTATCTGAACCTGTTTTCAGGATTTAAGCTCTCAATCAACAGAAGTAGAAGAAGGGGCTGATAGAGCTGTGAAAGTCTGAATCAAGGAGTGGTGGCTGTTCTTGGAAATAGCTCAGACTAGATGATTTATTTATTCTTGTCATGCATCAGCTTAAAGTTAAGTAGACTACTATAAGAAACATAAAACTTTTAGCTGAGCTAAAAACTATATAAACATATATATATATGCATAAGCTAATAACAAAATTGAAAATGTAATAAATAGAACCAATCTTGAATTGTGATTTGAAAAGGGAAAAAGTTGGACTAGTCCCAAGATTGACAAATTCTAAAAGAACCTAAAATCTCATTTAAGGAGACTCAAGTGTCATAAACCAGACTTATTTGATGAAGGCAAATGTTTTCTCACTTTAAGGGGGCTCTAGATAGTATAAGTAGCCTAGGTAAAATATTGGTTAAATTGTGGGAGAGGTAGAACCATTCAACATGTAAAAAAGAATTGAATAAGAAAATGAGATAGAAAGAAATGAGATAGAAAGAAATGAGATTGACGGATCAAGATTCCTACACATTCATAATTGATTGATGGCAATTTCTACTAGTAATGGAAACATAGTACGATAATGATGGACAAATAATCATTTGAGAATCTAGCACAAGATGGATATTAACAGTTAATTTAAAAGAAAGAGGATGTGATCAGAGACTGAGGCTGGAAATCTGACACCTGTTGGTTCGAGCCAAGGCCAAGCCTATCGGACCATATCAGGCTTCAGTATTATTTGTGAATCACCGTAAGATCTGTTTACAAAAACAAAACAAAAAACATGGTTGTTTAAGTTTTCATCATATGAATCAGCAATCTCCTCGTAGGACAGTTCAAACAAATAAATCGTAGCATTTAAATAACCAAATGTCAGGAAGTTTTCCCAGACTAATTGTTACTATTTTCTGATGTGCTGCTGATTTCTATCGTAAACCGTCCTCATGTTTCATGAAACAAATCTCTACTCACCTGGAGGCCGGGCCTGATACAATTGAACTAGATCAGAGACAGTTTTAGCTAGTGATTTATCGTCGTCCACTGCGGATAAGTATAATATCAGTGCTTGCTGAGATTCTCCAATTTTGAATTTAGTTAGGAGATTTCCCCATTTCTGATAAACACCGCCGCTGCCCAGTGTATTTTCGATGATCCCTATAACTGGAAGGGTATCAGCCTTAGGTGAAAGTATTTCACGATCTATCCATTTGAATAAGCCGCTATTCCCTAAATTTGAATGGTGGATGTCTACATATGCAAGTAACTTCCTGTAGCGCTTTTGCACGACATCATAAGGTACTAGGTTTTTTTTTCCCTTCTCATTAGGTTTGGGTTTTGTTACTCTCACCAATCTACCTGTCATGCCTTTGGTACGTCTGA
Organism: Puccinia horiana; assembly: GCA_001624995.1. Classification (NCBI taxonomy): domain Eukaryota; kingdom Fungi; phylum Basidiomycota; class Pucciniomycetes; order Pucciniales; family Pucciniaceae; genus Puccinia; species Puccinia horiana. The sequence continues at coordinate 111,920 of LWDY01000026.1, read as the reverse complement.
CCAGCGCAAACGGTAGCTGTGGGTGATCTTGCCTATAAATGTCACGGGGCCCGGCAAGAAGCTTATCCGAGGCGATCAAGTTTTTGAATTGGTCGAAAATTGCTGCGGGGATTTGAGACATTGGGGTATGCGGCGAATACGACAAATGCCAGCTAGGCAGAAAGGTCAATCTTTGCGTTTGAATGTGGTGGGGGACGATACTCTGGGTCGACCCGACAGCTCCTAAAGCCTCGGGAATATTCACCGCCCTCGCCGGGTTCACCCCTAATATGTATTGGGTTAGTTTCAATCAAGTTTCTTTAGTGGTGAGCAGGGTTCTGTTTGGACTACATAAATCGTCCAACTTTGAAAACTAACCTTGACGCAGCGCCTCTTTCGACTCACTTAAAGTTAGGATGGTTGGAACCTGACTATCAAGTTGCTTTGCAGGACTTGTGGATGAAGGCTTATTTGAGCTCGAAGGTTTCTCTTGACCGTGTTTGCGTCTTTTTGCGGCCGTAAATTTCAATTCAGAAGTGGTTCTTGAACGTGAATGTGTTTTCGATAATCTCCCCAAGGAATCATGAGGCCTCAACCGTCCTTGCTGGTGCGAACTCATCCCCACGAATGGATGAGAATTTGGATCAAGTGACTGTGTTTCAGAGCCGGAAAGTTCATCTTGAGTATCAATGGGTGGCGGAGAGTTTAGATCAAGAAGCATTGTTCTCGAGCTGAAAGTTTTCCCTGGAGTATTCCTCGACATTTCGGTGGATGTCAAGCCTCCCGGATTGCAACTCGAGGTCGCAGAAGATGGCGGCGGCCTTGTAAAGATATCATGGCTATTAGCTGTGACTCCCTGAGCTTCAAATAAATTCTTGCTCGGGTCCGAACGAAGATTGTGATTGAAATGGGGTAACTTCGCAACGGCTACAATCCACGAGCAGGCGATACCCATAAGTAAGCAAGGCCGAAAGCTGAGTTGAAAATACATTGTTAGAGAACCAACGATGCTCTGTGGGGAATTAAAATTTCATGATAAACAAGCATGTCACTCGCTGGCATTGAGAAGGATAGATCGGTTGATGAAGTACATCCCGTGACATTAAAGGAAGGATACAGAAGGCAACGCGCACACAGTGGAACAGGAGAAAGGAGTAGTATTTTCGCCGTGAGAATTGTGGCGAAGTGGTTTCCAAGGATCTCGCTGTGCCAAGACCCAGTGATCCAGTAGTGGACTAAGATTCTGAAACCGTCGGACAAACTCACTCAGCCGGGCTGACCGCTGCTGCGACGGGGCATTGATACTGATTGATTACAGGATTTGGCGACACATGGCACATATTCTGTGAGCTCGCAGCTGTCTCATCTTGCTGCAATATGCAGCCTGCCCCAATCAAGTCTCAGGGAGTGTTTGATAGATTATGGTGCATGAGGCAAGTTGAAACTTGAAGCAGGCTCGCAAAAATACCACGGCAAATGGGCCAAGCGGCAGGGCTATGGATGTCGTACTGGCCCCAGGGATCAAGAAAGTGCCAAAAAAAATAAGTCCTTCGACGTGTTCTCTTTGCTCTGGTCCCCCGTAGCAGTTTATCCGGTCCATTGACAGTCAAAGCCGTCAAGAGGACCGCTTGACGACACTGTGACAGGATGGTGCGGCGTCTCATCGTCTGACACGTCGTGCTGCCGGATCGTCTCGTCGTCATATTTGTGATGCCACGCCCTCCACGTCGGAGGCAATCGAACTGGCGGAATCCCCCGTGGGGAGACCCCCCTGGGTGTAGCTCGGGGCCCTCACACGCCTTCCCAGCTTGCTCTCTTTCCTCGCTCATCTCCAAAACTGAGAACTCCCTTTCTCATCGTCCCACCCTCAACCAGCTCTCGCCGACAAGAACCGTCCCTCAGGAATGACTGCCTCATACGAGTATGATGAATGTAACGTCCTATATTTCTTTTGCTTCCATCTCACACCTGATTGCATCTCCATTACAAGATCGCGGTCTGTCAAGCTTGAAATGATCGAAACACTTGGACTGTGATCCTAAGAAGAATTCGTGGATCTGGAAACAATCTGGCTGACCCAAACTGTTGTTTTGCCTTGGATTCAATTTGAATAGCCGGTCAATCGAATTTTTTCGTCTTCACATTTTTGCTATTGATCTTGATCCCATGGACTATCTCAAGTGTCTCGAAACTATCTAGTGAATGGAAATTATCAATCAACCAAGCCAATTCTTAATACACTAACATGAACCATTTTCCAGCTCATACGGCCAAACCACCATGCTCTGAATGGAACTCGAAAGACGAACAAGTTAAAAAGGCAAAGCCAAAAGCACCACCAATCAGCCTGAGGTAAGCTTATTCGTCTTTGGTCCAACGTTTCTCAGAGAAATTTGGCGGTACTATGATTACCCACCAATCAGACCCAAACTTACCACTGCTTGAAATGATAATCCAAAGTCACGTCTTTTTGGCAATTGGATGGGCTCTCTTGGCCTATGTTGCTTATAGAGCTAGCTTCGTCAAAGCCTCATCTGGTACATATGACCCATTCACTATCTTGGGAATCAATCCAGTAAGTCAATTCTTGAGTTGGTCATTTCTTCCCATTCCTACATTGACACTGATCTTGAACATCCCTTCAGGGTTTAGACGAGAAATCAATCAAAAGACACTTCAAAAGACTGTCGCTAAAATTGTCAGTACGAAATTCTCAATTTATCTATCCAGTTATGAATCAGCCTATCTTTTGTAGATCGACCTGTATCCTCACGCAACCATGCTAAAATAACTTTGGAAATTGATTACAACAGCCATCCAGACAAGTTAAAATTAAAGGAAAATCAAACCTTGGAAGAAGTCAACGAGCATTTCGTTAACCTCACCAAAGCCTATAAAGCGTGAGACGCCGGTATTTTTCTGTCTCCTCATACCTCAATCAAGATCTAACGGCATTTTTTTTGGTCGATCTTGCCATTTAAATCAGCTTAACCGATGATACTATTCGTGAAAACTATGAGCTCTACGGCCATCCGGATGGAAAACGAGAGACGGCAATGGGGATCGCCCTGCCCAAATGGATTGTAGAGACTCGCAACCACGGTTACGTCGTCGGAGTTTATGGCCTTGTGTTTGGTTTGATGCTCCCATACCTCGTCGTAAGTTTCGCCACCTCTATTGTAGCAAAACTTTAGTTGTAAACCCTATTGTGCTCAAATTTGCATTTTCATCATTTTTTTGTTACGCAGGGTAAATGGTGGCATGGATCGAGAAAGTACACCAAAGACCAAGTTCTAACAGAATCAGCTTCCCGGTATTTCTTAAACCTCACCGAAGAAACCAAGTTTGCTAACGCCGTCGAAGTCTTGTGTTCATCGCTGGAATTGAAAGCTTTGGAGTCCAAACACTTGGGGGTATTTGAGTCTAACAAATCATACAAAAAGCTCGAAGATCAAGTGACAACAACATTGTTCAACTTGACCGGAGAAAAACTCGAGGGCAGGTTATACAACAACACCAACGAAAAGTTTGTCAAGAGGACTGCAGTTTTGGTTTATGCTCATTTGTTTAGGATTCCTATATCCGACGTTGCCGTTTTAAAATGTTCGTCCAATTCATTTAATTCTAATAATTTGAAAAATACGGCTGCAATGACTAACTGCTTTGTGAACTATGCTTCCAGCTAAACATGAGGTCATCAATTACGCCCGTCATTTAACAAACGGCATGCAGTCCATTACGTTGGGATACAATTGGCTAAGTACCTATCTAGTAGTGGTAACGCTCCAACAACATTTAGTCCAAGCCATGCACCCCGCGTTATCCCCCTTGGTCCAACTTCCACACGTCTCCGTGAAGACTGCCGAAAAACTCGCTAAAAGTGGCGAAATCAAATCTCCTGAACAATATGCTGCTTTTTCTGAACAGCAGAAGGACTCATTGTTTCCAGAACTAAAAGGTCAAGATCGCGCCAAGAAACAAATCCAGTCTATTTCCGAGCATTGGCCTAAGTTGGAGTTAGTCAGCTCTGAATTCAAAGGTTAGCCGACTTCTCTTTGCGATGATCGTTGATGGTGAAATCTGACCTCGCAAATCCAAACTTTGAATCTCAAAGTTGTCGGTGAAAAAAACGTTACGCCCGGTTGTGTGATCCACTTTACGATGAAAATTAGGATCAAGAATCCTAAGCCGTCAAACATGACTAAGGACAATGAAAAGTCCCCAGTGACGGAATCAACCGAGCAAGACTTGGAGGGTGACGAAATGGAAATCGATGAATTATTAGGCCGAAAGAAAGCTGGGGCTGACGGAGAGGAGAAAAGCCCTGTAGTGCATGCACCACATGTGACCAAGGTGTGTATGGTCTTCCCAACTTGTGCGCTGGCGACTCGGAAAGAGGAGATGGATTGATCTTTGGCTGTTTGTTTGATTATGTGCTAGGATACTAAACCGTGCTACTATTGGCTAGTTGGAGACCACAAGTTGAACAGAATCTTCGTCCAGCCAATCAAGATCACAGATGTGGGTTACACGAAGACTCGGGTGCTCAAGACCTCTTTCCAAGCGCCTCACAACCCGGGATTGTACACCTTCCAAGCATATGTGAAGAGTGATTCGTATGTGGATACCGATGTCCAGGCCAGTATGCAACTACGAGTCGAGGACAAGGAAGCCGCCGAAGATGCAAATGCCGAGGACGATATCTCGGAACCCGATGAGGATACCTTGGCTGGTCAAATGGCTGCCATGCGGGGCAAGCCTACTAAGAAACATGGCGAGGATGACTCGGATGATACTAGTGGAACAGAGAGTAGCGATGACGACAGCAGCTCGGATTCGGATTCAGATTGATTGTGCCTTTTTAAGCTCACAAGCCAAATTCGTTTGAGGATTTTTCAATCGACGTTTGCTTGTCTTTCTTCATCCACTCAACTTCACACCGCTTGGATTATTCTCTTCCTTGCTCACTACTTTCAAGTTCATTATGATCTTCCAATTCCTCATTCTTTGTCAGATACATGTTTCCCTCTCTTTCCACCTGAAGATTGTAATGATTTCTGGATGATTGCAACAAGATTGTAGAATAAAAACAAAAACAAAAGAGCTCGGAAGGATTGGAAGATGATATACAATCCATGGAAAATCCAGCGTGTGGTATGTTGTCAAGCCAGATAACCTTCAATGCTTTCGCCGATTTCCATTTCGATTCTTTTCACGACCTTCTTAGCCGCCTGGTCAATTCCACCATGTGGTTCTTCCAATGCTTCTATCAGACAACGACCAATAGTTTCAGGGACGAAGGGCACAAGAACTGAACCGATTTCTTTCCAGATCTCTTCCAAGACTTCTAAACTGATTAATTTAACCTTGATAGTCTCTTCTTCGTCTTCCTCTTCTCGAGCATTAATTTCCTGTAAGATCCCGGAATTCATAATCTTCAATAACGTATCGTGACTTGCCACTTTTTGAGCCAGTTTGCTAATTAGCGATTTGACTCGATCAGAATATTCTTCATGGATCGTAAACTTAGATGCTAGTTTGATCTGACTAGTGACCGGCATGGTGATTTTAGTTAAGGCGGTAGCACCCCAAAAGCCTAAAGAAAAATTAAAAATCAACTGAGTATACTCAAACACAAATCTTGCTCTTATCATATCACAAGGAAATAATTACCTTCGGTATCATGTATAATTGTCTGCTCCAAAGTTGAGGTAACTGCCAACCAAAGCTCGAAATCAGAGTGCTTGCCTTCGATGAATCCGTTCAATATTGTAACAGTGTGGTCGATGAGATGAGTAAAGTAGGATACAGCCAAAGTCTAAAGAGTATCACAAGTCGTTAATCAGCATGATCTTGGAGGCTTAGACAAACCAGAAATATTCTTACCTGTAGATGACCAAGAAGTGCACCAAAGACTTTATATAACACAATACTTCTGGCCACACTCAATTCATCTCTACCCGGTGAAGAATCGATAGTTGCCCAATCGATCAGTCGGAACAATAAAGGTTTAAGAGTCTCGTCGTTAATTTTCAGAACCAGCGATAGGAAAGCCGAAGAGGCATTGGATTCAATCTTGGAGATATCTTCGTCGGCAATAGTTTGGGCATTTTGCCGGCGAAGATCGAATATCTCGAGTAGGAAGTCGAAAATCGCCTTGCTTTCCTCAATAACTTCTGGTACTTTCGCGCATTTGATAGCTCGAAGTAAAATCTCCACCAAAGCCACCGCAGCCTAAGAAAGTTAACGAGCAATTGCATTAAGCTTCCAATTCGTGCGTCAAGAAAAAAAAATGACTTACGCAGCTCGAGCTTGCAAAATTTGACCAATAATCGCTCAAAACGGGTCTTAAATTGGGGAGAGGAACCGTCTTCGTCAAGCATCGGACAAGAGAAACTTGATTCGCATCTAGACCGTTTTGTACGCTTGGGTTGCTCATAAGAGGTGTGGTGATCAATTGAAGAATTGTCGACATATGGGGCGTTAAGAAAGACGGCAATGTTTTCACAGTAGCTTCCACCAAGCGGAACGCAAGTCCGCGAAGTTCGACAACTGCGTTGGCATTTTTCAAGTCGCGCGGCTTTTGAACCAGTTCGGCGCACATAGTGATGGTTTTGCCAAGAGTGGGTATTAGTCGAGAACCAAGCAATCGACTAGCAAGACAAGAAATTGAAAATTAGCTGCATGTTGGCGTCTGATGAAAGAGTGAGAACTGGAAACTAATGCGAACCAAAGTTTGATCAGGGCGGATAGAGCGGCTATTAAAACTCTGAAATCACTGCTGCCGGCTGGTATGGACAGCAGCAAGCTGTAAGCCTTGCTGAGTAGCGACTGTTCGGAGGGCGTTGCGTTTGTGGCAATTTCTCCCAGAGTCTCGACTGCATGCAGCAAGGGTAACTTCTCATCCTCGGGGGAAATGGCGAAGGGGCCTTGGATACGGGTCGTGCAAATCTTGATGGCTTCCATGACACACTTCTCGATTTCAGGTCGCTGGGAAGCTTTCACGGATGACAGACGAGCCCGTAGAATATCCAAAGTACAGAATACCAACTGGAAATGCAGTAATCAGCAAATGTATCACAAACGTCGGTATCAGCATAGATCACTCCTACCTTGCCATCATGATCCTGGAGTTTTGGCAATACCGCAGTTGCAAAGAACTCCAATGAGACCAGCTTGGCGGCTTTAAGGGCAATCGCTCGAGCGTCTTGTAGGTGTTCAACTCCATCCTGCTCTGGTTTGGGTTGACCGAGCTCTAGTGTTTGAATCATCAAGTAGGCCAACACCTGATCACTGTCGGAGTTCTTTGCCGACCGAGCTGAATCTAATTTAGATTTGAATGAATTAGATCCCAACGCCTCGCTCATGAATTGTAAGAGTGCCTGGACACGAGTAGCGTTTAGCTTCAGGCCCCCGTCATCAATAATCTGGTCTCCATCTCCATCTACTTCATTTTCTTGACTGGAAGGAGGCGAGGACTTATCAACGTGTGGTTCAGTATTTTGTTAGCAAAGAAGCTTACGTTTTGGCCGGTAGAATACCAGCCTCTCCCTCGGGGCTTCGTCCAAGCAAAATCTCTACTTCCGCTGCGATGTGTGCGATTGCCTGGAAAGGTTACAAAGAAAACATTTGAGACATTGAGACCAGTGCAGAAAGGGCAAGATACTAACCGCAACGCTAAGCGCGCCTGAGAAAGATGACCAGATTGCCAGTGGTAGCTCGAAGCTTGGCATGCCATCGACTTCGTGGATGTTAGCGTCAATCATCAGGAGCAACAGAGCACCTAAGAATTGATAATCGCCTAGGACTTCGATCAATCGCACAAACAGTCTGGTTCGCCTGTGCTTGGGTATGTGATTTCGAGCTCCAACAAACATTAGGAGCAATTCACGTAGGCCTGTCGAAAGATGTCAGTCAAACTTCTGGACTGGCTTAGTTTTATGAGGGGACAGCTGCGGAGCTCACTTAAGACTAGCTCGATTCGAGAGCCCCCGGTGGCTTTGGAGGCTTTGACCATGGGTGGGATTAGAGCTTGTATGGCCTACATTTGTAAAAGAATTTATCAGTTCAGCAAAGGAGCTAAATATCGGATGCCTGCCAAGACGCACCTTATCAACCACCCGGGCACTGAATGCGTCGTCACGCTGAATAACATGAGCCCCGACAAACGTAAAGATGGGCATCATGCTTTGGCAGGTCAGTTCAGGACATAGACGAGCTAAATCGGCAAGTAAGAGGATGATTTTATGAGAGATATGAGGATCCAAAGAAACTTCACACCGGAGCGTTAGCTTATTTTTCCATGTGTAACTATTTGAATAAAACTTCAGAAGGATTAGGTGGAAACTAACTTCTCATGTAGTCCACGATGGAAGATATTGGTAAGCCATCGGATTTGAATTCGGTCTCCTAAATTGACAATGCGCATTCATTATCTTTTGGAACGAGAGTCAAGCAGAAAGGGACCAACTTACATCTAAATCGGGAGCGATAATAACCAGGTATGATATGAGAAGTTGGGAAGAGAAGTGAATGTCTACTTCATGGGAATTGTGCACGGCCAATAGGGTCGCCAAGATATCCAAAAATGTCGTAAACAATTGGAAAGTGTGGTTGAGCTTTTCCACAGAGACCGATTCCAATAGAGTCGTCAATTCTGAAAGATCGGGTGCTCCGCCGGTGGCTTGCCCGACTGAACTGCTTTTTTTTGAAGAACAAAAAGCATTAGAGAGATGATTACATGCTCCTTCATGCTCATTGGGAAAAAAGAGAAAATCCAAGGAGGACATACCCTTTGCCGGTCTTGGTCCTTTTGCTGGATCGAGGCTTGATTGTAGAAATCTCTCGAGAGATCGCAGATAAAGCTGCGATAAGGGACTCGGTATCAAGAGGTAGAGAGCGAAGGGAAGAGACGTAAAAGCTGACATCATCCTGCGTTCAAGCAACCCAATGATTATGAGCAACACAAATCAAGAGCTGACATCAGTCTTCTTTAAGCTACTTACCTGAGGGGATAAAGCCAGTGACAAAATCTTCCGCAGAATGTTTTGCTTTTGAGGAGCCGACAGAGCGACAAACAAGCCATTTTGTAACTTATTCCTGGCAGCTTCGCGGATCACGACTCGGGCGTCTAAGATGTGAATGTGGGAATGAGTCATCGATCTGCGAGTTGAATTCACGTGATTGTTATGAATAAAATAGGAAGAGGCTGACCATTGGTTGGGGAACAGCACAGGGCACCAACGAGCGCTTCGAAAGCAGCGGGATCCTTTCCAGATGTCAATACTTTACCCGAATAGTCATACGTCTGGAACAGAAGTGCTGCGTATTCAGCCAGAGCGTCCTTGGACTGATGATTATCGAAGAAGGAATTGGCTGCCCCGGAAGACATCTGATCAATCAGAGGAGCAATCGATTTTATTCGAACCGGGTCGTTCACGTGGCTGATGCATTTTAGCAGGTTGACGCGTCCCTCGAAATCTTTCCAACAATCAATGACCTTCATGAAGAAGCTTATGATTCTGTGCTTCAGACCTTCAGCTTTTTTACGTTTTGATGTCGCGGTAGATGAATCCTCCAAGTTCTTCAAGACAGACCTCATTTGGCTCAATCCATCAAACAAGATCTCAGTCTTCGACTGATGTAGGAGAGCGAACAACTGGGTGGAGTCAGGGATTGACAGATATTGAAGGTCAACACTTGCTTGACTTCCGTAGAACCGGTCATAAGCATAAATAGATTGCTCAGGAGATAAGCCCAAAGTCTTCTTCGTCAGGTCAACCGATTTTAAATAGGTATTGAGGGTAGCAGTCAGTGACAGAGCAGCTGAGCGGACATTTTTACTGGAATCAATTAGTGCAATCATCACACTGGGGAGGAGGATCTGGTAGTCTGTGGGTTCAGTTCCGGTAGAGTTTTGGCAGCGGGTCGTGAGAGCTTTGATTTCTGCTTCCGCATCAAGAAGAGCCACGACACGAAATGGTTCGTTGAAGAGTGATGAAGTCCAGACCCGAGCGAGGAAGGTCAGGTATTCTTGCTTTAAAATATCTCGGCGCAGTGCTACCGAAATTCTTTTTGCCAGGGAGTCTTGAGTAGTATGGGAGCCCGAATGACCGACACAGTAAAGCTTGAAGTAGAAATTCGCAATATCTAATGGTTGCGAAATGATCGAAGCCGAAGAGATAGGGTCCATGGCTTTCAAGATACCCGGCTCAAACCAACAGTATTCAGGATGTTGAATTTTATGAGCCTCGGGAGCAGCCTTCGTAAGAATCGAGGCGGTCAGTCGATTGAAGAGCTTTTCGGAGCTTGTTTTGGAGTAAAACATTTCTAACACTGATTGATCGGTCCCGGCCTCTCCCATATCCATGTTGACCCATCGGTTAAAGCTGCTTGAATTGGTTTGAGTAGTCATGTAATCGATCAGGGTGCTCATCAACGCTCCGACTACGCCTCCAGACAAGCAGGGTGCAATTCTCCATAACAAAAGCAAAGGTACCAGTTTAGTCGATGGAGATTCAACTTTGCTATCCTTTCTAAGCTTCTGAAGCAGGCCGAGCACAGCGGAATCGCCACGCTTCAAAATATTCTGAGCAACTCCATCTAGGAAGGTTTCGTTGGCTGTGATCCGGGATTCAGAGGTTTCTTCGGGCATCGTTTCAGGCCAAACTCTTTCAAGGATGGTTCCTTTCCATACATTCTTGTCGTGGTCGTGCGTCCAGAATACTGATGCTGACTTGGCACCGCTTTTAGTCCAAAGCAACTTCGCTAAAAGAACTTCCTCAGAGATACGGATGGACATGTGCGGATAATGCTGTAGGAAAGGCCCCATGAGAAATGAGAGCCAGTGTTTCAAAGTGGATCGTGGGGTTTGATGAGAGCATACAATCGACGTAGCAGCTTTCATGATGTCGTCGGTATGGACAGTCTTCAACAAAACCTGTGGAAACGAGAGAAGAAGCTCTGATGTGACTGGGTCAGGATCATTGAGTGTGGTTTTGAGGGCAGATGTCATGAGATGCATCGAGTTTTCGGGGCTATCCAAATCACTCGTGTTCATCTGTTCCAAGATTGCCTGGAGCGAATTTTGCCTCACAGTCGCACTCGAGCTGCTAAGGCCAACAACTGAAGGATCAGACTGTCCCGTCGTGAGCGGAAGATCGCCGGAGAGGAGGCGGAGTATTCTTGGGATGGAGTCCTTGAGATTTCCTTCGTCTGAAGAGATGCGGTTTTGGGCGATCTGTTCCACTAGGTTTGGATGGCGCTGGAACAAGATTCCAAGAGGGCGTAGCACAGATCGATGAGGTACTTCCATCGGCAGTAATACCGAGAACATCTCCGTGATAAAAATCTCGACTAGTACAGATGGTAAATTGAAAAGTTGGGCAAGCTTTACAAGAAAGTCCTCGGCCGCAACGTCATTCTTCAAGGTATTTTTGACTAGTCCTTGGATGAAACTCTTCCAAAATGCTGATACTTCATAATCTCTACACATCGATGATAGCAATTCATCAACCTTCAAGACTCTAGACAAGGCGTAACAGGACTTGCTGGATAATCGAATTTCACCATCCCCAGTGTGGTTTTGGAAAATGACGATTAAAGTTTGCATCATGGCCTCATCGTGCTCTCTCCAAGCGGTATTTCCGATCAGGGAAGGGTTGACGGAGTCCGTAGTAGGATGTCCTTCAATGATGTATTTCGCGAGGTTTTGTAGGACTGCTCGAGGCAGAGGCGACAGACGGACTAGGGCCGATATGATTATGAGGTGAGTAAGTCTCGTATCGATATGGCTGCTCTGGACACCATCGACTAGGACCGGCAGGAGTGTGACCAGGATTGGTTGAGGAAAAGCTTGCTGAGAGGCGAGTTGGGGAGATAAAGCTTTGAATAATCCCAGGAATGTGTGAAGATGAAAGCCCAGTAGTGCTTGGTGGGCTGGGGCATGTTTGGTAACCGAGGATAAGATTCCTGTTACGTATCGGAGGAGCTCGGGAGAGGTGAGCATGGCATCAACGAGAAGTTTTTGAGGTAAACCGATGCGAGACTTTTGAACAGATCGAAGAAATTGAAGATGTGGGTGAGAGTCGAGGCGGATGATGTTGAGCATAGCCAAGAACTGGGGGGTGCCATGGTATGGCAAGAGAACAGCAACCAACGCTGAAACGTCAAATTCGTAGATCCTAATGAAAGTGACGAAAGTGATTAATTTGGGCATAAATCTTGTCTGATATTGACAAGAGTTTGCTTACCGGAACCTTCTGACGAGCCACTCGAGTGCATGTGCGCTGGGTTTGCTCAAGAGATAAGGCGAGAGACAGATAAGAAACTCTTCGATGGTTGCTGTCAATAGTTTAGCTTCATTGGGTTCTAAGAGAGTTCGATCGATGCGCTTTGAGGCCTCGCCAAAGAGGGGCTGGTTGAAATTTTGGAAAAGACGATCATAGAGTGAGATCTGTTGGAAGCCATCGACACCGATTTGATGAACTTGATCCAATGTGAGTTTGGCAGCCTGAGAGGGCGAGTAAATGTAGGAATCTCGACGACCAAGGTTCTTGAGTCTGCCAGTCTCTGGGTTGGATTGGGCAAGTGAGGCGAGTTGGGATTTCAGTGAAGCCATGCTGCTGTCGATTATCACGGGTCTTTATTTCCTTGCAACGAACGACGAGAACGGTTCAAGTAAAGCTGGTCCGAGAGGGTTGGCCGACGGATTCGAAAGTGCGTTGGGTCAAGCGCCACCGGAAATTTGGCCAGCCTCTTGACCGTCCGGGAGTCGCGCAGCTTGTGGGTGGGAGAGGTGGCATATGAATATTTTAAAAATACAGTTACATATCTCCATCCTAGTGGTGTAGGTGGCTGTCACGCCCTCCTAGGATTCCCCGTGCGCACGCTAGGGGTTGACGTAAAGAGAGGTCATGAGTTCGAGCCTCTCCCGCGTCGCATGTTTGAAGGTGCTGTCGGCCCAAGCCGGCTCCGCGGGCTGTTTGGAAATTTCATGCCAATTTAAGGTGACCTGGGACAGGGTCAATCTGTTGAGACCTCCGAACTTAACGAAGTCCCGCGCCAGCGGGACTTATGAATTATCCCTGATTTTTCGCTGGAACAATTTTTCCTTTTTTGCATTAATTATTTTAATTCCCCTATTGCTCTGAAACCACTGATCATAACATGTAGTGAGTTATCCCATCAGGAAGCTGGCGATCCAGCCTTCCTTCTTTACTAATTTTTGGCTTAAGATGCCCATTTGTTCTTGGAAGAAATGAGATTTAGAAAGTCGATGTTTCAGCTTACCCTCCTAGTCCTAAGAGCATACATGAAATAAGTTTGACACCCCTGTCATTTTTGAAAAAAATGACTATCATCCGGGGCTGATATCTCATCTCTTGGATTCGATTCCATCTGCTTGCAATAGAAATTGTGGCACACTTGAGAAAACCGCAAGACAATACTCATTGCCGTTTTGCATCTGGCAACACAGGTTTGGATTTTAAAGAGAACGGTTGCTTTATTTAAATGAAAAAAAAACAGGTGTGAAGTTTGGATTCCTGCCTCGTTAATGAGATAAAGATAAAAAAAATCGACCAAAAATTGAACAAGTTATTGGCAAACAAAATTGGTGTGTTTGCCCATACCACTCACGCCAAAATGTGTGGATAATTCATAAGTCCCACTGGAGAGGAAGGCACAGTCCTGGGCGCCACCCCTGAGCGCGGGACTTAGTTAAGTTCGTGTGACCTCAGCACGGCCACTGCTCAGCCAGCTGCAGGAGACTACATCAGTCTCCTCCGGCCACACCTAACAGAGCCCCTGTTTGGGACCCCAGATGTTACGTGATATTGGCTGTTAATGTATGTTGTGTAATTTAATTCCCTTTTTCACAAATTGTGTGAAAAGCTTGGGTGGTTCCAGGCTTATTTCACCTGACTAACATGTTGAATTTGGTGGACACTGTGTTGAGCTACATAGTTTCATTTCATGGATGTATGACTTTTTGGAACCTGCCAAACACACCTGTTAACAATTGTTGTATTCAAAGTTACATGAACATAAAATCTTAACAGCATAAAAAGTGAGATTTGGCAGGGACCTGTCAACATACATTAAACCTTATTGGACAGATCCCAGCCAAATTGTTGTTTGAGAATTTATGTATATTTTTATTTTATGCAACTTTGAATACCACAAATTGTGGTATTCATAGCTGCATAAACATAAAAAGCAAGATTTGGCAGGGACCTGTCAAAATACATAAAACCTTATTTGACAGGCCCCACCCAAATTGTTGTTTAAGAATTTATGCAGCTTTGAATACCACAAATGTAGTTATTGTGGTATTCAAATATTGTTTTGGGAAAAATTACATGAAATATTAAATGCAAGATTTGGCAGGGAGCTGTCAAGAATCATAAAATTTAAGCTTAAGTATCTTGACAGGTCCCAGCCAAACCTTGTGTTTAAGATTTTATGCAATTTTTTCTAGAACAATATTTGAATACCCTGTATGTGTGAGGATCAGTTATATACAAAAAGGGTTGGAATCACATTTATGGTGTTCAAAGCTACATAAATAAAAGAATTACATGAGCTCTTAAACAATGATTTGGCTGGGACCTGTCAAAAAAAGTTTTATGAATGTTGACAGGTCCCTGCCAAATCATGCTTTTTCATGTCGTTAAGAATTTATGTAATTCTTTACTTTATGTAGCGTTAAACACCATAATTGTACTATGGCTTCCAAGTGTGGCCTAAATGAACCAATGGACTTGACCTTTTTTATTTGCATATCCACACACCAGAGGATTGTAAAATACACCAGTTACTGTAGCTGCTTGTGCAAATGTAAAAACAATTGACAAGCAACCATCTAAATTATTTTTTGCTTCAAGTTGTGGAAATAGATTTGAATTTATGTGAATAATTATATTTAATTATTTCAGGAGCTTTGCTTGACTGGAGCAACTGGCACAAAGATATGTTATGTGAGCCGGGCTAATGAGTTCACAGTTACACCCACAATCATCCTTCCTTGATAAGATTTTAGCCCCAAACTCATCTCATCAAAACAACTTAGAAGTTGACAATTGAAGAAAGGTGATAAGTAGTTTAAGGCTCTTTGAAACACAACCCATGATTTTGGTTGTCAGGTGGTCAAATAGGCAGCACCTTCAATTATGGGTTGCAGGTCAAATCTCCCTAATTTCGGGTTGCACCTACAATTTCAAACCTGAAATAGTCTGTTGCACCTTCAATTTTGACCCACTGAGCAAAGAATTGTGTCACAGATTCAAAACATGAGCCAAAACAGTGGGTTGCACCTTCAAACCCCAATCTGAACCCCCAAGGCCACAAACCATGGGGGTGTCAGATTGAATTTGGGTTTCCACCCACCCACCTAGCCCAGATGTCCTGATATCAACCACCACCATCCACACTGCACAACCCCACAACCCCAAAAAACATCCCCACCACTCCCAAACCATCTAAACATCACCTAAACCACCACCAACACACAACACCCTAAAATCTCAACCAAGTCCACACAAATCTACCAAAACCTCACCAAAAAGAACCCACGAGCCAATCAAGCCCCCTCAGTCCCAGAAAAGGACCCAATTTTCCTTCAAATGACTACCAAATACCACAAAACCCCAAAAAAGTCAATAAAAAGCTTAGTGAAACCTACAGAAGCCCCAACCAATCTGAAGAAGAGGAAGATGATGAATATGAAGAACAGAAAGAAGACATTGGATGACTTCCCTTCAATCTACAGTCCCCCTGTAGAGACAGATGCCACAGCTTAATTAACTGCTGAAAAGCTAAAAATTTAGCTTTTCCACTTCTAAATTAAGATCTTCAGGGGCTGCAGATAGCCAAGGGAAGTCTTCCATTGAAGCCCAGCCTCTTCAAAAAACTCAAGAAGGGCAATTTGCTTTTTGCTTGCTGGGACTACCCAAGGCCATCTCTAAGATCAACTCCAACAGAGTAGCTAAATTGGGTCATCATTCAGCTTTTAGCAACCAGATACCCCAGCCCCCAGCCGGTGGGGTTGCAACTCTGGTCTTCATTTTAAATTGGTTGCTTGATTTCAACCTTGGGTCACCACATGTGGTAACCCTATACATCCCCAACCACATGTTGCAACCCTCTACATCCCCAATCCACAAGGTTTCACAGGTCAATTCCTGAAACACTCACAATCGCCTTCTTGCCATCCCCCCAAAAAATGAACCCATCACCCATTCTTCTTGATCCCTCACTAAAATTGGATACAATTGAAGATGATACTTCAACTATCACCATAAAAATTCAAGGATCACTTTGTTTCAGGTGACATCAAGCAGCATTGGCTTTATCTCAGTTTCTGCTACAATTATACTACCAGCTGACTACAATTAGCCCCTTAGTTTTCTGCAAAACACTGTACCTGAAGCCAACTGAATGCTTTGTGGGTATATTATTGAAGTTGATCCCAATGTAATTTGTCTACTAGTAATCATTAATTTTTTCCTGTTTCATGGACCCTCTCAAGAAAAAAACAAAACAAAAAACATTGAAGTGCAAGAACTGAGCTGAAGAAAAATGTGAAAAACCCCTGATTTATCCAACAATGAAGCCAAAAAATGAACCCATTATTGTAATTATTTTGAGAATGGAGATATTTAACTGTGTTGTACATTAGGAGGTATCAAATATACCAAATCCACAATTAGAAACCATTCAGTTATCCAAAAATAGGTTTCTTCATTTATGGATCCCTAATGGTGAATGGTGAAGAACCAACAGGTTTTAAAAATGGCAGATTTTGGGAAACCAGTCAATTACCTAATGGTGGATTTTCTTATATTTGATACCCCCTATTGTGGCTTAAGTTGACCAAGTAATCTCAAAAAGGTACCAATAAGACCACCAAGGCATTCTGGGAAACCATTGCAAAACATTATTCAAAGCAGATTGCAATCCCTCTCCAAACTGCAGTCAGTGTGAAAAAATGCTGGAGTGTGATCTAGAAGGTGGTCAAAAAGTTCTTGGGATATATGAATCAAATCAACCACAAGAAACTTACATGTGTCACCATTAAAAATTACTTGACTATGGCTGGGACATTGTATACCAAGCTCTACAAAAATCTGTTCAATTTCATGGTGTGTTACAATATGATCTCAAAAGAGCCAAAATGAAATTAATATTGCCTTAACCTGGAAAAGAAAAATGAAGAAGCAAGACTGAGAGTAGCTGTGTGGCAAACACAATTGTTGAGGAAAACCCAAATTAATCTGTAGGCAAAACCTGTGGTCCTTCAAAGTGTCCAATGGGCTACAAACAAGCCAAAGAAATCGCAAAAGACAAGGTGGTTGGGAAAGAGTCTATCAAAACAAATTTTCAGCTCATTCCAATATCTCTGAAGCTGAAAAGAAACAAACATATATCCTCCAAGATCATAAACTTGCAATCACTAAGGCCCTGTTTGGCACCATCATAAAAATGGGTGTAATATTGAACATTTAATTCAATGAAAACCAAACTGTTGCCACAAATGTAACAAAATTGGTACATAATGAAAAAAGGCTTCCTGCTCCATCATTGAAAACATAAGAGTCCATGTATTGGACTGTCTCTAGTGCCACAATAGCATTATTACCCTTGATATCTGTTTCAAGTGTAATATTAATATTGTGATGCTAATGACAGCCCCACATGCCCATTTTGATGTCACAAATGATGGAGCAGGTAGTACTCTTTATTGCTCCACCAACTTTGATATATTTGTGCCAACCATGTGGCGTTTATCAGTATTACACCCATTTTTATGATGGTGCCAAACAGGGTCCAAAAGATTTTTGATCTAAGATTTATTGCCAAACTGACACCAACACACTTGAGGAACAAAATAATTAAAAAGAATAGAAATGATGAGAAGAAATAACCGACATTGAGACACAGAAGAACATGAGAAGCAGAGATTAAATGAAAGAACAAGAGAGCAGAAGAAGAGAAGGAAGACTAAAGAAGAATGTGTCAGTTGTTGTCAAGAAGTGATTGAAGACATGATGCTGTTGAATCTCACCAGGCGGAATTTGAGGACTTGAGTGTCGAGGAGAGTTATTGAAAACAGTGGGTGAAGAGGAAGAAATAGGATGAGAAGAGCCGGAGTCAGAGGAGATGGGATTGAAGAGGTTGTTGGTCGATTGAAGGAAGCAAGGGAAGAAAATGAAGAGTGGAAAGACAAGGAGAGGTTGAAGTGATTGGTATGATTTGAAATTGAAATTGAGATTGAGTTTTTAGGCGAGTGAAGTGAGGAGTAATAGAGTGGAAGACGTTGGGGAAGCTGAGAAAGGTGAGAGATATCCAAGTGAATTTTACACTCCCCGTGACTGGAGGGGTTGATTGTTTTGACCAGGTTGTAGATAGTGGATCAGGGAGCAGCTTGGGATAAGGTGTTGGCAAGCATGCCAAAGGTTCTGATGAGGATGATTTTGATTTTGTTGAACTTCACTTCTTGTCTGAATCCTTTTGTTTTGAGGTGGATGTGTCAAGTTTTGGGATTGGATCAACGGAGGGCCAGTGACGCTACCAGTAGCTTTAGTGTAGTATATTGATAGCTTTTTTTAGCTACACTACCCAATAGTTACTGATAGCCGTGTATTTTGGACAACTAACACTACACAAGAATGAGGTTTTTTTAGCATAGCGTTAGTGAGCCTAAAAAAATTGAAATGGTGTATGCCACAGCAGCATGAGTCTATAAAGCTGCTAGTTGGGCTACCAGATGCAAACTTTACCAACCCCATGGAAATGCTCTAAGATTTGGGACACACCTTTTACAAGTCCAAAAGCTTGCACCTGTGACATAATTAAATCCTGTATACAACAGTGACAATGAATTTTTTTTTCAAAACAACAGATATTTTGAATTCTTAGGGCATAATATGAGCCACCCACAATAGATTTGTGAAATTATCTAAGTATAATAAAGACACACTTTCATGCTTTTCAAGTGCGTGAGTTCCCCCTTTGCCTGGTGAGGCCCAAAAAAAAGCCCAAGTCAAGCCCCCCTGCGCATCACGCAACAGATGTGGGGCTTTCCTGGTGGACCGTGGGAGGAGGTGGTTTGGTGGGCTCTCTTTATAGTCAAGAGGAGACCCTCTTTGCTCATGGCAAGTCTGGTACCCAGACCGGACTGAGGCTCTCCATGTTGGCTTGGGTACGGCCTGTACCGATGCCAATGAGGGTCTCATCGCTTGGGTATGGCCTTTACCCAAGCCTATGAGGGTCTTGTCGGGTTGGGTACGGCCGGTACTCAACCTGATCAGGTACCCAGTTCGGTCATTGGAAACACCCTCTTCAATGTCCAATCAGCCATCAGAGGGAGTGAACACTCCTTCTGATGACCGACCGGTCATGGGAAGAAGTGAACACTCCTTCCGATGACCGACCAGTTCTAGGAGGGAGTGAACACTCCCTCCCTGATCGACCAGCCATGACGGGGAGTCAACACTCCCTCCAAGGACCGATTGGTCATGGAGGGAGTGTTTATGTACTCCCTCTCATGACCGGCCGGTCATCGGAGGGAATGCTGTTCTCCTCTAATGCCCGACCAGTCATGAGAGGGAGTTAACACTCCCTCCATGACCATTCGGTCCTTGGAGGGAGTAAATACTCACTCCAGACCGGTTGGTCATCAACAGGAGTGTTTACTCCCTCCATGAACCGATTGGTCATAGAGGAAGTAAGCATCCCCTCTGATGACCAGTCGGTCATCAAACGAGGTGTTTACTACCTCCAGGGACCGAATGGTCATCGGAGGGAGTAAACATCCCCTCTGATGACCGGTCAGTCGTCGGTGGGAGTGTTTAATCCCTCCAAGGACCCACTGCACTCCCTCCGATGAGTAGTGGGTCCTTGGAGGGAGTGTTGACTCCCTCCGACGACCAACCGGTCATGAGGAGTAAAAACTCCCTCCAATAACCAGTTGGTTCTTGGAGGGGGTGAAGACTGAGAGGGGGTAAACATTCCCTCTGTTGAGCCTATTAAACCTTATTTCTAACAATGCAGAACCAGATTTGAAAATAAAATAAAATAAGAAACTATGAAGATGAGAAAAGAGATAAAAGTGAAAATATAAATAAGAAAGAAGAGAACAAACCCAGAAAAGATCTTTTACAAGATAAGACACTATTGAAGAGTAACAAGAAAAGGAGTTGAAACAAGGAATAGGGCAATAGAGTAAATTGAGTAATTGATTTTGTTGATTTTGTTGTTTGAATTCAGATCTCACGGGATTCAAGATTGAGTATGAGGTTTAAGAGTGGTTGATTGAATGTGAAGCAAGGTAAATAAGAGAAAAGGATTCAAACAAAATGAATGGAAGAAAAATAGAAACAAAACAAATGGAATGGAAATGCAAAAGAAGAAGAAAATGGAATAGAAAGAGAAGAGTTAAGATGAAAAGGAAATAGGAAGAGACAAGTTTAGACAGAAGGATGGAAGGATGTCAATTGAAGATTGAAGGAGTTTGTAGATTCTTCAAGGCACAGAGAAGGGTGAGTGAAGTTTAGGGGACAACAAGGAATTGTCAAGTCAGGAGGAGTGGTTCCTTGAGTTATGGCTTAGGTTTTTCTTTTAGATCAATTAAGTTGACAAAAAATGGTTGTTCTTGTCTTGTTGAGAGACAGCTGATCCAAGGAGCAGTGAAAATTTGTATATAATTGTTGGTACTATTTACACAAAGTACCAATGTCAATTGACAGTTAGTTTGGGATTATTAATCCAGATTGTAACCATTGTATCTAAATGTTGACAGCAACATGTGCAAAGAGTTGGAAGAGCAATGCCATCTTATAGAAAAATATTTACTTATGTGAGGATTTAGTGTTGAGGATGCTCAGAGGATACAATTTCCAGGTCAAGTTAATGCTAGAATGGAGCTTAACTCAGTTGTTTATTATTCAATAGTAATAAGGGCAACACTGGGTAGTTATGATACGATACGATATTTGACGTATTTTTGTATCATAACTATCCCAGTTACTGCGGACCTCCATTACCGTTATTGGTGCCCTCAGGCGTACCGTAATGTGCCACTTTTTTTAAGGCCATTACGGTCAAAGTAAAACAATATTGAGCCTTAATTTGGCCTTTTTTTGCACTTTATCCTACTCAATATTCACCGGTCCCATGCAGATATCGTAACGGCCCCAGAAAAAATAATTTCTGCCGTGTCTGATATTGTAGCGCACCACATGTTACCAGTAACGGTAACAATATCAGCCCAAAATGCTTTACGGTACTGCTACGTTACCAATATCTGTAACAGTAACTACCCAGTGTTGATAAGGGAGGCTTTACCATTATGTGAAAATTACATCAGTGCTTTAAATGAAGAAGAACCCAACATAATGGGGATAACATCTTGCAAGATAATCTATTGACATGCCTATAAACACAATTGTGTTCAAATTGAAAATCTGCCTAAGTAAGAATCATTTCCAAGGAAGTGATGATGACAGTGGAGATGAAGAAGCTACACATTATTAAAAGGAAGTAGGATTAAGGAAGATCTGATTCTTGGGGATAAGTTCATAATGCAGACATATGATAAATGTTAAGTGGGGTGCATAAGGTAAGGATGTCAGCCTTTGAGGAAGTTCAAGTGGTTAGACCAGAGCTTGAAGTCTCCTAACAGTAAGGTTGTTGATGTGAGAACTACAAAGCCTTAAAGTTATGTGCTGAGACGTGATAAGGTGATACACTAAGAACTGGTCGCCTGAAGTAGTGATAAGATGATGTGCTTTATGGTGAGGAGGGATGGTTAAGATAAAATGTTGTCTCCTTTAAAAGTAAAGTCCTAACAAAAATAAATAATACAAGGAGTGTGACTTCTAGAAGATAATGAATAAATCTACTACAAGCATAGAAATAAGATAATACTGAGAAATAATAAGAAGGGTTCAATAAGTGATAAATTATGCAGTCTGTGTAGTAAACAAAATGTAAGCTTGACTGGGGTACATTGATTTACTTGCTCATGGCTGGAAAAGGACAAGGATGAGGAGTGAGTTGAGTGTACCAAAATTTCAACCTAATTGTTGATTTGAAATACTAATTGCAGTGAGTTTGAAGTGGACACTTCCTTGAAGGCCTGATTAATTGATTGATGGACAAGGCAAGGGTAGTTTCATTAGGTTAAGTTCTGATTTGAGTAACTAAATTCAGGTTTAAACTTGTGCAAATTTGAATCAGGATTTAAGATTGAATTCAAACAGGTTGACAAGGGGGCGGCGTAGCTGTCTTGAACTCTAGTGATGATGATTACTTGCTAAATCGAAGTTGATATTGCAGCAATGCCTAGCTTCATGGGAGTCACTGATTTAAGATTCATGTAGTTTTCACAAGTCCACCCCCCCAAACAAACAAAAAAAGAGAGAGAACCAAGAAAGAAGAAGTCTCTGTTATATAATTACATACAAATTTACACAAAGTGTTATCAAGACAGAAAAGAACAAAGCATTAAAAAGAAAATAATCTTTTTTTGGGGGAGAGAGAGAGGTTGGGTGTATAGGTAATATCAACAAGATGCTTTGATCAGTTTTTCGTCGGGCTGTCTGTCTCTGTGTTACGGTGTTTTTTTTTTTTTTAGGTCAGAAACGTCAAACAGGAATTTAAGAACAAAAAAACTGAATTAAAAAAACAAATTAAAGTGAACGATTGGAGAAGAAAGACACGAGATTGATTATTAAAAAGTTAATAGTAGTAGTAAGTGATAGTAAAGAAAAAAAAGAATGATTAAAGAAGAGACGGCAAAAGCATACGCGAGAATGAAAGGCAAGATAGTGAGTGTGTAAGTGGTTGTGTAGAACAAGCGAGACCAAAAAAAAGACAGAATATAAAGATGAGTAAAAAAAAAAAAAATCCATGTCATGAAAAAGAAAAGAAAGGCGAGAGAAGGAAAGGAAGAAGCAAGTGATGAATGATAAATGATAATCAAAAAAAAAAAAAAAATGAAAAGAGAAAAGCGTTCTATCAAAAAGAAAAAAAAAAAAAAGCGTTAGAAAACAATATCACAAGATTTTGGGTTGTTTGTATAGAAAAAAGCAAGTTAAATAAAACACACATGCACAACAAAAAGCAAAACAGAGACAAGTCGAGGTGGAAAAAAAAAAAAAAAGAATGAGAACGGAGCAAACCAAAAAAAAAAAAATGAACAACAATAACCACCACTCTGCTTTTAATCTGAATAAAAAAATTTGTCAAAATAATCTCTTCCCACTACCAAAAAAAGAAAAAAAGAAAATGACTACGAAAAAAAAAGGATGACAGTCGAACTAGAGGCAACACGATGCGCATGTAGAGAAAAACGAGGATAAGAGAGAGAGAGAGAGGCTAATTATTAGGCCTTCTGACCAAGATCGGCTCTTTCGAGAATTTGCAGGTACCTTTGATTGTAAGGGTTGTTACATTAAACATGAGTACATGTGCATTCTATGCAAGGACGAGTCGGACACAGGAATGCAAAAAAACTCACAAATATTTGAAGCTCCAAAGAGACCCTTTCAACCGCTTGATATCCACTGCATAGAGTCCAACCAATCCTCTCAATCGAGTAATCTCAACAGCTAATAAAACCAACCGGATTATTATCAGTTAATGATAAAGGAATACAAACCCAAATGTTATGATTGATGAATTTCTTGGACTTACTAAATCTTACGTCATCACCACTATCAACTGAAGGGTCGTCAGCATACGAGGGTAAAGGTTGAGCGCTAGTACTGTTAAAATCAGCTCCACTGGTACTACCAAGGCTTGTACCTCCCGCAGATCCAGCACCAGCAACACCAGATGCAACGCTAGGACCAGTGGTAACATGTCCGAACTGATCGATCAGGACGCCGATTTGTTGGTTTGTGCTACTGGCAGTTTGAGGGCGTCTGTTGAAGATAGACTTGAAAGGACCGCTGGACCCTTCTTGCTGGTTGAGCTTCTGTTGTTGCTGTTGCAAGGCTTCAAAGACGCCCATTCCTAGACTGGCAACCACTTTCTTCTTCGAACGTCTCGTCGCCTTGAGCTTCATCGAACTCTCTTCAACCACGTCAATGCCCATCTCCCAAAGTATCTGTTTAAGCTGTTGCATGATCACCGGTGGTAGCTTCGATGAAATCGCATTCTGGTCAATCGCCCCATGGTGAAGTTTGAGTTTAGTATCGTTGAAAGCACTGTTTCGTTCAGCGCCTGCAGCCGGACTAGCGGGCGTATTTCTGAACTCGGCGGCAGTTGATGTACTTGGGCGGGGATGAGCCAGGGTGAAGCGGTGATTGGTTTTAGAGGGTACCACTGATGTTTGAGTGACGGACTGGTTCGACTACAAAAGTATGTCATAATCAGGATGATGAGGAGATCAAGGATATAAAAAAAAATTGAAATACAGACCATCAGGGGTGCAGGAGTTTGTGAAGTCGGCTGGGACTCAACCGGAGGAGCGCTACCACTGGTACTAGACTGCTGATCAGAGCGTACTGGCTGGGTGGATTGATGAGTTTTAATTCTCTCATCAAAGTCGGTTGGAATGGGCACAGGTGGGACTAGATGGTCGTTGACGTGGGCTTGAGCATGATTAGTACTGGCTGTGCTGCCGTTGAGGCTCTTAAAGCGAAACCAATCCATGACCCTCTTAGCTTTGCTGCTGTTGCTAGCCTGGCCGGTACTGTTTGCAACGCTCGCCGCGGGTGTATGATGACTCCAACTGGGTGAACCGTTGCGGGTCTCCCTATGAGGAGCGCTGGTCTCTTCCAAATGAGGGATTGTGATCTCTGTGGATGTCGGCGCAGACAGCTGTGACCCAGGATGTTGAGAGGCATGTTTTTTGGGAGCGACCACTTGAGGTGCTGAGCCACTGGTAGACATCTTAGTGGAAGTGGTACGGCCATGTGAGGCCGTCATTGTGGTCCGTCTCTTGACATTTGAAGCTTTTGACTTGTCGGATGTTGGTATGGGTGGTATTATGCTACCATTTGTAGGAGAAAGCGGCGATGCAGCTGCAACAACGCTGGTGGTAGTCCGACGTTTTGACTGATCGGACTGCTGGGACTCAATAGTATTAGAGTTGGCAGAAGTGATTTTGGCGGACTTCCTGTTAGGCCGAGCATTGCCAGCTGAAGCGAGTTTACCACCCAAGGGTTCGACAACCATACTCAACGCTTTCCGCCTGGCTGTCTTGGCAGCAACAGGGGGTGTGGCAGTAGTATATCCAGAAGGCTTCTTGGGGTTAGTGGGAACAGGTGGGGGGTTAGATGGTTGAGCTTGGTTGGCACCCAGAAGTCGAGAAAAGAATCGATCAGTCGACAGCCCCTTTCTGTGACGGTTCTGCGATTTGGTGGCAGGCGCCTTGGGTGTACCATTGGGTAGGGCAGAGTTCTGGGAGGCGGCACTGAAGGAAACTTGGCTAGAGCTTTTAGGAGCGCCACTGCAGTGTGAGAATTAAGATGAGAAAAGGAATGGTTAACCCCAAGTTAGACTATACAGAGCAAGTGGGTAGGCATAGGAAATGGAGAGGACAAACCCTGCTTGGCCTTGGTTGTGCAAGGGCTTCTGGGAGGGTAAAGGAAAAGGTACGGTGGGTGAAGAAATCCCATCAGAAAAAGTCGCAGTGGATTCAAGCGCTTTGGAAGTGTTGGGTGTCCCAACAAGTTGATCTGCTTTGCTAGTTCGGCCCGGCTGGGGGGTAGATTCACCGTCAAGTTTGGGTGTAGAAGAAGGAGAGGTGGCAGGAGCAGATGTGGACATTCTAGGTGTGCTGGCCGGACCGTCATCACGTGTGACTTGGGTAGTGTTTTGAGACTCTACAGCATCGCCACGAGCAGTAAGAGATTCAAAGTCTTTCTCTTTACCCTTGGTTGCGCCGGTGTATTCGACTTGAACGGTGTAGCGTTGTTGAGACTGAGAAGCGCCAGCTAGAGCAGATGAGGCAGCCGGCGCGCCCACTTTGCGCTTCTTGACACTACCATCACGGGAGCCAGCGGGTTTGTGATCTTGATCAACTGCCATCTTGTCGTTGGGAATGCGGGGTACGGCCTCTTCATTCTCCTTGTTGAGTGAGGATACAGGAACGACAACGGCGGATTGGGCCTGTTGATGACGTCTGTTGGAAGGAACAGGGGCAGCAGCAGATTGATGAAGGTTGGAATGAAGATGTGTGACTACGCCTCCAGGGACTTGACGCTGCTGTTGTTGATAAGCACCAACGGCTTGAGCGGAAGATTCGTCTGGGTTGATCATTGCGGATGAAGGAACAACCATGGCGCTCTGATGACCTCGGGCTTTGTTGGCAGCAGCAATCCGGTTACCATCAGGGTCAAGGCTTGGTTGAGATCGATTGGCATTGTTGGCAGCCATGAGTTGTCGTTGACGTTGAAGCATCAATCGTTTGGCTTGTTCATTTTCTTCAGAGAGCCGCTCGAGTTCCTCTAGCGAACGAGTAAAAAGATGGTGGTACTTGGAAAGCCAAGAGTGATTGGCTACATCCTTGAGCGAGCATCGCTTGAGAGGGTCGGGCACCAACATCTTGAGTAGCAGATCCTTGGGTTCGTCGGTAATCCAATCAGGGAAGCTGAGGGGAGTGTTGATGATGTACTTGTAGAGTAGATTGATGTTGTCGCCATCCGGATTGGATGGATCATCGTCAAAGGGCAAGTAACCGGCCAGCATGGCATAGAGGATGACACCACAGGACCAAACATCAACTTGAGAACCAACATAACGGCCATCTTGAACAACCAGTTCGGGGGCAGCATAACAAGGAGAGCCACAGGAAGTGGCCATGAGATCATTGGTACGATCCTCAAATCGATTAGCAAAGCCAAAGTCAGTAATGATTATGTTGCGATTGCGGTCGAGTAATAGGTTTTCCAGTTTCAGGTCACGATGGACAATCTTTTTAGCGTGAAGATAGGTGACGCCAGAGATGAGTTGAGCAAAGAGTTTTGATGCATCCTTCTCTTTCAAGTATCTGTGAGCCAAGATGTGGTCGAATAGTTCACCACCTGACAGAGAGGAATGAGTATAGAGGCTTGAATAAAAACAAGGTTTGTTGTCGGATGTTTAGGAAGCTGACCAGATGCATATTCCAATACGATTCCAATGTATTTTTCGGTTTCTATGACATCGTAGAGTCTGACGATGTTGGGATGCTTGACCAGTTTGAGGACATCGATTTCGCGGGCGACTTTGATCATTCTGGCCTGAGTGTCGACGTTACCTCGTTTGATGAGTTTGATGGCCACCTCTTCGCCCCATCTTTCAGGGCATGAATGAACGCCCAGTTTGACTTTACCGAATTCGCCTTCACCCTGGAAAGAAGGGTGTTAGTTTGAGTTGACAGAGAGAGAAAGAGAGAAAGACAGAAACGACAAACGAGAGTTTGAAGTAGTAGATAAGGACCAAAGTATACACGTTGACGAGGCATGGGATGAGAGGGTCCGACCATAGTGAGGGGGGAAGAATCGATTGGGATGGAAGGGGATTGATGGACAGACCGATGGCGAGACTGGGTGGAAGGCTGTTGCTGGTGTTGGTGGTGGTGGTGTTCTTGGTGCATGATGAAGGATTGAGAATGAACGAAGTGGTTGAGAGTGAGACAGACGAAGAAAGAGAAAGTGAGAAGGGAAAAGGCTGGCTGAGGGAGAGTGTACTGTGACTGGTGAGTGGAGAGTAATAGGGTTTGGCCGAGAGAAGGGGCGGTCTGACGCTCGCTGGGACTTTCTACAGACTACAGCCAACCAAAAACACGATCTCCCTTCCCACCCAAACAGGAGAACCCTGTGATCATACACCACTCTCTACTTCATTTCTTGAAGAACTGTTAGTCAACAGCAAATCAAAGTTTATGTGGTAGCCAACTGATCCAATGTCACACACCCACCACTTCTAAAGGTCTAACCCACTTCAATGTCCATTGCACTGGTCAGATGGGCTCCACCTTCGATTCCTCAATCAAAATCAAGGGTTACAGGTAGATTTCACTTTCCATTTCTGCAGCAGAATTCGGGGTTACACTCAGGTACAATCTTGGTGGAAACCCACCAAGAAGTACTTACTCAAAAATTCTAGTGATGTACTTACTACATACAGTGGCCAAAAAGATACTTTTTTTTCAAAGTTTTGTAGCCCACACCCCCCCTTTCAATTAAACCCAGGTTGGTCAACCAAGTTCACTCCTCAGAATCAGCTCAATAACCACTTCTACCATCGCCTCAATATCCAATGATTGGATCAACATCAACTTTGTTTTGATATCTGGTACTTATTACCATAGGTCCAAAAAAATGACTCGAATCCAATGGAGGATCAAATCTATCAGCCTTAGAGATACTCCAGAGTATCCAAAAGACTTCTTAAATGATAAGTTAAAAGTAAATAAAAGGCCACCCTAAATAAAATAATAAATCATTAGAATAAAACTGAAAAACCCTTTACAACTCCGTTGACATTAATAAAGGGTATTGCAATTACAAATGGAAATTGGACATCAAAATCCTTCAACCAAGTCAATGTCAAATCTGGGATTGTTCAATCCATTTCCCAACACTGGAATGGGAGTTATTCTGCCCAATTTCCAAAAAAAAAAAAAATTCAACCCCCCAGAAGGAAATCACCCAAAACCAAACTTAAATTGTGAGGGGTCTATCAACAAGCTCCAAACTGTTTCTTTTTTTTGCCAAGACTCTGGGCTGCCTGTGAAAATTCTCAACATGTAACTCCCGTGCTTGATCCCCCAGTTACTACTTGCTCCTCTCCTGCTTTTTTATATGTTCTTCCCATTCCTTCCCTCTCAGGAATTCCTCAAGGTCCCTCAACTATCTCTCATCTCTTAGTTTACATAACCATTGGTTGCTTCACTAACCTCAATCAACTTGTCAAACATCTTCCCTCCATTATCTTATTTCTTCTTCAGCTCGGCACTTCCCATCCAATCATCCTTTGTCAACCAGACCAGGGTGCATGAACTCTTTCCAACCATCCGCCATCCACTTGAGAAAAATCTTTTGATCACATTCAGATTTTAGTTACAAATCAAACTGCATCAAAACACAAATTATCATCATTAACAATTTCTTCCTCTCTTGGTTTTTTTGTTCCTTGACAGATTTTTAATTACAGGTCTGGAATATAACTTCCCTGCAGAAATTCAGGTTTACATAGTCTAATTGAGAATCTTATACAAGGGTGGAAAATCTTGGGAAAATTCCTACAATATGTTAAATTATTTGAGTGCTGCCTGGGCAGGCTTATAGAAAGTCATCATTTTTATTCATGCACAATATTGTTTATATCAAACTAGTAGGAATTTTTTATTAGTTGGATTAATTTCAAGTTATTTAGTCAAACTACTCCTGGTATTTATCTTGCTACTCTGTTCTTAAATATCAAAAGTTAGAAATCATGAGATGAGCATGAGCCAAAAAAGTGAGATAAGCATGAGATAAACAGTTATATAAGAATGGGATAAACTGCGAGATTAGAATGAGATAAATTTGTTGTGATTTCAGCCCAAGAAAAAGATTCAACAAAGGGGGGCAAGCTATCTTAATGGGGACTAGATAGGACCAAGGAGGTCAAAGGTGGTAAGAGTTTGAAATGCTCAGACTTGATAATTGATTTCAACAGAGAAAGAGAAAAATATAAAGACCAATCATCTGTCACATACTGTGACAGGACTACAACAAAGTCATCTGTACCACTACACAGGACACAGGACACCTTCATTGAACTACAAGACTACACAGCTTGTAGAGAGGATACAAATCAACTGAGAATGGGACCTATACTGTCCCAAAGCAGGACAAAAATTTCATCTGAGAGTGGAAACTACACTGTCCCACTCCAGGACAACACACATACTAGTAGATTTATTTGAGAGAGAGAGAGAGAGAGAGAGAGAGAGAGGGAATGGGAGGGATGAGACTGAGAGCGGAAAAAGGGAAACCAGGAATTGATTCTGACAAAATTATGAGATAGGCATGTGATAAACAGTGAGATGAGTATGATATAAAGAGTCAGAAGCATGACACAAGCAGTCAGATTATAATGAGATAAACCAGGAACATCCTCATTTGGGTTACATCACTTTTCCTGTGTTGATAGATGTCAGCTTCCTCAAAGAACTTGATATTGTCAAGTCTGGATCAACCAGATTTAAAGCCATACAAGACCAATTTTGTAAAAAAAAATGCAACCTTGATTGGAGGACTTCCCGTAGGATCTACAGCCCCTGTAGATTTTTAATTTGAGCCTGTAAAGCTAAATTTTGGCAAAGGGGATTGGATTTAGCCCTGTTATTTATACTTTACAGCCCCTGTAGATGGTCAACGGAAGTCCTCCATTATCCAATTGCTGGTGCAAGGATTCAGAAGTTTATCATCACAGAATCCCTAAAGGTTGACTGGAAGCTATCAATGACTCTTGTGGAAGATTTTGAGTTTGAAAGTCTCAGAATTATCTACTCAAAAATGAAGAATTGTTTACCCACTGGATGTGTGCCATCATCTAGAAGGGGAAGAATTGAGGGCTTCCCATCACCCAATTTTTCTAATTCCAAATGCTAAACTTTTTTTGGTGGTGAAATTTGATTGCCCTGAATTTCTCACCACCAAACAGCTTACACTTTAAAATTACAGGGTCTAATTTAGAAGATTGGAACTGGAGGGAAGTTCTCCAATCATCCAAAAGCTTACTTGGATATCCAAATGAACACCCCCAGCAACTTTGGTCAAACAAGTTCAAGTAGTGGTTTATGATCTTGCGAGCAAATAAGAAATGGGAGCCAACTAGAGTGAACCAGCAATTTCAAGAAGGGTTACCAACACCCCGAGTGGCAGACTTCCCTTCGCCATCTACAGTCCCTGAAGATCTTAATTTGAAAGTGGAAAAGCTAAATTTTTAGCTTTTCAACTGCAATTAAGCTCTGGAATCTGGCTCTACAGGGGGGCTGTAGATTGAAGAGAAGTCATCCAGTAAGCTGCATTCCTCTGTCTTCTCAAATAGAAGCTGGCAGCTTTCCTGCATGTAAACCTTGACTTGTATGTACATGTTGTGTATTTAGAGCCAGATGCCAAAGTTTACAAAATTTTGCTTTTGCAAGCCAAAAATTAATATTTGTAGGGGCTGCAGATGACAAAGGGAAGTCCTCCATTACGTAAAAATATTGGCTAGTTTGGCAATCCACTTTCCATCACAAAAAAGACAAAGTTGAATTTCTATATTCCAAACTGCTTGTCACCAATAGATTCCACTGTGTTGATGCTTCTGCTGGACCAACAGTGTAGCTTTGCAAGTTGACACTCCAGAAGCGAATTTGCAAAAGCCAAGATTTGTACAAAACACAATAGATGGGAAATTTTGCATGGTTGCTGATTTCAATTTGGGTTGGTCTTGTCAAAATTTAATTTAGGTTCAGGTCAAGCAATGGGGGTAGTGCTTCCAATAGGTGCGCGCTTTACTTTCGATGAGGTCACCTGCAACAGTGACGACCAGCACGCACGAGAAACAGTCCAAGAACACTCAGGGAGACTTGCGTTTTGTGTACTTATGATGTGAATTCAGAATGTGATGAATCAAATCTACCATAGACAGAAGATGGAAATTGGTTTTCGAATTTCTTTTGAAGCTGAGGACAAACAGCTCAATCAGTACAACCAAAGCGGGGTAAGCGTTGACAAAAGAACAAAATTGAGTACAATATATCTCGGCTTTACAAACTTGTGTTTGTTTTACTTCAAGACACAATCCTCAAGCGTTGCTTCTAGTTATCCTTCATCTCGGCGGCTAATTTGTCAGCCTTAGCCTTGACGTCGTCAATGGCACCGACCATGTAGAACGCACTTTCGGGCAAGTGATCATGCTGGCCAGCAAGGATACCCTTGAAAGATTCAATGGTGTCTTTCAACGGCACAAGTCGGCCCTCAAGACCAGTGAAGACCTCGGCGACAGCAAAGGGTTGAGACATCTATGTGACAAGATGTGTGGAAACTTCAATCAGCTGGTAACACAAGGCCAAGAGAAATGCAAAGGAACTTACAAATCGTTGAACCTTTCGTGCTCGCTCGACAGTAAGCTTGTCATCTTCAGACAGTTCGTCCATTCCCAAAACTTGAAAACGACATGGCAACATTAGTGATATTCATCAGCAGTGTTACAGAAGCGATGACTTACTGGCAATGATATCTTGAAGACCCTTGTAGTCTTGCAACAGTTTCTGGACGGCAGTAGCGAGATTGTAGTGCTCAACACCAACCTGGAAAGTAACGAGGTCCAAGGTTAGGAAACATAGAGAGGCGGGAAGAGCGTGCGAAAGAATAGAAGACGTACAATTCGGGGGTCAAGTAGACGGGATTTCCGTGTAGTTGTAATTCTAAAACCGAGCAGGCGTTAAAAATCGTAACCCGTTTGCAGTGCGGAAATGACAATGCCAAGACTAACCTCTCTTGCATACCACCCATATCGGTGGAAAGAGTAGGTTGATAACCGACAGCGGAGGGGATACGACCGAGCAATGCTGATACTTCGGAACCAGCCTGGGTGAATCGGAAGATGTTGTCGATGAACAATAGCACATCTTGACCTTCTTCGTCACGCTGAAGGGGCAGGAAAGAATGTCAGTCAGGTTCGACCATCTGATCACTGGATATCATGATACATACGAAGTATTCGGCTAAGGTCAATCCAGTCAAAGCCACACGGGCACGAGCTCCCGGGGGTTCGTTCATTTGCCCAAAGACAAGGGCGGCTTTGCTCTTATCGTTGTTCAACTGGATGACACTTTTGACATCAAATGCACAAGAGCATCAGCACTTGGAAAGAAAATCTGGAAAGATCTAAAAGCTACACACCCAGTTTCAATCATTTCATGGTAAAGATCGTTACCTTCACGTGTTCGCTCACCGACACCACAGAAGACGGAGTAACCACCGTGGGCTTTGGCGACGTTGTTGATCAACTCTTGAATGAATACAGTCTTGCCGACACCGGCACCACCCAAGAGACCAATCTTTCCTCCACGAGCGTATGGAGCGAGGAGATCGACGACCTTGATACCGGTGACCAAGACTTCGGGGATGGTGGATTGATCGATGAACTCCGGGGGTTCAGCGTGAATGGGCATCATGGTTTTGGTCTTGATAGGACCACGCTCATCGATTGGCTCTCCGATGACGTTCATGATACGGCCTAAGCATTCAGGGCCGACTGGGATTTGGATGGGAGCCCCAGTGTCGACGACTTTTTGGCCGCGAACCAAACCTTCGGTACCTGTAAACATCAACCCAATCGACTCAATCATCATGTAACCGATCACGAGAAAATAAGTTGAATGCAAACAAACCGTCCATGGCAATAGTTCGGACGGTGTTCTCTCCCAAGTGCTGAGCCACCTCAAGCACCAATCGTTGCCCGAAGTCTTGAACTTCGAGTGCATTGAGACTGGAAAGTATCATTCCTTGAGGGATCAGAGGACCGAATCATCAATCTCAGACTGATCAGGTTGAAGCACTCACATTGGGGGCAAGTTGTCGCTGTCAAATTGAACATCCACGACGGCTCCGATGACTGTCTTAATCTGACCAACTGAAGAACGCGAGGGTTATGTGAGTCAAGGAAAACAATTTAGATTCAATAAAGGGATTCGGAGATGGTGACTTACTTGAAGCTTTGGCCTCGGAGGCGTACGATCGGGCTAAAGGGGATGATCACAAAACAATGAACTGGATCAGGAAACTAAAACGAAATAGAAGTTAGAGTATCAGACAGCTTAACGTACGTTGGTCGACTTGGTTTTTCGTGAAGCGGGGTGCGCCAGACTTGGCCACCACAGCTGGGAGGGCGGGCTTGGCGGCACTGACGAGAGTGCGGGTAGCGTTGAGCAAGGCATTGTTCGCCCGGCGAGCCTTGGTGGCACTCCGAGGGATAGCACGCATGAGACCGGTACCTCGGTGCATGGTTATCGTTAGAGAGTGGAGATGAGTGACGAAAGCTTCTGAGTTGGAAGTGGGATGGTATGGAAAGAGACGGAAGGACGCTGGGGAAA
Source organism: Puccinia horiana (assembly GCA_001624995.1). Classification (NCBI taxonomy): domain Eukaryota; kingdom Fungi; phylum Basidiomycota; class Pucciniomycetes; order Pucciniales; family Pucciniaceae; genus Puccinia; species Puccinia horiana. The sequence goes on along the minus strand of LWDY01000026.1, from coordinate 77,869 downwards.
CTTCAGCTGGGCGGGAACGGTCAACAGGAAACTTCGTCACTCACCAGCATGGCAGGGGGCTTGGGCCGAAGGGGGTCACACTGATCGGAACCGACATAGGGCTTGGCCCTGGGGGAACATCGGAATCTGCCGCGGGACCTCGCTGCTGACAAATCAGCATCCAGACGTCCACTCCATCACCCGTAGACTGGCCCCGGTAATGAATTTAGCTAACACACCATTTGAGATGGATGGATATTCACTTGAAATGTTGACGCTTCATGGTATAGCGTCCCTTCCAACTTCCTTTTAAAGGAACAAATATCTCCACAGCTAACTAGCAGGGCAAAGGATTGTAATTATTGTTGGATTGTTCAAAGGTGCACTATAATGCTTGTATGCTCCTTCAATTAAATTTACAGAATCTATTATATCATTTTTTACAAGGCCATAGTTTCTGGAATATGTATGTACTAAGTTTTTCTTTAAATTCACGCAGGTCATCTTAGCATATGTTGATTGATGGATTGATAAAAATTGTGGAACAATTTTCATTGCATGCCTATCAACTCCTATGGAATGAGAAGAGCTCAATATTTTATAATTGGTTACAATTATTATAAACTCATTTGAAACAAGAAAATATGAGTGAATTAGATAGATGAAGTTCCATTCCTAGGATTGAGTCAAGTAATTCATTCAAAAAGTGAGATAAGGCATGAAATAGCAGCTTTTAACTTTTGTTTTCTCAGAGAGATGGGTCTTAAAAGAAGAAGCTCTGACTGGATGATTTATTTCAAAGGAGAAAGAGGAACTGATAAAGAACAATTATCTGGCATACACTGTGACAGGACTACAACAACCTCAACTGTGCTACTACACAGGACACATGACAGAAAAACATCTAACTACAAGACTACACAGCTTGTAGAGAGGACACAGATGTCATCTGATAGTGGGAACTACACTGTCCTAGACCAGGACAAATAATTTGATTTTATTGATTTATTTGAGAATAGGAAGAAAAGTGGAGGGGGGAGGATCAGGAAGGAGGAGACTGAGAGCGGAACAGAGAGAGATTGGGAACCAGGGCCTAAGCTCCGACAGATATTTCATTAACATCTTGAAATCTAAACCCCTGATATCCTTCAAATTTCATACAGCAGAATGATTGATAAAATTTAATTGGTTGTGTTTGATTATTTTCAGGAGAGGTGATCGATTCAGGTGTGAATTGAATGGGAAAACAACTGGTGTAATGCACATGCAAGAAGTCAGATTCATAAAGAAAACAATCCAAAATTTTCAAAATCATGATTCATCAGATAATTGGTCATCATTATCTTTCCTTCTTGTTCAAATATTCATGGTAAACAGAACACTGAAGTAAAAATTGATGAAGCTCTTATACTTAATGAAGCTCTTATACTTAATGTCTGGAGTGAATATTTGTGTTTTGAAGTATTGTATATCAACTTCAAGATACCTGTTAGTACTGTAGCAGCTGGTTGGTTCAGTTGACCTTGTTTTATTTCCCATAACATGCTTGCAGACTTGTATCATCACAAGTTAAAAATGATTTTCTTTCAGGTAAAAGTACTGGATAATCAAGCCGGAGGACCGTTAGTCCGAATTCCTTAATTCAAATAGAGCTCCTACCTGCTCCTACTCTAGCATACGCCACACCTGATGTATTTTGTTTCAGGAACTGTATTGTTCGCGGTACCATCACAGAATTAAGTCCACTTCTTGAAAAGTCTAACTTAATGAAGTCCCTCGGTCTTCGGAGGGACTTCATTAAGTTGGTTGAAAAGTTGATCCAACACGAACTTAATACGAGGGAGGTCGCTGCCTCCGCCAGGCGAGGGACTTGTGTTAAGTTTGCATCTAACAACGCTTCAATGAGGTTTCCTGGCTAGCTTAACTAAGTCCCCTCTGGGAGGGGGGCCCTCGCCAGAGGGCGGGAGGCGCTCCGCGGGGTACCGGCTCCTCCTGCCAAGGGTGGGCTTGGGTTAAGTTAGGTTTCCTGGGAGGTTCAACCAATAATGACAAATATGCACGATCGGGAAGAGAAATCAAGATGGCAGTCAGTGAAGCTCTTAGGGAATTTTTTCCTCTAGCAAAGTGATTGGTTTAGGAAGGAAAGCAACTGAATCAAAACTTAACATGCCTTCTAGTGATAGGCAAGATAGCAGCGACGGCTACCAACGGCCCATATTCCATGCGTCTACGTTCCGCAATCGTTTTGGACCGTGAACTTGTTGACATTCTCTCCGTCAGTAACTGCTGCACTTCCGCAAAACTCGCCGGATTTTGGATGTTTGGGGGACCCAAGAAAGCTTTGGCACGCGGAGCGCGGATACTACCCTCGGCGGTCTTTTGATCGAACATTTTCCGGTGATCAATCAAGTTGATTGATAGCTAGCAGATATTCAATCACACTCGCTGTCAAGCGCTAGACTCACTACAATTCTGAAGATGGATGGTCCTAGCGGATCGTGGATGCCAAACCAAATATTCCTATCTCAAGCTGCTCGCCGACTCTGACTCTTGCATATTCTATCATCTTATAAGCCGGCCCATGAGAATAATCGTGTAAAGCATGCATCGATTTCAAGTCTTAACCAGCACATCAAGTCGTTCTATTTCAATGCTTCTCTTCATCGGTCTTGTGCACTGCTTCTGCTTATCGCAGCCCGTCGGTAGTGCGACAATAACATCACTCAAAAGTCACAGTGATCACCACTTAACCGTCTCTGACGCGCAGGAAGGTCATGTCCAAGTAGTGAAATCCTCGTCTCAACTTCGGAGATCAATTCCTGCCGTGTCCACAGCCCCTGAAACTAGCGGGTGCTATAAGTACCTACACGAATGAGATGGGTGTGCTTATGGCAATCCAACGAATAATTGCGCCAGGAAGATGTCTAGTATGGCGGTACAACTGGTAAGTCATGGGGGTAATTTATTCTTTCATCCGATGAAGGTCGCGGGCTGGATGGCTTGAGATGTCTGATGCTATCTTAAAATTGACAGTTCGCGATGAGTGGCCCGGCGAGCAATAATACGAGTTCAAACACCCATGGTCATCGACTCCAAGCGAAAAAACTTTGTCCAAGCGCGTGAGTCGTCCAGCTTTCCAACTCCGCAAGTAAACAGCGACAATTGGAATGTTGAAGTCCGAACCTTCACAGAGTCAAAATCAGACTTCCTCGTCACCCACACCTAAGAATAGGACAAGCTTTCTTGCCGAAACTACGAGCTCCATAACACCATCAACTTTTTCTTCAGAATCATCAGGTTTACTTGGAAACACAAGGTCAATCAGCAAATTCATACAAACTCCTCATTCTATCGCCCTTAATTCAGCTCGAAAATCTGACAAGTGACACTCCTGATTTTTTCAAATACTAGCCTCGCGCCCTCCAACTTGAGTGAGAGTACCGTAAGAATCGAGATATTTTCATTATGTGGTTCGGTGATATCATGAACTTGTGTGTTCCCAATGCTCTCATTACTTTAGATCTGTGGTGATTACGCGAGCGAGGATCAGATGGGCGTCTGTCTCTGGAGCGGCCCTTCTAATGTCCAAGATGAGAATGTAAGCGGTTGGGTCAGCTCGTAAGTGGTGTTTCGCACCAATCAAACTTTGGGCAAGGCAGGTGTTTTTTACACGTTAAATTCATATCTTTTCACGAAAGTGATATAACAGGAAATTGTAACAAGGAGGTGTAAGCAAATATCAAAACCCTGAGCCAAACCTGTGATATTATTGACCATCGTGTGCCGAATTTTTTGCCCCCCATATAGGATCCTCCAGCGATCTGGCACCACTTCTCCGGTGATAGTGGCGAGAGTACTCGAAGGATGTAGCTTCAATACGGAACAACCATCAATCGGCTGCTCGCAGGTTTACATCAAGAAGAAAGTACGCACGGAAGAACTCTACCCTAACTACTGATTGCACGGTATCTGTACCAAGCTTAGCAGAGACGGTATAAATATGCTTGGCAGGTATTTATGGCGCTCAATCCAAAACCTAGCGAGTTGGAGAATGGAGCACTAGAAGATCCGATAATGTGGGATTTGTGCGTATTATTTGCCCCTAAATTTCTCGCTGGGATCCAGTGGGCACACAAGAGCATGTTTCTAACTCCCCCGTCACAAAAAATTCTGTAGTAATTCCCGAGGAAACATTTTTAATTCTGCGGTGTAATATTTAGTGTCTCGACTCTTACTACACCCAATCGAACTTGACACAAGTCCTTCGTCGCACCCGCGGTCGTCGCAGGGCGCCTGTCGCTGCGGGGACTTCTTCCCCCAGCAGGGGCTTTGTTAAGCTCGACACCCAATATAATTCCAAGAAACCTTGATCAGTTTGATTGTGTGACAGCATCAGCTGAATTTAAGCTCTTTCAACCGGATATTTTCGTTGTCCATCAACCTGTTGGTTGGGGTTCTTAATGTAAAATGAGACATCACCAGATGGGAGCATGCTTGCTCCTCTGATTGCCACTGTCTTTGTCAGCCTCTGTGATGACAATATTGATACTCTTTGAGCTACACAAGGTGATAAAATATATGTAGAACTTAAGGGACGGTTGACTAAAAGTCGTGGTTAAAATAGAGAAAAAAGTATAAAACAAAAAATCTTTATTTTAATGAGTGTTATGCTAGTACAGGGGTTGTTGTAGGTGCCCTCTTTATTGAGAGCATGTGATAGCAGGATAGTGTAAATCACCAGACTGGACATTGTGATATACAGGGGTGTTATTCAACTAGTAATAGCTGTAAAAAGGCACTAGAATGATAAGGCCTGTAAAGGAAATCAACCCACTACTTGAAATTAAACTTGATCATAGTTGATGTAATCCCTGTGGCCAAAGATTACGCTCAAACAAAAGTTCAGGAGAGGTAAATTTTCACTAGAGGAATGATTGAATTCCTGGGATGAAGAGAGGCCAGTGGTATCACTTACCCCAAGATGATGGGATCACGGGAAAATAGGTTTGGTACTGAGACAACAAGCTGTCAGCCTGTAAGCCAATGTCACAGTACCTTTCACAAGATATTATTCCAATCAATACACCGGCTGCACTATTGTGTTGATTCTTCCCTTTTGTATTCAATTTGTCTGATATGCTTACATTGAGTTATTCAGTTGTACATCTCCTTATGAGTTGTATCTTCAATTTTCTATGTTCCTCAGAAATTGAAGAAGAGGCAATTTGCAACCAAGGGATTACTGTGAGAAACAGAAAATCTTTTCAAGTATTAGCTGTGTGAAATGCTTGTGAAACTTTGTTGTACCTAGTCTAGCTCGCTTCTCTTTGGCTCTATTTTCTTTTTCCTCATCTTGTTTTCCTCATTTCAATCTTTCTATCCAGGCCCGACCCTAATACTCCCACTCTCTGAACTCACCTGCTATTCACTCAAATTCAATGTTATCAAGACATTTGACTTTCTTTTTCACTTCTCTCACAGATACTTCCTCCAAATATTGAACTTAATCTAGGATAGCAGTCAAGATCATTTCATATACAGTTGCGGATGGCAAAAACCTGTAGTGTTTTTTGGCCATGTCCAAAATTTTAAGGCAAAAAATTAGAAAAAAACTCAAATTTTGAGGGTCAAAACCCACCAAACCAGCTGTAGACGACCAAGATATTGCCTTCAGAGCTTGATTTTAGTCCACACATGCCTCCTTATGCCTCTCCGGAAAGCTGATTTGGTGTTTGGTAAAGTGAAAACCATAAGTTATAAACCCAAAAGTACATACTTATGGGTTTAAGTGTGGCTTTAAGGAGCCTTGTCCGAAATTGTGGCTGCAAAATAAATAAAAAATAAAAACTACTGGGCCAAATCCATAACCCTTTTAATTCTGAACTCTCCACATCTGTGCAATTCCAAAAATGTAATAAAAATATGTGTATGCATAATTGGACCCCCGGGGTTAGGCCCTGCGTTCAGAATATTGTTTTGCCCATGGGCCCCTATAGGTCTATGCCATCCGCAACTGTAGGTGCATTGCACAGATCACTGAACTCAAAGAAAGATATAATATTGAATCCTTCTTAGTTGTATCAATGGATTACTGAACTAGAAAAACCTTTCAAGATATCAAAACTTATCACTACCACATTTTAGGAACTCATCCCCCTTCCAGGAAGCTGTATCTTTTTCAATAGCCGACACAAGCACAGTGATTGACTCTGTGAGTCCCTCGAGGCTGGAAAGAAGTATTAGCTTACAATCAATCCCACAAGACACAATGGGGCCAATTTCAGAAAAGAAATAGCTCCACCAGGACTCAAGCCTGGGTATGACTCTAGGTGTCTGCTTTACCACTAAGCTACAAAGCCTGAGCTTCCAGATTCATTATCTAACATTCTCCTGGAATATGGAGGCTCTAAGTCCCAACCTTGCTGGAAGGCTCATTCTCCTGCAGTTACACATGGCTCATTAGAGACCAAGAATGTAAATATGTCAGAAAAGGAATGGCTCCACCAGGACTCAAACCTGGGTTGGGCTAACTCTAGGTGTCTGATTTACCACTAAGCTACAAAGCCTGTGCTTCCAGATTCATAATCTAACAGAAAACTGTTTGCCATCAAGTGAAACAGCCCATATGGCAATTTCAAGCAGTTCCATGTTGGTTATCATGCCATCTCTATTGCAATATTGTTTTCATTTCTTGGTCCCAAGAGTTTATTTTCTGTTATACTTGAGTTACTTTCTTGTAATGGTTTGCTTTCCTCACTTCTTAATGACTTTCTAATTGTGTTTCTTCTCTGCTTTGGTTGGTTTTTTGATTCAGCTGTGTTGTTGTATTTCTTGTTCTGTTTTTTCTCTTTCTTTCATTTGTTCATGTTCAGGATATGATGAAATGTCCCCTCCCCAAAACTTGAACAGCAAGCTCAAGTTGGGGAAGGCATGGCAGATTTTTGATCCAAGAAGAAACCCATCAATTCATTGATTGTTGATCATTTTCCTGATCCGATGCCAGTATCTCTAGCATCCTGATCCTCAAAAGACCCACCACTTCCAATGGTATTCCATTCCTGCTGTCTCTATACAAAATCCAAAACCCCAACACTATGTCACCTTTGATGATGATCCTTTTCTTGATTGTCTGGACCTCAGCATAAAGGCAGCTCAACAGAACGCTCGAGCACTTCACCTAAATGCTGCTGGCCTAGAACCAAATGGACTTCCACAGCACCTGGTGTCACTGTAATCCATTTTGTTTGCCATTTTTTCTCCATTTATGATAGCCCAGGGGCATAAGCAGTCTAGGTAAAAATTGCAACTGGTGGGTAGATGTGGTGACCAATAATGAATTTAGACTCAGAGGCAATCCTAGAGGATAAATCTCAGTAAATGAAGAGACCAAAAAAAAGTTAAACTGAGAGGGAGAGAAAAACAAGGAAGGATAACTAAGAGGATCAGAAAGACAAGAAAGAAAGGAGACTTGAAAAAACAGAAGAAAAACCATAGATCATAACCTTCATACAAACTCTCAGAATCAAAGACTGATGAAATAAACAAAATCAGCTTAACAAACAATGATATGAGAAATAGATTGAAAGGACAAAGTAAAGTTGAAATACCACAACTATCGAGACTGGAAACTGAGGTGATCTTGAGATGCAGATGGTGTGACTCTGAGCCGCTTTCTTGCAGGATCAATTGATGTGTTTTGGAGTCAATATGAGGAGACGGAAGACATGGAGCTAGATGGGATAAAAGAACGGGCACATGAAATTCACAAAACATATCTTGTGCAGCAAAAGCCCCACAATTTTTGAGCACTGAAAAAATGCACGTTGTTGGGTGAGAGGATCAACTTTACAGGGCTTTTTTGACAAAGTCGTCCTTGTGAAAGAAAGCACTGCAAAAAAACCACCTCAAAATGTCAGCTTGAGTTTTGTATTGCCAAATGTACACCTCTTCCTTTACACACGCCGTGACACCACCCCTGTAAGTTCTGTTTTGGGTTTGATCAATAGAGTTTTACAGTGGAACTTTGATACATGGCTTATACACTGTATCTGGTTTCACTTCAAAATTCTCACGGGCACCCTGAATACAAGTTTCACAGGGTGTTTGGATTGATATACATGGCATATACACCAAAAATATTTAGGGCTGCTGATATTTGTTGCTCACCTGTTCTTCGGCATCACCCTTCCTCTGAATCTCTACGAACAGCAAAGGAGATATTTACTCCACAATATTCCAAGGTGTTGATATCCATTGCCCCCATTCTTGCTTGGATTCCATCTTTTTACCATCTGCATTCACCACCACATTACCTTCACAAAAATGTCTAGCCAAGATCATCATCAATGGGTGGAGGCGGAATACGGCAATCTGGCCATATCCAGTTCAGATATGAATTGGGAGGCGGAAGAATTTTGATTCTTGTAACGAAGAAGAATAAGGAAGTCTAAAAAAAATTTTTTTCAAGGGTTTTGTTTGTAATTTTACTGGTAAAGATGATTGAAATTTTTTTATTGGTTTATAGGCTTTTTAAGAAGTCTAGTTGTGGTAAAAATGAAATTTCTCTGATGTTCAAGAGAGAATAGAAAAATTATTATTGGGAGATAAATTTCCCGATGAGGCCTTCAATTGTGAGCCTGGGTCTCTTATGTGACACACAGGACACAAGGTGTAGCTCTCAAAGGTTGAATTACTCAAAAGGGGGAGGGATACAACTTTTGAGAGAAGGGAAAAAGGAGAGAGAAAAATAGGAAAGATAGAGTTTAAGAGGAAGATGATTAAGGTTATCAATTTAAAAGGCAGTCTTACTACCTCTGAGGCAGCTGCTTAAGCGGAGTAGTCTTGACGCCTCTTCCTCAAAAGAAACTGATGGAAGGTAATTGGTCTAGACAAGTCTAGCCTACCTAGATTTTTCTGGCTAAAGGCCAAGGCTATTTAACTGGAAACCTATGTAGTTTCTTATGGATGAAAACTACCAAAACCAAGAGTAGGAAAGGTTTGGAAAGAAATAAAGAAAGCAGATGCAATGATCAAAAGATCAAGAGAGTTCAAGGACTCAAGATTGAAGAGCCAAAAAGAATCAGGTTTAGTGGAACTTACTGTGGAATAAACCAAACACTTTTAAAGTGAAGAGTGTACGCCAGATAATGTCCAGTAGAGAGGTCCAAACACCAAGGGATAGTTGGAGTGAAGGCTGATGTTTTTTTGATGGTTCAATTTCGAAGTGAGGAACAAGTGGAAAGGGGGAAGGGGCTGGAAAAGGCCTTTGAGAATTTTCCTTTACAGATTAAACAGTTTCTGACCAATGTGGGATGGATTTGGTTCAAGATTGAATATATGCAATATTCAAGCTTACATGGTTGAACTTCAATCAATTTCAATCATTACTCAACACATTACAAAGATTAAAGAAGACACAAAAAAGCATAAAATATAAGGACTATAGAAATTAGAGAAATACATAATTTAATCAATCAATTGTGGGTAGAATAAGAGATAATCTTTCAACAGATTTAATTCATATTCAAACAATGAAGAATTAATTTATGGAGGCAATATCATGGAAGCCTTTTGGGCAATGAGTATTGTCTCTAAGGCTGACAGTCAATATAAAACAGTTAATATGATTTAGACTTACCATTTCTAAAGCCTCAAATATTCCATTTGTTGTTACGGGATGACTGGGTACTTGGTTTTGTGCCATGACAAACTGTGAACAGGAGAGTGGGTTGTGGTTTATTCAAAACTTGGGGGATATGGAAAATAGGAGTGTAGTGAATTTCAAGGTGAATGGGAGGATAACGTTTGAAAAAATTCTCCAGAAGAGGTGTATTTAAGGAGTTGAAATGAACATCAAGTTGAACTGACCGGTTGCACGTATGTGGGTTGGAATAATGGTGTACCATGTCTTCTGGACTTGGTTGGGCCGCAAAGTAACATAGCCTAGTTGGTTTTGAATTCCACACCAGAGCAACAGGTTGTAAACATCACCCATGTTGAATCAACAACGTGTATTGAGCCCGTGCAATTTTCCGAAAATGTTGAACTGGCACGTCAAAAGCGAGTAGACAGTGGATGTTGTCTCCTAAGCCTAGATGTGCCAATTGGTAATGAACCATGGTGAGTTGCAAATTGCCCCTACTAAGTAGTGGGTCTGTCGTGCAAAACAAAGGTTGTCAGGGTCTTTCAATTGGAGTCCAATTTTATTCAGATACAAGGACCAATTTGAGGTGGTTTGTCTGACAAGATCATATGGCCGGTGTCAGCCTGCTACTATTCAGAGACAACCTGAACAAAGCATAAAAATATTAAATAAAATAAAAACAATATTAAAATTACATCAACCAAAATAATTCTCATGTACATGAAAGAAAGAGACATTATTACATGGTTTTAAAGAGACATTATTACATATAAATAAGCATTATTATTGTAGAGACATTATTACATACATAACCCATACATATGTAATTAAATGTGCTCAAATTACAATAAACCTTATTTTACATATGTAACATGTAAAAATATGTGGAACCATAAAAATCAGTTGTTTCAACAAAAAATAAATAATAAAAAATGAAAATGTTAATAACTTCTAAACCTTAAAGAAAAGTTAGAATATTATTGCATATTCTTAATCTACACTAAAAATTAACTAGGGTACCTCACTCATAGTACCCCTTAAATCTTACTCCTTCACCTTCTATGTAGTAACTCACATGTACCCATTTATCACGGCACATCACCACATTACACAACTACATGAACCATCAGGTTTATCAATACTGACTGGTACATGACCAAAAATACACGTCAAATTGAGGTGTTGTGTAAACTGGCCAAGTTAGACCAAATTGTGACGTGAGGAATCCAACCCCGCGCCCCAGTTCAGAAATTGGGAATTGGGCCACAGACCCTCCCAGAATACACGAACCCCAGGTGAGAAGGGTTGTAAAATTATGAGAAAAATACAGGGGGATTCAGAGCGCCCCAAAAATATGGGAACAACTCACCAGACCCCCAAAACCTTGTTGAATCACTTGTATTGTGGCACTCAAAGATTTGAACAGGCTGAATTGGGCCATAAACTGCCTCATAGCGCTGTAGCTGGCCCAGGCCAAAGGTTACAAGGGGTCCAGGACCCAACAAGGCTTGTTACAAACCAATTAGAAAACCCCCAGACCCCTTGGTGAGCGTCTCCATCCTCCTGGGCCATGTGTACATAGCTACATTTGGCCCAGACCAGCCAAAATTGTACTACTCCACCAAATTGGGAGATTGTGGGCGCTTCTGAGGCTCTAAAATTACTATATAAGAGCCACAGAACTCCCCCCAATGTAAAAATAATCTTTATTACATATCACAGCATTTTTACCGCCCTTAACCAGCCTTTAAAATAGTTACTTTAGCTTAAATTCTGCTGTTTTCCATTGAATATCAACCAACTAACCTCAACAACTGCCTTCAGCCTTCAAATACCACCAACCGACCACTATTTCGAGCGCCTCAAGACAGCCTTAGTCCCTCTGAACACCCTTAGATATACTTGGAAGCACTAGAGAGTACTTCTTTCATCCTTCTTCAGTAGCAGACACTTTCTGGGTGTGCCCTTTCTTAACTGAGAGACCAGATGTAATCAGGTCTTAAAAACCAACCTGCAACCCAGGTCCTGATTAACAGATGGCACAGTAAACCACCCCTGCTTGCAGGCCCCTCTGTAATAAATAATAGTAATATTTTTTATTGTCTTTTCTTTTGTTACTTTTTTACAAAGTTCCACCACTTTTCAGCACATTACCACGCCTGAACCACTCCTGTTTATTACTTGCAGGCAGTATAGCTAGAAGGTTTTAAGACCTTGGCATCACTGACCCTGACATCCTTCCTGTACTACCCAAAAAAGAGACGAGGACTTTGGTGTCAGGAATTCAGGTCAAGGTAATCATTTTTGATATATAAATGAACGGTCATGAGGTTGAATTAATCAGTTGTGACGGGTTGCCAGATCCTGAACTTCTCAGGCTGATGAGCAAGGAGAAAGTATCTTACCAAGTTGGTGATAACTATCCCAAAGGATAGTGGCGTCAAAAATCTGTACTATTGGAGAAGTTTCAAAGCTGTCATTCTGAGGAAAGTTAGGTTGATGCGTGAGCATTGTGGTGAGCTGGGGTCGGGTGAGACCGGCGAATGACAGATGTAAAAAGACAGTGAAGTCCCATCAATCCCAAGCGCAATGCACAGGGGGGCTTAGCTGAGGGTGACCCCCAGGATTGGGCCTCATCCAACCTCCACACCCCTCCCACCTGTGAATCCAGGTGGCCCCACACACCTAATTTTGGTGAAAGTGTAGCATTAAAAAACTTGGATAAGCTATGTGATTCCAGGTGACTTGGAACTGAATTTCAGTTGAACACACAGTTTGATTGTGACTATCTTTCAACACACTTCAAACCACCAAGAAGATATGAGTTGTGCAATGGCACCCGTCGACGGCTGCCATGAAATCATCCCTGGTGAGGTGTTGAATGTCGTTCATCATTTTATTTTCACATTGTAAATCGATTTTTCAATGAAAGTGAAGTTAAGCGCTAACACTGACGGAAATTGACACAATAGGTGACATTGGAAGACAAAGATGAGGAAGTGGACATTTCAACATTGAAGGTTGAGAGTCAAATAAGAGGCCGGTGGAAGCTAATTTAACTGATAGTCAAAAGTTTGGTTAAACTTTTTTTAAAAGTTGAAGAATATGTATAAAATATAACTATTGGTGTGGCTCAGTGAAAAGTAGGAGGTCAACTGTATTTCATAAGAGTAGAACTTGAAAAATCAAGTTTGGAAGTTCGAAAAGTCCTTAAACTATAGGTGAACCAGATGAAAAAGCTGGATGATGACAATTGAAGGAGGGGGCCGTGTAGCCGCCTTGAGCTCTAGTTGTTATTATTCTAAGTGATTATTATGTTTTTTTCAGACACCCCCTCTTGACTTTGTATGCCAAATCTGTCTCCAAAAATGAAAAATAAAGGTAGCTGTGCGCAAAGCATTTCCAGATGCCGCACACAGGAGGTGTGGTGACTACTAAATTCTAACCTCTATCTCACAGCCCCACCATAAACCCTCCCCTTTTTCTTGTTTTCCTTGAAGGGCATTATCATTATCAAATTGGAAGGGAGTATATATTCTGCCCCACCCATATCACACCATTGTTTCAAATGGTGGAATGAGGCAGCAAAAGGTTGGGAGACTGTAATCCAATTAAAAAGGGATGAGTGGAACAGATGGATGACCCAACATCACCACCAAAAATAGTGAAGGATGACACTCAAATCCAACTTGGATGGAGGGTGAAAAGAAAACCATTTAAAACAAAAAAAGGCCAACAAAAATTATTATAAAATAAAACAGTAATCAATTGTATCTTTGCTGTTTACAAAGGGTGGCATCAAAGATTTGTTGAGAATCAGCTTCATTTAATTTTCTAGCAACATTAGCAAGATTTTGATTGATTTGAAAAGAGCAACCAAAGTGAGTCCAAGAATTTCCATCTTGATAATTTTCAGCCAGGTGTACGGTCTTCCCTGGATTAGATGTGGGTCATTGAACACCACAATAGTTTGATGCTTGTCTAGTAGCCTAGCTTTGAAGCCGTATGATTTCATTTTCTGGTGAAATGAGTGGTACTTCTTCCACCCATAGTAATTATGGATTTCCTTTATGAATTGATGGGTGTTGTGAATGTGGATTTCACCCCTGTGATTTGGGTCCCACCCAATGACTGAGGTATCTTGAAGCATGCTCGCCAGGTGGAAAGTGGAATTAGCAATCATTAACACTTAACTACAAGGGTCAGTGGGCACTCACTTCACACTTTTTGAGATTTACAATTGATCTACCAGTAATTCTACATCCTCATCTTAGAAAACACAACAAATTGATGCCCTCAAAAAGAAAAAAATATGTGGTGCAGATCCCACATGCTGCAAAAAAATCTGGGTCTTCAACACATGACCCCCTGGGATTGAAGGTGCGACCCACCCCACGTCCTCAGGATGGTCGGGGTGGATCGCACCTTCAATCCCCCTGTCGAAATGGAGGGTTGCAGGTCGAATTATTGACCCTCTGCTGAGGAGGAGCCTCGGCCAAGGGTACAGGCCGTACCCACCCGCCAAGGAGGTTTCCTCCTCGGCGCAAAGGTACTGCCAGTACCTCCCACCAAGGAGGAAACCTCCTTGGCGGGTAGGTACGGGCTGTACCATCCGTCGAGGAGGATTTCTACTCGGCCTACTGGTACATTCTGTACCAGCCAACTGAGGAGGAATCCTCCCCAATGGATGGTACAGATGGTATGTTGCCACCGAGGAGGGTTGCTCCTTGGCGGGAAGGTACTGTCTGTACCTTCCTCCGGGGAGGGTTTCTCCTCAGTCAGCTGGTACAGACTGTACCGGTTGGCGGAGGAGGAAGCTTCTCCGACAGATGGTACAGCCCATGCCTGCCTGCCAAGGAGGTTTCCTCCTTGGTTGGAGGTACTGACAGTATCTGCCCACCAAGTAGGAGCCCTCATTGGCTGTACCATCCATCAGAAGGATTTCTCCTCAGTCAGCTGGGGCCGAGGAGAAATCCTCCCTGATGGATGGTACAGCCCGTACCTACCCGCCAAGGAGGTTTCCTCCTCGACGGGAAGGTACTGTCAGTACCTCCCACCAAGGAGGAAACCTCCTTGGCGGGTAGGTATGGCCTGTACCCTTTGCCGAGGCTCCTCCTCTGCGGAGTGTCAATAATTCAACCTGCGACCCCCCATTTTGACAGGGGGATTGCAGGTGCGACCCACCCCGACCGTCCTGAGGACGTAGGGTGGGTCGCACCTTCAATCCCAGGGGGTTGCGTGTCGAAGACCCAAAAATCTGCTTCAACTGCCAGCAGTTGACATGCAGGTTACTCTGATTTTACTCAACTCTTATTCAAACTTTACTCAAACTTTAATTGAGATGCACAGTCACTGTGCACCAAAGTAACCTTTGATTAAAGTTTGATTAAAACCAGAGTAAGACCAGAGTAAAATCAAAGCTACTGCATGTCAACTGCTGGCAGTTGAAGCAGTTTTTTTGCAGTGACAGACACCAGGGGAGAGCTGGGGGCACTCACCAGAGAGTGCCTTACCTGAATTTTATCCAGGTTTAACTTTTGGTATGAACTCTGTCAGAAGTCAATTCCATGTTGTTGTTGAGCTAATCCTTTCAATTGGGAGAAATAGAGGCAATCCTTTCAATTGGGAGAAATAGAGGCAATCCTTTCAATTGGGAGAAATAGAGGCCAATGATGATGAAGTAATATGTTACACAACATCAATTTACTAATAAATTTTGCTCCATTTACTTTGAATACTTGCTCAACTTAATCATGATTTATATGAACTTCAATTTCTCAATAAATTCATGTTACACAGACATCTGTTTATTAAGCTGGTCCTTCCACAGCCAATTAACTGTGTATATTAGTCATGGTGTTTGAAAAAATTCTCAATTTGTCACCCTATTGCACTCGTGTGCAATAGGGTGACATCAACGGTGTAACCAATACATGTATTTGTATTTGAATGTATTGTATTTAAATACATGTACTTTTGATGTATCCTGTCAGTCTTTTACAAGAGACGGGTGGGCACTATTGAAGGAAGAAAAGGAAAGGAGATAGTTCAAGTAGGGGACTGACTGTTTGCAGGTCTTCTTTGTTTCAAAGAAGAGTTACTTAGGCCCAGAGGGACTTAGAGTAAGAATACTGAAAGGGTTTGCAATGGCAAGGCTCGAAGAAGGCCTAATCAACTTATGCTGGAAACTATAATCTTATTTTGATGAGGAAAAGATGAAAGCATAGAAGTAGACAGCTTATATAGGAAATACAACTAGTACTACAAAGGTATGACATGGGTTCGAACAAGAGATGTCATAAGGTCAAAGCAGAAGAAATGAGAGAGGGAGGTCATAGCTTCTGAGTTCAAGCAACCAGGGCAAGTCCATGACTGAGGACCAAGCATTTGCAAGTGCAGTGGATGTGAACACTGCACAAATCAACTCCTCGGAAAAGCCAGTCCAACAGGTGCTCAGACTGAATTTGTCCGATGAGTAGGGTGGCCTGGTGGTGGGGCACGGCTAGACTTGTTGGAAAAAGTCAGTCCGCTCACTTGTTGGACTGACTTGTCCAACAAATCAGTTTATGCAGTGGAAGAAGGTTGAATCAAAGTTTGAAGTTTGAGGACTGTGCGAGTCAAAGTTGGGAAGTTCAAAGATGAAGTGTGCAAATCTAGAAAGGATATTAAGTGCATGAGAAAGTAAGACCATTAAGAGGGTTATTGGTCTTGCCTTTGTTTGCATAACTGGAAAGCAACGTGCTTTTGGATCTTTGAAGCTGAAAGTAACTTCAAGGAAAGAACTGAAGATTGCTGAGGGTGCATATACATACAATGTGATAAGCAACCCAAGGATTAACCAAAAGCTTGAAAGTTGCTGAGGTTGTGAAGTAGGGTAGAAAAGCATCCTTAGTAAATGCAAGGAAGATCCAACTGCGAGATCCCTAGTGCTGAGTCTGTCGTATGATATATCCGCTGTCAGATACAATACACATCTTCCCAAGATTGTGTATTATTACTCCCAATACAATAAATACATGACATATTGGTGCAAATACACACAGTATTGTATCAAAATACATGTATTTCCAACATATCTGTTATTAGATACAATACACAGTTTTGGAAAGATGTGTATTTGAAATACAGATAAAATACATGTATTGCATTGGTGACATTGTCAAAATCACCCCTCACCAAAACAGAGAGGGAGCACGAAATTGAGAATCTCCAAAAAACAAAAACATCTTGCAACCAAATGTGTGGGAATGCAACATTATTTCCAGCTGAAATGAGTCTCTAAAACCCCCTGGCTTGACTGTGTCCATACTTTGGACTCATGGGGGTACATATTTGTTACTTTTTGTGGTACAATTGTGGCAAATTTTTGCCTTTGTTAGGGAAACTTATTAGACTTATTTGGATGAAACAGGTAAACAATTCAATATTACAATAAGATTATTGAACAATTGGTTTCAAACTACATTTTGGCCGTGATGATCCATTGGCACATTATCATCCTACCTGAATACCCATTTTGTATAATACTCCCATTTCAATCAATTGTGTGAATTTTGATTGTTGAAATTGTTTCAATTGAAGAACAGTTCAACTCAAGTTAAAAATATGTTATGGATTTTTTTTCTATGCAGATCCAACTGAATTCAAGTGAAATTCAAGATGAGTTGAGGATGGCTTTAGAAATAATTGATCAAGTTTCAAGTAAGATATAGGGGAGGTATCCACCAGAGTTCCAGAAAGAAGTTAAAGTATGGCACTCCCTGGAGAGTGCCTCTCCCCTGGTGAGCAGAGCTGGATTCCATCAACAATTCAAGTCTCTGGTAACCCAACTGATATTCCAACATAACCTGTTGTTTTCTTGATATCTGTCCATATTTTGTTTTCCTTTTTCTGTTGTTGTGTCACTTCAAGTCATAGCATAACACATGTGTTAGTATATGTATTGTTTCCTTTCTGGGGTCTGTTTGCAAAATAAATGTGGTCTCGTCATTCCAAATCAGTTGCATCTACCATAAATTTCTGAAATTACATGTGTTCATGAAAGAGAAAGATATCTTGGTTGGATCAATTTCTTGTTGGAATTATGATAGTGTAAGTAAAACATTAACCACAAGAATTATGAGATGGCAAGTAAAAGATGAACAAAAAAGAATGAAAGGAAAAGAAAACACAACGATGAGACTGAAGAATATGGTGGTTGCATGGCAATGGTTTGTGTGATAGGAGGGATGATTGGATGGTGAGATTAGGGGTCGGTGTGGACTTGGTCACTTGTTGAGGACTACCCCAATGAGGCGGGATTTGCGCGTCCTGGGCCAAAACCTTGTGAGTATGGACTTAGCCCAGCTTTCTATTCCCATACTTCTATGCAAACCGTCGTCATCGTTCGTGGGCAGTGTTTACAGTCACCCGTCTCGCCCCACATTACCATCCGCCACCTTCTTGCCTGGATTGCTCAGCTGCTTCTGTCACCTTTACCCAAAGCAAGAACCCCATTTCTATCGTCAACAACATAACCAAACATGGTCTGTCTATGCTCGGCTCAATCCGGAAAATGAAGTAGCAATCAACAGCTTACGATGCTTTTTTCTCCTCCTTGTAGCCTGGTTTGAAAGTCGCAGTCTTAGGTGCCGCCGGTGGTTAGTGTATTGACCGCTTCCTGACACATGCCTGCGCCCCTCTTCTTCCAGCTCACATTCTATCCATCCACGATTATTTTCCATGTAGGCATTGGACAGCCGTTGTCCTTGTTACTCAAGGTGAGGAAGGAAACTTTACAATTTGTCATCAGTGATCGAGACTGACATCGCTATCTTGCGATCCAGCAAAACCCTCAAATCACCGAATTAGCTTTATTCGATGTGGTCCCTGTCGTCAAAGGAGTCGCTGTTGATGTGAGGTTCTCAAAGAGACCGAAAAATAAACTTTCTACGGCTTGAGCTCGCCATACAGCTGATGAAGTCTTTCGATTCCGATTTACCTAGATCTCCCACATAAACACACCCAGTACCGTGACTGGACATACCCCCGAAGGAGAGGGACTCGCAACAGCCCTTAAAGGGTGTGACTTGGTCGTCATTCCAGCTGGTGTACCCAGAAAGCCCGGTATGACCCGGGATGACTTATTCAAAGTGAGCAGCTTGTCCACTCCTACAAAATCGCTGCTGTGACTTGTCTTTTGTCTCATGGGCATGGTTTTTGAGCTCTAGATCAACGCTGGAATCGTGCGCGACCTCGCTACATCCATGGCTCAAAACTGTCCCAAGGCTTGCATCTTGGTTATATCCAACCCCGTCAACTCAACTGTACCAATTGTTGCAGAGGTATTCAAGAAAGCGGGCGTTTTTGACCCCAAAAAGTGAACCTTTCAAACCGGAATCCATGGCGGATAATGTCTCCCCGACACTCATTTAGAGCTTACTGACCCTGATACTTTTGGCTTATGCAGATTATTCGGCGTAACGACTCTCGATATTGTGAGGGCCTCTACCTTTGTAGCACAGGTTGCAGGCCAATCTGAGAAGGCCCATGAGTACAAAATCCCGGTGATCGGCGGACATTCCGGCGTCACCATTTTACCTCTTCTCTCTCAATCAAAACCCCCCTTGCCCCAATCTATCATGTCGGACGAGAGCAAGCTTGGGGAGCTCATCAAGCGAATCCAATTTGGTGGCGATGAAGTCGTGGCAGCTAAGGATGGTGCCGGAAGTGCTACGTTGAGCATGGCCTACGCCGGATTTAGGTTTGCCGAGAGCTTGATTAAGGCTAGGCTCGGTGAATCTGGCGTGGTTGAGATGGGCTACATCTACGTGGCAGATGATAAACATATCTCGGCTCACACCGAAGGCCTTGAGTACTTCTCGGTTCCCATCGAATTAGGGGTAAGTCAGAGAAACAATCATGTACCTGCAGAACTCATTCCGCAGAAATTGACGTTCATTGTGTTGCACCTTCATCCAGCCCCACGGTGTTGGCAAACTTCTTCCGATCGGGGATATCAATGACCACGAAAAAGAGATGCTGAAAGCGTGTATTCATGAACTTAAAGAAAGCATCACCAAGGTAAATAATCACTCTACCGCCCAAGCTTCTCGACAATTCATCACACCAACTGACCGATTTCCGGTTCCTATTTTCTTGGTGATCAGGGCTCGAGCTTTGTAAACAAATTGTAAAACGAATAAATTGGGATTTACCGATCGATGCAAAGGATCTATTAAGGCTGAGGCGCTTGTTGTGTTATGTCTACGCGCTTGGGCTCTTCTTATGTCTCTTATGCATGCCGACAGAAGGTGGTAGTTGCTCCTATATCTATATATGTAAATTCAAAAAGGGTTCAAGTAGCCAAACAACCAAAAAAAAAAAACAGAAGAAATTAAATGATGCTTTGTTTGATACCAGTGCTTGTAACAGCTGGGAGCTCAGACTGAAAGATTTTAGGAAATCGATTTGAGTGGGTTTAAGCTAGGTGTATTACTTTTGTGTTCATCAACTGGATACACTGCCAGCATAATTGGCTAGGTTTATAGTATCCCGGTTAAACTGGGATACCGCCAACCTAGCCAATTATGCTGGCAGATAGTTGGAGATGATGGAATATTAGGTTTGTTTCCTGTTTTCCTCTTTTTAATCTGAAAAGAGTTGGCCTGAGTAAATCCAGGCTGCCTGTTGCCAAACAGACTTGTTTAATGTGATCCCTAATTGGTTCCAGGGGGGAGGGAATAACTGCTCTTTCCTCTAGAGTAGGATGAATTGGCTCCAGATCAGAGAAGGAAAGAAAGCATACATATTGCTTTCTGCATGCATTTCTTCCCAAAGGAATGACTCAGCCTCAGCCTCAGCCAAGCCTAAAGCTGTGGACCACCATATACAAACACCACACCAGCCATAGACAATTCATCCTCAGCTGATGAGTACAGACTGTACCCACCAGCCAGTTCCTCCTTGGTAGATGGGTACAGACTGTATGCACTGTCAGAGGAGGAATCCTCTTTGCCTGCTGGGGAAATACTGTACCCATAGGCCAAGGAGCAATCCTCCCCACCTAATGGTGCAGCCTGTACCAATTGGCTAAGGAGGAATACTCCTTGGCCAATGAGTACCATCTGCCAAGAAACCTCTTTGGCATATGGGTACACCACAAAAAATGAGAGCCCCTGCTGGCAATTCACATGCAAGCTTCTCTAGTCTTACTGATATTATTACTTGAAGTTTAACTGCAGGTTATTTTCCTGCAGAGTCACTGTCCATTGGAGTTATTTGAAATTAATTTACCAGTAAGATTGAAACAAGGCCATTGGTAGGGTCAAAGTTGCTCAGGCTGCACGTCAACTGCCAGTAGGCACTGTCATTTTCTTGGTGGTGGTACAGACTGTATCCTTTTGCAGAGCAGGAATCCTCCTTGGCTGCAGGGTACAGATTGTACCCATTGGCTAAGGAGGGTCCTGCATGGCTTCTGGGTACAGAATGTAGCCACTGACCATGGAGGATTCATCTTTGGACATTGGGTACAGACTGTACCCACCAGACAAGGAGCAACCTCCTAGGCACGGCTTGTTTTACTTCTCAGTGAGATTGATCTGGATCTCAGTGAGATTGATCTGGAGACCAGCCATATTGATTGTGTCTGTTCCCCCATTAGTTGTTCTGCTTTGGGGTATCCCACCTTCACATTTCACAAGTTGGAGGTAGTAGTAGTCAATATTCCGGGAGTTGTTTTTGGTAAAATGAAAAAATATTCCAGGGATCTTATGCCTCCATGTGTTAGTGAAACCATAGAGGTTTATCCCAAATTACTTCAATTTCACCTGCCCATTGGCAGACCAGATGAGCTTGGGCCCTGGGTTTTGAAGACACACCTCTTCAACTCTCTGTTAGACTGGTTACCAGCACCTTCCAGATCCAGGGCACAGTTGATTACAGAAACAGTGATGCTTGCAAGCCCACCCGTATGAATAATTAATAGTAATTAATAATAACTGCAAATGTGGATGTCAGGAACTACACACTTGTGAATATGAAGTCTGTATTTTGTTTGCAACAACAGCCTCACCTTTTGGTAACCTGAATTGCAACCTTTGAGGTATGTATGTTGGAGTTTGATGATGCAGGATACTACAGCCTCAACATTAAACTTGTTGTTTTCCAAATTGACATGTTGGCATTTGGGGTTCATAGACTTCATCTTCCTTTCTAGTGTCCTTTTGGATCAGGAGTAGCTGTTAGTCGTGACAGATGGTCAAAGCACGATGAATTTTTGCATGGTTCAATCCACATTTGTATGTAGTAAAAAAAGGACACAGTCTTCATGCTGGCTGTTGCACTTGGTGGAATGGAGAATGAGGTCCCAGTCTTCTTCTGGGCAGGTGAGTGTTCCTTAAGAGACAGATATGGAGTGTGTGGCTTGGATGTGCTGCAGAATTTGTGCATCTGTTAAGCCTCTTTCAACCAATCGGGTGAGCTAGGTTTGATGTCTAATCATTAAAAAATCAAATTATGGCACATATAATTGGTATAGATCACATTATGGTACACATGATTGGTGTTATAGGTGGGTCAGGCATGGGGAGGAAGTTGATTTTGTGTGGTCTTTGTGTTGTAGTAAGGATACCATTGGAGTTCTTTGTAATGGATATTGGGTGGTATTTCTCTATATATCTCCACTGTATCATAATATCACAGGCCCAGGAGGTTTTTTGCCCATGGTGTTGTAGGGTCTAAGGTGAGGGAAGATGGGGGCTAAGCCTGATCTAGATTTTATTTCCTGTTGGGTTTTGAGGCCTGCATTGGTCTGCATGGCTAAGATTATGGTCTTGATTTGCCAATTTTTTGTTAGATTCATTATTTTTTCAGGTTTATTTGGCTAAAGTGGCACATCAGTGACAGTACCTCCATAAACCTCCACCCCATACACACCACACATAAATCTGTGTGCTGTATACAGTAATTGTATTTACAGCTATTGAGAAGGACCATGCTACCTGCATGAACAATTTACTTCAATTGCATGTGATTGATATTGAATTTTAACTGAAAATAAGATTTGGAATGCAAGATTTTTGAGATAGTAGCACTATACAGTTTATCCTCCAAAACAAAAAAGTCTATGGTATTTTTGATGTATTCTTGTAGTGTTGTACAAAGGATCAAACATAAATTACCAAGATAGAGGAGTGATAGCACCAGGCCACATTGGATCTGAGAAAATGGAGGCTGACTGGAGGAAAAGTTACCCATAATAGAGAGGGAGTCTGGTTAAGGAAAATTTTGAGAAAAGTAAAATTCTTCTAGCTTGAAAGGGAAAAAAGGATCTTTCTACCAGAAGATCACTAAGAGTATAAGGGATCAGATGGAGTAAACTGATGATTGGATTTCTCAGTGATGACTACTAATCAATTCTACAAGACAGGTTGTTAAGATTTGGGACAACAGGAGAGAGGATTATGAAAATTCAAGAAGCAAAAAGAAGGGTGAAGAAGGGTGAAGAAGGAGAGGAAGATTTGAAATTCCAACATGGAGGACTTCCACACCACATAAAGTAACCTTATGGGCAAGTGAGTGGATTCAATTTTCCAACAAGTCTTGTATTACCTGACCACTAGGCCACCAAACTTGTAAATATTAAGTCCAAGCACTTTTGATTTCAGAAAAGATAATTTTTGCAGTGCTATTAGTATGGTGATTCAGGGCATGTACCATACGACCTCCGAGGTTGGTTTTTCCAGACTTTTTTCCTCAGAATTGTTTTTATGCAAAAACTGATGTAATTTCAGCTCAAAGAGATAAAGAAATGAGGAGGGGGCTGTTCTGGTGAGCAAGAGAACAGGACCAAGGAGCCTCTGAGGTGGTTTCAGGAAGAAAATTCTCAGACTTGATCATTGATTTCAACAGAGAAAGAGAAAAATATAAAGACCAAGCATCTGTCACATACTGTGACAGGACTACAACAAATTCATCTGTGCCACTACACAGGACACAGGACAACTTCATCTAACTACAAGACTACACAGCTTGTGGAGAGGACACAAATCATCTGAGAATGAGAACTACACTGTCCCAGACCAGGATAACAATTTCATCTGAGAGTGGGAACTACACTGTCCCACACCAGGACAACTACTTTTATTTTATGTATTTATTGAAGAAGGGAAAGAGAAAGAGGATAAAGGAGATATTGGGAATGGGAGAGCTGAGAGCGGAGAGAAAGGAAGGGGAACCAGGTCTTTTATTCTGACAAAAACCCGTACCACGGGTGTTGGTTTTCGCTTTGATTTGAAAATTGATTTTAGTGATTTTCCTGCGGTTTTCAGAAACAGGTCTCAACCTGTTTACAAAAAAGCACAAAAATTGTTTTGAAAAATGGGCCCTCACTAAGAACATCTCCACCGCAGGGTGGAAAACTCGCGCAATGCATTCTGAATTTTTACTTTTAAGGTTAAAACCTTGTGTGCTGTGCACCGGTGGAGTGTAAACCGGCATGCAAATGTATGTGAGCCTTAGTTGATTTGGTGTGAATCACAGGATGAGTGGTGTGGGTTTCACACAGGATGTAGAGGGGAGCTAGATCTACACTTGTGTTGATGTTTTTTACACTCGTGGCAAATCTAGGTTTGCATTTTCACCCCTGGTGGGGTGTGATTTTTCATACGCGGGTGGAAACAAGTTTCCACTCGCACTTTCCACCCTGTGGTGATGCTCTAAGTGTACTCTGTTTGAGAGTACACACATTCATTTATTTCATGTAGAGATATAATACAGGTGTTTGGTTTGAGTTACTTTCTGGCTGATGTAGGTCCAAGGAAGGCCTTGATGATCAGTGTAAATTAAACTGAACTTAGATGTGTGCTCCACTGATATGTAACTAAAGTGGGGCCTCATGTGAGCCTGGCTAATATACTGTACTTTGTATGAAAAAACTAACTGAAATTACTTTCTTCATTGTAAAAAATAACACATATTTTTCAAGACTTTCAACCTCTCAGTCTCACAGTATCCAATCATATTGAGTGACTTCTGCATACCTCATAGAAGTACCTGTCACTATTCCTCTGGACGTACATAACAATTAAATTTTTATCTTATCTTGATTGTATTGTATGTGCATATTTCTTTTTCAATAAGACATGGGAGCATGGATTCAAACCACAATAATTATCTTACTTGTAGACTGGACTGTCCTGACATTACTACAAAATTTATGTCTTTGATCCTTGATTTTTAGGAGGAGAGTAAAATACACATCCTACATTACCATCCAAATTTGAACATTGTAGAACAACAGCTCTTCAAGGGAAAGAACAATGTTCTTTTTTGCTTGAAGTAAAGTTAATCAGAGAAAGCCAGAAACCCAATTAAACAATCTTACAGTTATGGTGTTCAAACATCATTTTGGAAAAATAGTTATGGTGTTCAAATATCATTTTGGAAACAATTGCATAAGATCTTAAATGCAAGATTTGGCAGGGACCTGTCAAGAATCATAAAAAAGTTTAAGTTTCCTGACATGTCCCTGCCAAATCTTGCGTTTAAGAACTTGCAATTTTTTTCAAATGATATTTGAACACCATAGGTGAATAATTGGGCAAGATTAATTGCACCAAAAAAATCAATCAGACAGGAGGGAGTGAATACCAGCAAATCACAAATTTCCCAATCCTAATATGAAATGTTTTATCTTGAAAATTCCCGGAAGTAAATTTTAATTACATTTGAATAAGTTGGAAATGTCACAAGGCATGGATATGAAGCTTTGACTTCTCGTCAAGAGGGAAAATGGGTGCTTAGGCCTTCAACTTTTTTACATATTCTTTCACCAAAAACTCCTGCAATCTAGTGAAAATTAAAGTTATGTATCCTGATATTTTGTGTTAACATAAAAGAAAATTTTATTTTTCATTACAAGATTTCAGGTGAAGATCAGATTCTAGCTGCCGATGAAGAGGTCTACTTGGTTAAGTGTGTTCGAAGGTATGATCGGCAGGGTAAAAATTTGAGGGCTCCCATGAGAATCTAAGGCCGGTGGTCGGATGAACATAAGGAGGTGATAGTGGGATCTCATTCTAATGTTTCCGGCTCAGTTGAATATTCGGCGAATGGGTTGGGCAGAAAAAAGGGCAGAAAGGGTTTCTGACCAGTCAGAAAAGGGAAAGTCAGTTGGCAGTCTGCTCCTGTTGACCGTCTTCAACAACCCACCATCAACAACAATGAAGCATCACAAGAACAAGAACCTCTCCTCCGCTAACTCAACTACCTCAGCCTCAACCTCAGAATCATCATCTCCTTCCAAGAACCACAAATCAAAATCGATCAACAACCTGCCCCTCTCTCCCTCTCTCACTCATCAGAGCCATCCCACTCCCTGGTCCACAGCCAATAACCTCTCCCATACTACCCCCTCCACCTCTTCCAGCTCGCCAACTACCAACCCTTACTCTAGTACATCCAAGCAGCACCATCATTCTCACCACCAACATCACCCTCATCATCACTCCGCTGTCCATCGGGAACCTCGCCCATCTAACTCCAATCGACGGGCGTCCTCAAACAATTCCACCTCCACATCCACCGCCCTCAGACATCAACATCAACAGGCGCAAGCTCGCGCTCATGCCCAAGCTCAAGCTCAACTACAGGCCCATGTCGTCCAGGCTCACCAACTCTCCTATTATCAGCAACATATGGCCGATCTGGCCACCTACATCACCCAAGTCTTTCTGCCGTCTGTCCTTCCTACCCCCGAAGAATATCAGGTATGGATCTCTACCGTTCTTCTTCATATCCAACCGGCACTGACCCGATCTCCTCTTGATTGATCGATTAATAGATTAAAGAGCAAACTCGTCAATATCTAGAAACCCTAGCTGATCGAATTTCCAAGGGTGCCAGATTACTTCCGTTTGGCTCAATAGGTTCGTCCGGCGTCTCTTCTCGCTCAATGTTTGATTTTATAACTCATATATCTTGTGATGCAATTCATTTTTACTCCAACAGCATCTGGTTTGGCTTTACGTAATTCAGACATGGATCTATGCTATCTAGCCGAGCCAGGAAGCAAAATAGAAAACAAGCCAGAAAATGAAGGGTCTACTGATCCCAAAAGCCGTGCTTGTAGTACTAGTCGTGCTAATCCTGCAGACACCGACGGCAAACAGCCTTCCTCAGCACTTCCTCCCGATCACGAGCCCTCTTCCTCTTCTACTCTCCCTTCTTCAAATCAAACTAAACAAGAGGAAGATGAAGAGAAACAACAGAAACCCAAACCTACTCCTGCTGAGATGGTCATGATTCTTGGAAAACTGATACAAGAAGGTTTGTGGACCCCGAAATGCCCAGTATTCAGTTACTGAAGCACAATTCACTGAAACACTTGTAATGTTCTTTTGTACTCCTTTTTTCGTTTCATAGAAACCGCATTTACCGTCAAAATGCTCCCGAAAGCTCGGATTCCTATCATCAAACTTTCCCTCCCTCCCTCTTTAGGTCAACCCTTTGGATTGTCTTGTGATATCGGATTTGAAAACCGCTTAGCTCTTGAAAACACTAGGCTGTTACTCACCTACGCAATGGTTGATCCCCGGATGCGGACAATGGTTTTATTTCGTAAGCCGTTCATAGATAGATAATTCAATTTCTCCGCCTCGATTAATTGTATCCTCATTTACCGGTGGGTTAGTCAAAGTTTGGTCCAAAAGGCGGCGGATTAATGATCCCTACTTGGGCACACTAAGTTCTTATGGTTACGTTTTGATGGTCATATATTACCTCGTCAACGGGCGCAAAGCTCCAGTGCTACCGTCAGTAAACTCTTCAGTTTTCGTCTGATTCCTGCTTTGGGCTACTGATCAAGCCTTCCTACATTCATGTTATATTTCGAAAACAGAAACTTACAGCAGCTGCCTCCACCAAGAGTAACGCCACCCGAGGAATCAGTTTACGAAGGACATGACATCTACTTTTTTGACGATTTGGATGCCTTGCCCCGCTTTTGGGTCGGAATGAATCGCGAGAACGTAGGTGAACTTTTGATCGAGTTCTTCCGGTTCTTCTCAAGCTCGTTCCGCTACACGCATGATGTCATCAGTGTACGTACTCCGGGGGGCTTGCTAAGTAAAGAATCTAAAGGATGGATGCACGATATTATCGAGGAAGGGAAGGATGGCAGGGGCGGGTTCTTGAAGATCGATCTGAATAGGTTGTGCATTGAGGTCGGTTCCCCTTCCGTCTATTCAAGTTTTGTGTTTTGCTCTCAGAGCTGACGATGTCGATCACTACAACTTTTGATAACTTTTTTTTCTAAGGATCCCTTTCAAACAAACTATAACGTCGCACGTACCGTTACACGGGATGGACTATTTACTGTGAGTCTTTTTTTGGACAAAAGAAAATGATGCCTTACCAAAAATGAAGATCCTTTTTATGCTACTTGGCACTAAGACCTTTTGTTTTTCCACACCCATAGATTCGAGGAGAATTCATGCGAGCTGTGAGAGTCTTATCCACTCGCACTGACAGGCTTGACGTCATGATCAGAGAGCTTTGTGAAGAGAGGCAGGAAGGCGTCTTGATGGCCCCTCCTTCTAGCTCAGGGCGTCGAAAATCTGCGCCTAATCCCAAGGCTTCCCTCAACATGGGTACGTCCCGTCAATGTAACTTGACCGCCTAAAGCCCACTGATTTTTTTTCTTCCATCTGTCCAGGTCTCTCTGGTAGTACCCCTCGCGAAGAAGAGGAAGAAGAAGACGACCTGGAAGAGCAATTATTACTCCAACAGCAACAACAAGCCCTCTTGAGCGCTGAACATCAACCTTCTTATCCACCCCTCACAACCAGGTTGATGCAAGACCACATCTACAGTCAAGCTACCTCATCGATGGACGCTCGACCTCGCTACCCACCTGAAAGTATTGCATCAGAGCCACCTCCTCTGGATCGTGATCTAGACTGGAATCATGAATCCATAAATGGATATCTGTCAAACGAAATTCAACAATTGCAATTCCAACAGCAACTGCAGCAATCACAGTCTAACAATCCTCAATCTTTATCCCATCCTGTCCCTCACGTCTCAGAATCCTTCAAAACTTCTTCCAAATCAACCACTTCAACCGCACCAGCTGGCGCACAACATTATTTCCATCGATTTTTTCAAACAGCTGGATCTGATACTTGGAATCCCCAACCATCTACCTCAAGTTCTCTGCATCAACCAAATATGAAATCCTCACCCACCTTTTTTTATGACTCCGAATCACTCGATCCAGGTCTTCCATTAAGTCCGACCTCGATACCTAAGCACTCCTCTGGGGGTCGCCGGCAAAAGGCTGTCGCCTCCGACATTGGCCGAGATGATCTTGAGTCAAACTCTCGCGGACTACATGCTTCGACCTCATCGAGTAGTAAGTCACGGTACAATAGTCAGTCAAATAACAGCGGGCGTCCACCTAGAAGCATGTCACATAGCACCATGAATCCACGAAGGCGAAGTGAACAGCCTCAGTCTTCAAATCACTCTATGCTCAATTCGACGGGTACTCCCATCATCATGTCTTCGAATGGTCGGATGCCAGATTTCTCCGTGTTGCCCCTCCCAGGTCCAATCAGGTTTGGCAATTTTGGAACAGAGCGGCCACCAAAACAAAAATTTGACAACCCGCAGCGAGGATTGGGGCGATCAGTCCCGGGTGGCTACTATCATCATACCAACGGATATCCATCCACATCATTCCAGCAAGATCTGAGTAGCCATCAGGTTACGTCTTTACCTCAGGATATGATCTCATCGCATCGTGTAGATGGAACTACGGAAGAACAGCTATTATCGCAGCAGGTTTATCAAAATTCTTGGCAAGGTCATGATCACCAACGAGAGGGAATGTTCTTGACCGCCGTCAATGATTCAGCAAGAAGGCGCTCATTATCTAATGGAGCAGCCTCCGTCCATTCATCAGCCTTATCATTTGATCAATCCCCCAAACTACGTCCATCTCATATAGAAACTGAGGATGAAAATCGGCAAGGTGTCGAGACGCCGCGGGCGAGGGCGAGTCAGTCGCCAACCATTGCGGGTAGTCAGTCCAGACGAACGAAGGACTCATCAGAACATAGTCGAAATACGGATCATTCGACGTCCCCACTCGCTCGATGCGCACCCTCAACCTCTTCATTGTCTCAATTGCCACGAAAAATCGTCTTTGGGGATGTCGAGGTATCCACTGAGACGGCCAAGGAGGTCCGTGTCAAGGCGCTTGCGGCGGTGCTCCGAACGCGGCGGATGGGATCGCTTAATGGACATTTTTCTCGAAGAGCAGAAGGCGCGGCGGGCGTGATCGCCACTCTGCCGATCAACAACAGCCCTAGGGCTCTTGAGGGGCCCAGTGGGTCTGCTGTAGCCGGAGTCGAGGGGCAGGCCCAGCCGATCAGCAGCAACATTGAACCGGTCCATCCGAGCCGATCAAGCAGCACGCGCAGTCTGCAACCCAACCTGGTTGCCAAGAATCAGTCGCAAGCGGTGGCATCTCTGGATGGAGAGCCTGTACCTGTGGTCGAAGAGCACTCCCAGAGGGCCATGTCTGGGAGTCATTCTACGCCTGCAGAGGATGCTGGAGACAGTAGCGCACTAATGCCGAGCAAGACGAACGTGCCAGAGATGTGCCAGGATGAGGAGGGACGTAGTCGGAGGAGTAGCAGCAGTGGGAGTTCTTGTCTCAGTAGAGGCCGACCGAGCCGGTCGCCCAAAAGACATATCAGGCCGGAGGATTGTCGGGATCGTAAACTACCCTCTACCTCAGCTGTCCCCTCTGACCCTACCCAACTTGACCCAATCGAAAAAGATCAACCCAACATTCTCCTCGAATCTCGTCTCGACTTGGCCGCCACTCCTTCCCACACCGGTTGTCCTCCTCCTTCCTCCTCAAGTTCTAGCAATACTCCTCTTACTCCTCTTACTCCTCTCGACCATCCTAAAATCGCTTCCTAATCATTTTGTGCTTTTTCATTTTATTTATTTATTGATTGATCTCTCCTTTTTTCATTCTTTCTCTCTGTGTTGGTTTGGTAATTTGGGATGAATAACAAACTTATTTTTTTATCATTGTTTTTCTTTTTTTATGATAATGACCTCTCTTGAGCTTTTTCCTATTTCCTATCCTTTTTTTTATATACAGATTAGTATTATTAAAGATTACTCTAGACGAACTGAAAGAAAAGAAAGAAATAGTTTTTTTTTTTCCAAGTGATTTTCATTTTTTTTTTTTTTTTTTTTTTTTTGGTATGATGACATGATCCCATCTTTTTTTTTAAAGAAGAATTCCATTTATTTTTATTTTTTATTTGAAGAAAGAATTTGGCTTTTGATAATACATCTAATCAGAAATTTGGATCCTTTATATGAAAGAGATAGATATACATATGTGTGGGTATATATGTGTATGTAACTGTATGTATTGTTCTATAAAAAAAAGGGTTGGAAACTTTTACAAAAAAAAAAGAAGAAAAAAACTATTTGGTTCTGTACATACATAATAATTCCAGAACGTTACTAGTAGAGAAAATAAGGGCTTTTTGCACAATGGGTATCATCACTAGATTACATATGTCTGTAATGGGCAGATAACATAACTGTAAAGGTTATGTTACAGTCAGAGCTCTCCATTTGCAGGATGTATCAGCCCACCTTTTGTGTAAGATGAAAGGTGGATTACCAAAATTGTTTGTGAATATTTATAAATCAAAATTTATCACTATCAAGCTTGTCTGAGAGAAAAACAAACTGTCAGGATTGTATTGCTGTGGTGTCAGTCGGTGTCTCCTTCATGACCACTGGTTGAAATTTTTATCACTCTTTATATGGAGGAAAGAAACCACACTTCAATGCTTTACAGCGGAGGGGCTAGTGTCTCAACTGTAGAAGTCGAGTGAAAACAAATCCTAATGGATTTTTGCCTGCTGCTGCGACAGGACATTGCAGTGCCATGTTGCAACACTGAAATGTCCGTAGTGCCAATTGAGGAATTACCAACTAGACTAAGGTGCTTTCTGGCTCTGCTGCCATGTGGGTTACCTTTAAAGGTAACCTCAGTGGCTGACATGTGGTGTGTCAGGATACAACAGCAATACAATACATATTTCTCTGGAAAGTCTCAGAAAACAAAGAAATTGGTGGTGGGTGTGAGACTTGAAGGCTAGAGAGTGCACACTTGGACCTGCAACCAAGGGCATGTGAGTATTTTTTGGTAAAACCAGCATTATATTTTTTACAGCTAAAACAGATTCTAAAGATTGTAAATTGCCTCTCATCCCACATAGTGGAGGATTCCCTTCACCACCTGCAGCCCCTGCAGAATATCTTAGTTTACATGTCAAAAAGCTAAATTTTTAGCATTTTGACTGCAAGTAAACTCTGGCATGACTGGAAGTCCTCCAGTGAGTTCGGAAAATTAACTTTATCAAACCTTTTGAGTTTAACTTTGAAGAACCACTTTTGCTTCATCTGTGTGGAGACTCGACTGGACCTTGCGTGCCATTTCTATGTCAAGAGATCGATCATCAGAACTCAGACTTTCTAGACCTTGTTTAAGGATCTTTAGCTAGTTTTGATCTGGGGTGGGTGTGAGGGTTCAGATGAGAGAAGTTCTTCTTCCACCGCACGAGAAAAGCCGTTTTTTTCTTCTTTTTTTGAAGAAATAGCAGATGTGATTGAGAAGAAACACAGGATATAAAGTGTTTGAATTCAGTGTCAAAATTTTGGATCGATGAGGATACATTCTTTCTTTTGCTGTTAAGTTATTATAGGGTTGATAAGAGTGTTCCTACAGTGTATCATATCAAGAGATGCATTTACATTTAATAATTCTTTTCGGTGGCTTCCTGGGTGAATACATTTCATGTTTCCGAAGTAACTTGTACTCGAGTTGATGTTTTTTTTTGCTATGGGGATGATGATATAAAATCATAGCTGCTTGTGTGAATACCTTGGGAACTACTAATCATCAATCCCGGGTCTTTCTGTGTAGGTCGCCCGTACCTTCGCAAAAATTCCGGTGAGTAGTACTGTTTGTTGCTCTTACTAGCGTCTGTAGGGGATTGACTGACAATGCTGTTGCTCTTGGATTTTGTTGATAGTTACCGACAGGCGTCCACCATCAAACCAAAGCTGAGCGCAAGACAAATCAATCTTCCTATACTGGGGTCCCCGACCGTTCCCCTTAGCGCAATACAATCAAATTCACCCGGACCACAGCCGCCACAATCCCCACGAAAGCCTGATTCAAAACAGAAAGCTCGTGCCAACTCCTTTCTCAAGAAGAAAATCTTCAAGTATTTCGAAGAGTGTGATTCAGGCGTGCGGGTCCATGTTCCAAAACTTACCAAGATTTGTGCTGGCCAAATCACAAATGAAAGCGCCAAAAGATCGCGTGGGACTTGTTGGTAGAGCTTCAAGCTATTTTGGCCCTTTGTCTCGCCTGTGCTCGGAAAATTAAATCTTGCACTGAAGCGCCAACTCCAAGTAGCCCTCCCAGAGTCTCTGAAAATCTGACATCAGTGGGGAGTACATGGATATTGAAATTTCACGAGAAATTCAAGCTGTCTCCTGGATCAATGTGTACTCGTCTCTGTCTCTCAATTTCCTCCTAGCACGACTTGAGCAAAATCATATTTCAGCTGTTACTTCAGCTCAAGATTTGCTTCACCGAGATGAATGAAGTCTCTTCTCGGTTCGAAATCATTCGTAGCACGTGCAGCGGTAAGTCGACAGCTGTTTATATCGTCTAGTCAAGCTTTCTAACTAATCTATCCTTATTTCTTTCTTAGATTGCTTGGTCCAAATCTCATCCTCTATATCGTCTTCCTTGTCGGTGTCGGGTACCTATACCAACGGATTACTCGGAACTGTGACAGGTCTATTGGGAGAAAACCCCCAATCGTTCTTTGGTTTGAACCAGTTTGGCCTCGATGCAATCATGAATGTCTTGCAATACTCAGGTCTCTCTTGAGTTTTTCTTTTTCTTTCTTTTTTTGCGGAGGGGGAGAATCAAGGAAGCTTCCGCTCCCCTGACCTGGCAATTTCCTCGAACACCACTCGCTTGCGGCGGAAGCCGTCAAATAGAGATTTCATTGATTGATTGGGTTTTTATCTTTCCACATAATACTAGCATATACGTACCAACCAACACTTTCCTAAAACTTCCATATCAATCTACTAAAACTGCATTAACAATGGGTATGTGCGGCTCACCCTCAGTTAGTTAGTGGTTGTTAAACAGATTAAATCATTCAGGTCGGTTCTCATAATTCAACTTATTAGATTTGTAGAGCAATTGAAAAAGTCACAAAAGCTGGAGGGACGCGTAATGGAGGAAAACATTTTGAAGTCCAACATTGAAAAACCTTCAATTGCTATGAGACCCATCAGGGCATTGTGTCATTCTATTTGAGGGCGAAGGCATTCAACGATGCAAGTAATCATTTGTGTCAGTGGAAACTGAGAAGGTTCCGAATTCATTACAAAATTGGTAATTAGTAGCGTCTAGGAAGATTAGAAGATGGTATATGCAAGAAAACCATAGAGATGCGTTAAATATACAACTTCAAGTAAGAGCCCAAATGGGAGAGAGAGAGCGAGAGAGAAAATGTCTTTTCGGGTCTGTTTAGAAAACTGGTGCCCATTAATTTACAATTATCTTACAAATGCACCTATTATATAACTAGAAGAAAGCTCTGAACGAGAAGAAAGCATTGCTGCTTCCTAGGATGCTGGGGATAGCGTGGAAGCCGAATTGAATGCCAATGAAGAAACGCGGGATGGTTCCGAAAAGTGATCCCAAGCCTGTGAACACGTTGCCCACTTCTCCGCCTAAGCTGATGGTGATGCTTGACAGACATCCAGTGATTTGGATTAAAGTATCTGTTTCAAAGTGAGAAAGAGAGAGACGAATGGTGGTGATTAGTAAACGGCCTTTATTTTAGAGATATGTGAGTGTTTATATTTACCGTTACAAATTTGGCGAACAATGCTGTATTTGATACAAAGCGATCCGATAAGCATACAACAGGTTCTGATCTCACACATGATCTTGAAGAGGATTCGACAAATATCTGACTGTTAAAAAGCAACCTAGTCGTCAGCACAGTGTATTGTTTGAATATACATTCCCGGAGACATGTGATGCTTACTGTTGAAGGGACTCTACCACCCGGGAGAGCACTTGGAGCTGGAGCCCTTCCACAGTCTTTGATCTGTGCCAGACACGCGTTCAACGCCTGAAGGATGGCTCGCAATTTGGCCACCAAAGTCCAAGACAGTTTTTCGGGATCACCCTTGAATTCTCCAGTACAGAGTTGTTTGATGGCTTGGGTATGGGGGAGGATTCCATTGAGACATTCCAAGAGATATCCGTACACTCTAACTTGCTTGAAGTAGTATATTCCGAAGGTACGTCGATCTAGTTTTTCTGACCCCTTCTGTTTGTTCTCAGTTGTTATCTCGGGAATTACTGAGGTCGGGGTGAGCTCAGATTCACTTGAGTTGCTGCTTTCAACCAAAGGGCTTAGGTTCCTCTTGTCAATAATTTGTGCTGTGGTAACCTGCAGAGGTCTGGAGCAAAGATAAAATCAAATTTGTGAGTTGGGTGCGTTTTTTTTTCGACGAGGGTTGCGCTAGTCACCTGTAGATAGATGCGACTCTGCTTGCAGCTGAGGCGCTGCCATTGCCCATTAGCTTCCTGCAATTCACGGTAGCCATAGCTGAAAAGAAGGGCTGATGCATCAGCCAAGGTGCCGCTAGCCGTCACTGTTGGAACAAGATTTATGACTTACATAAAGCGCTTGCCACCAAGACCAAGTTGTAGAAGTTGACCATGTTGATGATAAGTGGTTCGAGTCGTTGGGTATAATAAGTTTAAGTTTAATGGAAATTTAAGAAGTGCTCTGAGTCTAATGTAGTGAATGAAAGTATATCAAGTGATGGGTATAAGGAGAGAAGGAATGAGTGTATGCTGTTGTGGTGGAGAACGATGAGATGGGGAACATAAAATAATGGCAAGATACTTCCGTTTATCAGGAGGCGAAGGGACAATCGGCCAACACATTGGGGCAGGCATTGATCCTCGTTGACCCGTCCAAAAATGGCCCAGGCTAGGTTATGTGATGGTGCAGCCAGTCTGGGTGCTGGGCCTTCTGGGTGCTGGGCCTTCTGGGTGCTGGACCTGACTGGAATGACTGGTTGTCATGATGGTGAAACTGGCCGGTGGCGTAAACCAGAAGTTCAACCGGATCTCTTGCTTCGCACCAACCTAGTGGTTTTTTTTGTCCTGGTTATCTTGGATTTGGCTTGAGATCATAGCCTTGTGCGAAAAAAACCAGGCCAGTGACACGAGTCAATCGGGATAATCAACGTCTCACAATGCCCTATGCAACAGCAGCTATGCCATCAGCTAGACCGCAGAGCGTATTCCTCCGTGTCGCTTCTTACGTGAACAATTGTTGCGCTCAGTTGGCTGGTGTGAAAAATGAATCTGAGAGCCAGCACTGGGATGAGAATGAACCGCGAAGACCACTCGCCAACCAATATTTGGTCTCACTTGAAGTTGGATCAAGATTGATTATCTGCCTCCCAATAAAATGTCGGCGTTGGATGACAGCTAAATAATACATGGTAAGAATCTACACCATGTGCACGACCCCACAGACACAGGGAAGCCAACATTTATATCTGGCTGGCGAAGCTGGACTACAGATTCCAAGAAGAATAAACCGAAGCCAGCTCTCTTTCTAAATCTGAGAAATGTGTGGAAATTCATTGCACAGTCGTAGTTTCTACTGCTTAAGCATGGTGTAGCATCATGTTTGCGTCAAGCGTCCTGCTGGGGAAAGCTTTATAGTTTGTAAGTAGCTCGCGGGGTCTTTGACTAATACAAATGCAATCGACTTCCTGATCAAAAGGTCCATCTCTTGACGGTCTGAAGCTATAAAATATTCCAGGATGTGCAACATCCATACGTGCAGAGACAAAACAAGAGTATCATGATCAACACAGGGTTTGCCTGTGGATAAGTAGCTCGCAGAGTGGTGGATTAAAGCAAATGTAATTGACTTCCTGATCAAAAGATCCATCTCTTGATGGTCTGAGATTATAAAATATTCCAGGAGGTACAGCATCCATACGTGCAGGCGCAAAACAAAAGTATATTAAAATCTGAACAGGTTTTACCTGTGGGTTATGCGGCTGGAGGCCTAGCACTGAGGCCGTAACACGCCGTGAAAGAGAGAAGAAGTTAAAAGAGTATGTGAGGTAGTCCCTATAAACTAAGGTTGAGGTTGAGGTTGAGGGCGCCGTGACCATTTGCTAGGATCCCGGGGAACAATCCAAAGTCGAAATCGGTAAGAACGAAGAACTCCGGTGAAGCATCGAAAAGACGCTTCAGGCCGGCAGACAAGTCGCCCACTTCGATACCACATCTAACGGCGATGCTCGCCATGCAGCTGTTAATTTGCTTCAGCGTGTCTAACGATACAAGTTTGTCACAATCAGTCCAATCAGGCCAAATGCGTCAGATGAAACCAAGCCATATCCATACCTTCGCAAACTCGACGGATTGCCTTGTACTTGTTGCACAATGAGCTGATCAACTTGCAGCACTCCCGAATTTCGCACATGATCTTGTAGGACAATTGAAAAATGTCATCCTTCATAGGTGAAAAGAGATCGTCGTGAGTAATTAGCGACTTGGACTTAAAGTGCAACACACATACAAGGGTAGGAGTTTTTCCACCGGGAATACCACTTGGGGAAGGAGCAGTGCCACAAGTTTTGACTTTTGATAGACAATCAGTTACAATGCGCAGAATCTCTCGAAGTTCAGTACCTAATGCCCAGCCGAGCTTCTCGGCATCGACCTTGACTTGTGGCCTATCAGCTCCAGCGCAAAGGTTTCGGACAGTAGCTGTGTGAGGAAGGATTGCATTGAGAGTCTCCAATAGGTATCCATGGATCTTGATTCGCTTGAAGGAAGACCGTGGTGACGCTTTTTCCGGGGTGGTGTGCGTCTTGGTAGGAACAATCTGCGTGAGGAGCGACGGAAGCAGATCCCTCTTTTCGATCACTGAGCTGGGCTCAAGTTCAACCTCAGTCCAAAAGAAATCCGTAGAAGCCATAAGAGATCTGCGATAGGGGTGAACGGGGATTAATTTGATCTGCTCCCCATCCAAACAGAGAATGTTGCTTACTCCTGAACAGATGTGGCAAGAAGGCTTTCCGCAGTGCTATTCGGTCCATTGGTGCTAGCGGCAATCAGAGCTAGAAAAAACAGATTAGGTGAGTAAACCGGTGCGACGTGAACTGCATTGTTCTCAAATCAGTGGCTTACACATATAAACACTTGCAGCAAATGCCAGTAAAGAGAGATTGACCATCATGAAGGGACGAGTCTGGATCTTTCAAGAGAATTCTTTCGAGGCGGTTCAAAAACAAAGGAAAACAGGTATTGAGCTGGCTTAGCGAGCGCTCCAATCGATCAATCAATCAAAAAGTAATAAATTAATAAAGGTGAATCAGGGAATGTAAGGCGAGTGCGAAAAGAGCGCAAGATGTTGTAGTAGGCAAACAATCCCAGAGCGCCAGGCGGCCAGTCTCTTTTATTTATACATCATTTGGACGATGATCAATTC
The DNA here is from genome assembly GCA_001624995.1 of Puccinia horiana. Classification (NCBI taxonomy): domain Eukaryota; kingdom Fungi; phylum Basidiomycota; class Pucciniomycetes; order Pucciniales; family Pucciniaceae; genus Puccinia; species Puccinia horiana. Next base: position 39,586 of record LWDY01000026.1, on the reverse strand, counting down.
ACCATTAGCTGGCACCTATTCATCCACTGATTAATCCCTGGACTAGACAGATGAGGTCTAAATTTGTTGGCATCTTCTCACCGGAGCTGAGGTGCTAAGTTTGACTTAATCGAGCTAGTCCCGGCAGCGGGAAATCATACAAATTGCTGGGGCCCAAGGAGTGGATGTGCGGAAACTTTCAAAGAATCAGCCGAAGGACGCTTCCAGCTATGCTCTCAGATAGGCTGAAAATAGTTAGGCAGTAGGAAGCTTGGATGTACCCGCGGGTCAAGATTACTGTTTTCGGTCGTCCGCTCAAGCAACACCGAAAATGACAACGTGGTCTCCTGGAATCAATCTTGGCCTCTGTTCAGCCCAGCATGTTAAGCTTGGCCAACCTATTTGAGCTCAACTAGCGTGGCTCGATGAACTGAGTTGTGTGTAGCGTCCTCGGCTTTGCAGGGCCTCATGAGATAAACTTGAATAGGTCTCGCTTATGATCAGAAAGAAAAGTGACTTGCACTGACGATAGGCCACAGGCTGCCACAGGTGAAATCGTCAAGTCGAGCCGCCCACCTGCCTCGCTGCAACTTCAGGTTTTGGTCAATCAGATACACCACCGACACTGTCCAGCTTCGTGTAAATTGACCGAAGAGTCAATTTCAAGAATTTGAAGTTTTTGAAAGATTAAGACTCAATTCAGAGCTCCCAAAGCTGCACCTCAACGGACTACATTGGGGGAGGGGGGAGGGTTAACTTAAGCTTTACAATAACGATTTTGGCTTCTGATCTTTCAGGATACTATTTTAGCCTAAAATTGGTGATGTTAATTGCAAGTGTCAACCCAATTGCAAATTTAGAACCCAGTCATTCCCCACCGGGGGCTGTAGATGGGGAGCTAGATCTATGCCGGATGCAAAAAGTGCCCCAGAAAGTGTAGATCTAGCTCCTCACTCGAGGACTTCCCATGGCCATCTGCAGGGGCTGCAGATCTCAATTTACTGTAAAAAAGCTAAAATTCTAGCTTTTTGACTGCAAATAAACTCTAGCAGCTAACTAGATCTGGCTCTACAGGGGGGCTGTAGATTGAAGGGAAGTCATCCACTACATTCTGTGATAGCAGCAATTTTGTGTGAAACTTTTATCACCCATCTGTGGATCCAACTTTAAACACAACTTTCACACATTTCTGCACATCAGTCTACGGTTGATTTGTAATTCTCCTCAATCTGGTAGGTCTACTTGAGACTGAGTGTTATTTTTGGTGTCAATCTACAGTTAGGATTGGATTGATATTGAATTGAGGACTCAATGAGGTTTGATTGGAACTGTTGGGATAGTTGAAAATAGTGGGGTTGAGAGAAGATTTTAAAATGAATTCATTTGCAGCTTTCATAATCAGATTCAGTGTTATTCATATTCCATTTGGAAACTGGTTGGATAATCACATGCAGGGTGCAAGAAGAGATCTCCAACCAGGAGGTGGTCAATCCCATCATGTATGTTATGGCCTGGTGTTATATCAGTGCTGGGAGAGCTTACCATAGTGTAGTTGGGTGGTACCTATTTTGCCACCCTCAGTACTTTTACTGCCTCCTATGCTTTGTAATCATCACTGTCTGGGGAATACAATGTGGGTGCAATGGTGCTATCACTATGGCTGGCAGGAAAAGTGAAACCAAAATGGTTTTCACAATCCCAGGGGGTCAACTGGGCAATTTAAAATGCCAAAAACTGTGCTAAATCTTTAGTATAGAATGTAGCTTCTGAGCTGCTGTTGTTGAGCAGTTACATATCCATCCTAGTGTTGTGTACCAGCTGAGGCTGGGAGTTCAAATCCCACCTTTTGTGTCCAGGAAGATCTTGCAAGGTGGGGTGGGATTTTGGGTGTTATCCCACATCATGACCACCTCCACCTGATTCACAAGTTATTTTACCGGAAAATTCTCATTCAGGTGTAATTCCAATCCTGTGAAGTTCCCCAATAGATGTGGACCAGATGATTCTGGTCAGGGCTTGCAGGCGGGCCTCCTCTGAATTTCTCAAGTAATTGCTTGGAGAGTTCACATTGAACTTCCCACCTGGTGTAACTTCATTAATCAAAGTTGAAGATGCATCAAGCAAGTTTTACACTTGAATGTAAATCAAGCAATTTTTACACTTGTGCATCAGGCAAGTTTTACCCTTGTGAGTTTCACTCCCTAATGGAGATGCTCTTAGTGGGAGTTCAACTGAATTTTATTATAAATTATGCTGTCACAGCTAAAATTACACTGATCACAACCCTGCATGGCCCCCCCTAATTGCCCAGTTCATGTAGGTTGTTTCTACACATGCTGCTCAATTCAAGTGATACTTGTGAGATAACAAGCATAAAATCTAATATACTCCCCAAGAATTCAAGCAACATTCACTTTAGATGCCCCAAAAACACCATCTTCACACATGCAGCTACACAAATTTGGGCAATTGGTGTTAAAAAATTCCAACAAATACAAATTGTGGAACCCCTTAGGGAATCCCCATGGGTGAAATTATAGGTGAATAAAGACAAGCCTCAGTTTTGCTATGTATGTGTCATTTTTGTGGAACCAATAAAGCCATGAACTGGTTTTCAATTGAATGCTCTGTGCAAGGTATGCAATAAATTTATGTAGAATGCTACACATTATTTTTGCCTTGAGAGCTTGGTTGTCATTCCACCATTCCTGACAATGAAGTTCAGGTCAATATTGTGATTCCCAGCTTTGTGGAGGGTGTGTTGTTGGACTGGATGACAATCTGCATCTTTGTTCTGAGGCCATTGGAGTTCACCCAACTCTGGCAGATTCAGGTGAAGTCATGAGCTCATATGAAGTTGGTTAGGTTACTTTGGGTGTTTTTGCTGTAACCCCAGGATGAAATCAGAGAAAAAATGTTGGATACTTTTGGAAGTGGTGGGTTGCCCGTTTGTACTCACTTTTGGATCAAATCATATATTCGCAGCTTGGAAAGGTAAGGAGAGTTGCTGATAGTCATCTGCCCACGTGTGTGGAGATAAACCCAGTGCTGAAACAAGTGTAAAAGCAAACTATTGTGGGGTTATTTTTTGCATGTAGTTTTGGATTTGCCATTGGCAGTTCAAAGGCAAGTGTACCCTTCAATTTTATCTTGAATGAAGAAGACCCTTGGTGGTTTGTTATTGTTGTTACTTAGTGGCCTTTTGTAGTAAGATTCAGGTGTGTAGTCGCATGATTATGATGTGTCCAACATGTCATCCACCTAGTGCCAGGCTCATTACATTTCTGGCGGGTTTCAATGTTTTGAACAGGGATCCAATTACAATCAACAGGATGTAATAGCAATCAATAGGCTTGACATGGCAACAATTACAAGGAAAACCTATCACCTGCAGTCTTCAGGACAATCTCCTTAGAAGGATTCCACATTGAGAGTATTGGCAAAAGCTGGCAGTTGCTCTGGCATTGATGGCCAATTTTTTCCACCTCACACCTTGGGTATATTGGGAACCAAATATTCATGAGGAAAAAAGTGGCACCACCCGGCATCCTGTTTGGTATTCTCTCTTGTAGAAGATTAACAGTTTTATCTTCTACACATATAACTTATAAGTGGCCATTTTTACTGCATTATTACTCAACTAGAACAGGGTTCTATAGATCAAATCACCCCAGCCATCACTGATAGTATCTTCTTCAATCTACTGGATCAGAATTTATGGCCAAGTAACATATCTCACATGGCCAACCTCAGGACTCAACATCATTAACTATGTACTCAATTACCAGAAAAACCATCCAAATACAGGACAACCAAACAAAACAGCCTTTCATACACACTCTTATCTTCACCACCTTATCTCTGTTGGAGTCATAAACCAGCAGAAATAAACAAATCTGTAAAAATAGCCAACCCTAGTGAGCTGTATTCTTGAATAATCACATTTTAATCCACTGAGGTTACCCTTATAGTAACCCAAATGGCTACAAACAGAAAACACAAAATAGTCTAGTTGTTACTCCGCCAGACTACATGAAACTTAAGGACACTTGCGAACATGAAGTCACAAGTTCCATCCCTCCTAATTCTCAAATGATTTTTATGTATGAATTACAAATTATTGATTATTGAGGTTTAAATTCATTTTCTTGAAAATGATCCACCTTTAGTGCAATTGATCTCATAAAAATTAAGATTCAAACTATCTAACCAATAGGCTAAATAGCTTATTGGGTAAATCATTTTCCTTTATTATATTATTGGTTTGTATTTATGGAACCTTGATTTCACTTTGAAAGTTATCTTCAAAAGTGAAATTGTCCTCACCCCACCAGATGAGAACATGCCTCAAGGTTTCCATCAACTAGGATATAAGGGAGGAGGATCTCTTGATCCTCCCTCACCCTTGATCAATTTCCTTGTACCAATTAAAAGGCTTACACTTATAGTCAACATACTACAAGGTAAATGGGTGCTCCACTTGAAAACAAATCTCTTTTTGACCTCTATCCTTCTTCACTCAACTCTAAAAACCCATTCTAGTCAGACAATCCAACAAGCAGATTAGATTTGACTGAAAATCTAATCTGCAATACTTTAAATCTTATTCATCTATTAGGATGAAGAGCAGGAACTGAGATCAATAGAGCCTAGGGTCTGATTGCTAGCCCATCCGCTTCCATACACTACAAACTTTCCCAATTTCACCCAAAAAAAATCTAATTAATGATGGGAATAATCATACTTTTTCAAATATTATTCCCGCAGGAATATTGGTAACATTTGCATGACATTTCATCAACATCCATGTGACATCCAAGGATGTTTTCTGGTAATTTCCCAACCATGTTGATTTGTTTCTGTGACACCTGTGTGACAGCCCTGTGCCAGCTCTGTGACAGCTAAGATACAGACATTACACATAGCTGTCACAGATCTGCCACAAATTTATTTTTACCAATTTGCTTGAGAATCACCAGAAAACATCCTTGGACATGTCACAAATATGTTGATGAAATGTCACTAAAATTTCACCAAAATTAATGCAGGTTTGTTTTTTTATGGGATGAATATTTGAAAAAGTATTATTTTTCACATCATTAATCAGGTTTTTCTTGGAGGTGAAATTGCTAAAGTTTGTAGTGATAGATGTCAAGGTGTGGTTTGATCCCACTTATTTGAGGGTGATAAAGTTGCAACTGGTTGTCACTCAAGAGGCACTGGCTGAAACTCATTCATATCATGAATAAAAACTAACTGATGTTGAATTAAATCTTTAGATTTAAACAAGAACAGCACTTGTTTCTTATAAAAGAATTGAGAACCTGTCAGTGTGTTTGATTACGGGCAAAGACCAGAATGGGATTAAAGAAAAAACAATGATAAAAATGAGAAAGACAACCCAGCATAATGAATCAGAGAAAAGAATGAGAAGAAGCTGAGACAATTGAGGCAGTTGACGGACAGCAGACTAAGAGAGACAGAATGTTAGTTGTGAGTGATTGATTTGAGGAGATAGAACAGTCTCACCCAAAAGAAAATGAGCAACCAGAAGAAGAAGAAGGAAACAGAAAACAAAGAAAGAGAAGAAACAAGAATGGAAAGAAAGAAATGGAGGAGTTTGAGTGAGTTTGATAAATGAAGTGTGATCAGAATTGAGTTCTGATGATGATTATGCACCACAAAAAAAACGGTGGCACCTTCATGTGGGTGCCTCCCTAAAGTACAAAGGACCCTTTGTAATTTGGGGAGGCACCCATATGAAGGTGCCATCATTTTTTTTGTGGTGATGTCTGATCTGATTCAGACTTGGCAAGAAGTTGAGCTGAGAGGTTGAACTGAGGGTGACTGACATGTCAGGATGGAGTCAATTTATAACAGTTCCAAACAGATAAAATTCACCATCATAAAGCACAATGATAACAAACAGCAAATCAAAATTAGATTGTAAGTAAAATTCAACATCAATCAATCAGACATAAAGTTATTTCCCATAGTGGGTCACTGCACTAATTGGCAACTAACATTCAGCATAGTGGGTTGTTATTTTCTCAGGATTTGGTTAGTGTTGGTTTGAATTCCTTGCCACTAAGCCAACTGCCAGCTTAGCCTTTTTTTGTAAAGTCTTGTTGTGTTGGTTGAGATTAATTCACACTACACTAACAAGTAGCATAGCTTTTTTCCTGCTAACAAGATTTTCACAAATCAGCGGCATAGCTTTTTTCCTGCTAACAAGATTTTCCCAAATCAGCAGCAAAGCTTTTTTCCTGCTAACAAGATTTTCCTAAATTGATAGTGTAGCCTGCTTTCAAATAAAATTTAGTGTAGTTGATTCTTAGTTACACCAAATCTATAATACTACAACACATGAGATAAAAGGTGAACTAAACCAAACAAATCAACTAACAGCCAAGCTAAAATGAAATCAGCTGCAAGGTTGACATAGGCTTTCATGTTGTCACACCATGGACAGGATTTAGATGGCTGTCCCTCCCTCCAAAAAGGGATGCACCACATAGCCGGGTAATCTTTTCCAGGGCATGGGCCTGGCCTTTACCAATTCAGTCAAAGTTAATATTGAAAGCCTTTTTAGGTGCAATCAGCTTCCACAATGTCTTCCTTTCTCTTGCTTTTTTTTGTATAACAGCTTGAAATTGTTTGCACAGGAGAAGTGAGCAAGAAGCTACCCAAACATAAATGGGAATCAATGGTTCACATAGGGACCAAATCAGCAAGGTCCAATTAAGGTTTAACACTCCCATATGTTTAAACAATTGAAAATTTTGCTGAAGTTTAGCTTGAGAAATGTTAAATTTATCCAATGTGAGCCACCCTAATATGTTGTGGAGCTCTGAGTCCAATCAAGTAGAAAGATGAGTCCAATCAAGTCAAAAGATGAGTCCAATCAAACAGAAAGATAACTGGCACCAACATCACTTACCTGAGGATTGGGTGTATCTTTTTGCATGAGATCAATCCTCAGATGCAGCCATGTTGAGAACAACAGAACAGTGAAAGGGAAAGAAAGCAGTCAGCAGAAGGGAAGTAGTTGAACCATAAATCATTTCTGGCCCATTGCCTGATTGCTCAGAAACCAAATGGAATTTGCCATTTTTGGAAAACCCAAGCTTCAGGGTAGGTTTTTTTCCCAAGGTTCACACTTGAAACACACACTTTCCTGGGTTACTGAGAGCAGATCCAATTTTAGAATTTCTATCAAGAATGTCTAAAAATCTTAAGCCCACCCCAATTAATGATAACAAAGACTAAACCAAAGGTGATTTGAAGAGGGATAAAGTACTTGTAATGTTGATCATCCAAAATCTTGATCAATAACCACATCAACCAACCTGAGACAGATGAGTTCGTGGGATCATCGTAGTGAGATATGTCACCCAGATCGTCCTTGAAATTATCCAGGTCGAATAAGATTAATGGAATCCCGACGATCCATAAGAGACTTGAACAAATGAAGATGAAGACCCCAGATGTCATCATTGAGCATCCTTGGGAATTTTCTGTAGGTTGATGATGGTGATGATGATGAGAGTGATGACGCTTGACAGTCGATTCATTTTGAGTTTGAGTGTCTTCGAAATCTTGATCGATACGATTAACATCCAAGACGGATAAGGAGCCAGCCAAAGATTTCGAGACCTGGGCCAATTTCTCGATCTCTACTTCGGTTAACTCTTGGTCTTGATCGATTTCACCTATCAGTGGTGTCAATGCCGGTCCGATTTCCTTCTGGCTTGGGTTGATTTCCCCCAAGTTTCCGAAAAAGAAAGCCATTCCATTTTTCGTTTTCGTGACAACAGGGCCGAGAATGATTTCAACAGGTAAAGAGTCAGCAATAGATGTGAGAATTTTTGAAAGAAATTAAGTCGAGCGAAGAAAGTAGTCTCGGTACCTGAAGAGATCATCTGGTCGCAGACTCGTTTGCCTGCCATTTTCCGATCGGTCAAGTGGATCTATGGGCGATGAAAGCGAGATTTCCTCTTCGCCATCTTCGGTGGAGGTGTTATCGAGTTGGCGGTGGTCTGTAGTCTCGAGACTGTCGTTTGTGTCCATTGGTTTAGTCGCAGGGAAATGGGCTGGGATTACCACAGCTATCGGGTTACCCGGTCAGTCGGTGGTACCCGGTGAGGTCACGCCGCTGAATACAAACCGAGCCTCATACCACTGCCACGGTCAACGACATCACGCGTCCTGGTAAGACTCTTCTCTCTCGATCGCTAAACATCTGGACGAGCTGACTGGATCTGAATCTGAAACGAATGGCCAGGTTATCTTAGAGCCTCGTAAGCGTTCAAGGGACAAGTCAAACTATGGCCGACGGCTCAGCGGATCAGCAATCCAGTGGTACACTGTCTCTCAGTACCTTCGAAGAACCCACGTTTAGCGTTGCTTCTCTCCTGGCTGGAATTACGGAAGGACTTATTAAGGAAGATAAAGAGAGCGGAAAAGGTGAACCTATAAGTCCTCGGCCCTCTGTTCTCCTCAAGAAGATTGACGGCCATCCTGCGGTTATTCTTGGCTCGTACATCTAGCCTTTAACCCGGACCCATTCATTGCGACTCTGGAAAATGCAATCGAACAACTTCTTCCCTTACAACAAGAAGTTAATGGAAAAATTAAAACACTTGAAAGAGATGTTGCCCAGAAAGAACGACACTATCGGACTAGAATTGATGATTTCAAAAACGGACTTAAGGTCAGTGATACCCTTCCTCTCCCGTCAATTACACGATTTCTCTCATCAACATATCATTTTTCTAAAATATAACGTGTTCGATTTGAGTTTCTTCTTTCTTTAGAATGTCACCCAGGAATTTTCTGGTTTAAACTCTAAAATCACCGAGGTTGGGAAAACAGCCATTAGAATAGGTCAGACAATTATTACATTTTACAACCTTTCGCAACTCTCAAAGCAATTCATATTAACCAAATATTGGGCAGGTGAACAGCTCGAATCAATCGATCGCGTACGGTCGCGGGCCACCGAAGCACATGATATCATCCTTTATTATAACGAGTTTGCACGAGGGGAGACCACTCGACTGGAAGCATTGCGCAAAGAAGGAAAAGAAGGAAGGGCGAAGGTGGCAGTGATTGCTCGTCGATTACTTACAGTTGCCAGGGATGTTGAAGGCGTCGATGGCAGTGAGGTAACAAAAGCGACGATCGAAAAGTACGCCGAGCGATTTGAAAAGGATGTGCTTCGACTATTCGAGAAAGCCTATCTCAAGGGTGAACCCAAAGCCATGGCAGTTGAGTTATTCCGTGCAAAAAACTTGTAACTACATCCATTTTGTCGTGAGTCTGATGACTGATCACAACCGTTTTGCTCTTTGCCTTGTTTTTAGCATTGTGCTCAAACCCTGCTTGAGTTCAATGGCGGAAGCTCTTGTATCCAAATATATGTCAATCAGCATGACTTTTTCATTTCTCGGGATCGTATCGAGGCTGTTGATTACGTGACGGAAGCCCCGATGTGGGATTCATTGGCAGATCCTAACCAGCCCGCGCCTAAAACAGAACCCCAACTAGCGGCATTGTACTCTGACATCAGGGACCAAATATCCCAAGAAGCACAGATTATCGAAGCCGTATTTCCTCATCCGATCGTAGTCATGCAAGTTTTTCTTCAAAGAGTCTTCGCCCAGGTGATCCAAAGCCATCTCGAAAAGCTAATCAGCGCTGCCCAAGGAAGCAGTACCCTAGCCTTTCTGAGGGTGATTGCTCTGGCTCGATCCAGTACCGCTCAACTGGTTAATGATATCAAAGCCCATGATTTCTTTCGCTCAAGACCTTCGATCAACTCTTCTGTCCCCGAGACTTATGTGCTCGCTAGACGTAGTAGCGAGGATGCGGAAGGAGATAACAAAGCTTCTATTGGTGCCGTCCAAGCGCTTCCCGGCGGGCTTGGTATTTCTACGCTCTCCAGCATGTTGGATCAGCAACTTGATGAGCTCTTTGGTCAACATCTCGAAAATAGTCGATATGTGGAGCGTGAATGCAAGAGCTTAACTGAGCTGTACGCAAGCTATCTACTCCAGTTTGCAAGATGGCACGTGAGTGTCTTTTTTTTTCCCCGGCGAACTCTTGAAAGTTCTTTTCTGATTTCTCGAAGACGGACGTATTGAAATGAATGGACAATTCTCATTGGTTCACTTAGCGTGCAACAAACAAAGCCAAACCGACAAACAAGATTTTTGATCGAATGGTCAATCAAATAGCTTCTTCAGCCCATGCGGCCCCTGGAGCTGCCCAAACGAGTGGCCTCAAATCTTTACTAAAACTCAGCGGGATCTCGGCTGATGATCCGGTCAGCCCATTGACGGAAGAATTTCCGACTAGTCCGGTACTCTACGAAAGTGTTGGGAAGTTAGACTTGAATGTGGCTGAAAAATTACTGACTTGGCACGCAGAGAGTGTCGGAAGAATGATTGAACTTTCATCACCGAGTGAAGTGTAAGTGTCCACTTTACTTTTCATCATATTCATGACATACAAAAGGCAAGTGCGAGCTGATTTATGCCCTTTTTTCATTTGAAGACCCAAGAATGTGTTTGCGCTGCTCAAGACACTCGCTGAGAGCTTTTGTAAAGGATACATCGAAACGGCCCTCGAAACCTCACTGGCCCAATTTTCGAGTTACGACTTGAAAACTGAGCCAAGCCTGAAACCAATGACGGTGATCAAGAAGGCGGACATGGCGATGCACTTATGGCAAAGATACGTAACCACAGCAATCGTTCCACTGGCTGCTGCAAGTGTGAACATTCGGAGAGAGATGTCGACCTTTAATAACCAGATTCTCGTCCGAATAGAAAACAAAATCAATTCGGTGGCTCAGAAAGCCTTAGAATGTTGGTCTGTTCTCTGGACCTCCTTCGTGAAGGCAAAAATGCAATGGCTTGATGATGCTAACCTGATACGTGGTGTGCTATTGTAGGCATACTGAGTTGGTTGAATATTAGTCTAGGCAAGCAAAAAAAGCTGGACTTTAAACCGAAGAATGACGAGTTGGATTTTTCAAGGACTCATACGGAACCGTGTGTTGGATGTTGTGAATTTTTGAACACTACTCGGACAACTGTGAACGAATCACTGAGTGGCAAAAATCGGGAAATTTCTTTGAGTGAGGTTGGGGTGGTTTTTCATAGGTGTGGATGGTGTTCAGTTCTTGTGGTCTCAACTTTCCGGCGGAGGTTTTCGTGCTGATCTTTTTCTTTTCTTGGGGAAAGTTTCTTGCTGGAACATATAAAAAAGTTTCCGGTTAGTGCGATGGGAGGTTTGATGTTAACCAAGTGAGTAGATTGGAGTGCTAATCAGAGAGAGAGAAGAGATTTTGATTAGAAAATGACTGAGTGACAGGGATCTGACGATGTACCAAGATACCATTGCCAAGTTTGATATTCCGGGATTGAATGAGCGGTATGAGATGATAAGAGAGCTCGGAAACATCTTTGTCGTCCAGCCCTCAATCCTCAAATCATATTTATCAGAATCGGCCATGTTGGGAAGGATCGATGGCAGGCTGTTGAAGCCGTTCTTCCTCATGAGAGCAGATTACAGTGATCATCCGAAGAAGTTTTGGGATGAGCTGGTGGGCGAGTCCAAGCAACAAGAGCTGGGCGGCGGAGGTGGTACCCACGTCGAACGAGGTCTTTGGCTTGGGATCACTGGTTCATGAATCCTCTCTAATTCCTCTTAGATGATGATGGTGTGTATTACTGTTTTAAGCTTGCTTGTCCATTCCTCCGTGTAATCCAATCAAGTTGTACCCAGTTTATCCCTTCCCCTTGGCGTTTTTCTTGCAGATTGGTGTTTAGCACTTCCACACCGTCTTTTCTATTTGATTTTTTTGAGTTACTATCGGCGCATACAACATGAAGATTGATTATGGTATTTTGTGAGAGGGTGCTCTATCCAGGCTGGGAAGACTGATAAGCGATTATGTAATTTCTTCGGCTTGGCGCGTTGGCTCTGGTCTCGGCCAGCAAAGCAGCGTTCAACCACATGGCGCGCAAACGAAACGTACTCTTGGACGACTCTGACCTCGATAGCAACTCAAGCTGCTCGGATGACGATGACGAGCACCTCGAATTCGATGATAAAGACTTGCAGGATGAACATTCCCTCTTCGACGACCCTTACAGCAACAAACGAAACAAGAGAAGGAGGATGAACGATGGAAAGGCTGATGCCATCTACGGCGTCTTTGCCACAGAAGCTGACCATCAACTCAACAACAACCAGAAACCTGACAAACGTCTTCACAGGTATGTTCTCGACTTTCCAGTTTGCATTTTGTCTTTATTGGACTGAGTCTAGACCTCTTTTCTTGGGACATCCAGAACTCCAGCCTTCGTACAAGCTTCATCTAGCTCTTCGACTCGCTTGGATGAAGCGTCAAAGATCCCTGATGACGAGGAAGACCTCAGTCAAAACCCGTCTGCTGAGGACGACTCGGGATCCGATTCATCTGATTCATCATCCGATTCAATCAAAGAAATTAACGATCCTAATTCACCGGCCCAGGGCGAGACTGATACCTCTGCATTAGACTCTCGTCCTAGCCTCGGTACATCAGCTTCCAACAACGACTTCAGAGCCATGCTGGGCGCAGGAGGAGGACTGGGTTCTCGCGGATTAGGTTTACAGGCAGGAAGTCGCTCTGCCTCAACGACTACTGCTCATAGTGGCCTTGGATCCCGAGCACCTGATGAAAATAAGAATGAATCTGGTACTGCCGATCAAAACTCAACTGAACCTACCGTCCCTCGCCGCTCATTCCTGGGCGCTCAGCAATCCACTCCTTCCGTGCAACCCGTCAATAAGAAACCACTATCCCGAGCAGAACAACAACATTTTGCGAAACTGGCAAGCAACAAAACGTCATCTATCGGGCTGAAAATGCTCGAAAAGATGGGTTGGAAGAGTGGGACTGGTTTGGGTAATCAAGGTGAAGGGATCGTCACCCCACTCGAGACTAAAGCGCGTCCCAAAGGTATGGGCTTGAGCTACAAAGGATTCGAGGAGAGAACGACTCAAGCAAAAGAAGAGGATCGTCGAAACGGCAAGACAATCGATGAGGACGATGATAAAAAACGTGGCAAGAAGAAAGACAGAACAAACAAAGAAGCTCAAGTCGTCCGCGAAGCTTGGAAGGCAAAGCCTAAAGCACTCAAGAAACCTAAAGTGGTTCATCGGACATACGAGCAAATCATTTCCGAACTTGATGCTGATCACATGTCCATAGATCCTGGAGTTGGAGAAATCATCGATCTCACCGGTCGTAAATTACCTAGTCTAAACACGACCTTATCAGAGCACTCGAAAGGACCCACAGAGGAGGGACAGGAACATCGACTGCCAGAACTGATGCATAACCTCACAATAATCTGCGACATATCAAAGGGAACCCTGATTCACTTGGCCAAGGAGGGTCAGGCAATCACGCAGAAAACTCAACAGCTGTCGAAAGATCAAGCCCGTTCGGAGCAGATCCTCAACCTTCAACAGCAAAAGCTGGGAAAGATTAAACGGATCGTCGAACTGACTCAGTTGACTAAACTTACTTATTCTGACATACTCAATCAAATCACCGAGAATACTACCGCCATCGAAATCTGTCAAATGATCAATCAATTTGATGAGTTGTTCTATGAATTACTCGAGTTTCTCTCTGACAACCAAAGGTCTGATCACGAGTCGTTGAGGCTGGATGAGATTGTAATTTCTGCCTTGGCTCCCATCGTAAGATTTCCTATATTTCTATTATTTTGGCAGCTAGCACAGTTGGGATGATGATTTCCTAATCGAGCGCAATTCCATTCATTTCTCACAGTTGCGACAAGTATGGAGTCGTTGGGATGTACTCCAGCAGCCCGGTCTCTCCGTCAGGGAACTGAAACGGTTTAGAAAATGTTTTCGAACTGATCAAAGTTCCAACTCATCAAAACCGGCCGATGAGGACGAAAACTTCCAGCACCCTTTGTTCCTCACATCTCGGCCTGCAGTCTTGCAGTCATCAAATCGAAAAATGACCGCATATGAAAGTCTGATTTGGAACGACTGGTTACCGAAAATCCGGTCAGCGGTCAACCTTTGGTCACCTTACCAGTCTGAGAAAATGATCCTGGTTTACACCAGCTGGAAGTCAATCCTTCCTCAATTTGTACTCGACAACTTTCTTGACCAATTGATTTTACCGAAATTGCTTACCTGGATAGGCAATTGGGATTTTCGAGAACAATCCGAAGATTTCGAGAGCAGCAGACCGAATTCAAAACGAGTTTCACTTCATCTGTTTGTTTTCCCTTGGTTGGAACTCGTGGGCCCGTATCGGACTGAGCTGATCTTGGCAGAAGTCAAGCTCAAACTGTTGGCTTGGTTGAAGGCCTGGAAGTATTTGTCAGTGGAAAGCGATGAAGAAAGCTTGATGATTCAAGATTTGTTAGTATGGAAGAAGGACGTACTGAAGCGGCGTGATTGGGATAAGATGATCCTAAAGACAGTCGCTCCACATCTGGCAAGTTATTTACGAACAAACCTATCGATCAACCCGAAGAACCAAAACCTCCGTCCTTTCGAAGTGATGATGGACTGGAGCCAACTGATCACCAATCAAGACATTCTCGATGAGTTGTTTATCAATGAGTTTTTCTCAAAGTGGATCGATACCTTGTGGATCTGGTTGACCTCGCCCTCTGGGAATGGGGAGCAAATCGGAGCATGGTTCACGTGGTGGAAATCGAAATTCCCCGAATCGCTTATGACGGATCGGTCGATCGTTAGTTTGGGCTTCGCGACTGGACAGGAACTAATGAATCAGGCCAAATCGTTATCTTCCTTGGGCCAAGATCTTAAGACTCACTTACCGAAACCTGACTTGGCGGCGATCACGGCAGCTGTCCAATCTTCCTCCTCAAGATCACCACGAAAATCGAGCCAGAAAATCAGGGAATCTCAAGAAACTTCAACGTTGAAGAAATCGATCGGGAAGAGATTGGAAGAGATCACATTTAAATCGATCGTCGAAGAAGAAATCTCTAAGAAAAATTTGTTCTTGATTCCCTTGGGCAAGACTCTCGAATCCAACGGCCGCTCATTATTCAAAGTCTCCAATCAATTCTCCCCTCATTCATCCGGCCTTATCATCTCCATCTCTGACGACGTCGTCTTCGTCAAAAACTCTCACAAAAAATCTGGCGATCGTGGCGCTCACTCTGATGAGGATGAATGGGAACCTATGTTACTCGATGATATGTTGGAGAAAGCTCTCCTACTCGTTAATCATCTACCATCTTAAAATTCATTTTCTTTTGTTTGTTTGTCATTCTCTTCTGTTTGTTCGTTTGCTTTCATTCTTTCTTGGTTGGTTTCTCGATTTCTTACTCTAACTTTTCTCAGTCATCAATTATAACAAAACAAAGATAATCTGAAATTACTTTTATATAAAAAAAAAAGTGTAAGCAGCAAGGAACTTCAACGAGACAAGCTTTCAAGTGTACATATGTACTAGTCCTTTTCGTTTATCTCTTCTACTATGTACGTACAAATTCATTTTCATTCAGTGGCTTTTCAAAAAAACTCTGCAAGCAAGCACGTGGTTTTGATTGTAGTGGAGTGTGATGGGAGGGCACATTGCGGAAAGTCTGTCGCATCTACTAATCGATTTGTTTTCACTCAACCGATGGCCTGATGTTACTCATCTCACTCTTCACGCCGAGGCTTTTAGTCGAGCTCTCCTCGGATATACATATTTACATCCGAGGGTAATTGGCTGGATTGGGGCTCAAGTTGTATTTGCTTCCACAAATCCATTCAGAAATTCCCTTCGGCTAAGAGGTTCTTGCGACACCCCCTTTCCAGCTCCATACGTCAAGCGAGAAATACTGCCACTTCTATCTGCCTTGAGTTGTCCATCAACTTCTCCTTCTCTCTCCTTGCGTTTTTACTTTCCATCGGACCAAATTCATCGAGGGCTCTTGATCGTCTTATGCCGAAACGATCACCTTTTTAGACCGAAATACTCACCTTCTTAGACCGAAAACTCACCTTCTTGAACCGAAATACTTGCCTTCTTGCTCGACGAGTTCTCTGATTCACCAACCCATCCATGAGCAGCGTGAAAAAAGTCTGGTCGTGTCTAGCGGTGCAAAACTTCTGTGTCCCTGTTTCCATCCTCTGCCTTTTACCATTGGCATCATCTCGCTGATTCGAGATAAACTTCCGGCGCTTTGTGAACCCTCCTCGTTCCTGATATTCTCTAAGGCGTAAACAAAAAGATAACGCCCAACGTGGGGCTCGAACCCACGACAATTCGATAGCTACAGGCAGGGCTATATGAGGACTCTCTCCAGTGTAAGAGTCGAATGCTCTACCAACTGAGCTAGCCGGGCGCACAGGAGTTCTGCGAAAGTAGGAATTGTTCTCGGCTACACATGTTGCCTATCTGAGTTTCCTGTCCATAAAAGGAATTGGGAAATGATTCTTTTAATGTGATATTTCAAAAAAATGCCTTCAACTATATATCACTGCAAAAAAATCTGCTTCAACTGCCAGCAGTTGACATGCAGTAGCTTTGATTTTACTCTGGTTTTACTCAAAATTTAATCAAACCTTACTTTGGTGCACAGTGACTGTGCATGATGCACAGTCACTGCGCATCTCAATTAATGTTTGAATAAATTTTGAATAAGAGTTGAGTAAAATCAGAGTAAGCTGCATGTCAACTGCTGGCAGTTGAAGCAGATTTTTTTGCAGTGTATTATGAGGCAAGTATTTTGTGAATAGTTTTTAGCTTAATTCCATGTGTTTGAAAAGGGATTACACATTACATGGCAGTGCTTTCAATTTCTGTCTAGTAAAAACATTGGTTTTTTTTTATAAATCTGCCAGCTACATATTTCAATGTAGCTTTGACCCAAAAATATGAAGTCAAGCACTATGAGTGTGCTGATAGGTTCTTCTAAGATGGAATTACCCCCAATCTACCCTGTATATAAGTGGTATGAATATCCACAGAGGTTGAACCTACACTCTGAATCATCTTGGCCATCATGAAGAGTGGTACATTCTCAATGGCCAGGATGCTTCCTCCTGGCTTTCACTAACTGATTAACATAATCCTCTTGAACGGAGGGTCCAGAGACCCTGCGCAGAGCACTCTCCGTAGGAGATGCTTATGAATTATGTCACAAAATGTGCAGGGACAGGAGGGATTTTCAACCCCAAAAGTGCTTAAATTGCACTTAAAATGATTTGGAGAAAAATAACATCCTTTCTCAACAATCCAACTGGAAAAATTTGTGGATGTAGATGTTGCGGCCCCCCTCCCAAATTTTGGAGGGCTACATCAAGTATTAACTGAGGGAATAGGCCTTGAAGAGCAAGGGATTTGAGTGGATTTCTCCAAGGATCTCCCAATGACCTGAATATTGATTTGCAAAGATACACAATGTCCTGATGGATGAAGATCCTTTGATGTGCACAGTGTTAAAGGATGCATAGTTTTTGTGGTGCTGAAAGCATTGG
Source organism: Puccinia horiana (assembly GCA_001624995.1). NCBI lineage: Eukaryota > Fungi > Basidiomycota > Pucciniomycetes > Pucciniales > Pucciniaceae > Puccinia > Puccinia horiana. Next base: position 22,060 of record LWDY01000026.1, on the reverse strand, counting down.
ACACTCAACTTTAGAACTTGCTAATCCTGGATCTACAAGGAAGGATTCCTGTGGATCCATGGCAAATCCATCATTAAAGTTTTGTCAGGACCAGGTCAATTTTTAATAATTTGAAAAAATTGTACAAGGTGAATGGTTTTGATTCAGAGAACAAGACCAACACCAAATTGAAGAGGGGGTCAACATTAGACATCTGCTGCCAGTTCCACACAGTGCCAAAGCTCCCACCAGGGGAAGGGCTTGTGTTAAATAAGTGGCTTTCAATACCCTACAGTCTTGATTTCCAGGAGAAATCCTCTCAAATTTCAAGACTATAGAATAACTACAAAAATTTTGTAATTCAAATCAGTGTGTAATGGTCTGTGGGTGCAGCGTAGTGTCACATTGATTAGAATTTGGGTGAAATGAAGAATAAGACAAAACAGGAAAGATTTTGATCAATTCCGAGACTCTGTATAGTTGGTGGAGTGGGTCTTATTTTTTGAAACAGGTGATAAATTAAGGATCAAAACCAATTAGAATAAATTCATTTACCATCTTATGCATAATTTGAGTCTAATACCTGTCCTTTCCTGTCCATTTTTCTGTCCTGTGTTTCCAGTCTTATCTTATCTATCAGGTATCCCGTTCTTCAACAGGTAACCCACATCTTTTGAGTGTGAACCCCTCAAGGAAAATGTGGCACTGCCAGCTGGGATTTCCAGGACAGGAAGTAAGAGCATCTCCACCGCGCAACTATACCATGTTTAGCAGCACCACCGGGGCTGCTAAATGGCCTCAAAATATAGAATATTGGCCCTGAGCTGCTATAGCATCACTACATGTAGAAATGCTATAGCAGCTCATCAATTCAAGGTTCACATGCATATCATGTGAAACTACACACCTCCGATCCCCCGATCAGCACGCATACACCAACATCTCCCCCTTTCACAACTCAAGCTACCAAGTATTGTAGCTCGCGGTGCGAGCCGACCCCGAAGCGAGCTTCTAAAGCTGTGGCACAGTCGCCGAGCTCAGCACATTTAGCAGCTTGGATGACTTGCACGGTGGAGATGGTCTAAATGGACATTCTCTGGATTTTTTGTAATTCCAGGGGTTACATCTTCAGACTCAGTAGCAGTGGGGAGGGTTGAGTGCTTAAAGTTACCCATCCTGCCAAGGATAATTTTTACTCAGCTGGCTGGTACAGTTTGTACCAAACTTTTGAGGAGTATTCCTTGTTTTTGGAAGGAAAATATTTTACCTACTCACTGTGAAACTACTGTGTTTACCAACCACAAAGAAGGATTCCTACTCGGTGGGCTAGTACAGCCTGTACCAATGCACTAAGGAGTTACACCTCATTGAGAGCCACACATTCTACCTAACTGCCAAGGAGGAGCTCTCCCTGGCTGTTTTTACACTCCATAAGATTACCAAGGAGAAACTCTCCTTGGCAGCTTGGTATGGGCCAAGAAAACCTCCTTGACAGCTTGGTATGGGCCAAGAGGAAACCCTCCTTGGAAGTGGGTACAAACAGTCCCTAACCACAAGGAATGTTTAGGTACAATCTGTCAATATTGAAAGAATTGGGACAACTTAGAGGTTTATGTTGCTTTAGTTTGTTGACAATTATTAAGAGAAAACAATTTTGATAATAATTAATAAGATTAGTTTGATACCTCAAAGGCGGTTAAGATCTGCTAGTTTGATTAATGATTTCTGAATAGAACATGTAGTGCGCCTAAGTTTAGAGCATTCTGCTAAGAAGATAATTGAAACTGTTTGTTTGTGGGTATGTTTCAAGTTAGTTTCTTATGTTGTTACTCATTGATTATTATTTTAGTTCTTATGTTTGATTTAGGGCCTTAGTTAAACGACTCCCAGGATTTGGAGTTGCGACTCCTGTGACTTGTGCAACATCAAATTTGGGAGTCGGGGCTCCAATCTAGTTACCGGATTTGGGAGTTGTCAATCCAAAAAAAGTGAAAAAGACACAAAAGAAAAAAGAAAAAACATGAGCAATTGGTCTAAAATTTTAACTGGCTTGTATTCATGCCAGGATGGATTCTGTGAAATTTTGAGAGAATTTCACCCATCAGTTTTTTTGCTTTTTTTTTTTAAAATAAATCCTACCTTAATCCCAAAACCCGCCACAACTTTTCACTGAATGCCTCCAGGTGTATCAGAATTTCACTCCATGGAGGAAGTGAGCCATTGTAAGTGTGAGATTACTAGAAATACCAGAACTAAGGAACTGACCAACTTGAAATGAGGCACATAAGAATCAAATATTCTTATCCACCTCATTTCAAGTTGGTTTATTCCTTGGTACTGGTATCTCTATTAATCTTAAAATGGCTCACTTCCTCCAAGGTGTGGAATTCTCAGACACCTGGAGGTGTTCAGTGAAAATTTTTGGAGGGTTTTGGGATTAAGGTAGGGATTTTTTTTAAAAAAAAGCAAAAAAAACTGATGGGTGAAATTGTTTCAAAATTTCACTGAGCTACCATCCTGGAATGAATACAAGCCAGTCAAATTCTTGGGGAAATTGCTCATGTCAAACATGAGTTACGTTTTTTTTTTCTCCTTTTTTTGACTTTTCTGGTGCGACAACTCCCAAATATCAAATCAGATTGGAGCTGTGACGTCGGGGCGGTCAGGGGAGCTTCAACTCCAATTCTTGGGAGTTATTTAACCAAGGCCCTTTATTTAAGGTAATGACTATTTTTATAGCTGCCTTTTTACAACATTATGGTTGTGGCTGAATAGAGGTTTGTCTGTTTTCATTTGATAGTTATCAAATTATTTTTTTAGTTGTATTGTGTTTGATCAATTAATACAATCTTAAGATTACTTACTGAAGAATTAATGCCAATTTCGTTCAGTAAGCTTTGGTTTGGGTTTGACTCTTGAGAGGTTTGATTTGTACAATACGATAAAAGATTTTATTAGTCTTTACTGTTGAGGTATTGACTTTTTTTTGTTTGGAAAGACCGTTCGGTTACTCACTGTGATGTGTCTTCTGGTTTTGGTTTTGTTTGTTGATTGTTTTTGCTGTGTGGTACAACAGCCAATCAGCCAAACTTGGCTTGAGTGATAAACTCGTCTGAGACAAATTGAAGGAAGGTTTTGTTGAAACTTGTCATGTTACCTCTGTAAAACTTCTCTGTGTTCCTGTCAAAACCTAACCTAAACCCTAATCGGTATCACCACCGATCTTCCTTTTTCTCTCATTGACCTCAATCATCCATTGTCTTCCTAAGAATCCTCCATCATCTTCCTCTTCCCTATCTATCTTATTCCCTTCCAAACAATCTCAATTGTCAACATCCCTTCAATAACTTCGTTGTTACTCTTGAAAACCCATCTATCCAAAATCCTTCAACTCTTTCTCTTCTTCTCAACTTAATCTGTCTTTGTCTCCTTAAATTCTCCTCTCACATTTCCCTTTCCTAACTTTTGTCTCTCTATCTCTCTCTTCCCTCCTTCCTCCCTCCCTTAAACTTAAACATCTCATCGACTCCCTCTCACTCATTGACTTTGTCAAATCATCTCATCTACTCAATTCATCTCTCATCATGTCCTCTACTCAAAAATCTCCTTGTCCCTATTATAATTTGGTGAGAAATAACAACTCATCAACAAAAATCAACCTCTTTAATTCTCATTTCTCTCTGTCTCATTTGCTGATTTCATTCTCAAACTTCTTTACAGTCTTTCCTTCCTGTGTTGTATATCCTGTCTTGAGTTGTTGTCTTGATTCTTCATATTCAGATTCATTTGTGGTGGTGAATCTCTTCTTTTAATTCTGGTTCATGCTTTACCAGCCCTCCAAGCAGAAATATTACAGGAGAGTTCCACCTTCTACATTTGCAACACTAAAATTCCTCAAATGATATTTTTGGCTAGAAAATTCAATTTGAATTCAAACTATTCATTCTAAATCTTCTTCCATACCAAAACATTCTCCCAAAGAAAACAGGAACATCATACCTTGTTGATGATAGTCAAGTACATAAAATTTCTAGTTGAACTTGCTGTTAGAATTCTGTGATCCTGCTCAGTCAAGATATAACTTTTATTTCACCCGTTTTCATTATTTTTCTTTTTGATTTGCGTTCATTTGCTGTTCCTCCCATGAACAAGCCATTTTTTATCTAGTACTTATTTGGTGGCTGACTAGATTTGATTAGAATCATTGGAATTATGATCCACCAGAGTACCCTTTTGGGATGGGATGGCAGTTGGGTGAGGTGGAAATGACAGAAGATAATATTGTGGGTACGTTACCATGTATGAAGCTATTACATCTTGAAAGGGTAGTTTGAAATACCTTCCCCTCTAGTTGAGACACATGACCTAACACAGAAAAATTATTTACTTATTTTGGAAGACTAATGATAGAGAAAACCTATGTGTAGTAGCCTCTAATCAGACTTATCTATATCAAATTTTACATGTAAGGATGTTACAAAAACTCTGATAGTAGAAAGGATGAGTGGAAATGGTGTGAGTATATTAGGGGGGTTCGCATTGGGCCTTCTTCAGTAAGATCTTGACATCAGTAAGCACATGTACATGTCAATTTAGTTCAATTTACACTCAAATTAGCTCAGCAAGCTCATCAGTATGAAAGCCCTTGGACCTGCGTCAGCAAAAGAATAACCCTAGCTCAGCAAGCTCATCAGTATGAAAGCCCTCAGAACTGCGTCAGCAAAAAAATAACCCAATGTGAACCCCCCTATTATGTGAGATAAATTTAAGTAAAACTGAGTGAATTTGTAAAAAAACTGATAAGATGTTTGAACTTAAGAGTATAGATTTTGTTTACCAAGGTATGTTTGTATGATACATACCTCTTGGAACAAAATTTTCAAAGTATTTGTAGTTATATTTAGCTTGTGACTTAATGAAGAGTAAGTGATTGATCAGGCGGAAACTCTGTTGATTGTCTCTATAGGTGATGATTGGATGTTGAGTAGGGAAAGAGGCCCTCCACATATAGTAAAATTTGACGCATGGTTGCTGGTGTAAAATTAATTGAGGCATTTTTCCTGGTAATAATTGAAGGGGGTTGGTTAAACGACTCCCAGGAATTTGATTAGCGACTCCCGCGACGCCTGCAATGTAATTTTTGGAAGTCGCCGATTGAATTTCCTTTTTTTGGGAGGGAGTCACCAACCCAAAAATGCAAAAAAAGACATTGAACAAAAAGAAAATCATAGCTCAGGATTGACTGGGCCAAAGATCCTAAAAGATTTAATGGGCTCTATCAGGGGCTGGCTGGCAATAACCTCAAATTTTTAGAGGTTTGCCATGCACCAAATTGATTGGTCAATGTATTATTTTAAACAACAAATACAACTTAATTGAGTGGATAATTTTTGTTTAAAAAAATGATGAAGCACAAGCGTGTGTGAATTTGGACAGAAGAAATGCCCTGAATTGTCTCAAATTATCACAGTACTGTTTTTTTTTCCAAAAAAACCTACTCAAGTTACAAAACCCACGTAAAATTTTTCTGAATGCCCCAAATTGCTCAAAACTTCACAGTATGTAGTTAGATAGTCATTAAAAATACCCTTGAATTTTCAGCATCCCAAAATCCACCCAATTGAAACGCTGGGGCCATGAAAATAAGGCCTCCTTTGGCAATAAAAAAACACAATTATCCAATCAATTTGGTATGTGGCAAACCTCCACAAATCTGAGGTTATCACCAGACAGCCACAAATAGAGCCCATTAAATTTTATGGGATCTCTGGCTGAGTAAATGCTGTGTTATGATTTTTTTTGTTCAAGACCTTTTTTTGTGTTTTTGGGTTGGCGACTCCCCCCCAAAAAAAGGGAATTCAATCGGCAACTCCCAAATATTACATCACAGACGTCACGGGAGTCGCTAATTGAATTCCTGGGAGTTGTTTAACCAACCCCCTAATTGAACCATGACTTCTATTTGGTCAGCAGGTGATGGTTGAAATGTGCATGCTGATTGGCCAGAATTGATGATGATATTTGTGAAATGAAGTGAATTGTAATTGGTCAGAAGTTGAAGACTAAAGTCTGAGAGCTGAATCATGAACAGTGATTTGCCGGGACTTGATGGCTGAATTGTACAATCTGATTTTTCATAAATTCCACTTTCTTCATTCTCATCTTGAAAGAACAAAAAACATTCAGATGGTGCTCAAAGGAATAAATTAGAAAAACTTTCTTGAGAAAAGAAATGAGATCAGGGAAGCACTCAATCTGCTTTACCAAAGAATATCACATCACTATTCATATCTAAAATCAAAGGTTTGTTTAATCTGATCAATAATTGTCCCACTCAATTTTGGAAACCTCCTTTGGGGCTAATCAGTAGGAAAATGTGTTTGCATTGTCACACAGTGCCTGGAAATATAATCCCATTAATAGAAAAAAAAATAACTCAAAAAGGAAGAGAGTCAGATAGAAAAAATGAGAGAAGATAGAGGATGAGCTTCTACAAATGATTACAGAGATAGAAAACTAAAATAAAAAATAAAAAATCAGAAGGTTTTCACTTTTATTTGATAATTGGGAAAAAAACCAAAATAAGTGATCTGTAGCTTGAGGGTCTATGAGAATGACTTTGAAAGAAGGAATAAAAAAAAAGTTTCCTTCAAGCCCTGATCATTTTCACCAACAACTTGGCCCTCCATTAGAATCAAGAAGAGCCTGCTTTTTTTTGGGAATCATTTTGACAATGTTGAACGGAATGTGTTTTGGAAAGTGGTTTCACGCTTGTTTAAGTGCTTCTGGCATCTCAGCAAGATTTTTTGGCTGGTAGAATTCTTGAGGACCTTACAGAATTTTTTGATGGGGAGGTGGCCAGTTGGGCATTTTGTTGATTTTGGATTGGGCTAGGAAGTTGGCTGATCTTTTTCCTTGTGCACCAGAGCACCATCTTCCATCAGAACAAAATTGTGGGATCAATCCCCCGGTCATGATTCTCAAGGAAGTGTATTAGGCCAGGCAGCCGGCTTTTGGACATTCTCAAGGAAGTGTATTAGGCCAGGCAGCCGGCTTTTGGACATTCTCAATGAAGTCAGCCTCTTTTCTTGACTTCAGAGGGATAAAAATGAGACCAGTTTTGGTTGATGCAAAAAAAAAAAACACTCCAGCCCAATGTTGATTTGTGACCACTCTTGAATGTGGCTTCCGGACCTTCTTTGTCATTGTTCTGTTGCTTGGTTTCCAAATGTCAGCCCACGTGATGCAAAGGACAGAATCCCTCTAGCTACACTGAGTGCAAGGAGTATTTTCAGTGCAAAAATGCGCTGAAAAATCAGAGTAGGTATTTTAATTCCAAAGGAATAAAATATTAAATAAAATAAATTTTATTTAAAAAGGAGGGGCCTGTTGGACAGGGATATTTAGGTGCCCTCCTCACGGTGATCTGGGCTTGTAAAACAGGGGTATTACAGATGCCTGGTGGTTTTGGCACACTTAAGGCGCAAAAGTGGATGAATAATCCAAGCATAATAAAGGCACACTTTCAGGCTTTTTGGGTCCGAGGTTTGGCCTTTTTAGCAGGGGGAGCACGAACACTGCCCCCTGTTCCAGTTGGTTCAGCCTCAGTCTGTGGACATGAGGGTTCACCTGAGTTCCCCCTCCCCGGGCGTCAAGCACCGGTTGGATGGAGGGGTAGCTGGATTTTAGGTGGCAGGTAAACGAGCGGCTTATATAGTAAAATCCCAGTATTCATGGCGCTGGGTACATCCTCTATCCAGAGCGATAAGAAGCTCCTCATCAATCAGGATACAGATCGTGCCCAACCCAACGAAAGCCTCGTTGGTTTAGGTACAAGCCATACCCCTTCCCAGACCAATGAGGGGTTCCTCATTGGCCTGGGTACGGCTTGGACCCAGACCGATGAGGCTCTGATCGGCCTGTACCACACCGATGAGGGTCTCATCGGCTTGGGTACGGCCTGTACCACACTGATGAGGGTCTCATCGGCTTGGGTACGGCCGATGCCCATACCGATGAGGGTCTTCTCATTGGCCTGGGTACCGCTTGTACCCACACCCCAAACCGATGAGGGTCTCCTCATCGGTTTGAGTACTGCGTGTAACCCTTCCCTTCTGGACCGACTGGTCGCAAAGGGCACATACGAAAGAACTCTCTCCATTCCCTTCAGACCAAACGGTCCCCAAGGGAATGGAAGAGCGTACACTCTTATCCATTCCCTTCAGACCAAACGGTCCCCAAGGGAATGGAAGAGCGTACACTCTTATCCATTCCCTCCAGGACCGACAAGGCCCGAGGGGAATGGAAGAGCGTGCACTCTTATCCATTCCCTCCAGGACTGACCGGTCCCAAAGGGAATGGAAGAGAGTATACACTCTTACATTCCCTCTAGGGCCGACCGCCTCCAAAGGGAATGGACGAGAGTAGACACTCTGCCATTCCCTCTAGGACCTGTCGGTCTCATAGGGAATCGAAGAGATTATACTCGATTCGATTCCCTTTAGGACCCACCGGTCCCAAAGGGAATTGAAAAGAGTATACTCTCTTCGATTCCTTTTGGGACCGGTGGGTGCTGAAGGGAATCGAAGAGAGTATACTCTCTTCGGTTCCCTTTGGGACCGGTGGGTGCTGAAGGGAATCGAAGAGAGTATACTCTCTTCGATTCCCTTTAGGACCCACCGGCCCTCAAGGGAATCGAAGAGAGTACACTCTCTTCGATTCCCTTCAGCACCCACCGGTCCCAAAGGGAACCGAAGAGAGTATACTCTCTTCGATTCCCTTCAGCACCCACCGGTCCCAAAGGGAATCGAAGAGAGTATACTCTTTTCAATTCCCTTTAGCACCCACCGGTCCCAAAGCGGTGGGTCCCAAAGGGAATGGAGGAGAGTATACTCTCTCCGATTCCCTTTAAGACCCACCGATTCCAAAGGGGATGGAAGAGAGTATACTCTCTTCGATTCCCTCTGGGACCGACCCATTTAGTTATCTTGTGTTTTTATTATGTGTTTTTTGTCAAAAAATTATCCCAAGATTTTTCTATTAATAGACTCTTGTGACCAATTAACTCCAACCCTTCATAAATTACTCGGGGAAAAAATTTACGTTGTTATTAAATTGTAAATATGATATACTAGAGGAAAAGTCAAGTATCCCAATTTCTCACCTCTTTTCATGAACATTTATTCCCTCTTTGTCCCAAAGACAGAGCAAATTACAGGTCACATTGATTACAAGCCCAATTGATATGGTCATTAAATAGCCGTAATAATGAACATTTGGAGGCTATGTAGTAAGTAGCCTTCCACACCTCTTGTTTTATCTTCGTACAGCTCAACCCCACTTGGGACCTCATGGTCATTGTTTGTTAAAAATTGAAAAATGTAAGAAATGTTTTGGCATGGGTGGTTTTAATAAAATTTTCTGCTCCTAATCCTAGCCCTGAAACTAACCTAACCCCCTTACCTAACATCTAACTGAAGGTGTGGTTTATTGAGGCTGTGCAGTCTTTTTTTTTCATTTTTTAAGTACTGTGCACAGGTTTCAGGCAAGATAGAACAAGGTTTAACAAGATGTGTTTTGAGCACATTACATAATATTGGAATACTCTTTTTTGAGGACACGTAATGGCCCAAATTTTATTGACTGTGGTGTTGATTTCCCATCCCAACTGGGGAGAGAAATTGTAAATTTATTAGCTTGGAGAGCTATAACAAACAGCTTGTCAAAGTTTAAGAAGAGCTCCTTCTGAGGTGCAAGAGAATTTGAGAGTTTTGATGAAAATTACTACAGGGACTTGAAGCTATTTGAGTGTAGTACATAATGATTGTACAAAGTGGGAAGCACAAGGTGGCCCAACCATGCAGTGGTTGCCATTGGGTGGACTAACCAGGGTCCAGAAGTGCATGTTTGGGCTTCCCCAGCCCCCCTCCGGATACTGGTATATGCAAATTTAACACTCAACAACACCTCTCATATTATGATCTCTCTTGCCTCTCCCCTCTACCTGTCTTCAATTCTTTGGGCACTTCATTGCCTCACCAAACTCATTCAAGCTTTCCTCAAGATGGAAATTTAATTTTAACAAGGTGAATATTTCCCAAATTTAACAAATACAATACCACTGGGAAGCTAGGTAAAATTGATCATTTTGAACTTGAAAGAAAGTGTAACATGTGTTTTGGAGAAGGATGAGTATTCAATTTTGCATTTGAGTAAGAGTTTGAATGAACCTGGGAGTTAAAACCTCGAAGTGGGGGCGGCGAAGCTGCCTTTTCCTCTAGTAGAGGAATAATTGACTCACTTTGACTATTAAGGATCCAATAGGCGGTGAAATGATGAGAACAGGGTTGAAAGCGCTCAGAAAGGGGTTGTTAAGTTTTTCTGGAGTGGCTAATGTTCTTGTAATAATTTTTAAAGAAATATTCAATGACAAACACGGATAACACTATTTTATAACTAATGCTTGAAGTAAGCTTGGTAATAAGTTAGTAATAATGGGTGCAGGGTCAGAATAGAGTCTTTTAATTCGTGGTAAGAAGGGAGTCACTATATATTATTCCTGGGGGCAAGGCAGCACTTCAGAGGCCATTCAGTAGCTGTAGTTTGGCTCTATTGTACATGTGTACAGTCCTTTGAACTAAGGCAGTGCTTGTATAACCTGACCATGCTTGTCAGAAGTTATTTTGTGCTTCTTCTGACGCACAAAGAAGTGTTTGTTGAGTTAATTATATGTACATGTAGTGCTATACATGTGTGAGAACTGTAGTAATTCAAATAATTCCTACTACAAATGTACTACTAGTTCAGATACTATTTATTAGGGCATGTGGGATGCTTCTAACTGTTACTCGGAGTATTTTCACGGTTATTCAGACCCATATGAACTAAGAATATTCATCTGTAATGTGGTTGTGATCACTGCTACAATAGTGATTGTTGAGATTTAGCAAACTACTAGAAGGGGTCATAATTAAGGGTTGGTGTGAGTGAGATACCCTAGGTTAATTTGCTTGAAAATAAAGAATATGAAATTATATTCAAAGTTTTTCCAAAGGTTAAAAAGTTATAATTGATTTGTGGATAAAGTAATAATTACAAAGTGCTTTATTACTATGGTTTCAACCTGAACATATGTCATAAGAAATGTAATATGTTTATTACATGTATAAACAACACTATGTAATATTTTTGGTGTATCTTTAAAGGCTTAAATCATGTATTATTTAATTATTAGTGTTGTTTTTACTTTATTCTAAGATTATTTATGAGTTTTATTTGTTTTAATACTTTTTTATATATTGAAATGTTTTCTGTGTTCTAGTCAGGTATGCTCTGAATAGTAGCAGGCTGACACCAAACACAAATAATAAATTGAGAATTCTTTCCAATCTTGAATGAAGACTTGTCTGACCAGATCACTCCTCTCCAGTCGGCAATGGTCCAGACATGCAATTGAAAGCAGATTTCCAGCCATGCAATTGCCAGCAGATTCAATTGCTTTAAGTTTCCTTGTTGGAAATTTCTGAAAAATACCTTCTTTACAGCCACACAAATATTGAATCCAAGTTCATGGATTTGTTTTCAGAGTGTTTTCAATATGGAAACTTGAGCTTGGAATGAATTTGTGCGGATATCACTCAGCTTTTTTTTTTGATAGATTCTAGGGTGGCCTTAGCTTCTTGCAAATGTAGTTCTATTGTTTTGCAATTAGGTTGGCCTGATCTTTTGAATATCTCAACAGCCCCTAAATTCTTGATTATTCTTCTTCAATATGCAATTGAGGGTTGGTTGATTTATCTTAGACATGCAAGGAAACTGAGACTTTGGCCCTCTGCAACATTTTCAACTTTTTTTTCTTCTCCTTTGTTTTGGGCCATCCTAAATCCTAGTATGTATAAAAAAAACCAGTCAGCTTATCATACTGGACTTCAAACAAGCAAGCCAAATGAAATGACCTAATGATAACTTGGGAAAACCCTTTGTTGATTGTTGGTGTATTCAATGCTGAGCTGGTGTGAACCAAGTTGAATTAACTGACTGTCAATTCCCTTAAATTTAGACAGCATGCTCACGTTCTACGAAATTTAACAAAAACATGTTTCTTGTAACTGTACATACATAAATTCGCTGTCAGATGTTTTTGGAAAGAAATATATAAACTGGTTTATCACATCACATCATCAACAGGTTAAATTGGGATAGGAATCAGATTAGAGTATCCCAAGATACCACAAACCAAATAAAACCAAGCCAACAAAAAAAAAAAAACTTCAGTACCACCATCCACCTTTTTTTGTTTTAAAAAAGAAGAAAAGGAAGCCAAGTTGACATGGGTCTTTTTTTGCTTGGGGGATAGGGGATCTACAACTAACTGCTACTATTTAGATAAATTAAGAATCAAGACCTTTATAAAAAAAGAAGAAAGAAAAAAAAGGTATGTAGGAGATGTATCGTTTATAAATATGTACAACGTATGTAGATACATATCTCAAGTTGAAGTTGAAACGTCGTGTCTTGTATTACTTTGTGTGTCCATTTTAAATCAATTTCATTGATGTATGTATCTGTCTTTTTTTTTTATATCAATGTATACAATGTATATTTTGTTCCCCGAGTCAAACAAGTCTTTCTTAGTACACACACACATAATAAATAATAGATCAATCAAGTTTAATATAAAAAAACATCAAATCATCTTCCGAATAGCCGAACTTAATTTATCAATCAATCTTCTCTTTCTTAGTCAACTAATCAATCAATCAATCCCAGGGAGAGAGAAGAAAAAAAAGGTGATGTTTATCAGAACCATCTGTCTCTCGATGAAGGGAGAAACAAAAAACAGGAAAGAAATCGGGAACTAACGGTCTTCGATTTCAGGTTGATCGGCTCGTTCAACTAGGTCGTTTGGGAATTGAAAATTATCTTCAATGAGAGGAGGAAGGGGGTGGTTATGATGATGATGGTGGTGGCGAGGATGAGGAGGGTATGGAGGGACAGGGGGAGGAGAAGGCTCGGGTTGGTCTTGGTCAAGTTTACCGTCCGAGCGACCAAAGTCGAGGACGACGTATTCACTCTCCGTCCCACGCTGGACGGCGACAACGCAGAAGCGTTCGTCCATCGAGACTTGCCATACGGCCGAGAAGCCCATGAGCAGGTCGCCCACCAGTACCCCGTTCTCCCCATCCCAGAGCTTCAGAGTGCCGTCGGCCCCTGAAACAACCCTGAACTCGTCGTGTGTAAAGCAGGTGATCGCCCCTAGATGACCTTTGAGCTCGTACCGACACGCCCCCGTTGATGGATCCCATACCCGTAAGGTTGCATCAGCTGCCGCTGACACCAGTCGTCGTGGACTCAGTCCCAAAAGACCAACCAAGGAGCTGTGCTCGCCCAGAATCCGAATCGTGTTGCCGGTCTTCAGATCCCATAGTCGCACGGTATTGTCCATCGAGCCCGACGCACATCTCCCTCGGGAACCGTCAAGGACGACCGAGTAGATCTTCTGCAGATGACCGCGCATCACTTGGGTGCATTCACCGGTCATAATGTCCCATGCCCTGACGGTGCAGTCGTAAGATCCGGAGACCATCGTCCGGCCCTTGGCCGCTAGCGCCCGGACCGCATGAGTGTGTCCGCGAAGAAAGTGTAGATGGAATCGATTCGAAGAGCTGGCGTCGGCCGAGTACGGTCCGATCTCGTCCGGTGAACCCGGCGCCGGACAGCTCACATACTCTTCGTCTGTTTCTGATGGTAGCTTCCAGACCCTGAGGTTGTAATCCCTCGATCCTGTCACGATTACCGGATAGGCAGGCTCCCAGATCGCTTCATCTCCCGTCTTCCCGTTCACGTTGACAGGCTCTACAATCTGCAAACACCGGACGGTCGATGTATGTCCATGGAACACGTGCGTGTTTCTACCCGTCCCCATGTTCCACACTCGCACCGTCCGATCCGTACTTCCGGTCACCAAGGTATCCCCGACGTACTGCAAGGCCCAAACTCCGCCCTGGTGACCGATGAAGGTCTGAAGCCTTCGGCCAGTCCGCAAGTCGTACGAATGTACCACGTTGTCGTCCGAAGCCGCGACCATCTTGGACCAATCAAACTGGATACATGTCACGACCGTTAACGCGTGGCCTTGGAAGCTGATCCGACGCGGCTCCTTCTTCAGCCAATTCCTTCGGGTCAGGAACCGTCTCCGATAGAGTAATTTGAATGGATCATTGCTCGACAGTCGACTGGAGAACTGTTTGTTGCTATCGTGTGACTGAGTCTCGCGAATGGGCGAGTCTTGGCAACTGGAGTTGATTGGAGATTGAGTTGAATTATGAGTAGCACCAGTACTTGATGATGGCTCGACGTACGGCTGTCTAGAGGAAGAGGGCTGGTCGGTCGATGAGCAAGCTGGGTCGATCAAATTGTTCTGTTGATTTGCTCTTGTTGAGCTGGCAGATTTATTCCAAACGCCAGCTTTCCACAATCTTGCAAACCGACTGATTTCCCAATGGCTCGAGCCGCGTTCGATAAGCGCGCATTCCTCGGCATCGATCTCTTCACTCCCATCACCGATCCACAAGTTTTCGGCCTTCAGACGATGTTTCCAAATGGAGCGGCTGTTGTGGATGAGGTTGAACCAGGTCCTACTAACACAGGATGCTCTGCAGAGCGTTGTGCCATCCAATTTGCTGAGGATTAAGATCGAAATTTCGGGGGGTAAGTCACAGATGAAGTCTCGCTTGAGTGCTGGTGCGATCATCTGTTGGACGAATTGGAGGACGGGTAGTCGTGAGTATTTGAGTAGGTGAAAGAGGGTGTATTGTTGTAATGCAGCCGGTAGTCTTGAGAACTCGGCAGTCAGGTTGGGTAGCGAGAGGGTCGTTGCCAGTTCGAGATGAGCATTGGCCGATTGAAGCGGATGGACTGTGGCTAGCGGAGTAGGATCGTTTGGCAGGTTATTGGTTGAGTTTTGAGATGAATCGGGAGGGGTGATTGAGATGTGATCGGGGAGTAGATGGGAAGCTGTTGATGGGGTCAGTATGAGTTGGGTATAATTGAGAGGAAGAGAGAGCTCCTTACGATGTGGGTGGAATTCATTGGTATGTTGCAGTTTGGGTTTTTTGGAACGAGAAGGAGGTGGTGAGGAGGTGGAAGGAGTCTGGAGGTTGATGGCTGGCTGATGACTAGTACTCGTCCGTTTTCGCGAAGATTGAGGCAGGTTGTTGGTGGTTGTGGTTGTAGTTTGTGAATGAGAGTTTGATGATGTTGATGATGTTGATGTAGTTGTTTTTGTTGGAGGGAAGGAGAGATCGAATTTGGCGAATGAGCCATTTCCGAAGACGACAGGTAGACCGCGTTCAGACCAATCGGTAGGGATGGGGGCGTGGGCTAGAGGATAGAGATCGAGATTGAGCTGATCGTTGTTGTTGGTGTTGCTGTCGGTAGTTCGTGGCAGGATGAGTGGAGGGAAGTTGAGGGTTGTTGTTGTGGTTGTGGTTATGACAGTCTTCTGTGAGGCTGGAGGGAAGTGGAATGCAGCAGAGCTTTGGTTTGGCTGAGTCATCGTTGTGGTTGATGGTCAACAGTCCACGGTCAACAGCCAGACCATCCACCAGCGCTTAAATAAGGACGGTGACCTGTGAAAGGTGAAAGATGATCTGTGAAATGTATCAACTGAGGTCAACTGTCAACTGTCAACTGTCAACTGTCAACTGTCTGTTCCCAAAACCTTAATTCTCCTTCAATCCTCAAAGAAAGAAAGAAATCGCTCCAGACCAATGATGAGATTTAGTTTCTGTAACCACAGTTTCTGTAACCGCAGTCATTAACTATTCAAGATAACAGTGAATTGAATAATAAAAAGTTACAAAAAAATTAACGTTGAACCCTGAACACTTGAACATGTTGTGATGATAATCAATTATTTCATCATGACTTTTGTTACCAGTTGAAAATAAATACAAAGTAAAATTCATACAAACGAAAATTGAGCGCCAAATTAAATATCCATGTCAATCGAACAAACCTTCCGGCAAATAACAGACATAAAATCCAATTATGTGAAAGATAAAAAGTGGTAGGAAAAACAAATCCATGGCCTCACTAGGAAGAGTAGATTTTTCCAGATATGTATAATAGTGAAAATATTGTTTGACTGCAACAATTACACACGTTCCAACCGAGGCAAGGGGGGACAGGCTACTTTAATCCAGCTCAGATTGCTTGCTCGTTGGTAGATCAAAAGCAGCTTTGAGGACGAGGAGAAAATCTGGTGAATCCTCCGAAACTTACATATTTTATGTTAGTATGAAGAAGAGGTATCAACTTACTTGAATTTGCCCCTTCTCCCTTGGCTCCTTTGCATTTCTAACATTCTGCTCTCGAGCTGCTTCCTCGAAGATTCTTTGAGCATCATCTCATCTTTCATTTCAGTTTCGTGGTGTAATTTCTTCTGTTCAATGCCTTCCTTGAGACTTTCGATTGCGGCGGTGGATTTCTGTAGCTCCATCTTCAGCCATTGGTTCTGTATTGACACCTGATCCCACGCTTGAGCCAAGCTGTTCATCTGCAACCTCGACTTTCTCAGATTGCGCTCGGTATCGCCAAGCGCCTCTTCGACTAAATTTGGCCAACGATAAAAAAAAATTGTTTCAAGTCACTTAGCAAATCGAATCGAGTCACTGGAAGTGTCGATGTGTTTGTTACTGACGTTGGGTAATTGAAGCCATGTTCGCCTTCAAGTTAGTCTCACACTCTTCAAGCTGCTTGGTGAGCTTCACAATCTAAGAAGACAACTCACTAAATCAGATTTAAAATTAGCTATTGATAGCAGAAGAGTGACTTACCCCGCTCTGTTCCTCTTTGATTTGTCTCAACGCGCCAAGCTCTGAGGCAGCCAAGTTTATCGTGCTGTTTGGCGTAACATCGACCGCGGAAGAGCCAGTATAAACATCTGGAGAGTTGAGCGGACGACCAAAGGCTGGGTTTGATTGAATCATTTGAGCTTGCAATAAATCATTGTTCGTAAGATGTTCGGTTCTTTGTTCGTTGTCCAGTTTCAATTCGTCGATCTGCAGATGGTGATTGTTCTCAGTCGCTTTCAGACGAGATTGAAACTTGATCATTCGACATTGGTCTTCCTCCGACAAGGAAGCCAAAAGTTGCTCAGTTTCAAGCGCTTGGTTTCGATACTCTTGCTTCTGAGTCTCTCCCAAGTGCCGCACTTCTTCGGGATCCAAGCTGCTGGCAGAACACGACACAAATGTAGTAAGTTGAAGTACCTTCTGCGCATGGAGGAGTTCAAGTTCCCGGATCTGGTTCGCGAAATTGGCTGCAGCATTCTTGAGGGTCGAAACTGTTTCCTCTTTCAGCGCTGCGGATTCCGCCGAATGGATCTTGCTCAACTTTTCAATTTCACGATTGAAAAGCTCTCTATCTCGAGAAGCCTCTGACTGGAAAGATTTCATCTTCGCTTCGATCAAGCTTCTTTGTTGAATATCTGAGTCGGCCCAAATCAGATCGGATTGAGCTGATAATTCGGCATTCAACTTAGCCTGCCAGCGCGTTTCTAGCTGTTTCAGCTCCTCCTCTTTGGCCATTATCTTCTCGTTGGTAAATGACAAAAGTTGACTGAAATTTTCTGTCCGTTCCACCTTCAATCTTACGAGTGCTAATTCATGCTCATTCCTTAGTGCTTGAATCTCGGCCTGCTTGATTTCTTCGTCGCGTAGAGCTTGTTCACGCAGTGCTTCGGCAGTAAGAGCTTCCAACCTACTAATGTCTGGCTCAGGTCTTGTTGATATCTTCAGCTTTTCACGCGTCGCTTCGATTTCTGAGGACATGTTCGACATCTGATCTGCTGAGAGTTTCACGAGGGCTTCATACTGACGTTCGGATGATTCGAGCTGAGTTTTGAGGTTTTTAATCATCTCTAGAAAATATGATTCTTTCTTGGCCATTGATCGGATGAGAACGTGTAGGCCCTTGATGTTATCAGAAATCTCTAGTTTATTCCGATTGCTATCCGACAATGGCCCTTGACTGCGTTCAACGGTTGTAGGAGAAAGTGCGGGTAAGAGAGAGCTCTCATACTCCTTGATTCCGTGAGCAAGCGAGTCGGATGATGCAATCGATTCGCGACCTCCGGTGATAATTGATCTCCGGGAGATATCATTCAAGCTGCTTGGTTCGTCGTTGCAACATGATTTAAGAGAAGCTAGCAATGCACTCGAGCGGGTAGTATCCCGAATTCTCAACTCCAAAACACGAATTTCCTCCTCACGCTCTTTCACAACTTCCTCTAGTTGAAGTACTTCCTTTTGCAAGCTTTCATGACTTCTCTGGGGACTATGAGGGATCTGGTAATCGCCGGGAAGATCGAGTGCAACGGGCGAATGATACTCTGGGACAGAAGGCCGACGGAAGCGCCCGGTTGATGTCGGAGATCTACTTATTCCTTGTAGAGCTGAAAATTGTGACAAAGACAATGAGGCGGAGCGCATCAGTGCAAGATTACGAGTCTGGAGATTTGCGGTTCGCAAATTTGAGTAAGTTCGCCGAGCAACCGTGCAGCTCCGGGTGGGCTTCCGCGCGCCATTGGTGCTAACCTCTTGCAATTGTTGAAGACTACTCCCGGAAATCTCCTCTTGAAGCCCCGGCTGCTCTGCATAATCATCCACATGGATTGTTTCAAGTAGCTCCTCCTTTTCAGCTGGAGTTGTCTGGAATAGTTCAGAATAACTCGGCGTACATGAACGCCGACTGGCGCTGGGGAAGCTAATTGTATGAAAGTTACTTGTTTATCTTCGTGACAGCAGGGCTGGTGTGGAGGAAGTGGGTGGAAGGACTGGGCTTGGGGAGCAGTAAGATTGGGTTAAACTCGCCAAGGATGGTCTGTGTGCTCTCTGTTGTGCTTGTTCACGTTCAGTCGTCACCTCATCCAGCTTTTCGAGAATGTTGAGGTAAAGTCCTCGAACTTGTTTAAGTTCATCAACAGTCGTTGCGTGACGATCTTGGAGTTCTAGGTAATTACTGAGCCATGGACCGCCTGTTTGGGTTTCGTTGGTATCCACTACGGATTTTCTTTTCACCATGCCCAAGGCGTCTATTTTTGAAAGTAATGATTAGTTCAAACAAGCCTATCTCACTGAGGAAATGATGGAACGTGCATACTTGCCAAGTCTTGAAGTCTTTCTTCATTTATGATGTCTCCTTCTTCTGGTCGAACATAGCCGCAGCCTTTGCAGTTGCTTCTGAGCCACGTCTGTGGGATCCTTTCCCGGCTTCTTCCTCCGTGTTCTGGGGTCGTTCTTTTCGGGTTTCAGATGGATAGAAACTGTTCACGCTCAAGCTCTTCACGTTCATACTAATCGGTGGATCGTCTGTGTTCGTGATTTGTCTATTTGCCATCACTGCTGAAGAATCCAGCTCGGATTCTAGTAAAATAATGAAACTTTCGTATTCTTCGGCGATCGGATCAATCGAGCTCTTGAGGCTAAGTTGCTTGGAGCTACGCTTTCCAGAAGCCGCCTTAGAAATCTCAGAAAACGCTTTGCCGTAGACCCCTTGGAGCGGACTGAAGTGCCGGGAAACATGGCGATTCTTTGCGTTCACTGAGACCGGCTTTGACAAGAGTTCTCTCTCAAAGAAGATAAACTAAGGCGGGACTGGGAAAGCTCTGTAATTGAAGTGCTACGCCGGATGCGTTCTAGCTCTGTGCGAAGCTTCTCAACTATGGTTTCTAGGCAAACAGCTTGAGTCTGTTCTTGCAGTGCATCAATTGAAGCTGTATTCTGAGTTATCCGAGCAGGATCATCGTGGTTCAAATTGTTGATAACTTCGTTTGCCTACACAGATGTGGAGGTTGTCAACAGTTTTTTTTTTTTTTCGATAGAAGCCAGACCAGGAGTGGGCAGAAAAATACCCACAGGACTTTCCTGGCTCGATGTTGGGGAATATGCGCTCCGACTGCGTGTGCTGAAGCGAAGAGACGGCGAGATGATTGAGCTTTCAACCACGGCATCCGGATCATTAGAGTAGGCAAAGTAAGGATCTATGTCGGCACGGAGAGAAGCCGCCCGGGGATTTCGGTAGTACCGATCTTTACTTGGTCGAAATGTGTCGAATTCCATTGTTGAAAGCTGGGCGGTACTGCAAAAAGAAAGTGAGTCACCTAATCATTAAGTACAACAGAGGTGTTTGATTCAGTTTAATTTCCGTCTCCGCCTGATAAGAGATCGCTCGCTTGGCAGCGTGGCCACAAGTTTCTGCTTTGATGGTGCTTGTTTCCGTGTTTCTTTTTTTTCTCTCTTTTAGCCTCTCTCCTTTTGGTTTGTTGAGGTCCACGCTTTTCCCCTTTGTGGAAGCAGCTAGAAGCTTAACGGGATGGGCGGTCAGTGCATCGAGCGATAGCAAGACAAGACATGTCCAGAGCCTCCGCCACCAATTCAAGAAAATCACCTGCATGCTTCCGAGGTTCCCACTCCTAATTCCTGAGGAGGTCCTGACGGCCGACGTGGTGCGCACAAGAGGTCGTGTTTCTACCAGTAAGTAACGAAGCAGTCTGATCATGATTTGAAACTTTGGTAAAAGCTCGGCAAATGGGCATCACCCCCTCCAACAACTTTCTTTTCTCTCTCTTCTACTTGCCCTCCAAATAATTTTGAACTCAACGAGACATCAAAGATTGCGAAAAAAAAAGAATATTTCGTAGTAATACAGCTGATTAAATTGAAATTGGAGTGTCTTCTGTGAGCCCATCCAAAAAGACAAGAAAAAAAAAAACACGAGCTCACTGCTCAAGCCGAAGAGCAAAATACAGTAATAGATACCTACTATGGCAGTTCACGTACTACTCATTTGGGCGCTTTTCTGCTAATTTCACTTTTGCATGGGTCAAGTTCAGCTAGGGTTTAGGCATGATGATAACACAAAGTTTGTGTGCCGACAAGCTCAACTCCCCAGCAGTGGCATGCAGGCTGACGGTGACCCCATGTAACTGTTATAGGGAATCAGCGGAACTGGCCTAATCAGAAGGCCCAAAGTACATAGGGCAATTCACGTTGGACTATTTTAATTTTTTTTTTGCTAAATATAAGTCTGCATCAGAAAATTAGGGATGGATCAGGCACGATTCCATCAGCCTCGGGAGCCAAAAAGCTGCATAAACCTACACAACCAGAAACTGACATCAGACAGGGAGGTTCACGCCCCTCCCCCCCCCTATCACTGTCTCATCAGGACCCTGGAAACCCCTGGAGGATGTATGAATTTTTTGCATTTTTTGCAAAATGGTAGGCACGAAATTTGTATGAATGGGCTTTGAAATCTAAAAGGGTACTCACCAATAATGGCATAAATGTATGAATGTCTACTGAAATTCAGTGTAAAGCTGCTCAAACCCATAGAACCCTACTTTTCAGCGGGGTATTTGGGCACCTCGGGGGGGATCCTCAAGCATACACACAAGATGTATGAATCAGCCAAAAAACTCATTCCCCAGTGCCCCGCAATGTATGAATTTCACCAAAATCTCGGATTTTTGGTTACCCACCCCTATAGGGGGTTTCCAGGGTCCTGTCTCATCGCCTCATTTTACCAAGTACATGCCCCGCCACTCGGAACGGGTCCAACTCATACAAGAATTGTTTTTTGCAGGGGGGCAAATCACTCAGAAATCAAGTCTTCAGGGAAATTGTGGATTGGGGGCTGGGATGTGGTCCAGGCAAGTGGAGAGGGAAGGGTGTTGGTAAGGATGATAATCAGGCGGGTCCTGGCTGCCTGGCAAAACCCACTATATTAATGGACAGGCTGGGCTGGGCTGAACCCCAAGATTTTGCTGTCCGGCCCAAACCCGTGTCCGAAATGACATGGACACGGGCTATCCAGCGGCTCCCCGCCAGGCAAGCAGGCAAGCGGGTAGCCCACCGGACAAGCGATGGGGAGGCTTGAGTAGTTTTTTTATATTGTTTTTTGTTGTTTTCTTTTTTTCCATTATTATTTTTATTATTATTGTTTTTTTTTTTTTTTGATCATGAACCGGTAGGGGAGAGCCTACAGAGTATTTAAATGAAGCCTGCGGGCCACCTGC